>OY829545.1:34191648-35391648 GCA_963691705.1 Viola odorata | reverse complement strand
TCGCTTGTTAAATAAATGTGTGCATTCGCTTTTTATTTATTATTTTCGAGTTATTACTAACACTCTCACTTTGTAGGTTAAACTTTAAACCTTCACTCGAAAAGTACGTTCTACCTTCCTTTTATTTAAATTAATGATTTCCGTAAATGTTATTTGCATGCATGTTGTCTAAAACTAGAAATCCAAGTATGGGCCTAGCCCGACCCATTAGAATTGTAGGCCTTATTTCCATGCATTCGTATGTGATAATTAATTGTCGATTATTTCTAATTACGTGTATGTGGTAATAATTAATTGCTAAACTTGTTGTAATAATTAATTGCCTATTTCACTTGTTGTAATAATTAATTACCTATTTCACTTGTTCTAATAATTAATTACTTATTTCACTTGTTGTAATAATTAGTTATTCCACTTGTTGTAATATTTAGTTAGATAGTTATTCCGACCTCCAATTTGTAATATTTGGATAAATAGTTTTATTATGAATTGAGGTTTGTAATAATTAGTTAAGTAGTTAAAATCGTGTATGCTTGTTTATATCTACGTATTTATGTCAATTGTCGTTAGCCATGGTTTTGAAGAGATGGATCGATCGGGGTTCATCCAAAAGGTAAGCTTACCTTAAAACATTTCCTTGTATGTTTATTTAAATGCTAAAACCGAATCGAATGCATGACACCCTAGTAGGCGTTAGAACCTCCCCATTCGCATACATGACGTATAGAATTGCTAAAACAATTAAAATCAATCTCACATGCACAACATGTTTGTATGACTTGTCTTTCCTACCATGAAATTAATTATTTTCTTGTTAAATGCTATGCATGATGGCTTCGAACCCATACAAAATATATGTGCATCCATAAAAATATACTTTGTTAGTTTTGCCATGATACCTAGTAAGTAATTAATCATGCATGGCCCTATGACAAAAGGGGAACGTCCGCTCTAGCATACGAACAAACGGTAACCCCGTCCTTCGGTCCCAATCTGAAATAACAAGTCCCAACAAAAAATGCTAAGATGTAACGTCACCTTGGAGGGCCCAAATTACATGTTTAAAATGTTTTCAAAACACCTCGCATACCGGTAACCTTTTTAGGATGTGCCTTGGGTGCCTAACACCTTCCCAAGTCCATAATCACGACCGTGAACCGTTGTTCTTTGGTTTAGACCTTTGTGCCTTAGCCTTTTATTTTTTTATGCCATGATGATTAGGTTCCCTAAACCTTAGAAAATTAGGGTGGCGACTTCATTTTGCATGATGTTAAGACAAGTCCAACGCTTGTCTCGCATTGTGGCCCGTCCCAAACCTTTACTCGTTTTCAACGAAAAGGGGGTGCGACAGTTTGGCGAATTCACTAGGGACTAGTAGGGTCGAAGCCGGTTTTATGATGTTTGCTTCTTCTTTTTTATTTACTTGCTTTAAATAAATTATTTTCGTGATTGTTATATGCTATTGGCTTTAATAAATTGTTCATATGCATCTCATGCATAAATGCCTATCGCCGGCCATAACACCAAATAGGATTAGGATTGGTAGTAGTGAAGTCCTGGGGCCTACGCCCTGGTAAGCTTTCATGAACCCTAACTCGGATGTTGAACCCTTAAATGGATTGAGTGCACAGAATCCCTGTCATGATTCAGTCAGCGCTCTCGTATCCATTTATAGGGGACCCCTTTTAGGGTAACATTCGGGAACTTTTCAGCCAGGTAGATAGAGTCGGAGTCACCCTAGCATATGCATCATGTTCATGTATTTATTTTATTGATGCCATGTTTATGTATTACGGTTTTACTTTACACTTGTATTTTTCTCATGTGGTATTTTTTCGCTAACACAATAATTTTCTTTTCTTCTCGTAAAACGCCCCACACTGTTTATTCACTCAAATGACAACACCCACGATGATTTCACTTGATACTTTTGGGAGTTTAAGTTACAAGGATCAGTTGGCACGAGGTGATATGTTGAAACCGGGTTTTATTCCCGATGTTACGACCAAGATTAGAGCAGAGATGATAGAGTGTGATGTTTCGGAACGCAAGGACGGCTACTCCTTCTCAGTTTCAGCTGCGCACCCTTCTTCCGGGGCCAATATCAATACGATTTACTCGGAGTTTCCGCTCGGTTAAAACATGAAAGACGTTGATAACGGGCTAACGTATCCCCACACCAAATGTCGGAATTTTCTGGCTGGAGCATCTCTCACAAAAAATTCGGAACGCAAGGACAGCTACTTCTTCTCGGTTTCAGCTGCGCGCCCTTCTTCCGGGGCCAATATAAATACGATTTACTCGTAGTTTCCGCTTGGTTAAAACACGAAAGACGTTGATAACGAGCTAAAGTATCCCCACAAAAAATTTATAAATTTTCTGGGCGGAGAATCTCTCACAAAAAATTCGGAACGCAAGGACAGCTACTTCTTCTCGGTTTCAGCTGCGCGCCCTTCTTCCGGGGCCAATATCAATACGATTTACTCGTAGTTTCCGCTCGGTTAAAACACAAAAAATGTTGATAACGGGCTAAAGTATCCCCACACCAAATTTTGTAATTTTATGAGCGGAGAATCTCTCACAAAAAATTCGGAACGCAAGTACAGCTACTTCTTCTCGGTTTCAGCTGCGCGCTCTTTTTCCTTGGCTAATATGGACACAATGGGCTCAGAATTTCCACTCGGCCAAAACACGAAAGACGTTGATAACGGGCTTAAGTATCCCCCACACCAAATTTTGGAATTTTCTGGGTGGAGCATCTCTCACAAAAAAATTCGGAACGCAAGGACAGCTACTTCTTCTCGGTTTCAGCTGCGCGCTCTTTTTTCTTGGCCAATATGGACACAATGGGCTCGGAATTTCCACTCGGCCAAAACATGAAAGACATTGATAACAGGTTGAGGTATGCCCACACCAAATTTTAGATTTTTCTGGGCAGCGAATCTCTCACCAAAAAAAATTTTGCAAGGATAGTTGATTCTTCTCGGTCTTAGCTGCGTGCTCTTTTATCTTGACCGTGATGGACGCAATGGGCTCGGAATTCCCACTTAGCCAAAGCATGAAAGGCGTCGATGATGGGCTGAAGTTTAACCATGCCAAATTTCAGATCTTTCTGGGCGATGCATCTCTCACAAAAAAATTCAGAACACAAAGATAATTGTGTCCTTTCGGTTGCCATCGCGCACTCTTTTGCTTTGGCCAATATGGGCACGTAAATGGCTAAAAGAGCGCCATAAATCTGGTTAAAATTCACCCTCTAAGATGGAAGGTCAGTATGCAAGAAAGAGTTACTATGAATATTGCTTGAAGTGCTTCCAAGCTGGGTTTTATCGTCTTCGCTTATCATAAGCGTAACTTTCGTCGCTCAAATGATTGTCAACACCCTTCGGCACGATGGCCTCGTTCTTCAAGTCAAGAATATATGTTAAAACACTAGCCACTCGCACGGCTTTATCTCAAGGGTTTCGAATATAGCGTCCAAGATCGCGTTACGTCGTCGGAATGAATAAAAGCTTCCTTCGTATCTTCACCAAAGTATCATCTTCTCATTCGTCCTAAAAGCATTAAGTGAAAGTGTGGCCGGAAGAGTGAATAAACAGCGCGAAGGCCTCGGGATTGCATCACCTATACTAACCTTTTTATTTCCTTTTTTCCTTTTTTTTAGGTTAATGATAGCTCCTCGAAGAAAAACTACTCCCCCTAGGCTCCCCGTGACTAGACTTCAAGCGCGAAAAATGGCCAAACAAACCAAGACAGAAGAGATGTTGGCTGCTAGAATAGCAGAGTTGGAAGAGCAAGTCAGGGTTACTATAGAGAGGGCCACTCAGGCCGAAAAAGAGCGAGATGAAGCCACCTCAAAGTTCCCACCCGGTTTTGATCCTACTCAGATGATGGGGCCTTCTTCATCCACCATAGCTGGACCTTCGATACCCCAATCATTCTCTAGGCCCACGGGTCAATGGAAGTGGATTGATCCGTTTGTCAGACCTATCACCACAAATCCTGTAGTCAACACAGGTGAAGAAGTTACTACAGCTCTACAACATTTCTTAGTCAACCTCACTTTGGACCCTGGTAAAAATCAGATTCATCAGGAATCCCAAGGTCGTTGCCCTCCTCAGGGCCACTCTACTCAAGTCGTGATCCCCGATCCTATGGGAATTCGTCCTCCTTTCGTCAATCCTACGCAACCACCATTCACATCAGAACCCCTACTACCCCTTGGTCCTAACGTGGTCGTCATAGAGAGGCCGAATATGGATAGATTAAACCTACTAGAAGAAAGGCTCAGAGCCATTAAAGGAACGGACCCCTTTGACCCTACGGGCCCAGCGGACATGTGCATGGTCCCTGGGATCATAATGCCTCCAAAGTATAAGGTTCCGAATTTTGAGAAATATACTGGGTCGAGTGCCCAAAAACTCACCTCAAGGCCTATTGCAACAAAATGGCTGATGTGATACATAATGAACCGCTATTGATCCATTTGTTTAGAGAGAGTTTGGCCAAGCATGCCTTGACTTGGTACATGGGCCTAGACAGAGCCAAGATCAAGAGTTGGAGGGATTTGTCCGATGCTTTTTTCAAGCAATACAAATTCAACATGGAGGTAGCCCCAGACCGTTCTGATCTCCAAAATCTTGAGAAAAAAATGGAAGAATTGGTGAAAACTTATGCTCAGAGGTGGAGAGAACTAGCTTCCAGGATGTCTCCTCCTTTGAATGACAAAGAGCTCTTGTCAATTTTTGTGGACACCTTAAAAAATCCTTACTACACCTATCTTATCTCCAATCCATCGAGTAACTTTTTCGACATGGTTCTAGTGGCCGAAAGGGTAGAACAAGGAATTAAGTCTGGGAGGATCGTTGTTTCCGCACCAGAAGTAGCACCTAAGAAAGCACCTCATTTAAAGGAAGATGTCAACTTGGTCTCACACCGACCTAGTCACAAACAACCTTTCACACCGCCGGGCAGTCCGCCAAATAACCCAAGCGATCAAAATGAACGAGGTGACCATGGGGACCAAGGGTCACAACCATTCTTTTCCGTCCCTGCAAGGGAGGTTTACGAGCATCTATTAGCAGCTGGGCAAGTTACACCCATCCCCACTCCACCAGCACAACCTCCTTACCCGAAGTGGTACAATCCTAGTGTTACGTGCGAGCACCATGCTGGGGCTCGGGGACACACTCTAGAAGACTATTTGGCATTTAAAGGAAAGGTTAGGAAATTGATCAAATACGGACAGTTCGCTTTCGAAGAACTAGCCAAAGGATCTAGCACGACCGCCAACTCTTCTTCTTCCACATTTTTGACTTTTTTTACTTTTTTACCTTCAAACACGTACCTTGTACACCATGTACAACTCTGTCAAACACTTCAAAGCCTTCTTCTAAACTCCTCACAAATGAGTAAGTGCTCGACGGAATTGGCCGACTAAAGCGCTAGAAGCATGTTAAGTTTAGTTCAACGAATCAGCAGGACGAAAAGGAAACCTTCAAAGGTTGACAGTCCGCACTAACACACGGAGAAACAACGAAGAAAATCGAAGGCCGCTACCTAAAAGAATTAAAATAAAGGAAATCATACTTACTTCACTCATTGTTTGTATTTGAGAAGAAAAAAAAAAGAATAAAGAATAAAGAAAAAGAAGAGAAAAAAAAAGAAAAAAAAAGAAAGAAAAAAGATTCAAAAAGAGGGTATCTCAAAGAACCCAAGTCAATGAAAGTAGAAGCAAGTACGAAAAAAAATCATCAATCAAAATCGATCAGGACGATCACAAGAAGAACGTCCTAACAAAAGAAGAAAAACTCATGTACTTTGCTCTTCGCCACAATCAAATCGTCGAGCATCGTTCGCCACAATTTGTCCTCATCGCAATCAGTCGTCGAGCACAAACTCATTAAAACCTTTTGCCCAAAAAAAAACAACAACAATACTTTCTTCTACGAATTCTTCCTTTCTTCCTCCCTCGCAAAGTCCTTTCGATTATTAGCAGACCCATGCATGTGCATCTTCATTTCAAGTCTATTCACTCGGATTGACATTGCAAATTTAATTTTTGTGCTATGTTTATTGCATTTTTAGGAGTGTAAACACATAGCCTTATTTTCTGAGTGTGAGCGCAAACACTAATATCTGGTGAGGATTGCTTACAGCTGCATGTCATGGGAAATTCTTATCCTTGAGGTCGTTATTTCCTGAACAAGACGTAGACGTTATCTAGACTTGAATCAATCATGTTCATATAACGAAAATTGGACGAACATTTTAGCCAAAAAAATGCTTGAATTTATTTTCTTAAACAAAGAAATCATTTTCATTCCAAACAAAAAAAACTTGGGGGCAAGCCATGGGTTAAATAAAGGAATATATGATATTTCTCGCATTATCAATTGCTCTCTACTTTTTCTATCTGTTGTTGCTTCGTGTTTGCTTTCTTCCTATTTGTAGGATATAGATAAGCTTCAGTGGAATCATGCCACAAATGGGTCTTCAATTAAGCAATCGTTGTAATACCCTCGTTAGGGATTCCCATCAAACAAATCCAGATCAACTTTCCTCATTATCAGAGAAGAGAAGATCACCACTTTCCTCATTATCAGAGAAGAGGGATCATCAACGTCCTCACTATCAGAGACAACCGATTTCAGTATCAGAGATCATCAACGTCCTCACTATTAGAGACAACCGATTTCACTATCAGAGATCATCAACGTCCTTACTATCAGAGACAACCGATTTCAGTATCAGAGATCATCAACGTCCTCACTATTAGAGACAACCGATTTCACTATCAGAGATCATCAGCGTCCTCACTATCAGAGATCATCATTTCCTCATTATCAGAGATAACCGATTTCACTATCAGAGATCATCAGCGTCCTCACTATCAGAGACAACCGATTTCACTATCAGAGATCATCAACATCCTCAGTATCAGAGACAACCGATTTCAGTATCAGAGATCATCAACGTCCTCACTATCAGAGACAACCGATTTCAGTATCAGAGATCATCATTTCCTCATTATCAGAGACAACCGATTCAGCATCAGATCGTCATTTCCTCATTATCAGAGAAGATCATCATTTTCTCGCAACAGAGACAACCATCATTATTATCCGGGAAGACCAACCTCCTCATTATCCGAGAAAACCATCTTCCTCACCATTAGAGACATTTCCCTCAAAGGTACGTTACTGTCAACCAACATCAGACCAAAGGTACGTTCTAATTCTCATTTACAATTCTGCAATTTACATTTTTCCTCACTATCAGAGTAGTTGTCATTTACATTTCTGCGTTTCTGCATTCTCCCTCAATATCCGAGTAGTCTGCATTTATTTTTCCACAATTGGCATTGTTTCTGAAATTCCTGACTACATTCTACAATTCTACTATATCTAAAATACTCCTCCTTGAGCGACTACTTTCCTGTAAAATACTCCTCCTTGAGCGACTACTTTTCCGCATATATCTAAAATACTCCTCCTTGAGCGACTACTTTCCTGTCTATCTAAATACTCCTCCTTGAGCGACTACTTTACTGTCTATCTAAAATACTCCTCCTTGAGCGACTACTTTCCTGTCTATCTAAATACTCCTCCCTGAGCGACTATATCTTTCAATTCATGCATAATCCCACATCTCAACCGGTCATGATGTATTCAAAATATGGTAAAGACCTGGGGCAACCGTCTTTACTGCTTATCAAAAATTTCAGTTACACGTGAAATTTCATTTTTGATCAGACAGTAAAGAGGGGGCAACTGTTGCTACCCGAATTTTGACTTACGTCGCAACTTTTTTCATTTTATTGCATGTCGCATTAATAGCCCGTTTAATGTCAAATTTCAATCGATTTTTGATCAAGGACTATTTGTTTTAATATTTCACGTCATTTCACGTCTTTTGAATTTTTCGTATTTTTCTCGTATTTTCGACTAAACCGTATTTTTCGGTTTTCGTCACCATATTTTCGTATTTTTATGTTTACCGCATTTAATAGCTCGTCTAGGTCAAATTTCTGTCGATTCTTGGTCCTAGGCTAGTTTGTTTAATATTCCGTGTCATTTCGTGCCTTCTCATTTTTTTTTGTACTTTCGACTATCTATTCGCTCGAACTTTTCTCGGTCCCGAGTATGTTTCCTCGGACTGTGGCTCGAATGCATTATTTCTTTAATTGATAATTATGTACTGTTTTTCTCTTTCACACCCTCTCGTTTGGTTTCGTTCAATTTTTGTCGTAAGGGCATTTATTTTGCGTCCGAACCTTTTGACATTTTCAAAAGAGAAAATAAACACGTTAAATCGAATTTCGCATTTATTCACCGTATACTAGTTTTCTTGTCTTATTTTTCTGCACGTCGTGTTTCCCTAGGATCGGATTTATTTTCACTTTCATACAAATTCGCTCGTAATCTCCAAAAACATGCATTAATGGCAATTAATGCATGTTTATCTAAAATCACCTCACCTTTCTTCCTAGCTAGCCTCTCCAACTCGTCTCGATCATCACCATGTCCCATCCGATCAACCAAGGCCACAAGAAACTCTCCCTAGCTCACTATTCCGGCCTAGGACTCATCATCACCCTCCCCATTTTTCTTCCCGTCGGTTTGCAGCCACATGTGCAAACCGACTTCAATTTTTTCCTTCCTCTATAAATAGCAAGCAACTAGCAAGGTATCAAGGGCACCAAAATCTCCTCTTAATCTCCATTTCTTGCTCATCCTTCTTGGTCCAAAGCTCTCCTGGAAAGGTAAGCATTTTCCTTTAGCTTTCTCTTTAATTTTTGTTTTTGCTTATAATGCATGAATAAATTGTTAAAACTTACCTCACATGCTTAGTTTTCATGCTAATTACATCCTCCTTGCCTCAATTTAATTGTATGATATCTTGACTAATTAATGGCCATATATGCATGTTAAATAGCTTATTATTCTATGTGAAAAAAACGCCACTGTTCTTGTCCAAATTGCTTGCTGTTTTTGTGGAGTTGGTCTGCTGGTATGTTGGTTGATTTATTTGGGTCAGTTCTGGTCGGTTTTAACATGTTTTAACCACCATGGTCGCCGCCCATGGTGGTCGGCGTTGTGAGGAAGAAGAAGAGGTAAGGTGGGTTGGCGAGAAAGGAAAGAAAGGTGATAGCCAAGCCCATTTTGTTTTGGAAAAAAGGCATTTGGGAACCCTGAACTCTGGCGTTTTATTTTGTGGGAACCCTCAACTATTTTTTTATTGAATCACCCCCCCCCCCCGATTTCTTTACATTTTGTTTAATCACAACTCTACCGTCACGTTTTGCTGATGTGTCACCGTTATGTGCCTCGTCACTTGCTTACTCGATGCCACGTCATGAAGACACGTCAGCAACTTGCCACGTCAACAAGACACTTTTTTTTCTTCTTTTTTTTCTTTCTTCTTCCTCCCAAATTAACCTAAGTTCTCATCCCTGCAAATTAACCCATCTCCCAAATTAATTCCCAAATCCTCCGCCAAAATCGCAAACAAATTCTATCTCCAAATCTCACTCTCTCAACCAACACAGCACACAAACAACAACCACAACAATGGCTTCCTCTACTCTCTCCATCTCTAGAATCCTCCTCTCATCCCCTTCTTCCCTTTCCTCTACCAAATCTCTCCTCTCCCTCCCTTCCAATCTCTCTTTCTCCTCTGTATCCTCCCCCTCATTTCACAGTCGCCGCAGCCAGCCACGTGGTGATGGCGTGGGGCAGTGGCGATGATGCTGTGGTGGAGCGGTTGTGTGGTTGGCGAATTGGCGGTTGCTATGGTAGTGAATCGGCGGTGGAGGAGGGACTGCGGCAGAGATTGCAGCTTGGGCGGTGGTGATGTTGATTCGGGTTGGATTTTTGTGATGTGGATTGGGTTGATTTGGTGATGTGGATCGGGTTGATTTGGTGGTGAGCAAGGGTGATTGGCAGTGGCGGTGGAGGATTAGCAGTTTCTGATTTGGTGGTTATGGTGTTTGATAGTGACGGTGGAGGATGGGTTTGATGTTGGTCGTTGTGGAGGTGCGGCAATGGAGAGGATGAAGATTTGGCAAGGATTGAAGGAAATTGAGGAGTGGTCGTGCTGTATTGTTCCAAAAGTATTGAAAATTTTGGGTGAAGGATGAAGATTGAAAGAAATGATCATGCTGTGAGGATTGAAGGAAATTTGGGTTAAATTTGAATTGTTGGGTTATGATGCTGAGTTTAATTGATAAATTATTTAGATTATTGCTTTTGGAACAATTTCATGGATAAATTTCTGGTTTAATTTGCAACTGGATTGAATCATTGCTTGGTTAATTGCTACTGGTTCAATTTCATGGATAAATTGCTAGTTTAATTTGCAATTGGATTGAATCATTGCTTGGTTAATTGCTGCTGGTTCAATTTCATGGATAAATTGCTGGTTTAATTTGCAATTGGATTGAATCATTGCTTGGTTAATTGCTGCTTGGATTGAATCATTATTTGGATTGAATCATTGATGGTTGGATTAGCAGGGTGACGGCGCTGCCATAGATGTCAGGATTTGGTTTGGTTGTGCTAACGGTGGAGATGGAGTCGCGGTTGTCTGGGTTGCAGAAGTGGATGGCTTTGTCGTCAACGGAGCAGTCGCGGCTGGCTGTGGTGGCGACGGGGCTGCCATGGTTGTGGGTTTTGCTGGTAGCGCTGGATTTGGTGACAGAGAGCTAGGTTTGCAGTGGAGGACTCTGTGTGGTGTCTTTTTCACTTGGCAGAGGTGGATAGAGAAGGTCGTACCTTGTAGCATTTTTTGTTCTAGGCATGGTGAATTTTTGCAGGTGAAGGATTTGAGGAAGAAGACGACTATGGAGGGTTTGAGGAAGACGGTGACACGTGGCGCGCTTCTACACGTGGACGGGATTATGTGGCAAGTTGCTGAGGTGTCTTGGTGACGTGGCATCTAATAAGCACATGACGAGGCACATAACGGTGACACATCAGCAAAATGTGACGGTAGGGTTGTGATTAAACAAAATGTAAAGAAGTCGGGGGGGTGATTAAATAAAAAAATAGTTGAGGGTTCCCACAAAATAAAACGCCAGAGTCCAGGGTTGCCAAATGCCTTTTTGCCATTTTGTTTTAAATTAAGCCAAGCCCGTTTTTTAATGTCCAAAAAATCTAAAATGTGGGGCCCGACCCATTTATTTTCGTCAATTTGTATGAAACGCTCGTATGCTTTTTATGACATGTTTAATTCGTATAAAATGCTCGCATGCCTCACATGTTGTTTTATTTATTTTATGCCATGCATGTTGTTTTATTTATTTTATGCCATGAAAATTATCGCAAAATTAATTGCATGCTTCATATGATGTTTCCTTTATTTTATGCCATGTAAATTATCGTGAATTTAGTTATATGCTCACATGATGTTTTATTTATTTTATGCCATGTTTTAAAATGAAATACTCATATGCACGTATGAAATAAATTGTTCATTTGTTTGCCATGTTCATTCGATCGCTTGTTAAATAAATGTGTGCATGCGCTTTTTATTTATTATTTTTGAGTTATTACTAACACTCTCACTTTGTAGGTTAAACTTTAAACCTTCACTCGAAAAGTACGTTTTACCTTCCTTTTATTTAAATTAATGATTTACGTAAATGTTATTTGCATGCATGTTGTCTAAAACTAGAAATCCAAGTATGGGCCTAGCCCGGCCCATTGGAATTGTAGGCCTTATTTCCATGCATTTGTATGTGATAATTAATTGTCAATTATTTCTAATTACGTGTATGTGGTAATAATTAATTGCTAAACTTGTTGTAATAATTAATTGCCTATTTCACTTGTTGTAATAATTAATTGCCTATTTCACTTGTTGTAATAATTAATTACCTATTTCACTTGTTGTAATAATTAATTACTTATTTCACTTGTTGTAATAATTAGTTATTCCACTTGTTGTAATATTTAGTTAGATAGTTATTCCGACCTCCAATTTGTAATAATTGGATAAATAGTTTTATTATGAATTGCGGTTTGTAATAATTAGTTAAGTAGTTAAAATCGTGTATGCTTGTTTATATTTACGTATTTATGTCAATTGTCGTTAACCATGGTTTTGAAGAGATGGATCGATCGGGGTTCATCCAAAAGGTAAGCTTACCATAAAACATTTCCTTGTATGTTTATTTAAATGCTAAAACTGAATCGAATGCATGACACCCTAGTAGGCGTTAGAACCTCCCCATTCGCATACATAACGTATAGAATTGCTAAAGCAATTAAAATCAATCTCACATGCACAACATGTTTATATCACTTGTCTTTCCTACCATGAAATTAATTGTTTTCTTGTTAAATGCTATGCATGATAGCTTTGAACCCATACAAAATATATGTGCATCCATAAAAATGTACTTTGTTAGTTTTGCCATGATAGATCACCTAATAAGTAATTAATCATGCATGGCCCTATGACAAAGGGGGAACGTCCGCTCTAGCATACGAATAAACGGTAACCCCGTCCTTCGGTCCCAATCGAAAATAACAAGTCCCAACAAAAAATGTTAAGATGTAACGTCACCTTGGAGGGCCCAAATTACATGTTTAAAATGTTTTCAAAACACCTCGCATACCGGTAACCTTTTTAGGATGTGACTTGGGTGCCTAACACCTTCCCAAGTCCATAATCATGACCTCGAACTGTTGTTCTTTGGTTTAGACATTTGTGCCTTAGCCTTTTATTTTTTTATGCCATGACGATTAGGTTCCCTAACCCTTAGAAAATTAGGGTGGCGACTTCATTTTGCATGATGTTAAGACAAGTCCAACGCTTGTCTGACATTATGGCCCGTCCCAAACCTTTACTCATTTTCAACGAAAAGAGGGTGCGACAGATTCATTCGGGAGAGCATGTCCTCTTGCGTCGTACCTATTTTGCTAGTGCCCAAGAAAGATGGCTCTTGGAGAATGTGTGTTGATTGCCGATCCATCAACAGGATCATGGTGAGGTATCGACACCTGATATCGCGCCTAGATGACATGCTTGACGAACTAAGTGGAAGTAAGGTGTACTAAAAAATTGACCTCATGATTGGCTACCACCAAATACGGATGCATGAAGGTGATGAATGGAAAACGACATTCAAAACTAAACATGGTTTGTATGAATGGATGGTAATGTCATTCAGTCTCTCCAACGCTCTTAGTACATTCATGAGATTAATGAACTATGTCTTGCGTGATTACATTGGGAAGTATGTTGTTTTTTATTTTGATGACATACTTGTGTATAGTCCTTCTCTTGATATGCATGTTTTTCATTTGCGAACGATACTTGACACTTTGCGCACACACAAACTATATGCTAAAATTGTTAAGTGCGAATTTTATTTAGACCGTGCACACTTCCTTGGGTTTGTTATGAGTGTAGAGGGAGTCCAAGTTGATGAAGACAAGGTCAAGACCATCTGGGAGTGGCCGATTCCCAAAAATGCTACTGATGTAAGATCTTTCCATTGACTTACAAGCTTCTATTGCCGCTTCGTCCCTAACTTCTCCACCATAGCAGCACTGCTCAATGAACTCAAAGAAAAATATTATTTTTGAATGGGGAGATAGGCAAGCCTCGACCTTCAAGGAACTCAAAGGAGAGGCTCATGCGGTCACCGACGATAGCTCTACCGGACTTCACCAAAGCCTTTGAACTAGAATTTGATGCAAGCGGCATTGGCATAGGGGTTATTTTGACCCAAAAAGACAGACCTATTGCCTACTTTAGTGAGAAGTTAAGAGGAGCTCAATTCAATTATTCAACTTATGATCGAGAGCTCTATGCATTAGTGAGAGCGCTCATGGTATGGGAGCACTACTTGTTACTGAATCAATTTGTCATCCACACAGATCACTTGAGCTTGAAATTTCTTCAAGGCCAAGCCAAGTTGAACAAAAGACATGCCAAGTGGATGGAATTCATAGAGGCCTTCCTGTACACTATCAAATACAAGCAAGACAAAGAGAATGTTGTTGTCGATTCCCTATCAAGAAGGTACGCTCTCTTGAACTCCCTTAATGCACAAAGTTTTAGTTTTTCTCACTTGATTGAGCATTATGAAAATGATGCGGATTTTCGTGATATCTATGCGGCTTGCGCACGCGCACCTCACATGCATTTCTTCCGATATGATAATTTTTTGTTTAAGCATGATAGACTTTGCATTCCTCATTCTAGCATCCGGGAATTGCTTATTTTGGAAGCTCATTGTAGAGCTCTAAGTGAACATTTTAGAATTGCTAAAATATTGCATACGCTTAAGTCATATTTCTTTTGGCCAAGAATGAAGGTTGATGTAACCGTCATTGTGAACCGTTGCATTGTATGAAAAAAAGGCTAAATCCACTTCTAAACATCATGCTAGCTACATGCCCCTACTCGTTGCTCAACAACCATGGGTAGATTTATCAATGGACTTTGTGATAGGATTGCCTAGGTCTCGACATGGTAATGACTCAATCTTTGTTGTTGTTGACCGTTTCTAAAAAATGGCCCATTTTGTACCACGTGCAAAGACACATGATGCCACACACATTGCACATATATTCTTCCAACATGATGTACGCATCCATGGCATGCCTAAAAGCATTGTAAGCGATAGGGATACTAAGTTTTTTAGTCACTTTTGGAGAACCTTATGGGCGAAGTTGGGCACTAAACTCCTCTTCTCCACCACTTGTGATTCACAAACGGATGGACAAACGGAGGTGGTTAATAGGATTTTAGGATCTTTGCTTCGAGTAATGATCACCAAACATGGAGTAAAATGGGCAGATTGTATTACTTTTGCCGAATTTGCTTACAATCATGCATATCATACTTCTATTGGATTTTCTCCATTTGAGGTGGTATACGGGTTCAAACCCTTAACCCCTCTTGAACTCTTACCTTTACCCGTGAGTTCTATAAAATGTGTAGATAGCAATGCCAAGGTAGCCGAAGTCAAGAAACTCCATGAGCAGGTCCGAAAGAATATCGAGAATATGAATGAGCGCGAGGCAGCCAAGCGCAACAAAGGTAAAACACCTACTTTCTTTGAACCCGAGCAATGGATTTGGCTCCATTGGCGAAAGAATCACTTCCCGAGCCACCGACAAGGAAAATTGAGTCCAAGAGGTGACGACCCTTTTCAAGTCCTCCACCTCATCAATGGCAATGCCTATGTCATTGACTTGCCAAGTGAGTATCGTTCTATTAGCAATTCTTTCAACGTTAATGACTTGTCTCTTTTCCGTGCAGATCATGAGCATCCGAAGGATACAGATTCGAGGATAAATCTTTCTGAAGGGGGAGGAGATGATGTGATCACGGATGCATCACCTTTGGACACCCCGCTACGAAGACCAATCACTTGGAACATGATGAAGAAACTTACCCTTTGGGTTGAAGCCAAGTTGAGGGAAAAGTTGTCCAAAGCCGAGAAGCGGGTTGTAATGGTGATCGCACACCATACCGAGAGCACAAGTCCAAGCGGGAACCTATCGGGAGACTTGCGAGCTATCGGGAGAAACCTATCCGGAGACATAGGCGAGAGCCGCACCTCTCACGCCACCCCCAAGTCCCTTGTACAAGCTATAGGGGGGAGTCTATCGGGAGAGTATCGGGAGATAAGCGAGCTATCGGGAACCTATCAGAAGACATAGGCAAGACCAGCACCAACCCTAAGTCCTTTGTACCAATTATCGGGAAAGACCTATCGGGGGACCTGTAAGCTATCGGGAGCCTATCGGGAGACATAGGTGAGGCCAGCGCCAACCCTAAGTCCTTGGTGCAAACTATTGGGAAAAACCTAGGTCTCGCATGACTCATGCCTTGGCCGAGCAACCCACGAAGACTTCCCGCAGATTTCATACCTACTGCGGCCCACGCATGAGGAACTATCACATGATTTCCATGCAAGCCATGAAGACGTGCGTCTAGCTTCCGGGAACACAGTTGAGCCCATCACGAGCCAAGGTCACTTTTGCCACTCCAATTGGGCCTAAAGTCCATCAACAAGACCACGACCTTCCACATGAAGGGCACGCCAAGGAGCAAGCCTCACACAAGACCAGCTACTTTTCAGCCACCTTTTGTGACTTAGTATAAATATCGAACTTAGCTACAATTTTCATTAGTTTAGTTATTTGAGTGATTTTTTTGAGTGAGAATACTCCTCCTTGATCACACAAAACTCCTCTTGTGGACTTCTAAGCTTGATGGTGCTTTGATCCTCCGCAAGTAAAACGCAAACCATCAACCGTGTATGTGTGACTTTGTATGAAACTATTTGTGAGTTGTTTCTTGTAAGCAAGTGTGAGTTCCCTTGTGCTTTGTCTATTGTTCCCCAACCGTGCATTCCTAAGTATTAACGTGTGCCACACCGCCTTCTTTGTGCTCACCTTAGCTTCCATTCCATTCCACGCCCTCCTTGGTAATATCCTCCCTTCTCTTGTTTATCTTTGTTTCCATCCGCTGTGTGTTAGTACCATCTTCTTCCTTCGTCTGTGCTTATTGTGTCTTGTTGTTTGTCTAGTGAACTCAAAAGCTCCATATAACATTCGGCCAACTCAATAGGAGGCCGAATCGTATCAATACATAAAGATAGCAAACTAGGAAAGTACACTTGAGCTTTAATGTCTTTTGAAAGCTAACCAAACAAGGAGATCAAAATGAATGCTGCGGGAAGTGATCGGAAGCCGTGATTTACGGATATTTATTTATTTTAACTATCTATTTAATGTTTATTTAACATCTTTTATGCAATTACAAATAATTTCTTTAGTGATTATTATGAATCAATTAATGATTTGGAAATATATATATATAAATAAATTTTCACATAATTAGAAATTTCTTTCGTCACAAACACTCTTTTGTCTTTTCTAACTAAAAAGAAGAGCAGGGTACAGACGTAATTACAAGAGGACATGGTAAAGCACTTTGCTAAGTCTCTCCCCCGTCCCAGGATCTTGGTTCTCGACATAATCCTTACAAAGTCCGAAGTCCGAAGTCCGAATTGAGGGTACAAAACACATTCAACAGCAACTGAACAACTTCACTTCCTTATAGTCTTTTCCTGCATATCTTCATCTTCTTCTTATCACAGCTATCAATGAATTTCCACCACCTGTGAACAATTTCTTTCTTGCTCACTTGTTAGTAAGTTCCTAACTTCTTCAATTTCTGAGGTTTCACATTGAATTCCATAAATATCATAACTGGTTTGTGGAATTGAACAAAGAAACTCTATTCCATGTTTCCCATTTTTTGGAGTGCTCAATGGTCAGCTCTGTTTCTTTTGTTGGCTTTTTGTAGAGTTTGAGACGCTTATGAATGGCTTGGATGTCGATTAGCAAAAGGGTAAGTAATTGTTTTCCTTGCATTCAATTCTTCGCGTGTGCGTGTGAGTGTGCCTGTGTGTATCTGCTGTTACTGTTTTTCTTTCTTAAAGGATCTTTATTGATTGTTAGGATTTCTTTTGCTGTTGTCTGATAGAGCTGGGATTCATAATTTTTATTCTAGGGTCAAGCATACTTGTTTTGGATTGAAAATGCATTAAATTACACACCTTTTGGACTGAAATTGTTGATCTTTTTGCTCATTTAAGCTTTGATACGTAATAGAATGCTGTAATGCTATGCCTTCTTTCACTTGTTACTGATACTATGAATTTGATCTCCTTAAATTATGTTTTATATTTTGTAAAATTTCCTTTATCTTTTGTTATAGCTTCACTTGCAAGACGTTCATGTTTATTTTCTGAGCTTAATCACGATTATATAACTATTTCACTTCTCCTCCTTCTCTGAGCTTAATCACGGTTATATAACTATTTCACTTCTCCTCCTTCTTGGCTGAGTGCAAAGCAGGAAGTCAGGAAGGTCTAGTAATTTAAGTAACTTTTAGTCATACCAGTTTTGACTGGAAGCAAGATGGTCCACACAAGGAACTAAATAACCTTGAGATAACCTGCATCTTTTTTTCCTCGATCTAGTAGCTTTTGTGGGAAAACCAATGACATTTTCTATGGCTCTATCTAACTGTTTGTCTTTGTCTGTGGTACTCATTACCTGTGTATCTTGTTCTTATGTGTGGAATGTTCACCTTATCTCATTTGCAGGGCATTTATGTTGGTCTTGCTAGAGCTTTAACGTCACCCTCACTATGGCATATAGTGGCGTTGCCTTCTAAATTTGAGGTTACACTGAAATCTGTTTCTGCTCCAATCAGATGCATTCCTGGTAAAATGAAGTTTCATAGATGCTTTTAGTATTCAGGCTTTTACACTGCATGTTTGTTGTTTGTCTGCTCAATATAGCTTGCATGCATGTGCAAATGGGCTGCGTTTTAATTTCCAAAATTGTACCCTGTGGAATTCTTTTCACATACGTTTCACCCTGAGCAACTGCTTAGTCTAATTGATAGAACATCTTCTAAATATCAGCATTTCAGAATGGATGTCATCTGTTATTCCATATGCTGAATCATCCAGTTTAAAAATTATTTGTCAGTTGATACCTTCGCAAGTTTTAAAGATTTGGAGAAAGATTTGAAATGGGAAATTTATGTTTTCTGAAAATTTCAAGCGGTGGTTTTAATATCATGCTTATTAAATTTGTGCTGCAGAGTTTTCTTTTGGAACACTTGTAAAGGGTTCTTCTCATCAGATTGTTTTAAGGAAAGAGTTCGGTATAAGGTATAAGGTATAGTCTTTCTTTCTTTCCTTTTTCCCTTACATTCTCTTGCGTTATGCTAGGTTTTCTTTCTCTTAAACTTAATTATACATTCACACCTTATAGGAGGATAAAATTTATTATTATTTTTGTAGAAACTCCTAAATCGTAGAGTTTTCTTGAATACTGGGCTTGTTTGATGTTTTTGTTTTTAGGTATTTTCATGCCAGACCAGCACTGTTGGCTAGGAGAGAGAACAATCTGCCAGGTGATCTGAAGGTTCAAAGGAAAGGAAAGTTTAAGAGAAGGGATGCAAGTAAGACCCAACCACCTGTTGAGGCTCCATATGTGCCTCCGAAACTGAAAAGAACTACCAAGTCCTTGCAAGAGAAGACAATTGACATATTTGAAGGCATGACCATTGTGGAGCTTGCCAAGCAGACTGGTGAATCAATTACCACTATACAGGATATTCTTGTAAATGTTGGGGAAAAGATTGAATAAGAATTCGACCCTCTCAGCATTGATGTTGCGGAGCTTGTTGCAATGGTATTTAATTCCTCACGTGCAAAACTATATGATGCTTTTCACCTAAAATAAGTATTAAGATGATGAAAAACTCTGAGGCCTTGTTTTTTTTTTTTTTTTTTTTGAGGGGTATGCAATTGTCAGTTAAAAGAATTTTTTTCACAGTATCCTTCCTACTGAATTCAACTACTTTGAGACCTATTTGATCATTCATCGTCAGCAGGCAGTTGACTACAGCCCATTGAATGATGCATGACGGTGTGTTTTTGTGGAAACAAAATCTGCCTTGGTCTTTAGTATCAGTGGCTGATATCAAGAGAATGCATTTTTGTACTTTATATGAATAAAGTGTGATGTTGGTTCGTTGTGATAACAGAATCTGCCTTGGTCTTGAGATACTAAAACAGGAATTGAGTTTTCTTTCTGGATTCTTGGCTCTGCTTTAGCTCCTTTCCTTCTCATGTCGCCTCCTCCACCCTATGATTACCTTTTTCAGTTTATTTGTGTTTGAAAAATGAAATAACTTTGTGCACTGACCCTTTCTCAATATTAATTTCACAGGAAGTTGGAGTCACCGTAAAGAGGCAACACTCAACTGAAGGTGCAGAAATCCTTCCACGGCCGCCAGTTGTTACAGTCATGGGTCATGTTGACCACGGTAAAACTTCTCTTTTAGATGCTTTACGTCAAACATCAGTGGCAGCCAAGGAAGCTGGAGGCATAACACAGCATTTGGGTGCTTTTGTTGTCAGCATGCCTTCAGGGGCATCAATCACGTTTCTTGACACTCCTGGTCATGCTGCATTTAGTGCTATGCGAGCCAGAGGTGCAGCAGTCACAGATCTATTTGTGCTTGTCGTAGCTGCTGATGATGGAGTGATGCCTCAAACTCTTGAAGCCGTGAAACATGCAAAAGCAGCTAATGTAGCCATTGTCGTTGCAATTAATAAATGTGACAAACCGGCAGCTGACCCAGAGAGGGTCAAAGTCCAGCTTGCATCAGAGGGCGTGCTTCTGGAGGAGATGGGTGGGGATCCTCAGGTTGTTGAAGTTTCAGCTATTCAGAAAACTGGGTTGGATGACTTGGAGGAGGCATTACTTCTTCAGGCTGAGTTGATGGACTTAAAGGCTCGTGTTGATGGCCCTGCCCAAGCTTATGTGGTAGAGGCTAGACTTGACAAGGGAAGAGGTCCATTGGCCACAGCAATAGTGAAGGCTGGGACTTTGGTTTCTGGGCAACATGTGGTAGTGGGCTCAGAGTGGGGCAGAATCAGGGGCATTAGGGATATGGCAGGGAAGCTGACAGAGCAGGCAAGACCTGCAATGCCAGTTGTAATTGAAGGGCTGAAGGGGCTCCCTATGGCTGGTGACGATATTATTGTTGTGGAATCGGAGGAGCGTGCTAGAATGCTTAGCGCAGGGAGGAAAAGGAAATTTGAGAAAGACAGGCTTAGGCAGATGATGGAGGAAAGAACAGAAACTACGGAAACTTCAGAAGATCCAACCATGCCAGAGCGGATTGAAATGCCAGTTATTGTGAAAGCTGATGTGCAGGGAACTGTCCAAGCTGTCACAGATGCATTGAAGACTTTAAACAGCCCTCAGGTGCTCAAACAAAAATATTATACTCAATCTGTATTTCATCATCTTTACTAGCCTTGATTTCACAAGTATTCATGATGTTTGCTTAGCATTGGCTATTTGTTTTAATGATTATTACTGCGTTATTAGAGACCGTAGTCATCTGCGAATCAGTTGGTTATTTTTGCAATTATTGCTGTCATATATTCTTAGTATTCCTGACACGCTTAAATCAAGCTTCTATGGGTTTTACCAGTTGTTGTTGCTTGGTCACTCCTGAAAATATATTTTGCTTCTCATATTGCCAACTGGTATTCACACCATTGCCATGTATTCTTCACTTGTGCTGTCAGGTTTTTGTGAACGTGGTGCATGTGGGTGTTGGGCCTATATCTCAGTCTGATGTGGACATGGCACGAGCCTGTGATGCATGTATAGTTGGTTTCAACGTAAAAGCTCCCCCTAGTTCCATCATGGCTGCAACTCAAGCCAACATCAAGGTACTTAGCTTCTATCTTTAATTAGCCTCAATTATCAGATGAGTAATTTTAACCATGCCGAGAATATGAAATTCTTGGTGCAGACTCTTGATGTTGTATATTGGCAGTACGGTAATATAGATAGGTTGAGAACCCCTATGTTTAACATTTTTTGGTCGGGTGCAGATAATGCAGCACCGAGTGATCTATCACCTTTTGGAGGATGTTGGCAAGTTCATTGTGGAGAAGGCTCCTGGTATTTCCGAAACCCAAGTAGCTGGTGAAGCTGAAGTGCTGAGTATTTTTGAGATAAAAGGGAGGAGCAGACTTGAAGAAGATGTGAAGATTGCTGGCTGCCGGGTGGTAGATGGCCGCGTTACCAAATCATCCATCCTGAGACTTTTGAGGAGTGGGGAAGTTATGTTTGAAGGATCTTGCGCATCTCTCAAGCGTGAGAAGCAGGACGTAGAATTAGTAGCTAAGGGACATGAATGTGGGCTTGTGATACGTGATTGGCATGATTTCCAGGTAGGAGACGTTGTCCAGTGTTTGGAGCAAGTAATTAGGAAGCCAAAGTTCATCTCATCACAGAGTGGTGCTGTTCGAATCGAGTGCTGATAATGCTTCTTGTGTAATCTCTCTCGAAGGTTCTGATTCTTGGAGCCACCACATGCAAGTCATTTAAGAAGAGACTTTGCAACTGATGGCCTTCCATATACTTGCACTGCTGCCATTTTTTCTAGTTAAAGGTTGAAAAATCATGCCAATTTTGTTGCGGATTTGAGGAAATTATTGATTTACTGCGGGGGAGAATGCAAAATATAGAGGAAATAGCGAGTTCTCTTTTTCGCAACTTGATTCTTTTCGCAGCACAGAAACAATAGAAATATTCATTTTGATCCCCTTGTAATCGTATACTGTTCCCTTTTTGTTTGTATACTTTCTTTAGGGTTTTAGATGAATGAGCATACTCGCAAAGCAGCCTGGACTGTTGTTTATTGCCTTAAGATGAATGAGCAATAAAGGGAAATAAACTTTTGGGTGGGGCTATTTCCAATTGACTATTTACACTCATCTTTTTTTTTATTTTTTTGTCAAAAATACCCTTGCTTCATTTACAAATAAATAGTAATTTGTGTTTTGATTTTGATATCATTTAGTGTTTCTTTTGATTGGAATGAGATTACATGAAAGGAGGATAATTTAAAAAAACCTAAACGATTGTTTGACCAAATTTGAGTTCTTTTATTTTAAATTTTGTAAAAAAAAAGAGAAAACATATGTAGTTAGAATTAATCTTAATTTTGTTTCCTTTTTTAGTTATGTAATCTCAATCTAATCCTAACCATGACCATTAGATCTAATTAACGGATAATATTAAACAAACTTTATCTTTCGATTTCATAAAACAATAAAGAGTATTTTTATCAAGAATTAAAAAAATAGGAGTGTGAAAAGACAATTAGGACCAGCAATGACCATCAAACCTAATATAGACAGTTATGGTTTTTTTTTTTTCTTCCTATTATAGATTAATTTCGCTTAAATATTTTCGTGCCTTAAAGCGATAATTGAGTTGGAAGTGCATGATTGCATCCACCACCAGGATGATAGACAAGCGAAATGTAATTTCATCATTGAACAATGGCAAAAGGAACAAGAAACCAAATCAAGGACTAGAGTTCCATAGCGGATGGTGGAGCAAATTTTCAGTTCGTAGCACAAGAAAGCAAAATCAACTTTTAATTCATGTTCATATCCCTGAGCTAAAAAGACGAGATAAAGGAAGGACAGTATATCCTTAAAACTACTTAAATGTGACGAACACTGCCACTAGCAAGCTTCTTCCTTAGGATCTCATTCTCCTTCCTCAGTTTCATTATCTTTGTTTTGAGCGTCTCGACAAGTCGGTTCGAAGCCAAATCTTGCTGCTGCTCAACCTGCTTTGTTTTGCTAAGGATGACTGTAATTTTACCAGTGAAAAAAATTGGGTCACAGAACAAGAATGTACAATCTCTGGAATATATCAGTATATGGTGCCTATGGCTGATTCCCATCAAGCTCATGTTGCAGAAAAAAAAAATGCTCCACCATTCTCACAGCAACTCAACAGCAAGCCATCAAAACAATCGAATTGATGATACTTACATTCCTTTTCCATATCCTGGAACTTCGCATGCAACTCATTTTTCTCTTCCTGCTCAACAACTAGGCAATCCTTCAAATCTTGAATCTCCATATTATCTGCAGTACTCGAGTGACAAACAAAATTATCTATCGACAACCAGTTAGCCTGAGATAAAATCTGGCTACAAAGTTGAAGAAAACAAGAAAGCATCTAAAGCCTTACATTTGGATTCCAAGTCAAAGGAGACGCGATCCAACCTGCTTGCGAGAGTTTGCATATGCATTTTATGCGCAGACAAGTCTTGGTGGAGGTGAATTATGGTTGTTTCATTTGTTGCCTTCTCGAATAGAAAGGCTCTAAAATGCGCAATTACCGACCCGATATTAGCACCCACAAGAAAGAAATGAACAAAACACAAAATCATTGATTAACAACAAAGTATGACCTCAGTTGGGCCTCTAAATCCTCAATCTTAGCAGTATAGTCCTGCTTAAGCAAATCCACTCTCTTCACATGTTCCTGCAAATGGAAACAGACCAATATCATAAAAACACCCATTTTCAGCAGGATATAAGAAAAAAAAAAAAACCCACCAACTTCTTCTATACTGAGGCGCTGAACCCTCAGTGTTTCCAATTCCTGTTTCAAGCTTTCGAATCTGGTACGGCGTTGAAGCTGGAAACAATAACAAAACACAAAAACCCATTTTAACATAATAACTTTTCATCAATTTTTGTCACGGATTCTGATGAAAAATAATGAAAACGACAAACCCACCTCCTCCCCAATACTATTCAACGATTCCGTGTACAGCTTCGTCAATCGCTCGTTTTCTGCAGCATTTATCATTTTCTTCAACAGAAAAAATAGGGGGAAAATGCCGTAAAAAGAAAGATGGAAACAGTAGAAGAACCTTGTTTGATAGAAAGGCAAATGCTTTCAAGAGCTTCCCTCTTCGTTACCTCTTCTTTCCAGTTGCTTCTCACCATCTGAATCTCCGCTACTAGGCTCTTGAAATCCTTCAATTATCGTGTTTAATTTACTATTTTGTTGTTGTTAAATTTAAAGTAATTATACCAAAAGGAATACCTATAATTATGAGAAAGTTACCTGATATATGTGATCAAAAGAAGAGAGAAGAGAATCAGCTTCATCGTCGTTCCTTGCCGCCATTTTTCCCCTATCCCTTTTCAAATCGAAAATCTGAAACCCGTCTCTCTCCGTTGGTAACAACTAACAGCGACAACAAGGTTCATATCAAACCTTCCGTGCTCACTGTCAATTCCATTCTCATGCGAAAAAAGTCACATTCTTCACCTTATTTGTTTTAACTTTTAACTTTTGAACTATAATTCATTTATAAAAAGACCCCTACTAAATAATTTTTTTATATAAAGTTTTTATATAATTTATCTATACTATATAAAAAGTACGAAGGATCTTATTTCTTTAAATTACTATTATACTTTTAAATTATTAAAAATTTTAAGGTTGTAATAGACTTTTAACCAATAATTTAATAAATATATTTTAATTAATTAAATTACTCAATTAATTAACCTACCTGCGGGCAACTGCTTTATCATCATCATCACAAACCAAGTAATTAGGCATCCTTTCAAATTTAACTTGCATTATACCCTTAAATTATTAAAAAATTTAAAGTTGCAATAGACTTTTAAATAATAATTTAGTAAATATATTTTAATTAATTAAATTACTCAATTAATTAACCTACCTGCGTGCAACTGTTTTATCATCATTATCACAAACCAAGTAATTAGACATCCTTTCAAATTTAACTTGCTGGATGTTGGGTTTGTGAAATTTAGTTTTAATTAATTAAGTTATTCAATTAATTAACGTACCTGCGTGCAACTGCTTCATCATCATCATCACTCTTCTTCTTCACCTTCAAAAGGTTAGTTTCAACGAATGATAAATTTCAGATTTTGCATCCAGTCACAAACCAATTAATACATTCAATTTGTGTTTTATCTTCTTTTCATACATTTATATTCAATTTTTGTGTTGTGTTAGTATTGGCACTCAAAGTTGCCCAAGCACTCCAATTCCAACAGTTCTTACCCACCTTGGTAATAATTAAATTAACCAAGATAGTTAAATTAATTAATTTAACAAGTTTTTAATTTGATCACTAATTAATCCTGCTTTTTATGCATAAAACCTTAAATTCCAAAGATCATTAACCCATATAACTACTACACTTCTTACTTATGGTTCAAATCTTGAATTGCTAGAGAGAAAAAAGAGGGAATCGTACAATTCAGAATCTCTGAATCGACCGCTTCCAGGTCAGCCCGCGCGAGGCATTCTGTTGCTTACATAGCTCCTGCTGCTGGCGAGGTTCAGACTTAACAAGTCCTCCTGTTGTTACTTTGACTTTTATTTTTTATACTTAGATACAATGTTCTGAACTTCTCTGTTATGTTTATAAGTAAGGGTCTGTTTTCTTCATCTTATTTCATCTCATTTGTACATTCAATTTGTGTTTTATGGTTTTTTGATTTTTTAAAATTTATACTTTTGTGGTTATGTTTTGAGTTTTAAAAAATAACCTATTAAACTCCTCTTTCTTCGAATTGCAGACGATTGCCGATTTTTAAAGCATGAAGAATCACCATTATCAAAGATTGCTACACTGTAATTCTTCAAAGTCAAGGTAAAAATACGATTAGAACCGAATCGATTAGTAATTGATAACAGAATAAAGATTTTGCTTGATTGATGCTTATGTTGCAGGTTTGTATTCTGTTTTTTCTTTGGGTTTCTGTTCATATTTTTGGAGTAAATAAGGTTATTTTTTTTGTTTATTGATTATTGACCATGAAATTACTATTGTCAATCATGCGACACTTTAAAGAATCAATTTCATCCCATTTGTACATTCAATTTGTGTTTTATGGTTTTTTGATTTTTTAAAATTTTTACTTTTGTGGTTTTATTTTGAGTTTTAAAAAGTAACCTATTAAACTCCTCTTTCTTCGAATTGCAGACGATTGCCGAATTCCAAAACCTAAAGAATCACCATTATTGATTGTCCGACATAGACCCTTACATAGACTTTTATTGAACAACATCATTCCTTCCTGGAGTATCTCAAAAATATATTTAATATATGAATTATATATTTATTATATGAATCCTATATTTAATTAGTTTGAATACTATATATATATATATATATATATATATATATATATATATATATATATGTGTGTGTGTGTGTGTGTATTTATTTTGTTCGATCCATATGTGTATGTATTTATGATTGTCGACAATGATTCAAATTTCTCAATTATACCATCCAAATTTTTATTTATTTTTACCAATTAGCTGTCAAAATCAGTCAAATTGATGATTCCATTTGTAGGCTACACATTGCTTTATTAGGAGCTGTATTAATCTTAAAAATAAGTCCAGTCAATAATTTTTTAACTCAATATTATTCATTTCAAATTGAATAATGTTTTAGATCTTGACACAATAGATCCATGTTGTATTTATTTAGTTTGATCCATATATGTATATTTATACAATTTCGTACATTATTCAATAAATGACTTAAATTACCATTTTTTTGCAAATTCATGTTTTAAATTTATTTCAATTATAGGAAGATATGTCTACAAACAAAAGAAAAGCGACCAATGATTTGATGGTGCCAAATGTTAAAAGAAGAGAGCGAAATTGGTTGCTTAAAGTCCAATCATTTTTTTTATGAATATCAAGGTATGTGATTAATTAATATTTTAAAATCAATAATTTGATTCAATGTTTAAAATTATTCGGAGTGACTAATACTAAACTATATAATAAATCTTTTATTTGTTTTAATTCGGAGTGACTAATATTAAACTATATAATAAATTTTTTATTTATTTTAATATGCAGGACATATAAAAGTTGAACCATCTATTTCACCTCTACATACGTTAAAGGATGTTACAAGCTTCAAATTAGAGCTTTTAGACAATCGATACTTTTACTATCTAGTATGCTTTTATGAGAAGAGATTGTAGTCATTGAATAAGTAGTGAGAAAAATTACAAAGCACTCCCAAATAGATTCTAAATTCAATGAACAATCAATTTCAAAAGTAACGGTTAAATGATTTATAAAATTAACCTCTTAACAAGATTGGTATTTGGTCTTTTTTATTCACAATTTCATGTTAAATTAATGAATCATAAATTAAGGATTCTAATTGATTAATAAATTTTTCTTAAATCAATATTAATTAATTAAGAATTGATAAAGAATTGAACTAAGAATTATTTAAGTACCTTAATCTTAATAACGATTACGAGTAATCAAGTTATTACAAAAGTAGAAAACGTTCCAGCAGATCCTGAATATTATATGGATCGAACAAAATAAATATACATAAATTTACATAATTTTTTCACAATTTATTTTATTATTTTGGCTTTTTGTGCGTTTGATGTTAATTTTTCATATTAATATTTTGAATTTCCCATTCTTATAGTATTTATTTAATTAAACATGCAAAACTTTCACAATTTTATGTTTTTTGTGTTGCGGTGACACTAAATATTGGCATTTTAATACCATACTAGGTTTTTTATTTATTTTAAAAAAAACATATTTATGGTAAAATTTTATTAGTTTTTATTGTTTCATTCTCATAAAACTTAAGAGTAACTCAACAATATGAAGTAAATAATAAAAATTAACATCTACATCATCAACATAACATACGATAAAAGCTCTCAACTGCAAAAATAGGATACCCTAGCCACCGTTGCTAGCCTCACCCCCTCCGGCCAGCCCACTGCTGCCGGAGTCCCCAAAATACCAGCTGCCCACTACAGTTGGCGTAAAATATCCACCTGTCCGCATCATTTAGTCGGTAATGGCGCCAGGTAGGGAGCCGTTGGGCACGAAGAGGGAGTCGTCGTCGGCAGTGACATATTACGTGGAGAATCTTCCGTTGCACATGGATCATCGGGCTCTTCGATACTTAGCCTCGCAACGGTGGAGATTGCCTCCATGTGGTAGGGTTATGGACGTGTTCATCCCGCCAAGGAAAAATAGAAGTGGGAAATGGTTTGGGTTCATTCGTTTCGACCGGGTAGTGAATAGAATTGACATGGAATTGGCGCTGGATCGTCAATATATAGGTGCTTCAGCCATCAAGGCAAACATAGCTAGGTCAGCCTCACAAGTTTTGAGGTCGGAGGTAGGGAGGACAGCGCGTCGCAGCCAGGAAGACCCTGGGAAGCGCCGGCAGTTCAAACGGGACACGGACGTTCAGACTCGACCGGAAGTTGGTCAGGTACCAAGTCGGGATCAAGTGCAGGAGACAGTAGAGAAGGTAGAGAAGGTCCAACCGCTAGCCAAGGACGTGGAAGTTGACGCTCAGGAAGGGGAATTGATTGAGATTTCAGTTCCGACAGAAAATAGAGATTGGTTAGCGAGGAACGTGGTTGGAGTTCTTCATAAGATAGAGGATATCCCAGATGTTAGGGAACTTTTGCTTGAGTTGGGTTGGTTTTGTGAGACCAAAATCCTAGGGAGGGGATTGATTTGGATAGAGTTTGAAAAACAGGAGGACGTGGAGAAAGCACTCGCAAACACTTCAGAGGAATTTAGCCGTGTGTTTTCCAAGGTGGTTCCTTGGACCGAGGGTCTATCTAAGGTGGGTAGATTGTGCTGGGTTCAATGCTCGGGGATCCCGGTACAAAGTTGGGGCCTAGAGACCTTTGAGAAGTTAGGAGCGCAGTGGGGGAAAGTAGTGGCAGTGGACGATTGCACTCTAGCTCGGAAGAGGTTTGACGTGGCAAGGATCCTCATATCGACGGATCAGCCACATATAAAAGGTACGATTCAGGCAAGATTAGAGAACAGAGTCCATTTAATTGATTGTCATGAGGAACCAATGCAGGGGATGATCTCCAATGTTGATTGGAAACTAGGAGTGGAGTCAGCGGAGGAGGACTCGGATGAGAAAATGTACGCCGAGGGCTTTGAGGAGAAGGAGGGGGCTGATCCGAGGGAAAAAGACCAGCAGAGTGAGGTTAAGGAAATGCCCCTAACGGAGATGGAATCTCGGGCGCCGGTTGAGAGAGAATTGGGTGTTTTTCCTTTGGTTACAACGAGAAAAAAAGAGAGGAAGACCAAACAGATTATGGCAGAGACGGGCAACCTACATTCGGCCAACACATCGGGGAACTCGGACACAGGAGTATTTCAGGTAGAGGATAGTGAGGCTCTTAGTATGAACAGGTTGCGCGAGGCGATTATGGTGGAAACAGATACATGGGGAATTGGACGCATTATGTCAATCACTAATCAGGTAAATGAGGACGCTCTACGTATTTTTGATCGAAAGAGGGTTGGAGAGGAAGTGGGAAATGTTCGAAGTTAGGTTGTGGGAGGGGCGGGTTCTATAGTAGTCCAATGGTGCACATCTTTTCGTGGAACTGTAGGGGTCTTTTGTCGAGTAGGAAGCAACGCTTCATCAAAAATATATTTCGGGGTGATCAGGTGCCGTTTTGCCTCCTGCAAGAGAGTAAAAGGGACGTGGTGGATGACTTTCTTATACATGGGTTAGAGGGGACAATGATACTAAATGGGCTTCTGCGCCGGCGGTAGGTAGATCAGGGGGGTTGATTTCGATGTGGGATTCTAAAGCTTTTCAGTTGGATCATTCGGAGGTGGGGAACAGGTATATCTGGCTTGAGGGTGAACTCACAGAGAATCATTTGAGGTGTGTTGTTTTGAATGTATATGCTCCTAACACTGCTGCGCTCTGTGCGCAGCTGTGGGAGTCGTTGGGTTCGAAAATAGAGAGTTCGAGTCACCCTGTGTTGGTTGCAGGTGACTTTAATGAGATCTTGACCCCGTCCGACCGCTTACATGGAGGAGGTTGCTCGAAGGGTATGATGGATTTCCAGAGTTGGGTAGACCGTTGTAGGCTGCAAGACATACCGCTGGTTGGTAGGCGATGTTGCGTTCCTTGTAGGCTAGAACGCCCTCCTTAGATCGTTGTCCGACGACGTGGCTTTCAATGCGGAAAATAACTCGAAGAAGACACGTGAATCTCCAAGTCGCAATGCTTGGCACTCCACGCAGAATCCCTTGAGGATCTTGCGTCAAACCTTTGAATCTCCAAATCGCAATGCTTGGCAATCCAAAGAACGGATGACTCAATGAAAGGTGCTTTCAAGTTTTACTTGACAAGCTAATCGAATGCACGAAACTCAATTAGTTGCAAGGTTCATCAAGAACAAGTGGATAAAGATCCAAAGCAATATGCTTTCAATAATCAATAATCAAAGTCTGCTGAAAATAACATGGGCGGCTCCTTTTTAAGGAAGCGCAAAACCCTAATTCCAAAAATGGAAACTAGTTTAGTTTCTAAATAATGACTTAAACGAAATTGGCAACAAGCCACCCTTCCAAATAAGTTCTGAAACCATAAATTAACATAAATAAAGTCTAATAATAAGGATAGAAGTGCAGGCTCCGCCGTTTAGGTCAAAAGGCCCAAGTGGCTTTGCTTGCGGGTCCGCCGAATCACGTTTTAAGGAAACAAGGCGTTTTCCTTATTCCCTCAAGCGTTCCCACTGAAATTTGGAGGGAAACTTCTTAACACATATATTAAGTTCTGGACTGAATATTGTGCGAGAAAATATGCTCCAATCTTTAAAAGGCTCGGCAGTGGCTTTCGCTGTCCAATGCGGGCTTGTGATTTGGGCCTGTCCCAAATCCTTCGGGCGTTTCTCCTGATTTTTGGCCTGGAATCCTCTCTTGTATTATAAATGATCATGGTCTGGTCAAAAATAGGAAAAGGGCGCTGGTGGACCTAAAGGTCCGAGGTGGCCATGTGTAGCCCATCCGTAGGCGCGGACGCGGTGCGGATTAGGGTTACAAGGCGCAGCTGGGGTGCGCGCAGGCTGGCTTCCTCCGAGGCTGTCTCTGCCTTCAGTTCCATATGGATGAGGCTACTGAGCCTCACTTGTAGGGCGCGGGCCCTGGCACGAGTGATCGGACCCGTGGGCGGCAATGGGAGGCTCGCGGATGCATCCTCCAAGGCTCGGGCCTTGGCGCGGGTGGTTGCGCCTGCGGGTGCGGCACTAGGGTTGGCTCCGGCTGGGATCGTATCATCCCCTCCATCTTGAGAAGGATTCGCCCTCGAATCCAGATCAGCAACATCCTCATCACCTGCATCAAACAACCGTAAGTCAGAAATATTAAAGGTTCCATGTATTTAACCATACTCACTTGGAAGGTCGAGGCGGTAAGCATTGTTGTTGATCTTCTCAACAATCTAAAACGGGCCATCTCCCCGTGGGGATAATTTTCCTTTCCTCCTCTCTGGAAATCTCTCACGTCTTAGGTGCAGCCACACCCAATCGCCAACTTGAAAGGACGCGGTCTTGCGGCCTTCATTGTGCTTGCGCACTAGGCGCTCATTAGTGCGCTCAATGTTTGCCTTAGCCTTCGCATGTATCTGTTTGATGTGTTCTGCCCGCTGCTGTCCATCTAAGTTAGAAACATCACTCAAAGGCAAAGGGGTCAAATCCATGGGAGTTAGCGGATTAAAGCCATAAACTACTTCAAAAGGTGAACAATTTGTAGTAGAATGGATTGAACGATTATAAGCAAACTCCATGAAAGGTAAATGATCAGTCCATTTAGAAACATGCTTGGTAACTAAAGAGCGTAAAAGAGACCCCACAGTACGGTTAACTACCTCAGTTTGGCCGTCGGTTTGAGGGTGACAAGACGTCGAATACAACAATTTAGTTCCAAGGCGACTCCACAACACTCGCCAAAAGTGGCTCAAAAATCTTCCATCACGGTCACTAACAATACTAATAGGCATACCATGGAGGCGGACTATCTCTCTAAAGAATATATTAGCAACCTGAGACACATCATTAGTATTTTTACAAGGCAAAAAGTGCGCCATTTTGGAAAATCGATCCACAACAACAAATATACCATCCTTACCATCCCAAGACTTAGGTAAACCTACAATGAAGTCCATGGACAGATCGGTCCAAGGTTGGGAAGGTACGGGCAGCGGTATAAACTCACCATGACTAGCTAACCGAGATTTTGCCCTTTGGCAAACTACACATCTAGCAATCACACGCACAACATCACGTCTCATCTTAGGCCAATAAAAGTGTGATTTCAGCATGTCATAGGTTTTATTAATGCCAAAGTGGCCCATCAATCCACCACGATGTGATTCATGCACAAGTAATTCACGCAAAGAACACTTAGGAATGCAAAGGCGCTTGCGCCGAAACAGATAGTTATCATGCGTATAAAATTTCACATCAGCCATGGAATCACAAGTCTTATAGATCTCACCAAAATCCAAATCAGTAGGGTAGAGTGGAATTATTTGAGAAAACCCTAAAAATTTGACACTTAACGAAGAGATCAAGACATACCTTCTAGACAATGCGTCGGCAACAACATTGTCTTTTCCTTCTTTGTACTTGATGTGATAAGGGAAAGCTTCTAAGAACTCCAGCCACACGGCATGTCTCCTATTCAACTTCCCTTGTCCCTTTAGGTATTTGAGGCTCAAGTGGTCGGTGTGCACCACAAATTCCCTTGGCATCAAGTAGTGTTGCCAAACCTCGAAGGCCCTAACTAGTGCATAAAGCTCTTTGTCATACGTTGGATAACGCAGCTGTGCATCCTTGAGCTTCTCACTAAAGAAGGCTATTGGCTTCTTCTCTTGCATCAAAACAGCACCTATACCGAGTCCACTTGCGTCGCACTCCAACTCAAACGGTTTGTCAAAGTCGGGAAGGGCTAACACGGGCGCGCTGGACAGCTTGTCCTTCAACGCTTGGAATGCGGTCTCTTGAGGTTCCTCCCACCTGAAATCAACATGTTTCTTAGTTAGGTCATTAAGTGGGGCAGCAAGAGTACTAAAATCACGAATGAAACGACGATAAAAGGAAGCTAAGCCGTGAAAGGAGCGGATGTCGCTTGCTGTTTTTGGCGTAGGCCACTCCTTGATCGCTTGCACCTTCGCTTCATCCACCTTCACACCGTCCTTGCCCACTAGGAACCCTAAAAAGTCAACCTGTTCTAAAGCAAAAGAGCACTTGGAGAGCTTAGCATAAAGCTTCTCCTCACGCAAGGTCAGAAAAATTTCCTTAAGATGCGTAACATGCTCATGCAAAGATTTGCTATAAATTAAGATGTCATCAAAGTATACAACAACAAATTTGCCTATAAAACGCCTAAGGACATGGTTCATAAGTCTCATGAAGGTACTTGGGGCATTAGTTAATCCAAACGGCATCACTAACCATTCATACAAACTATATTTTGTTTTGAAAGCCGTTTTCCATTCATCACCCTCTTTCATTCTAATTTGATGATAGCCGCTCATTAGGTCAATTTTAGAAAAAATTACACTACCACTAAGCTCATCTAACATATCATCTAAGCGAGGTATGGGGTGATGATACTTTACCATAATTTTGTTGACCGCTCGGCAGTCAACACACATTCGCCAAGTTCCATCTTTCTTTGGCACTAGAAGCACTGGAACGGCGCATGGAGACAAGCTCTCCCGGACATATCCCTTGCTAAGGAGCTCATCAACCTGCCGCTGAAGTTCCTTGGTCTCCTCGGGGTTGCTCCTATAGGCTAGTCTATTTGGGATAGTCGAACCCGGTACAAAATCAATTTGGTGCTCTATGCCGCGGATTGGGGGCAAACCGGCTGGCATCTCTTCGGGTGTTACATCCTTGAACTCCTGCAAAATAGTCAAGATAGAAGAAGGCACAGAAGCTAAAGGATCAAGGTTAGTAGTGCTCAAACAAAAAGATTTAAAGCGAAGAAGAATCAAAGGGCGATTCTCGCCGCAAAACTGTTTTTGTAAAACAAGCGCTCGGCGCAAATCTTTTGCTTTCGCATACAAGTTTACTTTCTTTTCCTTTTCTTGCCTTTTCTTTTCTTTTTCAAGCTCTTTCTTTTCTGTTTTTAACCCGTGCTCACTTTTTTCACGGGGGCTGTTTTCATTCTTTTCTTTTCTTTCAAACCCGTGCTCATTTTTTTCACGGGGGCTGTTTTCATCAATTCTTTTGTCTAGAAGCCGTGAGGCCTCAAATTCAGCATAGGACTTCTCTAACCAGAGCTGGTCCTCGAGCACTTGCTTAGGGGTAAGGGGTGCAAGTGTGACCTTCACTCCTTCCTCCTCAAGCTTGTACCGATTGCTCCTCCCTTCGTGAGTGGCGTTGCGGTCAAATTGCCATGGACGGCCAAGTAGCACATGTGACGCTTGCATTGGGACAACATCACACCATATCTCATCTCTATATTTCCCAATAGAAAAGCTCACCAACACTTGCCTAGACACCTTAAGGCCGACTCCATCATTCATCCATTGCAAAGTGTACGGCTTTGGATGTCTCACCATAGGTAACCCTAATTTGTGCACAAGAAGCGTACTAGCACAATTAGTACATGAGCCATTATCAATAATAAGAGAGCATACCTTAGTACCAATGTGGCACCTAGCGTGGAATAAGTTCTCCCTTTGTTCCTCCTCACATGTTTCGGCCCTTGGCTGCACACTCAAGTTCCTCCGAACTACTAGGGTAACCGGTTCACAAACCCTAGCTTCATGATCGGCTGCCTCTTCTCCCTCACTTTCTTCTTCCAAATCCTCTACCAACTCATAATCATCCTCCGAGTCCATCTCTCCATTATCCCTAATAATCAGAACTCTCTTATTGGGACATTCGGCCTGCTTATGGCCTCGGCCACTACACTTAAAGCACACAATGTCTCTTGTAGGCACACGGTTAGTACTAGTAATAGGAACTTTAGAAGGAGTAGGGTTTGCCGAATTACCTTTGGTTCCGTAAGAAGGTTTAGATACCTTGGGTGTTTCCTTGCTGTCCTTATTCCCCTTGGGCCACGTAGACTTGTTCCAAGTGGAAGTCCGTGACACAAAAGTAGACGGCTTAGAGTAGGCTGCCTTAGCCTTGCGTTGCCTCTCGATCTTCACGGCCATGTGAAGCATCTCCTCCAAAGTCCTATATTGGCACAACTCTAAGGCGTTAGCTATCTCTGAATTCAGCCCACTCATGAACCTAGACATCTTCGAATCCTCATCCTCTATCACATTAACCCTCGCCAAAAGAACTTCCAACTCATTGTGATAATCATTCACGGTCTTGGACCCTTGGGTAAGCTTTTGTAAGCGCTGAAGTTGGTCCTTATGATAGTACGGTGGAACAAACCTCCTCTTCATCACATACTTCATGTTCTCCCAAGTAGTTACGGGTCCTCTCACATCCTCATTCACTTGCTCCCACCAATGGGCAGCGTATCCAAAGAACTCCACGGAAGCTAACCTTATTTTCTTTTCATCCGTGTAGGTGTGACACCTAAAAATCGCTTCCATCTTTCGCTCCCAAGTTAAGTATGCCTCGGGATCATCTTTTCCTTCGAAAGGTGGAACCTTGAGCTTGACACTCCCAAGGTGATTGTCGACTCGCTCGCGCTCCTCGCGACGCGGCTGTTCTAAGTTACGGTCTCGCCTACCAAAGGCGTGTCTGCCGCGTCCATGTGCACCTCTTCGGCGCATGTGAAAACCCCTCGGTCCTGCCATGTGAAACTCCTCATCATACCCATCTTTAGAACCCTCGGCCTCATGCTCACTAGGCTGATCATCACCCGGTGGAGGCACATATGCTTCTCGGTCCACTCTAGGGTTTAGGTGTTGCGCAAAGTGTGCCCCGGGGGCTTGTGGAGCTCGATTCTCACGTTCCCTAGTCTCGACTTGCTGTCTCCAAGCTGCGATATCCTGGAGCTGAGCTGCTATGTCTTGCAAGGCCTTGGCTACATCATTCACAGCCGTTGGTTCCCTTTCTAAATTTCCTGACATCCTGAAATTCACAAAAGAAAATTGCAAGCGTAAAATTGCCTAAAACTATCACTCCCTCACGTGTTTACGCTCGTGTTTGTCTCTCTATTAATCTCACAAAATCTCTCAAAGCAACTGTCCAGATCCGTCTCCAAGTGTCCAAGATGAACCTGACTCAAAGAAATTTCAAGAAAGGCTGCCAAAGAGACACACAAAGAAAACTAGTGTAGAAAGAAAATTTTGAGGTAATATACCCGAATCAATTGCAAAGATCAATCAATCAATCAAGTATACTACAGAGTAGATAGGCACAGTAGTTATGGAGTCAAGAAAAAGCTCAAAACAAACGGATTGAGTTAGTTTATAAACTCAAAAACGCTGATGGCATGCGATTAGGGTTTTGAAACTTGTTTTTGCCACAACTTTTGATTCCCAATTCGAAATCCAATGATTCTTTTTGCTATGAGTCACAAATTCACTCTAGTATTTGATTCTGAAGTTCTTTTTCTCTTTCTTTTTTTGAATGGTACTGATTTCGCCCCTGTTCTGTTTTTGACGAAATTGTTTCACTTTTTTTTTTTTGAAATTCAATGCAACTGAAAACACAAATTAACTAAGACACTTTGGGGGACTTTGTTTTTGTTTTTTTTTGTTTTTTGACAATAGTAAAGACCTATAAATCGTTGGGTTGATTTGCACACTAATCGCACACACAAGACACAATTGACACAAGACAACTAACACACAGCACGCAAGAGAATTGGTGTAGAAGAGAAGAAGGAATACCAATTCTAACAAAGAAAACGCAATAATTAAAGGGATAGATTTACCAAGTCGGGACAGCTGAGCTCCGCTACCAACTGTTGCGTTCCTTGTAGGCTAGAACGCCCTCCTTAGATCGTTGTCCGACGACGTGGCTTTCAATGCGGAAAATAACTCGAAGAAGACACGTGAATCTCCAAGTCGCAATGCTTGGCACTCCACGCAGAATCCCTTGAGGATCTTGCGTCAAACCTTTGAATCTCCAAATCGCAATGCTTGGCAATCCAAAGAACGGATGACTCAATGAAAGGTGCTTTCAAGTTTTACTTGACAAGCTAATCGAATGCACGAAACTCAATTAGTTGCAAGGTTCATCAAGAACAAGTGGATAAAGATCCAAAGCAATATGCTTTCAATAATCAATAATCAAAGTCTGCTGAAAATAACATGGGCGGCTCCTTTTTAAGGAAGCGCAAAACCCTAATTCCAAAAATGGAAACTAGTTTAGTTTCTAAATAATGACTTAAACGAAATTGGCAACAAGCCACCCTTCCAAATAAGTTCTGAAACCCTAAATTAACATAAATAAAGTCTAATAATAAGGATAGAAGTGCAGGCTCCGCCGTTTAGGTCAAAAGGCCCAAGTGGCTTTGCTTGCGGGTCCGCCGAATCACGTTTTAAGGAAACAAGGCGTTTTCCTTATTCCCTCAAGCGTTCCCACTGAAATTTGGAGGGAAACTTATTAACACATATATTAAGTTCTGTACTGAATATTGTGCGAGAAAATATGCTCCAATCTTCAAAAGGCTCGGCAGTGGCTTTCGCTGTCCAATGCGGGCTTGTGATTTGGGCCTGTCCCAAATCCTTCGGGCGTTTCTCCTGACTTTTGGCCTGGACTCCTCTCTTGTATTATAAATGATCATGGTCTGGTCAAAAATAGGAAAAGGGCGCTGGTGGACCTAAAGGTCCGAGGTGGCCATGTGTAGCCCATCCGTAGGCGCGGACGCGGTGCGGATTAGGGTTACAAGGCGCGGCTGGGGTGCGCGCAGGCTGGCTTCCTCCGAGGCTGTCTCTGCCTTCAGTTCCATATGGATGAGGCTACTGAGCCTCACTTGTAGGGCGCGGGCCCTGGCACGAGTGATCGGACCCGTGGGCGGCAATGGGAGGCTCGCGGATGCATCCTCCAAGGCTCGGGCCTTGGCGCGGGTGGTTGCGCCTGCGGGTGCGGCACTAGGGTTGGCTCCAGCTGGGATCGTATCAGGCGATTTACTTGGTCGAATACCATTAGCAGGAGCAAGATAGATAGAGTGTTCGTGCAGGCTGGTTGGCTCGGTTGTATTCAGCATTGCGAGCTTTCAGCCCTTGACAAGAATGGGTCAGATCATGCGCCTCTGATCCTTCGTCAGGATAAGATAGATTGGGGGCCGAAGCCGTTCTGAGACCAAGCGGTCTGGTGGGAAGACAATGAGTTCAGAAAATTGGTTGAGGGATGGTGGTTGGAGGCAGGAGCTGAATTTCCTGGGAACTTCAGTGTGGTCCATAAAATGCGATTCTTGAAGAAGAGAATTCGCTTTTGGAATAGGGAAATGTTTGGCAACGTTGAGACTAGCCTGAGAGATCTTCAGGCGAGTTATGAGGCAATGGATCGCAGGACGGATGACCGCCCCATGAATCAGGCGGAACAGTAAGAGTTTTCCACCATTCGCAGTAAGTTATGGGAACAACAGGATCGGGTGGATAGATTCTGGCAGCAAAAGAACAGAGTTAAATGGAATGTCCACGGGGATAGGAATACAGGATACTTTCATAGGATAGCAAAGATAGATATGAGGAGAAATTCCATTAGAGAGATTGTGACTCCTACCTCTACTCTTAAGACCCCGGCGGAGATCAAGAGTGCTGCTTCGCAGTACTACGAGGCTTTTTTCCGGTCAGTTAGCTGGGACAGGCCTAGGATCCAGGATTTGGGGTTCTCCAAGTTAAGTGAGGAGGAAGCAACAGGGTTGGAAAAGGAGGTCACGCCGGCTGAAATTTGGGAGGCGGTTAAAGGGTGTGACGGGCGGAAATCCCCAGGACCGGATGGATTCTCCTTACGCTTTCTGCAAAAGGCGTGGGGAATCATTGGAGGAGATTACTGCAAGTTGATTCAGGAATTCTTCAGAACAGGGAAGCTACCGGCAGGGGCAAACTCGTCGTTTTTGACCCTCATTCTGAAGATACCTGAAGCTAAACAGTTCTGTGAGTTCAGGCCGATCAGTCTGGTTAGCAGCTACTACAAGATTGTCTCCAAGATTATGGCTAAGCGGCTCAGTGAGGTCATTACATCAGTCGTCAGTGAGGTTCAACACGGCTTCATTAAAGGGCGCCAAACCTTGGATTGTGTCATGACAGCGAGTGAGGTGGTCCATCATTTGCAGGTGACCAAGCAGCAGGGGCTGCTTTTCAAGCTAGACTTCGAAAAGGCTTATGACTCCGTTGAATGGGAGTACATGGAGGATGTGATGAGACACATGGGGTTCGGAGAGAAGTGGAGGGGTTGGGTTCGGCAGTGTATTATCACTAACAGGGTCTCTGTGCTAGTGAATGGATCGCCGTCGGGCCAATTTGGGGTGGCGAGAGGTCTTCGGCAGGGGTGTTCTATGTCCCCATTTCTCTTTAACATTGCGGCTGAGGGGTTACATCGGTTATTCGTTAGAGCAGAGGAAGTGGGGATTCTGCGTGGGGTAGGTAATATGGAGGCTGGGTGGCAGCTGAGCCACCTTTAGTTTGCTGATGACACCTTGGTTTTCGTGAATAATAGTGAGGCTGAAATTCAGGAGGTGAAAGGAACATTGAGGTGGTTTGATGCTTTTTCTGGCCTTCGGGTTAATTTCCACAAAAGTACCCTAGTGGGGGTGAATTTGAGTGATCAAATTGGTGGGATTCTAGCTTCGCGGGCAGGATGTAAGTATGAAGCCCTCCCTTTCAAGTACTTGGGTTCTTTGGTTGGCTTTAAGCCGTGTAGGATAGCAGGGTGGCAGTTCTTGGTTCAGAAGTTTAGGAAAACGTTGTCCACTTGGAAGGGTCATCTTCTGTCTGTGGGGGCGCGGGTGACTTTGATCAAATCGGCGTTAGCTAGCATTCCCATCTATAACATGTCGATTTACAGGATGCCTAGAGCGGTGGTCAAGCAATGTGAGGGTGTGATGCGGTGATTTTTATGGAGTGGGAAGGACGATAAAAGAGGGTTGAGCAAGGTGAAGTGGGAGGAAGTGACGAGATCTACGACACACGGGGGGCTGGGAATAGGGAGATTGCAAGACAGGAACGTGACCTTACTCTTCAAATGGGCCTGGGAGGTGGTTCAGGGCAACGGTAAGTTATGGGCCGAGATAGTTCGCAAGCAATATAATTTGAGGTCTATTGGCGACCTATGGAAGGAGCGGGAGAAGCATATGTCTCATATTTGGAGGGATATCATTCAACTATGTGGGCGGGGTAGTGATTTTTTTGACCTATGGACTGAACACTTGACGCTTAAGCTTGGAGAGGGCAAAGACACGAGCTTTTGGTGGGATCCGTGGGCTGCTAAATAGCCGTTGGCCTTACTTCATCCGAGGCTGTACCATTTATCGAAAGCTCAGTAGGGGACTGTTAAGGATTTCGGCCATTGGGAAGGGACGGTCTGGGAGTGGCATAGAGAGTGGAGGCGCGGGCTGTTTGAGTGGGAGAATGAGGAGTGGGCGAGCTTACGTGATCGGTTGCCAGCTCCGCGTAGGGGGGCCACCAGGATGTGCTCCGTTGGGATCTCGAACAAACCGGGAAATACTCGGTGCATTCGGGGTATAAGAAATGGGAGGCAACAAGGTACGATTCCTTACCCCTGCTTCGGTCATGTTGGACGGGGCTGGTTCTGTTTCGGGTTGAGTTTTTCTTGTGCCATCTTTGAGGGGAAGAATAGTGACCAGGACGTTCTTAGAGAGACGTAACATGATCGCGGAAGATCAGAATAGCTGTCCAATGTGTAATAACAGCTCGAAAGATGCTACTCATCTCTTCCTAGGATGTGCGGTGGCTAGGAGGGTTTGGGAGTTGATCATGCGTTGGCTTCAGGTGGTGTGGTGCCAACCTCGTGATCTCGCGGGTCTTTGGAGATCTTGGGGACATTATCTTCCAAGCCACGACAAGCTCTCTGGCAGGCAATGGGCAACTCTGTTCTACGCGGTGATTTGGTCCCTGTGGAAACGCCGGAATGCGAAGGTCTTTAGGCAGAAAGAGGTAACGGAATGGCAGTGTGTGAATATGATATTCTCCTTATGGCATTGGTGGCTGAAGAGTAAGGATCATTCATTTGCTTTCAGTCTAGCTGATATGATGCAGACTCCGGCTTGGCTTTTTAGTAGTCAGGTTGTTGTTTCCTGAGCCCGAAGGTTTATCTTTCTTGCTTTCTTAGTTTGTTGGTTTCGTTTTCTGCTTGTACTGCCTAGCTTGGACAGCTGACTTTTGTTATGTTCGTCATGATCTTCATGACTGGTTTCTAATATAATCTCTGCTTATTAAAAAAAATATGAAGTAAATAATTTGAATTTGACAATATATTTAATTTTTATATTTAATTTAATTCTTGAATTTTTATTTAATTAATTTTTAATTTATTTAAGAATATTAATTAATATTCCTAAATTAATATTAATTAATTAAGAATTGATAAAGAATTGAACTAAGAATTATTTAAGTATCTTAATCTTAATAGAGATTACGATAGAAAGTTAGCAAAAATAAATTATATTTGAATAAACTATATTTTTTTAAACAAAAGGATTTAATATTAAAATTATGAATATTGAGTGTATATTAAATTAATTCTTTAGACTTTAAATTTATATTAAATATTTTTTTAATGGTATAAAAAATGAAAAAAAGGTGATTTTCTATTATGAAATATTCACATCATAATATTAAATTATAATTAACAAAACAAATATTTAAATAATTTAATAATTTAAATGGTAAAATACAAAAGAGAAAGATAATTTATTAAAGAACCAAAATATGTTAAATACCGTTATTATCTTCCTATGAAATTATTCTTGACAATTTTTTTCGAGAGTAAAATAGACAAATGACAATTTAGACAGTCGTCTATATAAATACTTTTCATTTTCTCAAACATTCGTTGACTCTGTAATTAAAATTGATGTATTGTTTTTTTATAATTCCCTTTTTCGTGTTTGATGTTAATTTTTCCTATTAATATTTTGAATTTTTCACTTATAGTATTTATTTAATTAAACATGCAATTTTTTCACTATTTGGAAAAATATATATTTTGTGTTGCGATCATACTAAATATTGACATCTTAATACCATATTAGATTTTTTATTTATTATGAAAAAAATATATTTATGGTAAAATTTAATTAGTTTTTATTGTTTCATACTCATATAAAACTCGGGAGTAAATCAATAATATGAATTAATTAATTTATATTTGAAAATATATTTAATTTAATTCTTGAATTTTCTTTGAATTTTTATTTAATTAATTTGTAATTTATTTAAGAATATTAATTAATATTATTAAATTAATATTTTTTTTAATTGAAAAAGAATTGAACCAAGAATTATTTAAGTATCTTAATCTTAATAAAGATTACGATAGAAAGTTAGCAAAAATAAATTACATTTGTATAAACTATATTGTTTTTAAAAAAAATGATGAAATATTAACGTTATGAATATTGAGTGTATATTAAATTAATTCTTTAGACTTTAAATTTATATAAAATATTTTTTTGATAGTATGAAAAATGAAAGAAGGTGGTTTTCTATTGTGAAATATTCACATCATAATATTAAATTATAATAAAATAATTATTTAAATAATTTAGTAATTGAAATGCTAAAATAAAAAAGAGAAAGATAATTTATTGAAGAACCAAAATATGTTAAATACCAAAATTATCTTCCTATGAAATTATTCTTGAAACTTTTCTTCGTGAGTAAAATAGACGAATGAAAATTTTGTCAGTCGTCTATACAAATACTTTTCATTTTCTCAAACACTCGCTGACTGTGTAATTAAAATTGATGTATTGTTTTTTTATAATTGGCTTTTTGTGGGTTTGATGTTAATTTTTCCTATTAATATTTTGAATTTTGCATTCTTATAGTATTTATTTAATTAAACATGCAAAATTTTCACTATTTGGAAAAAAATGTTTTTTGTGTTGCGGTCACACTAAATATTGACATCTTAATACCATATTGGGTTTTTTTATTTATTTTTAAAAAAAACATATTTGTGCTAAAATTTAATTAGTTTTTATTGTTTCATACTCATATAAAACTAGGGAGCAATTCAACAATATGAATTAATTAATTTGTATTTGACAATATATTTAATTTAATTCTTGAATTTTTATTTAATTAATTGATTATTTATTTAATAATATTAATTAATATTCTTAAATAAATTATTCTTAAATTAATATTAAATAATTAGGAATTCATAAATAATTGAACTAATAATTATTTAAGTATCTTAATCTTAATAAAGACTACAATAGAAAGTTAGCAAAAATAAATTATATTGGTATAAACTATAATTTTTTAAACAAAACGAGTTAATATTAAAGTTATGAATATTGAGTGTATATTGAATTAATTCTTTAGACTTTCAATTTATATTAAATATTTTTTTGATAGTATGAAAAATGAAAGAATGTGATTTTCTATTATGAAATATTCACATCATAATTTTAAAAATATAATTAACAAAAAAATTATTTAAATAATTTAATAATTGAAATGCTAAAATACAAAAGAGAAAGATAATTTATTGAAGAACCAAAATATGTTAAATACCAAAATTATCTTCCTATGAAATTATTCTTGACAATTTTCTTCGTGAGTAAAATAGACAAATGACAATTTTGGCAGTCGTCTATACAAATACTTTTCATTTTCTTAAACATTCGCTGACTTTGTAATTAAAATTGATGTATTAGTTTTTTATAATTGGCTTTTTGTGCGTTTGATGTTAATTTTTCCTATTAATATTTTGAATTTTGCATTCTTATAGTATTTATTTAATTAAACATGCAAAATTTTCACAATTTGGAAAAAATATTTTTCATGTTGTGGTCACACTAAATATTGACATCTTAATACCATATTGGGTTTTTAATTTATTTTGAAAAAACATATTTATGATAAAAATTTATTAGAAATATGAATTAATTAATTTGCATTTGACATTTAAGTCACTCAATAGTATAAGAGTTAATATTAAAGTTATGAATATTGAGTGTATATTAAATTAATTTTTTAGACTTTAAATTTGTATTAAATATATTTTTGATAAAACTAGCCTCAACAAGAAAATACTCAGAAGATAATCAAATCACATTCAAAGAATGTTAAGGTACTTTTTACAAACGTCACATGTCAGCTCACTGTCACATGCACGATTCAAGTCGATTTTAACATGTTTGTTAACAGGTCATTATAAATGGGTTGGGTCAGATCGAGTCGATTCGTTTTAACACCCTTTGTTATGTGGTTGGTAAAACTTATTAAAACATTTTATTAAATTATTTATAAAAGTGTTATTAAATTGTAAAAAGATTGAAAAGGGTATGAGATATCGTTGTTAAGTTTATGAATCTACATCTATATATTATGTAAAGCTAATATAAACAGACATACTAGAAGGTTTTGAATATGCCGCATCATGCTTTCAAATCAACATATGCAGCCGATTTTTTTTTTTGAGTATTTTAAAGGGAAGATAAACGAGCTAAACGAATAAATGGAAAAATGCTTAAGAGTATCCATCATTAAATAACAAATATTTAGATAAATTTAACAAAAAGATAAATAAGAAGACAATATAGAAAAAAATTAATTATATATTAGAATTCACGTACTTTTTACAATTGTTAATTAGGTTTGGTAAATACCAATACCTCGAGACCATAATATAATTTGAAGTTAATTAATGCGATCACAATTACCAAGGTAGTCTATTTATAAATATGAACCCAAAAGTAAATAAGTATAAAAAGTTAGTACAATTTCATTTAGGTTTTCGTTCTTCTGTATTGTATTTTTTCCCAACTTGTACGTGATTATATATGTAAAATGTGTACTCTCAATGCAATAATACCGATAAAGTCTCAAATGTTGTATCAGTAATTCATGTTTCTCTGTAATGTTGTGTCCGCAAATCAGATCTCTGTTTATGGATTGAATATTCATGGCTGATTTAGATAATTGTGGTGTATCAGAAAAAAGAAAATAATCATCCCTTAAAAAAGTGGAATACTTATGATGAGAAATATTTTATAGTTATGTTTATATAAAACGTTATTAATTAGCAACTTGTGTGGGTGGTGTAGTTGGTTATCACGCTAGTATAGCACTTTGAGGGTCCTCGGTTCGAATCAGGGTGTAGAAATTTTTTGTTGCTTTTGTGCAACAAGTTAAAAAATTTAAAAAGATGGGATTGACGTGAATAAAACACACAACCTTCTGATCATAAATTAGACGCGCTACCATTGCACCAAGGATTCTATTTAATGATAATGGCTGAACATTACTTAAGGTATGAGGGTAAAATAAAATTTTGATTGGGCCAGGGTGGGCTGGGCTGGATCCGTCCCTGAACATATGCGATATGATATGATTCGAATGTGGCACATAACAATAATAATTATATTTAGTTTTTCTAGTAATTAATTAAATAAATTATAAAATAATTTATTAAATGATGTTATTTAATTAGAATGTTAGCAACCTCTATTTATCTTCCCAACAATTATGAAAATTAAATTTCTCTATTGATTAATAAGAATAAATTTAGGTTACTAATCAATTAAATTATAAAATAACCTGAGACTTAATTATTAAGATGTAATAAACATCTATAAAAATTAATATATTAATTTATTTCATTTATATCATTAAATTTTTATACTATAAAAGACAAAGTCTAACTTTTTTATGTCCTTATACTTTAATAATAAAAATTTGAGCATGAAAAATTGTTGATAAAATTTACAGTGAATACCCGAAATTAAATGAGCGTAGATAATGGGTATAGTTGCAAGGGATCAAGTTGTTGCTTCCGCGGTATAATCCTCAACTTTTAGGCTCCACATTCCATTTCTTCAGGGATATCTAAATTTGGTTGCCCATAATATGAAAAAGAAAGTCCTTAATAATGTCCAATTTTATGAGAACAACTTCATATTTAGATTAACCTCGAAATTTTGGTGACTTGTGAGAAATCATCAATATAAATTAATCAATTCGCTATAATTTCAATTTTTCTTTGTTAACTTAAAATGATATGATAAAAAATTCTCTTATATAAATAAATATTAAGAGAGTCCTACTACATTTCTTTCTCTCTCAGTCTTTTTTTGAGCATGTCTCTTCTTCTTTTTTACAACTCTTTCCTAGCATAAATAATTGATTAATTTAAAATAAATATAAATTTACAAATTATCTATCATATTTATTATCACATTTATACCTTTTGAATTACTTATTTTATTTCACAAAATTCAATTAAATACCAACAAATAAAATATAAAAAATAAAAGTAGGTAATTGCAATAATGTTTTATTAAAGAATGTCAATTAAAACCGATTTCTATTCATGTTCACTTACTTTTTATTTTGTTAATTATTTAAATTTTACTATTATAATAACTAATGATTTTTCAACATAAATTATATTGTAAAAATATATAGAAAATTAATATGAATACAATAAAAATTAATAAACTAATTATACAAATAATGTATTTATAATATATAAATTTATATTATAAAAATTTAGCTACGGAAATTAAAATTAATATACTCGCGCATCGCGCTAGGAAAAGAATAGTTATTTAGGTATATATTATTTTGTGATAATAATATTTTCATAAAAAAAATATAATTCAAACTAAAAGATATGGATTATATTTTTAAAAAGTTAATAATTAATTTATTAAATACATATATTTATTTAACAATATATCTTAAAACATTGTGTTAATGGTTTTGGTAATAGATTTAATGTGTGAAAGAAAGGTTTAATAGATTTAATATTTTGATTAATTACCTCCTGTATTAATTGTTTGTTTAATTACTTTTTTATACTCAGTCTTTTTTGTTTGATCCCTCGCCATTACGGAATGCTGATCTGGCACATTTTTTGTTAAAAAAATTCGCACATTAGCAAAATTATGCCACGTCAAGGGGGTAATTAATTGAAACATTAAAGTACAGGGTAATTAATTAAACTCTGCCATTAAGCAAAAAGAACAAATTTCTATACAAAAAATTGTGCGATGCGAACTTAATTGTACTTAAAAATACTTGTGGTTCGGCAGAATTTTTTTTAAATAAATTAATAAAAAATAAGAAAGAAATGTGCACAATGATATTTAAATATTAATAATATTACTCTTTAAAAAGTCATAATATTATGCTATATTATTCAAGTGCATATATCGATCGTGTAGTAAATATTTAATTTTTATAATCCTATTTGATTGAGTTTTTTTTTCAAGTACATAAGTGTGACCAAACTTATATTTAAACAGATTTTTTTTTACTATGTCTATAATTTATATGAGTGTGAAAAAAAATGTACTATGATGTTTATATTTTAATAACATCTAGGAAATAACATTACGCTACAACCAACTCTCTTTAATCCTAGTAAAAAAAAAATACATTATTTGAAGAGGCATTTAAAAAAAAGAGAGATTAAAAAAATGAAATTTCAACTCAGTAAATTTAATTTAACTAATTAATTAAAGAAATCTTTCTTCTCTTCTTCTTTTTTTCTTTTTTTTTTCAGAAAAAGAGTATACGAGCTCTACTTATAAAATTCAATTTCCCTGTGAAAATCTTCAATATTTAATTAAATATTCACAATATTTAGTTACTTTATTTTTACTATTTTTTTCTTAATGGCAGGTTTAATTAATTAAACCTTGTATTTTAATGTGTTGATTAATTACCCCCTCTGGTATAATTTTAATGACGTAACGAATTTTTTTAACGGAAATGTGTCAGATCAACATTCTGTAACGACGGAGTCATTAAACAAAAACAACTGAATATAAAAGGGTAATTAAATAAACAATTAGTATAGGGGGTAATTAATCAAAACATTAAAGTGTTGAGGTTTTAAGTCATTAAACCCAAAAAAATCCAAATTAAATATACTTTTTATGGTTATATTTGTTATTTTAATAGCTGGAATGTGTATTTTAAACTATGTTTTTGGCTAAATTCTGATAGGAGAAAACACGTCACATGTTTTTTCAAACTAAAAGCTGTGGTTTGCACAACAGCAAGGACAAACAACGCCATAGTATTATTGTTATTATTATTATATTGCAATTTGGAGATTTTAAGGCTAAAAATACAATGTAATCAGAGCTTACATAAGTGACAAGTCATACTTACAATTATCAAAATAAAGACTGAAACGTGCTAAATCCCCACCAGTTGGTGGTATCCACCAGGTGGTGTGGCTAAAATCTAGCCCTTCATTGAACCATTTGGGTTGCCTTGTGCTTTTACAACAAACACCCTAAGAATAATGTTCTATTTTTTTCCGAAATATAAGATAATGGTTTTCTATTTATCTATACAAATTGTTTTTTATGAATAATATGGTGGTCAATTACTACCATCATACCCTTATTATTATTATTATTATTATTATAAATAATTAGACAATAAAAATTGTGGTTTTAAATTATACATCAATCCTTTGAAATAGCATAAAGCACCCATATACTATCCGCGAAAAGCAAAACCTCCCCTACCTTTAAAACGTCAAATACACCTCCCCTGAACTACATTGACCGTGCAAAGTGTAGTCTCCGTCTAGTTTGACTAACAGAATCGTCAGTGTCACTTACTACAACTAGTTTCCTTCCTTTTCTTTAACATGTCACCGGTAATTAATTAATTAAAGGGTGTTTGAAACAAAAAATAATTTTTGAAAATTGAAAATCCTTTTCTTCTGAATACGAAAAAAGATCCGCTTTATTTCTCTCGTCAAAAAAGAGAAAAAATAGAAAAAGAAAAGAAAAGAGGCAAGAGTAGAGGCATAAACTGAAAAAGAGGAATAGAGAGTGAAGAGAGAGAGGCGATTGCGTTAGGGTTTGAGACCATTTGTAGAGGACGAAGAGGCGGAGACAAAGAACAATAGACGAAGAACAGAAGGTTGGCTCTTTTAGAGAGCGAGTCATTTTCCATATCCGCGCGAAAGAAGCAAACGAAGGACGGTGAAAAGGAAAAATTGACTCCCTGGATCAGAGTGACTTCATTTGTAATTGCAAGGTTAGTGATGGGTCTTTTTCACGCATTAATGACACAACTGTGGCCTTGAAATGTGTGTATGCATATTCAATACGAATTGGATGTTGAATAAATCAATTGCTAGTTGGTTTTCTTTATTCACTTTACATTTCTGTCTTTTATATTTGCTTCTTTATCTGTTGAGATCTGTACTTTGTGGTGGACCATCTATGAGATTCCTTTTTGGTTGGTCCTGTTTAAATATTCCATAAACAATGCCTGTAATATTCCTTAAATAGTGCTTGATTATTTCCTAATATTTAAGTGCTAACCCATTCCAGGATGCTTATTCATATGAAAATCTTCATGGGTGGAACATGGATTTTACTTCCAAAACTGCATTATGTAGATGCAGTGGAAGAAAGTTTCTTTATTGAGCATGACAGGCTGACACTTGATGATATATATGAAAGAGTACAAGAGTGTGGATACCATGCAAGTGCTGTATATTATGAGGCAAAATATCCATGGCAAGATATGGAGGAAAGATGCAGGGGTTTGAAGAAGAAGAAATATCTAAAGAGAATCACTACAAAGATGTTAGTCAATGGTGAGGATACACTAGAAGTGTATGTGGATCATGGTGTCAACACTCCCACATTTGTTGTCAATCTTGACAGCAGTGATGAAGAAGTGGAAGTTGTAGTTTCTGGTGGTGAAAATGATACTGTTGGTGATATGTGTACAAGTGCTGGTGCTAAAGATGGAGTAGGGGGTGCTCCTCTTCTCCTACCATCTGTAGAACATCTTGTGGTGGATGATGAGGGTATAGATGGAGAGAGCAATGGTCCAGTGGGAATTTTTGATGTTGGTGTGGGGAATTGTGGTGATGATGGGGGTGAATATGGGGAGAGCAATGGTCCAGTGGGAAATTTTGATGTTGGTGTGGATAATTGTGGTGATGATGGGGGTGAATATAGGGAGAGCAATGGTCTAGTGGGAAATTTTGATGTTGGTGTGGAGAATTGTGGTGATGATGGGGTGAATATGGGGATAGCAATGATCTAGTGGGAAATTATGATGATATTGTGGTTGAGAGTTGTGGTGATGATAATGCTACAGAGTATGTAGAGAGGAATGAAGATGGGCCTGGGTATGGTGCAAGGCCCAATGGAGAGGAAGATGGGCCTGAAATTGAAGGTGGTTTTGATTGTGGGCCTGAAATAGAAGGTACTGGAGATGATAAGCACAGTTATGACAACCATGCTGATAGAACTTACAGTTGGGAAGTGGAGGGTGAAGGCAGTAGTGACTCTGAAGTATTGAGTGACTTTGTAGACTCAGAGAATGAGGATGAAGGGTATGAAGAGTTTGATATGGGGACTGAGGAGTTGGCTCAGCAATTTGCTGAACAATTTGTTGAGGGATTTGAGCAAGGCAGAAGTAACAGAGTTAATAGGCCACCATTCGTAAATTTTCGTCCAGGTGTGCCTGATGTGGAAACAGATGAAGAGGATAGTGATCAATTAGACACTCCCCCTTGTTCTGATAGTGAGGATGAAATAGCAAGGATGAAGAATTAATTCCCAGTATTCAATGAGAGTAGCGATATGGCTGGAATAATAAATTTGGAATGTGGAATGTTGTGTTGCCAGTCCTGCTATCTTTAGGAAGACTTTGAAGCTTTACTCACTGCAGACTGGATATGATTACAAGTTTCTGAAGAATGAGAAGAGTAGGATCACTGCCATTTGCAAGAAAGACTGTGGATGAAGAATCCATGCCTCACCATCAACAAACATGATCTCATTCCAGATCAAGACCTTTCGAAGCACTCACTACTGTGGAAAGGATATAGATCATCGTAGAGCATCTGTAAAATGGATTGTTGAGACGTATTTGGCAGATTTCAAGGATAACATAGATACTGATTTGAGTAGCCTTGCAAGTAGGGTGGCTAGAGAAAAAATTGTGACAGTATCAAGATTTAAGATGGTGAGGGCGAAGAAAATAGAACAAACAATGATTGAGGGAGAGCATGGTGAGCAATATAGGATGTTGTAGAATTATGCAGAGGCAATTAGAAAGTCCAATCCTGGGAGCACAGTGAAAATAACTGCTCCACGTGGTGTTTTCACAAGGTTGTATATGTGTCTTACAGCCTGTAAGTGTGGATTTCTGAAAGGATGTCAGCCATTCATCGGTATTGATGGTTGTCACTTGAAAGGGAGGTATAAGGGTCATTTACTGTCAACAATAGGAAAAGATGCTAATGGTAATGTATTTCCTATTGCATGGTCAGTGGTGGATTCTGAAAACAACGAAAATTTGTTATGGTTTCTTTAGAGGTTAGAAGAGGACATTGGGACACTCAATGAATGGTGCTTCATGTCTGACAGGAAAAAGGTAATTTTCACCATTGCTCTTGTGCTTATTTAATTTTCCATAACTGTCTAACATATGCTTGTTTATCCAGGGTCTGCAAAATATATTTGATACTGTACTTAAGGATGTGGATCATAGGTATTGTGTGAGACACATTTGGAGTAATTTCAAGACTGAGTTTGTGGGTAGTCAATATTTGAAACACCAATTATGGGATGCAGCAAGAGCATACAAAGAGACCAAATTCAACATCCATATGGAGAAAATCAAGTGTGAAAGTCCAGCTGCATTTGCATGGTTGAAGAGGATACCTCCTCAGAGGTGGTCAAAGCATGCTTTCAACCCATGGGTGATGTGTGACCTTCTACTAAACAATCTTTCAGAGAGTTTCAATTCCTACATTAGGTAATGTGTTACTTTCTATTGTACAAATTATTTTTGGTTCTTTATTTTGCTTGTATTATAATGTAGCTGAGTTTATTCATGTTTACGTGTCAGGCTTGCAAGGACTAAACCAATATTGACATGTCTAGAGACAATTAGAAGATTGCTTATGAAAATGTTCTACATGAAGTATCAGGGGATGATGTTGTATAAGGGGGCAATCTGTCCAAGATGGCTCAACAAGCTAGAGAAATGCATTCAAGAATGTCAGTCTTTCATTATTTATCCTCATTCTCAGCTGTAGAAGTTTGAAATAGAGCACATTTCTGGATAAAAATGCACTTGTGACCTGCAATTGAAGACTTGTTCATGCACAAAGTGGGACCTAACTGGAGTGCCTTGTAGGCATGCAGCAGCTGCCTACTTGTTTTTGAAGAAAATTCCTCATGACTTTGTACATATGGCTTACCAAAAGAGCCCATTCCTTGAGGCATACAAAGATGGTATCCTGCCTGTTCTAGATCAGAGTGAGTGGCTAGTGGTTCAAGGGCATCATGATGTGAGGCCTCCATCATGTATGCTACAAAGTGGTAGACCCAAGAATAAGAGAAGGAGGGAAGCTGGAGAGAGTGGTCCATCCTTTTCAACCAGAGCTAATAGGATTGGGCTGGTGATGACATGCAGGAATTGTAGAGGCAAGAACCATAATAAAAGGACTTGTCCATTGCCTATGAGGTCAGATATACCACCTTTGAGGAAGAAAAAGAGAAGAACCCCTGAAGGTGCTCCTGCCAATGATGGTGAATGTGAGCCTGAAGTGCAGGTACATGTTACCCCTTAATTTAATCTTGTAAATTTGATGTTTGTAATATTTCAATGTAATTATCCAGGCCAAATGTTAAGATCCTTCGACGTTGAATTTGCAAGGAACTAGTCTCGATTGGGGATGGCTCGGATAATGAAGGATTATGGCGTTCTTGAAAGATCGAACTCAAACTGGCAATGAAAATGCTAGTTTAAGACCGAAAGTTTACAAGAAATTTAGGGAAAGAAAGAAACTACGAGAGCAAGAAATTACAAGATAATTTAAACTAAAAATTGGCTTAAAGCATGAGAAATATCAATCATCAAAAAATGAGTTTTAAAGGGGAATGAAGGCATCTATTTATAGCTTGAAATTCCAAGCTTTGAAAATGCTATTTTGCCGGATTGCGTGGATTGATGGGTCGCCGTTTGCGTGCTGGCCGCTTGGGAGAATGCCAGCTGGGCGCCAAGACCGGGTCCAGGTGTGGAACGGTTCATGCTAGCCGGTCGTGCGCTGAGCGTGGCCTGATCTTGTGGACTGAAACGGTCGTGTGGGCGAGAAGGTTGAGTGGTTGGCGACCGGGTCGTGGGGATGGAGGTACTGGTGCGCAGGCGTGGGACAACGCTGCTTGGGAGGCCACGTGGGCGCTGCTGGGACGACGTCGCTTTGGGAGGCAGCGTGGATGATGTCGGACGATGTCGCTTGGGGGGGCAGAAGCGTGGGCTGCTGCTTGCTGCGTGCGACGATGGGCTGGGCTAGAAAGGAGGCTGGTTGTCCTTTCCAACAAACTCCAGTGGTCCTTGGATTTGCATACATAAGCTCCATTGGTCTTTGGGATGTGGGTGAGCCTCTTCGCGGCGTAAATGTTGGAGCATACATGCCACGGGATTTTGGCGTTGGCTTCGAGTACGAGTGGATTCGACCTCGAATCCAAAGATTGTATGTCCTTGTGGTCCTCTTTATCTGAATCCTCTATGATAACAATCCGCCTAACGGTAAGGGCATTTTCACCTCTTACCCCGTATGGAAAGAAAATGATCACTGTTCCTACCGCTGCGGTAGGGTCGAGGTAGTTGTCTCCCCCCAGGAGACGTCACATAGGAGGCCCCCACACGGAACTTCTAGATGACCAGAGGAGCTATCTCACCGGATTAAAAACCACGCATTGGGAGGAACGCACTAGCCGTTACCTTGCCTGGGTAACAACTACCCCCACACCTACCGCCATGACCACATATCATAACATGGGCAAACCATGACCCTCTGACAGGAACGGTTGCCCCCTAATAATCTCACTCGCGCAGAGATGCTCATTTCATCTATAAATACCTCCGGCGTCTTGCAGGTACAACGGACCACCGCGGATCCTGAACTGAAGAAGCCCTTTCCCCTTCTACCCTTCGGCAGTAGACAAATTCTTATCAAATTGGTGCTTTCATTGAGAGCTTTGGTTCTATTAAGTGAGCATCCTTAATAACCAAACTCCATTCTTCCCGAGCTTTGGCTTCAGAGTCAGATCCCGCCCTGTCCCAATCCTCCAGCATCCCGTACAACACCCGCCGATGACTTTTTACTTTCGCTACCTCCGATATTTCCACCACAGTACAAGAAATCACTGCAGGGGGATCAGATCCTCCCTCTGGACAAATGACAGAAGCAGCTGTATTCCAGATTTGTTCCCCTTTTTCCCACATGGCGGGACCCAGCTATTCTACCCCCCAAGCGAGGGGATCCGCGATAGGCGAAGCAGACAACCCTCTCGCAAACTCAATAGCGGCTCTTCGAGCCCAATTGGATCAGTTGACAGAGGTGGCCGCTGGATTTACGCCCCATGCCTCGGGACCCAGTGTGTCCTCCCAGATGGTTTTCACTCTGTCTATTGTCAATGAACGACCGTTGTCGCCCCGGCAATCCAGAGGGCTTCCGTTTCCCCTACCCTTGCCATCGGCCCCCATGAATGTCCCACCGCTTGCGCACAGACCTGTTGAATTTTCTGGGCAATACAGGGGAGAAATCCCTATCCCTAAAGAAGGTCACCGACATGATGAATATAGAGAACACTGGGATGATAGGCGAGGTGAGATGTTCAGAGAACCATCCCCTAGATACAATGAAAGATCTAGTAGCAGGGGGCGACGAACCCGAACTCCAAGAAGCCGCAGCCGATCTCCCAGGCGGCATCATGAATATGACCCTCAGAACCCCAGATACGATGTTGAAAATCCACTCCCACATCGACCTCGCAGAGTCCCTGACGGCAACGCGGGTCACCCGTTCAGTTATCGCGTGAGGCATCACAGGGTCCATTGGCATGTGAAACTCCCTGCAGAATCATATGATGGCACGAAAGACCCCATCTCTCACCTTAATAAGGTGAAAGACTTTGTGCAATTCCAAACCCGTAGTGATGCCGCGCTGTGCCAAATCTTCGTCATGACACTGTCGGGAGTGGAACGTCTCTGGTTCGAGGGACTCCCAGCCGGATCTATTGATAACTTCCCTCAGTTGGAAGATAAGTTCAGGAGTCGGTTTAGCACGACAATCCCTATCAGGAAGTCAGCTGCTGCGCTATTCGATATTCATCGAAAATCGCAGGAATGATTGAATGAGTTTTTAGGTCAATTTGATCTCGAAATGTCCCTGACGCCAGGGGTCACCATTGATTTTGCAGTAGAGGCCCTAAAACATAACTGTCGTTATGGGAAATTAAGGGATACGTTAACGGTGGACCCACCATTGACTCTGGATGCGTTAAGACTGAAAGCGCATAATTATGTGAGGATGGAAGAGGAGGAAAATAGAGAACGGATGCGGGACATACCGACAGACCCATACCTGGCCCCTAACGTCCCGCATAGCAACGCCCCTGACACACGACCCAATGATGATTATAGCTAACGGAAAGAGCACACCGCCAAGGCCTCTAATCGGCAGAGAGGTAATTTTTCGAAAGGGAGACCCGGAGGGTCCCCTACTCGGAAACAAGCAGATCCGCCAAAGGGCCGAATATATGACCCTGACCTTCCTTCCCTCATACTCCCAAGGGCGGAAATCCTAGCGATAGTTCAGCAGTGAAATCTGCCCATCCGTTACCCAGCTCCTGTGAAACCAGAAGTAATCATGGGAGGAAGAGAGAACGCATACTGCAAGTTCCACAAGGTCAAAGGACACTCGACAGATGTGTGTAGAGAACTAAAACTGGCCATAGAACGATTAGTTGAAGAAGGCTACCTCGGAGAATTCGCCACCAAGGCAAGAGAAGGGGCCAGGAATAATCCAACTGAAGTGATAACTGACCGTAGGCAAACGCCTTCTCACGCCACAGGGGCTAACGCAATTCCCCTCGGACAAAATAGAGAGGCTCTCATTATTCATAGCGATAAGATGCCTATGATCAATATCATCGCAGGAGGAACACCCTACTTCGAGGAAGCTATACAACAAACGCCCGGTCCTGGGGAAAAGCGCAAACGAGAGAGCTCACAGGTAAAAATTGAGGCAATAAGCGCTTTAGACAGAATGGTATTGTCCTTCTCAGAAGAAGACGAAAAAGGCATTATTTTCCCGCATAACGACGCGTTGGTAGTAACACCCGTCATCGGCAGTCACGGAGTAAGAAGAACCCTTGTCGATAATGGGTGCGCGGTGAATTTATTTTCGCTAGAAGCATACAACCTGATGAAGCGCCCTGACGGTGAGCTAGCGCCATGCAAAAGGCCAATTGTTGGGATCGATGGGGTACCGATCCCGGTAGCGGGAATCACGTCATTGTCAGTATACTTCCGAGAAGACACATCCAAACGCTCTGAAGAACTATTATTTCTGGTCGTAGATCTGACTCTGCCTTATAATGCCATACTAGGGCGCCCGTTTCTCAATCGTTTTGGGGCAGCAATATCCCAAAAACACCTGCAGATGAAATACCCCTCATGGGACGGCGTGGTCTCGATCAAAGGAGATCAGAAGCTAGCTGCTGAATGTTACCTGCTTATGACTCAAAGGAGTTGTGACCGCTACGTGTGCGTGACGGACGATCCCTTCGACGATAAAGAAGAAAAGCGCACTCAGCCACTGGATAAGATGATGTCAATACCTATTGGTGAGGACAGCGAAGCGAATCTCTTGGTCAGTGAGAAACTAAGCCCCGAAGAGAATGTGCAATTAACCTAACTGCTAAGAAAATGCAAAGGAGAATTCGCGTGGAAACCGGCGGACATGCCCGGAATTTCGCTAGAGGTTGCGGAACACCGGTTAAACGTTAGCCCTGACACCAAGCCTATTCAGCAAAAACAGCGCATTTTCTCACCAGAAAAGATAGTAGCCATCGAGAAAGAGTTACTTAAGCTCGCGGATGCGGGATTCATCCGAGAAGTCCAATACCCGACCTGGCTAGCTAATCCTGTGTTAGTTCCTAAGCCTAATGGGGATTGGCGCATGTGCATCGATTTCACTGACCTGAACAACGCCTGCCCCAAAGATTGCTATCCCCTTCCTCGAATCGATCAGTTGGTCGACTAAACCGCTGGATATGCCTACCTAAGCTCCTTGGATGCTAACTCCGGGTATCACCAAATTCCCATGGCCATAGAAGATGAAGAGAAAACCGCCTTCATCACCCCGAGGGCTACTTACTGATACACTGCAATGCCGTTTGGGCTAAAAAATACTGGGGCAACGTTCCAGCGCATGGCAAATAAAGTTTTCGAAAAGCAAATTGGGAGAAATGTGGAGGCTTACGTGGACGACATCCTAGTCAAAAGTCGAAGCTTTAAAGACCACCTAACTGACTTGGAAGAAGTCTTCAGTGTGATGAATGAATACAAAATGAAGCTGAATCCACGAAAATGCATGTTCGTGTTCCAAACGGGTAAATTCTTGGGCTACGTGGTTAGCCGGAAGGGTATCCAGCCTAACCCTTCGAAGATAAAGGCCATCCAGGATATGATACCCCCTCGGACTGTCAAAGAAATACAGAAGCTCACCGAGCGCGATCATCGCGTTGGGACGGTTCATCTCTAAGCAGGGTGAGAGATGCTTACCCTTCTTCAAATTCATTCGAAACAAGGCCCCTTTCGGATGGACAGAGGAATGTGAGAAAGCGTTCGCAGGGCTAAAGGCTTATCTCTCATCCGACCTAGTGCTAACAAGGCCTGAATCCGGCGATGAGCTATATCTATACCTGGGCGTAGCTAACGAGGTAGTCAGTGCTGTCCTCGTATGAAGCAAAGGGCATATACACCGTCTTGTATTTTTCGTCAGCCACATATTGAAAGATGCTGAGCTACGATACACCCGCATCGAGAAGATAGCGCTTGCCCTAATACAGGGAACACGAAAGATGGACCGATACTTCCAAGCCCACCCCGTCACCGTACTTACCGATCAGCCTTTGAGAAAAATCTTTAGAAAGCCAGAGTCCTCGGGGAGAATGTTAATTTGGGAATCGAACTCGAACAATATGGGCTACAGTACAAAGCTAGACCAGCTATTAAAGCCCAAGCGTTAGCAGACTTCATAGTGGAATGCACATTCACAAAAGATGCGTTGATAGACCTATCAGAAGAAGAATCAGAAGATTTATACCTCCTATCCCCGGAAACGTACGCAGACTCATGGGTTATTCACGTGAATGGAGCAAAAAATCAAGAGTTAGCAGGCGTAGGCGTTTTCCTAGTTGGACCAAACGGCATGGAGATACGATATGCCATCAGAATCCTGCAACCGTTGTCCAACAATGCGGCTGAATACGAAGCATTACTAGCAGGACTCAGAATACGAAACAGCTTCTCCGTTGAAGCTGCGCATGCCTCGGAACCGGAACGCGGCCTACATTTAAAGATACGCGGGGATTCTAAACTAATAATGGATCAAGTTCTGGGGAACTCCCAAGCCAGAGAACCCATCATGATCCAATACTTGGCCAAAGTAAAGCATGAGCTGTCGGAAATGCAGGTAAAAGGCACCTAGGTCACCTTTGAACATATTCCCAGGGAAAATAACGAGGAGGCTGACAGCCTCGCCAAGATGGCAGCCAATTTAGAAGCCCCCATACCCAATGATGTGCACTACGGAGAACTATCCACACCCTCTTTTATGGAAGAGCAAACATCGCTTTGTGTGGAGGAGATAGAAAGCGACTGGAGAATCCCAGTGATAGAATATCTGAAACATGATAAGCTACCAGAGGAGAACGTGGAAAGGAGGAAAATCCTGAAACGGGTGGCGCGATGCACGTACTACAATGGAGAGTTGATACGAAGATGCTTCTCCCATCCAGCCGCTAAGTGCATAACGGAGCAAGAAGGCCTTCATGTATTGCGAGAAATTCATGAAGGGATATATGGCATGCACGTTACCAGCGACACTCTGGTGTCCCAAGTCTTTCGGTCAGGGTTCTACTGGCCCACCATTCGGAGAGATTGCCATAACTTCGTAAAAACCTGCCAGAAATGTCAAGAATATGCTAAGATCCCTCGAAAACCGGCCGTGTAGATTTCAGAGATAGTCGCTCCATGCCCGTTTGCTAAATGGGGCATCGACATCTTGGGCCCGTTTCCAAAAGCCAGATCTCAATTAAAATTTGTGGTCGTGGCGGTAGACTATTTCACAAAATGGGCAGAAGCCGAAGCGTTAGCCACCATCACCACCGAGAAAATCTGGCATTTCTTTAAGCACCAAGTCATTATGCGATTCTGGGTACCGCGTATACTGGTTAGTGACAACGGAACACAGTTTACGAGCCAATTCTTCAGAAATCAGTGCGCAGAGTTTCAGATCGAACAAAGGTTCTCTTCTGTAGCACACCCTCAAACTAATGGCCAGGCCGAAGTGACCAACCGCAGTATTCTTAGCGGCATCAAAAGAAACCTAGAAGGTTCCAAAAAGAAGTGGCCAGACGAACTACCATACGTATTGTGGGCCTACCGTATGACCCTCAAAGCCAGCACAGGAGAAACCCCATTCGCGTTAGCCTTTGGAACAGAAGCCGTCACACCGGTAGAAATTGGCACCATAAGCCTTCGGGTGGCTCATTTCAAGGAAGAAGCCAATGAAGAAAGGTTACGCGCTAACCTTGACGCGCTGCCAGAAGCACACGAGGAGACTCTCCTAAAAACCCTGCATTACAAAAGGAAAATGGCACAATACCACAACAGGCAGGTGAGAGAACGATTGCTTAAGGCAGGGGATCCAGTGCTTAGAGACAAACGAGCAGCAGGACAACGCATGGGAAAACTTAGCCCAAACTGGGACGGGCCATATGGTGTCACCCGCGTTGTAGGTAGGGGAGCCTACCATTTGGAAACGCTCAATGGAATGCCCCTGCAAAACTCTTGGAATATAGCTCGGCTGAAGCTATACCATGCCAGAAACTAGTCCCTCATATCCGGTAATATGAATATTATTCTAACAAAAGAATCATAAGCACTCTTTGTGTACTTTGTGCCTGAAAACATGCAGGCAAATAAAGAATGCCAGGAGTGAAAATCCTACCCTTGTGATGGCTGGTCCTGATCAGACAGCTCACTAAGACGAGGCACGCCCTGGCATAGCATAGCGTCGGGAGTGAAAATCCTATCCTTATGGCAACCGTGCTCACATAGACGGCCCATTAAGACGAGGCACGCCCCCAACGCCCCCGGGAGTGAAAATCCTATCCTTGTGGCAACCGTGCTCACACAGACGGCCCATTAAGACGAGGCACGCCCCGGCATCCTTGGGAGTGAAAATCCTATCCTTGTGATAACCGTGCTCACATAGACGGCCCATTAAGATGAGGCACGCCCCGAGGAGAGATCAACTCCATCCTGGAAGTGAAAATCCTATCCTTGTGGCAACCGTGCTCATATAGACGACCCATTAAGACGAGGCACGCTCCAGAGACGCGAGGTTTCAACGCTTGGGAGTGAAAATTCTATCCTTTTGATGTCCGGTCCTGATCAGACGACTCACTAAGACGAGGCACGCCCCAAGCCAATCTTTGACACATGGAAAGAAAAGATACCCCAGCTAGTAACCGAGCAGTTGATACCCGGTGAAGTAAGAGCTGGAGAGGTATCCCTATCACAGCAACACCGTCGCTGCAGGCCTAGCAAGGCTAGAGAGTTCCCCCTAACAACAAAGGGTGGCATGAAGTTGAGCGCAACATGGGTAGAAGTAACGCTGATTCATCCTCAGAAATACTACCAGAAGACACAATGATAGGGCTATAAAAAATGTAGCTGAGGAACCTGTATGGAGAGTCACAAGCGCAGAACAGACATATCTCCAAAATAGAAACACGGCGGCAAACGCCATGGGTGAACAATTGCACAAGCAGTATTATGAAACGAAGTAGATAAAGAAATTCCATTCAAAAGCGACGGCTTAATCAAGAAAAGAAGTGATATTGTCAATATTATAAAATAAAGGAGGGCACATCGGCCACAACAATTAAAAAACGCATAAAGCATGATGCCTAAGGAGCTGTTGGTGCATTGCCTCCTCCTTGCTGAGCGGATTTCCAGCAATAGAAGCCCTCATCGGTGATGGTTGAGACCCTCTTATCAAAGTAGTCAGCAAGAACTTCAACACGAAGGTTCTCTACCTCATAGTTATACATAAAAGCGTCCGACATGATTGCTCCACCTTCCTTCAGATACCAACGGCTCTTCTCAGCGGAAAGAGCAAGCTCGGCAGATAGCTCAGCGTTCCTCTATCTCTCCTGACATAACTCGGTCTCCTCTTGAGAAAGGCGTTCGTTCAGAGCAACACCCTTCTGTTTTTCCTCCTCCAAAGCAAGCTTGACAGCTTCCACCTCTTGCTTAACAGTCGCTGCCTCCTGCTTAGCAGCTGCGGCCTCCTGTTTGGCAGTCTCTGATTCTTGTTTGGCGGTGGTAAGGGCGTCCAGGTAGCTCTGACGCTCAGACAGCAACCTATTTATCTCTCCCTGCTCGTTCGTCGTCTCTCTGGCGTTTTCCTCATCCATGTAATGGAGATGGCAGAGCGAAGAAAACACTTGAGAGCGAAGAAAGTTTATGCGCTCCTGCTGGCTCTTAGCCACAAAGGCATCCCTTTCTCTATGAAGAAACATCATCTCGGCCGCTAGAAAAGAGGTAGACGAGAGGATAGCGTCATGATGAGCATCCGCGGGGAACTGCAGAACATTATCTCTGAAAGAGCGCAGGTCAATCTAGTGAGTAGCAAGGAGGGGAGGAATATACGAAGAGGCGCCAGCCATCAAGTTGGGAGCAGGGCCACCTCTCGCGGCAGTAGGAGGAGACATCGGAACAAAAAGCAGAGTAGCAGGAGAAGGAGGTCGACTATTGGAACCCCTCGCGTTAGGGGCAAAGGATCCATCCCCACCAAGCGTTCCAAGATTAAGGGCACTAGGGTTAAAGCCTGCCACAGCAGAAGAAGAATAGATTGGGGAATCATTTAAAATGTGAGGATCACCGCCAAAGCTAGCACCTTGCAACTGATCGACAGGTGCACCCCCGCCCCCAAGGACTGTCAGAAGAGGATTAGCAGCAGACGACGAGGGACTATTTTGAAGCTCATAGCGAGCCTTCTTCTGACGCTCTCGGAGGGATTCTGCGATAGACATGTCACTCTGGGAGGACGAATGAGCAGAAACAGCAACGGTTTCCTAAATAACACAGAGCGTAATAAGGAAACTGCGCGAAAAGAAAGAAAACAGTAGGGGAAGGAAAATAAATACCTGAGTACCCAAAGTAACTAGAGGAATTCCAGAGGGGATCGTGTCAGCTGCAGCCTGGGAAGAAACGAGAGGCGTAACACGCGTTTTCCTAGCCCTTTTCTTCTTTGCAGCGCGAGTTCGATGAGGCGGCACTTGGGCAGTGTCCGGGGCGGTAGCAGTAGCCTCCCCTTCAGCAGCGGCAACAACAGCGGCTGCAGCAGCTCTAGCTTCGGCTTCCGCCTTTTTCTTTTGCTCTCGTTTCCTCTTCCTTCGGAAATACTCAGGCTCCCAACTGGGTGGAGGCACTGCACAGTTACAAAATGTTAGCGTTAGTACTTCCCTGCAACGTAAAAGGGAAAGGCCAAACGCTCACCCTTTTTGCACTTCTCCATATCCAACCCGTTAGCCACTTTACGGGCATCAACGCTGAAGTCTAGCTGAAGCAGCGTCTTCAACCAGCCGTCTTCCGGGTCAGAAAGGGGTTTCCGGTTACCCCAAGCCCCATCTTTAATTTCCTCATTAAAACCGGCCCTCCATAAAGGCTCAGGCAGGTCAACGATAAAAAACCCCTCATTCCAGCCAGGAACAGAAGATTCAATGCCCATGAGTTTCCAAGTAAAGGGCTTTAGTGAGCCATCTTCATAACGGGGGGATATTGATATCACCCCCTTACGAGAGTACAGCTGGAAAATATCATGAAGCAATGCCAAAGTGGGAGATTTAATCCCTTTGAAACGGCACAATGTGGCAAAGGCGCTAACAACGCAAATCACGTTAGGGTTCAACTAAGCCGGAGCCAAGTCGAAATCAGCCAACAGCAATTTCACAAGTGGGTCAAGGGGAAGACAAAACCCATAATCAAATAACTTAGCATACAACATTCTACTATTATCGGGTAAAACACTGTTTCTTTGGGGATAATCTCTTTCACAAGTGATTCAGAAGCAATACGCACAGGATAATCTTTGGGGAATCGAGCATTAGACTCAGCCAGCTTGCGATGAATTAAGGGCAGTGTATAAAGAGAAGTGGGCGTACTATCAATTTTTTCCTCCCCGACAGACCTTTGAGGATCCTCCTCCTCGGCAGATTTTTTAGAACGAGTTTTAGCCATGACTAACAGAGGAGAAAGAAAGAGAAAAGAAAGGGGTGTGTACCTTAGCAAAAGAAAGCACCAGGAGTCCCAGACCAGAAAAGAAGGAGCGGCGCGGGTTATTTTTCCAGAAGGCAACAGCGTACAAGAAAGGAGATTAAAAAAGAAAGAGGAGATAGGGAAAACATTATATATAACCCTGAAAGGGCACGACCAATTAACAACTGACACATGGCGAAGCAGCGTGACAAAGAGTAAGGCACGCGCGAAAAGGTATAAGTTTTAAAACAATGATAAAACGCTTCAGCATACGGGTCCCCCTAGAAGACGCCTGCTTCAAACGCCTCTCCGTGAAGGGACACATGTCCTTCTTCATCATTACTTTTCAAATCGCATTAAATGGGGGACTGCGGCATTCACTGACCTAAAAAGCAGTGCTAGCCTCACCAAACGACACGACAATACAAAGAGGATAACGAAGAACGAATAACGGTAACATCACAACGAATCAAACGACGCGATAAGGGTTACATAGCGTCAACATTATTACAGAAGGAATAATGTCAAATGATTTTCATGGAAGAATAAAAGAAAGCAGATAGCAATGGGAATAGCAATAAAAAGGGGGATCTAGAAATCCGTTGCAGCACTCGAGACACCCCTTGAAGGAAAAAGTCGCGCACCACCGTTATCGTCAGCCTCTTTCCCCCTCCGGGGCAGATGAACCATTCCCACTTTTGCTAACCTCATCCATTACGGTAGAGACATAATCGGCAACTTGGGATGGATTAGAAGAGTCACCCTTAAAGCGGGCTGCGAATCCAGAAGTAAAGGCTTCCAAGACCTTCTTTTTCCACAACTCCTCCTTCAATGGTGCCCTGGCAAACTCCTCGTCTCGAGCTAACATCTCTTCGCGGAGAAGGAGATTTTTCTTTTCCAACGCCAACTCTGCCTCAAGAACCTCCATTTTCGCTTTCCCGGCGGACCTCTCTCTGTTTAGTTCCTTTTGTGACTCGTCATAAAGACGCGTTAGCAGCCTCACATGGTCCGCCGTTCGGTCAAGCTGCACCTTTTGAGCGCACATCGCGCTAGAAAAATTTCTTGACTCGCGATCGTGAATTTCGAACAGATAGTTCAGATAGCGGAAGGTATCCAGAGAGTCATTCATAACATGCCGGTGACGGGCCTTTGGAGAAAGCTGAAGAAATTTCTCTTTCTCTTCCCGGGAACTCATCATTTTCCCTATCAAAGGCGTGGTAAACTCATCTCTAGAGAAGGGTTGGGGTACTCCGACAGCATGGAGACCATCAAAGCAGAACCCTGTCAGGTTCATACGATAGGCTGGGGTCCCGCTAGGGCCACCGTAGGAAAGATTGACTGACGGAGTTGAAGAAGAACCCTCAGTAAGCACATTCGAGATAGGAGTGAAGAACAGCTGCGGAAGGGCTTTAGGCGGCAACCCAGCAGATGAGTCCATAGCGGAAGGCGTGATCACTACATCAGGAATACAGTGAGAAATCAGAGAATCAGGAGTGTTAGCTGTAGGAAGAGGACATGCCATCGGTGGAGCCTCCGCCTCAGTAGAACAGGTAGCAGCTGGCGCCTCAATGGTCTTCACCGGCTGAGAGGTACTCGCCTTAGACGAAACGACAGGTATAGAAGCAGTCGCCGCATCAACAGAAGATACCCCGGTAGCCTGTTCACTTGTGTCCACTTGAAGTTTTTTCCGATGCAAGGAAGAAGCATGGCAAAGGTCTGGTTTAGCATCCATATCCTCGTCGTCACTATCAATCACCCTTGTTGTGGTTCGACCGGAGTCTGTTCCCTTGCGATGATCTGGTAGCCAATTCTCGATGAAATGAGAAGCTCGGGCAGAGCTGCCGAGCCTTCGCCCTCCCCGGGCAACCGTCTTAGTTCTCCTCCTCGGAGGCCGAACGCTTTGGCGATTGGAGCCTTCGGCAGGAGGAGAGGCTGGTAAAGTTTGGAGTGGCGTTACATTCAAAGGAGCGCCAGTGTCACCTAGAGATCGACCGTTAGCATCTTCTGTAAAAGAAACGTGTTAAGACAAATGCAAAAGAAAACGCGAAAAGAGGCAGACTCGCCCATAACGCACTCCTCCAGAGGCTTGAACAAAGCAAAGTCGCGGATACGATAGCAGGTATCCTCATCCAATAGAGCGTTAGCCTGCTCTAGCTCAGCTCTGGTCAGTATCACGGGATTCGTCGAAAGGGGGCCTATGAGCTCCTGGTTGAAATTAATGCGCCACAAACGGGACGGTAGCTCGAGAACGAAGAAACTACTTTTCCAATCAGCCACACCCTTCTTAAAGCCGCGAAACCGCTACCAGAACGACTGCACGAACGCGTCATCCCATTGAGGAGTGATTTTGATTAAACAATTATGACAATTCATACTAAAGAATTTGCGAAATAAATTGAGAGATGGGGTGAAAATGTTCTTCAACTCGCAAGCGCGAAGAAAAGCATAAACCGCACACCAGGAAGAAGGAGTTATCTGGGCAGGATTAAGGTTGTACTCCCGCAACAGTGTTAGTATTGATTCATGAACGGGAAAGCGGAAACCATAAAGGAGCATCTTAAAATAAAGTAGCCTACAGAAACCCCACGCCGGATTATGAAGCCGCATATGACTTTCAGGAATAAAAGGTTCATATCCGGGAGGAAAGGTAATACCGTGTTCCTCTAGTTCGGCCTTTAGAACCACATCGCATGTAAAAATATTGGGTGATTGTGCGACCTCTGGATCCATGGGTTTCCAGATAGCCTGGCGAGGCCTATTCCGAACCATAATAAACCAGCAAATAGGAAATCTGAGAGGATTAAAGTGGTACCTTAGAAGGGAAGACCTACGGGTGAATCGGCGGACGACGGCAGGCGACCAGAAGGTTTTTCGGGGAAGAAGACGAAGGAAGACGAAGGGAAAAATTCGAAGCAAGGGCAAAAGTTTTGGAAAGAGAAAATGGTCATTCTTAAAGGATTAAAATGCCACCGCATTAATTGAGCCACCAAGACGTGTGTAAAAAGAAGTTGGCCACGTGGAAACGCATTAAAGGAATTTGAAAAGAGAAGTTATTCGTCGTGATTCCCCAAAGGGTGACAAAGTTGACCCAGTCAAAATAACCGCGAAGCGGTTGCCCCGATAAGGCTAACCCCTCGCATTAGCTATCAACAAGACCAACATGCTGACGGAAAGATAATCACAAAAAGGAAAGATAGAAAGCATCACTTTATCCATAAGATGCCAAAAGACATGTACAATATGCCTAACGTAAGGGCACTAATCATCATCGGGCCAATAAATGCCATAGTGATAAACCCCGTCGTCATCCAGGAAGGGTATCTTCTCGTCAACAGACGGAGAGGGTTCATCCACCCCCCTCCCTAGGCAGGGGCCTAACGGGCCTGACTTTCCCTTGGCGTCCGATCCTACCGATCCAGCACCAACGTCGAGGAAGGAAGTTTTCTCCAACAAGCGATCAGATAGAGGAAAGCGTTTGCTACCCTCTCGGGTAGTGGAGCCAGAAGAATCCAAGTCACGACGGACACCTTGGAAGTATTCTCCCTTTGCCTCTTGCCGCCCTTTCGACGGACCGGAGGCCTCCATGGTGGCGACGGAGGAGGGTGATCTGAGTCCGGCGAAGTCGGAGGGGTTGGCAAGGAGTCGCGATCCGCGGTACTCAAAAAATAAAAATCTGCCATGTGACCTACAAAAAAGTAAAAGAGAAAGAGGAGGATGAAGATGAACAGGAAAAGGGGAAAGCAACTCCCTTAAATAGCCAAGGAAGCGCTCCGATCCTCACGCATGCCCCTGAAAAATAATTAAGGCGCCTGGGAAAAGTAACCGTAATTGCAGAATCCGATCCGGCACAGGCATACCCGCTCGTTAAATGCGCCAATCAAAAGGCACTAAATAATCGCCCAACCACCTACCCCTGGGAAAGCGGCTCAGGAAAACAGTTGAGGCAGAACATTCATTGCCGGTTCCCGGAACATAACCACTGCAATGCTATGTCCCGAGGAAGACTCATTTTCAGTTGGGCTCATAACGAATACCTCCAACTAACGCATCAAGAAATCAAACAAGGGAAGAGATAATAGAAACAACCATTTATTTATGGCCTAAGCAACCTTAGCGTCTAGATATGTACAAGAAAGCATAAGAAAAAGAAACAAGAGGAAGCGAAGATAGCGGTCAAGCGTGAGACCCAGCATCATCCTCCCCTGGCACGACGGGAACTTCCCTCAAGGCATCAGCAACGGCGGTCAGTTCGGCAGAACAGGCCCTCATACCCTTCAAGCAGCAGGCCAGTAAGTCCTTCCTCTGCTGCAGCATAGAAGCAACCACCTCAATGCGGGAAGTGGTGGTAGCGAGCTTCGCCAAGCTCTCCAAAGGATTGAAATCCTCCAGGGACATCCCCAGTTGCCTCGACAGAATGGGGGTCGACATTCCTTGTAGCTCCAGGACATCTTCCGCAGTCTTGGTGATCATCCTCTCTAGGAAGCCGATGTCACCTTCAGTAAGGTTCTTCAGGGTTAGAGCTTTGGAGATCAGGAAATTCCTGGTCAGCTCATCCATGGTGAAATATGAAAATAAAGGACGAAAAGATGTGAGAAAACTTACACGAAGAAAAACTTCAATTTATAGACTCTGGACAACTACGGTCAGGGCAAGCCCACCTCCTCACAAAGAGTCGTTCCGGTATATGGAAGACCGACGCGCTCGAAGAGGGGGCGTTAGCCCTTGGTAAACACTCGGGCTCATTTTCAGTTGGGCTTATGATAACAATCCGCCTAACGGCAAGGGCATTTTCACCTCTTACCCCGTATGGAAAGAAAATGATCATTGTTCCTACCACTGCAGTAGGGTCGAGGCAGTCGTCTCCCACCAGGAGACTGACACCCGGAGGGTTGACGTCACATAGGAGGCCCCCACACGGAACTTCTAGATGACCAGAGGAGCTATCTCACCGGATTGAAAACCACGCGTTGGGAGGAACGCACTAGCCCTTACCTTACCTGGGTAACAACTACCCCCACACCTACCGCCATGACCACATATCATAAAATGGGCAAACCATGACCCCTTGACGGGAACGGTTGCCCCCTAATAATCTCACTCGCGCAGAGATGCTCATTTCATCTATAAATACCTCCACCACGAAGGAGGAAGGTAAGCGGAATTTAATGGCCCAAAGCTCTGCCAATTTTACCACAAATACTAACTTAAGCATCGGAGTGTTTCCGCCGGAGACCCCTCCGGCGTCTTGCAGGTACAACGGACCACCGCGGATCCTGAACTGAAGAAGCCCTTTCCCCTTCTACCCTTCGGCAGTAGATAAATTCTTATCACTCTACAAAGTAGAGGAAACAACAAAAGATTTAGGAATGTCTAAAATAAATATAAGCATTATCATTAATCTTATTAACAATAAGGAAAGGACCAACCCATGTATGGCTCAATTTAGACTTCCTAAGGTAAGGAAATCACTCCTTGCAAAGATGCAACCAAACCCAATCTCCAACTTTAAAGGATTTGGTTCGTTTGCCGGCATTGCGCTTTGTCTCGAGTTTGGCGTTCACGTTTTCCATCCTTTGTTTGGCTTTAGCATGTAGTTCCTTCACTTTAGCCGCTAGTTCTTCCCCGTCTAAACTCCGTCTGGCCATCCATTTGGGGGTGGTAGGATTTGGAAAACAGGACCTTGGTCCCCAACTTGGCCCATAGGATACGCCAAAAATGACTCAAAAATTTTGAGTCTCGATCACTCACAATTATACGTGGCATACCGTGCAGGCGGACAACCTTCAAGAAAGGGCATTGGCGACCGTGTTCTCCTTTCCTTTCAAATACTTAATCACATACGGGAATCGCTCAATGAACTCCATCCAAACAGCGTGGCGACAATTTAACTTACCTTGTCCTTTGAGGTAGCAAAGGGATAGATGGTCGGTGTGAACAACAAACTCCTCCAGGACGAGGTAGTGCTCCCAAATAGGGAAGGCTCGAACTAGGGCGTACAACTCCCGATCATACGTGCAATAATTGAGCTGGGCGTCTTTCAGCTTCTCACTAAAATATGCGATCAGTCGCCCTCTTTGTAACAACACCGCTTCAATCCCGACTCCACTTGCATCGCATTAGATCTCGAACATCTTGTCGAAGTCAGGGGCGAGAACCGGGCTGGATACAAGGCGTTCCTTAAGGGTCTTGAAGGCCTCATCTTGCTCAGGCCCCCATATGAACGGGACGTCCTTCTTGGTGAGTGCGTTGAGGGGTGCAACAATTGTTGAGAAGTCCTTCACGAATCGTCGATAGAAACCTGCCAAACCATGGAATGAGCGCACCTCACTCATATTTTATGGAGTGTGCCAATCTGCAAGCGCCGTGATCTTTGCTTGATCAACTTTGAGCCCATCAGCACCTTATTGACGGCTCGACAATCCATGCACATGCGCCACGAACCGTCTTTTTTTGGAATGAGGATCACCGGAACGACACACGGGGGAAAGGCTCTCTCGAACATAACCTTTGGCGAGAAGCGCCTCGACTTGAGTCTCCAACTCCTTAGTTTCCATCGGGTTGCACAGATAAGCAGGGCGATTAGGCATAGGCGCGCTAGGGATCCAATCGATCTTGTGCTTGATCCCTCGGATGGGCGGTAGTCCTTCGGGTAACTCGTCAGGGAACACATCTTGAAAATCTGTCATCAGAGACACAAAAGTAGGGGAAGAGGAAACGAGGTTAGTGTTAGACGTTTCCGCGCCCAAGGCACAAAAATGGAGAAACATAATGGGTTTTTGCGCAACGAGTGCACGCCTCACATCCCGAGATCTTCCCATGAGAATCACTTTCCTCTCTTCTCTCGTTCCCCTCGAAACCTCGCTAGCTAGCTCATTTTTTTCTAGTCGTGTGTTGCCACTCTTTCCTTCCTTTTTCTCTCCTCTTTTGGCAAGCTCACTTTTTTCTTGCAGGCTATTTTTAATGCTCTCACCGTTTACATTTTTCACTCCACTCTTTCCCTTTTTTTTAAATAAAGAAATTGAAATATCGAAGGCCACACTTACTTTTTCAAGCTTGATTTGATCTTCGTATACCTGATTGGGTACGAGTGGTGGGATTAAGAATTTACGATCGATGTGAGTGAGCCGGTAAGTGTTGTGAAAGCCGTCATGGATGGCATGACGATCAAACTACCATGGTCGACCAAGCAAAAGGTGGCTGACTTGCATAGGAGCGACGTCACACACTCGTTCGTCCATGTACTCTCCAATTTCAAACTTGACTCTCACTTGCTTGACCACCTTGATCGAACTTCCATTGTTGAACCAGTTCAACACGTAAGGATGTGGGTGCTTGGTCGTAGACAATCAAAGCGAATGAACTAGTAAGGTGCTAGCCATATTAGCACAGCTCCCACTATCAATGATGATCAATACGACCACTATCAAGAGTATGCCCCTTGTATGGAACAGGTTCTCCCTCTGTTCCAAGACCTCATCATCTGCTCAGGCTTGCATACTCAAAGTCCGTCGGACAACCAAACTTCGAGGAATCACTAAAGGGGCATACTCTTCTTCCTCCTCACTTCCTTCCTCAAATTCTACTTTTTCTTCCCTCTCTGATTCCTTGTCTTCACTTACTACCTCCCCTCCCTCTCGAACCAAGATGATGCGATGGTTTGGACATTCGACTATCATGTGTCCTTTACCGCCGCATTTGAAGCACTCAATTGATCAGCTTGGGGTTCTTTGGGTTGTGTTTGGGGTTGGTGTTGTGGAGGTGTTTTGGGACGTGTATGGCTTAGGGTCAGGTGGTTTGGTGTAGTTTGGTCGGGAGTCAGTTGGTTTGGGGTAGCTCGTTTTAGAGGTGTTTGCTTGCCAAGGCTTTTTGGTATTTGTCACAAGAGTGTGGAGTAGAAGAAGAAGTAGTATTGACAAAGTTTCGGGGTTAAGAGCTTACTTGGCATTCTAGTTTAAGGGCTAGGTGATACATCTCCTCGAGTGTATTGTAGGTAAGGAAGTCCAACTGTTGTGAGATTTCCTTGCGAAGACCATCGAGAAATCGGGCCATGGTTGCCTCACTACTCTCTCGTACATCTAATCGTGTCAACATGGACAACATCTCATGGTAAAACTCCATGACACTTCTACTTCCTTGATACAACCGTTGGAGTTTCTGATGTAAATCTCGAAGGTAGAAGACTGGCACAAACCGTCGCCACATCTCCTCCACCAGTTCAGTCCAAGTCGATATTAGTGGTTCACCATCCAATCTCCGATTGATCAAGACTCTCTCCCACCACTGTATGGCCAAACCTGTGAACTCAACAATAGCCAGAAGACTCTTCTTTTCTTTACCCTCAAAAGATGGAATAAATAATTTAATATTAGAAGTATTGTCATACCGTTCCTCATGTCGAGGTGCACTTCGAGCCTCCCTTAGAGGTTCATGTCGTGGTGCGTCATAGAAAGGCGTTTGACGTAATTGAATGTATGACCGAGGAGGGTTTGGGTTGGACACGCCTGGGTGTATTGGTGGCGGCACGTAAGAGTTCGCCTGGTGAAGTGGGATATTGGGTCCTCGGTTAGACGTGCTATTTCGATGTCGGATTAGGAAAGGTGGCGTTAGTGGCTGGGATGTTTGAGGCATGTTAGGGGGTGGGTGGTTGTGTGATTGGCGATCCTCCTCATTGTCACTACTATCAGTACGGGCATAGATACCCTCGTTGTTGCTATTGAATGGGGGACTATATAAGGATTGATTCCTTGGGTCGGTGGGTCGGGTTTTTGTTGGAAGTGAGAAAATGTAGGGGTTCTTTGTAGTAGTGGTGGTTGTAGTGGTGGGGGTGTTTGGGCTTGTCGAGTTTCGATGGCCTCGAGCCTAGCCATCATTTTCTCCAATATGGAGCTAATGTGGCTCATGTTTGGATCGGGCAGCGGGGGTAGTACTTCCGAATGTTCTTCGGTAATAGTAGGATCGTTGGACATGGTGTGTACCTGCACAAAGAAAACAAACACCAAGGAAAACTAAAAGGTGTTTGTTAGTACCCTCCCTCACGTGTTTACACTCTTCTCTCGATTGTTCTCACCAAAATCACACAAAAATAAAATTAATGCCAATTTTTAGTTTAACGACTCAAGGAATGATGGGTACTTTGGTGACACACAATGAAAACTCGGCACACAAAGGAAGGTATGGAAAATTAAGGTAAATAACACGAACAAAATGAGGTTATGCACTTACCTTAATTTGGGAGTAGAAAAGATGTGTAATCAATAATGAAAACTTACAAAGACTCGAATGAAGAATGGCGCAAAAAGGATTGGTGTTTAGGTAGCTGAAAGAAAAGCTTGACTCGTCCAATTTAAGTCCACATCAAGTGTCGAAAAGCTTACCTAGCGATCTTGTCCCTTGCTTCTGACTTGTGTCGATTTTTTTTTTGTTTTTTTGTTTTTTTATCACAAGTGAAGGGATGCTCGGATAGCAAACAAATAGCAAAGAGAATAAAATTTGCGTTAGTGGAAAAATTTGTACAATGGACAAGATGAAGAAGTAATGAATTCGGGAAAATTGGAAAAAGGAATTAATTTGAGAATTTAAGTGTTTAACAACCTTCGAGACAACCGAGCTCTACTACCACGTGTTAAGATCCTTCGACGTTGAATTTGCAAGGAACTAGTCTCGATTGGGGATGGCTCGGATAATGAAGGATTATGGCGTTCTTGATGAAATTCGGAAACCAGGTATTTTGGAATGAATTTATGAGATAGGCGCAGCAGGGGAATTATGTTAGGAATATGGAGGAATGTTAGAGGGGTTCATGGAAAAGAATGGAGTTTTGATTCAAGATTAATGGTTCTTGAATTAGGAATTTTAGACGTGAAAGATGAAAAATAAAATGGGAAAGTACATTCGAGAAAACCCTCTCGTTAACTAGAACGACCAACCTTTCTATATTGAATATACTTGAAAGATTGAACTCAAACTAGCAATGAAAATGCTAGTTTAAGACCGAAAATTTACAAGAAATTTAGGGAAAGAAAGAAACTACGAGAGCAAGAAATTATAAAATAATTTAAACTAAAAATTGGCTTAAAGCATGAGAAATATCAATCATCAAACAATGAGTTTTAAAGGGGAATGAAGGCATCTATTTATAGCTTGAAATTCCAAGCTTTGAAAATGCTATTTTGCCGGATTGCGTAGATTGATGGGGCGCCGTTTGCGTGCTGGCCGCTTGGGAGAATGCCAGCTGGGCACCAAGACCGGGTCCAGGTGTGGAACGGTTCATGCTGGCCGACCGTGTGCTGAGCGTGGCCTGATCTTGCGGACTGACACGGTCATGCGGGCGAGAAGGTTGGGTGGTTGGCGACTGGGTCGTGCGAACGGAGGTACTGGTGCGTGGGCGCGGGACGACGCTGCTTGGGAGGCCACGTGGGTGCTGCTGGGACGACGTCGCTTTGGGAGGCAACGTGGATGATGCTGGATGACGTCGCTTGGGGGGGCAGGAGTGTGGGCTGCTGCTTGCTGCTTGTGACGATGGGTTAGGCCGGAAAGGAGGCTGGCTGTCCTTTCCAACATACTCCATTAGTCCTTGGATTTGCATACATAAGCTCCATTGGTCCTTGGGCTTTGGGTGAGCCTCTTTGCGGCGTAAATGTTGGAGCATACATGCCACGAGATTTTGGCGTTGGCTTCGAGTACGCGATGCGATCGGAGCGATCGTATCACCAAACCACACGAGATACAAGAAGTAATGCTGGGAATGAAGGGGGAACTCCAATGTCTGGAAATTATGTGCATTCCAAGAGGTGGATACCTTAATGCACATATGTGGGACTTTTGTGTAGTTTGATGCAGGCATGTTCGTGCATACATGTCTGCTAGTTTTGTGTTGCTTGATGCAGACATGATGATCACTTTTGTGTATTTTGTAGCCCAATTGTGTGCATATTGGAACTACGTTTTAGGCCACTTGTGATGTGAACTATAAGGGTATTGATAATGTATATTTTGTGGTTATCGTAATGGTAATTCTTATTGTGTAAATTTTGTGGTTATCGTGATGGTAATTCTTATTGCGTAAATTTTGTATATTGTTGTTTAGGCACCTGTGATTGCTTAATAACTTAGAAATGACAATCTGTTCTTGAATCATAGGTACGATGCTACACCATTTCCTTCGCCAGTCCCTCTTGAAGCCGTGAATGATTGATTGCTTGATGAAGCCATGGCGGTGGAGATGGAAAATGACTCGATTTGTTCTTCGTCTGCCGTTTAACCTTATGTTCTTCATCTTTGTCTTCTTTTCTTCATCTGTCGTTTAACCCTTTGTTGTTCATCTTCGTCTTCTGTTCTTCATCTTCGGTGCTTCGTCTTCTGTTCACTATCTCTTCCTCCCTCTCAGTCGGGCACTCTTTCTATTTTTTCTTCTTTTGACAAGGGGAAATAGCAGGGAAAACTAATATTGTGTTTTAAGGGTGACCTGTTAAAGAAAAGGAAGGAAACCGATTGTAGTGAGTGGCACTAACAGTTCTGTTAGTCAAACTGGACGGAGACTACACTTTGCACTATCAATGTAGTTCAGGGGAGGTGTATTTGATGTTTTAAAGGTCAGGGGAGGTTTTTACTTTTCGCGGATAGTACAGAGATGCTTTATGCTATTTCCCGTTTAATTTATCCATCACCACGTCACCCTAGAAATAACAATACCAGGGTTGGAGATCTTTTGATGGAGATCCGAGGTGGAGATTGAGATTAGAGATGGATTACAAGGCGGCGATTGAGGTAGCGCCGATACTTCAAGGAAAAGGCATGATAATATTGAAATGGGAGTATGGGTTACTTTGTAATATAATACGTGGATTCCTTATTCAATTTAGGACCGTGACGTAAACGATCTGAATGGTTTTGCTCAATTTATAGACGACCTGTGGATCCTTACTGCTCCTTCCGTGAATATTTAAAAAAAAGCGTCAGCCGACGTATACGCTTCGACAATTAAATTAGTAGCCATTACGATATACAGTTGGTGCATAAAAGAGTATAATTTATATATGCATACTAACGTATGCTACCGTGCATGGTGTTGTTAGCCTTTGGTATGCATGGACAAATATTTATATATATGCAGACCGTTAGCATTGGCATGACTTGATGCATGGACAAATGCTTGCTGTTAGCTTAGCAATGATGACCATCATGCCATTATAATTAATTTGGACCAACTTACTGTAACTAAACCCATTTCTTATACCATGCGAGAGGAGGATGGTGAAATTGAGTTGCTGCCGGTGAGGCCAACGACTATTGATGAGGTGGCAAATACGGCTACCATTGTTCTAGTGCTGTGATTGGATCTGATCTCTGGAAAATGAAGAAGGAAGGGAGCAGGAAGAGAGCTTGCATAGCAGTACTGTAGAAGACGAAGACATAGCGGCTCATTCCTTTGGACAACTTTTGTTAAAGTCATTATCACAATTACTGTAAGCACAAATCCTGCAAATGGGAGCGATTCCACCATCCATGACTTCATCTTCTCTTATGCACTTTCTTTTTCTTATTTTTTTCCTTCTCTTGTGGAAGTGATACCCTGATCTCTCGGGTGCGGGAGGAATAAACCTAAGAGAAAAAAAAAGTCTCCCCTTAGGTCCTTCTTATTTCAGTGCAATATAGGAAAGCACCCTCTTTTTGTCATCCATGTAGCTTTCCAGATTTTTTCTCTTTCGCATGGCGTAGCTAGGACCTTTGAATCATGTTTGAGCCTATGTTAAAACCAAACCTCTCTTTTTTAACGCTAGAAAGAATGCCCGTCAAGTTCAGATAAGGTTTTTATCCCCCAACCATTAAAGGAAAGGCTCGACGAAGAAGGGGAGATGCGGTGGTGTTCATGATAATGGTTAGAGATGAGAAAATTGGGTTTTTTTCTCCTGCCCTCTGCCCATCCTTTCCTTTATGGAAAGCCAAGCTCAACCTGCTCCTTTCAAATCCCACCCTTTCAGGGTGAGATTTGACAAATATATATATATATATATATATTAAATGGGTAGTCCATTAATTGTACGTGTCAGAGCTCATAAACCATTCGAGTCGTACACGCTCGAGCCTAATAAAACAATAGGCGAACATTAACTTCCTTTTTTTTTCCTTTTTTCCAAATTTCCTTTTTTCCTTTTTTCCCTTTTTGATTATTTTGGACATTCCAAAAATTAAACCCTAAAACCTTATAAATACAAACCTCCAACTCATTATTTCGCACTCGTGAAACACCTGAAAGCTCTAAAGCTTTGTCGAAGCTCTACCAAACCTGATAAGCTCAGGCTCGGATTAGATGAACCGTAGTGTATGGAATGATTAGGAGGATCTAGCTCACGAGTTTATTCACATAACAACGAATGAAAACACGATTCAAACAAGGAAAGAAGGACACGAATGCGCAACAAATGAAAAGGAAGAAAGACACAAGAAGAAGATAACGTTACCGAGGAAATATGGAAGGGATGGGGGGAAGACTTGTACATGGTGATGATCAATGAAACACACTTGAAATCTTGAAGTCACGCGAAAAGAAAACAATAGGCAATATCCATATATTTCAAAAAATGGTTTCAAGGTTACAAAGCAAGTAACAAGCTTTCAAGAAAAGATAGATTTCCCAGGGAGTGTTAGGGAGGAGTATTCTCAACTCAAGTTAACTCTCTCAAGGAAGAGGAGGTTAGGGTGAAAGGGAGGGGAGTATTCTCACTCTACAATTTCACTCAAAGTCTAAACTAACTACAAAATGAAAGGAGTGGCCTATTTATACAAGGTTGTTCTTTACCAAATAAAATAGTAAATCTTTGTAATTAAAAGGTGGGGGCTAACGGTATGTCGTTAGGGTACTTATCGCCATGCCGTTAGCTCCAGCATCCAAAATGTCCAAAACATCGCATGCGTGAAACCGTTAGGGGTGCTGGTGGTTATCGGGATCCGGTAGCTTCCCAGTTGTTTCCCGATAGGTACATGTTGGCCTATTGTCGCCTAGTTCTTCGGGAGCTTCCGGTAAGTGTCCTCTCCCGGTAATGTACTTACTCCTGGTAACTTCCTTATAAGTTTTCATTAGATGTCTACTCTCAGAAGGGTGTGCATTCTCGATAAGGTGTCGATCCCGGTAATGTTCTTGTGCTCCGCTGTGATGTTCGATTACCATTAAGGTTTGTCCTTTATATTGGGAAGTCTCTTTCATTGCTGCTTCAATCCATAGTGCAAGTTTCTTGGCCTTACTTCGGGTTATCGGTCCTTGTGGCATCATGGACCCGATGTTTGGTATTAGTGCATCATCGGTATAGTTGCATTATCGGTCGTGATCGTATCATCCCCTCCTTCTTTGAAAGGATTCGCCCTCGAATCCATATCAGAAGGGTTATCGACTCCTGCAGGGCAAAGAGTTAAGTCATTAACATGAAAAGTATTGCTAACAGAGCCATACTTACCAGGTAAGTCCAAGACATAGGCGTTAGTGTTGATGCGGTGGAGGATTTGGAACGGTCTATCACCCCATGGACTCAACTTATCATGCCGTTGTTGGGAAAATTAGTTTTTACGCCAATGTAACCACACCTATTGTCCTGGTTGAAAGACGGTAGGGACTTTACCGGTGTTACGTTTGGTTGTTACACGGTCATTCATGTTTTTAATGTTTTTGTGGACCTGCTCATGTAACTTCTTCACCTCTACGGCCTTGGTGTCCCCCCATCTATACACTTTAAGAAACTCACAGGAAATGATAAAAGATCAAGAGGGGTTAACGGTTAGAACCTCTAGACCACCTCAAAAGGAGAGAATCCGATAGATGAGTGATGTGCATGGTTATAAGCAAATTCAATGAATGCAATGTAGTCTTCCCACTTCGTTCCATGCTTATCAACCATGACCCAAAGGAGAGATCCCTAGGTCCTGTTCACCACCATTGTTTGCCCATCCATTTGGGGATGACAAGTGGTGGAGAAGAGGAGCTTAGTACCCAACTTCGCCCAAAGAGTACGCCAGAAATGGCTCAAAAATTTAGTATCCCTATCACTAACGATGCTTTTAGGCATGCCATGTAAACGCACAATATGTTGAAAAAATAAATGTGCAATGTGAATAGCATCATGGGTCTTAGCACAAAAAATGAAATGCGCAATTTTGGAGAAATGATCTACCACAACAAAAATGAAGTCGTTTCCATATCGAGACCTAGGTAAATGATGGGTCTCGAATCCACCAAAAATAAATTACAACTTATCAAAACCTACAAAAGATTGCAGATAGTGGTAAGAGGATCGATCCACAGAGAATGGTTAGACCTTAAACTAGATAGAAGACCAAAATATATCACTTAGGTGATTGGGGGGTTTTAAAACTAATAATTAAAAAGCAAGTATACTATCTTGGCCAAGAAAATGGTTATTGGTCAAGACAGATTAATAGAACAGAAATCATAAAAGAAGGGTGTTCCTAGTAGAGGCTAGGCAAGCGATGAGCTATGAGCTGCAATCATGGACGCATAGATGTTCATCTATAATCTACAGAGTTGTTATAGATCAAGGTACGCTTATGACCTAGCTTCCCCTCCTATATCAACATCACCTCATTATCGGGGCTGCTAGAGATGATGCCTTACCAACCAACCCTTGCTGGTTAAAGGAGTTTACTGAATTGGTAGATGATCGATTAGGGGAAACCAACTCCAGGTAAGTAACTTCTGGGCGTCAATCTGAACTTGATCTGATTAACCTTTCCCCCTACCGTTTCCTGGATACACCCAGTAGCGCGTAGGTGTCTACTTCGATCCTTTTAGGTTCACGGCTAAGACACCAAAAAGAATAACAACGACATTTTACTCGCTAATCCTCTTGGGCTTACGGCTGAGACTCCAAAAAGAATAACAACGACGTTTACTCGCTCAACTCTAGATTAGCTAAGTCTAGAATCAAACCGAAACACGTTAAGAATAATCGCGGGTGATAATTCTAAGTAGGGGGAGGGTTATTCTATCACTAGTCGTGCTGACGGGGTGGATGAGCTAGCTTGAGTATCACCAGCAAAGCATCGGAGGGGGTCTCCGACGTAGAAGCTCCGACGATCAAATTAGAATCGTGAAGGATATAAGTAAAGGGAGAGATACCGGAATAGTTACCGGATTAGTAGTGAGAGCTGGGAAGAGGGTTCTTTGGTGTCTGTGTGTATGTGTTCGTCCCCTTCCTGAATGAGGGGTGAGGGGATTTATACCCCTCCCTAGCTTGGTTTCCTGAGTCCATAGGGACCCTGGGGTCAGAATACGCGTAGCTTATGACGGTGGCATTGAGTGCAGTTACCTCCACATTAAAAGTTATCCCTTCCGCATTAAATGTTATTCCTTCTATCAAAGACTTTCTTGCGTCCACCGTTTGGGGCTCTGAGATCCGCATTAAATACCATCACCTCCGCATTAAATGAGGCCTAGGATGTGATGAGTACCCTTGACTTAGCTGGCCGCCCGTTTGGGGATATATATCGATTCTGGTATAAGTCTATTGCCTATCAGGCTTGATCCTGACGGATATAGGCCTTCATCCGTATTGGCTACCCGTTAACCTTCTCTCTAGGAGAGCTAACGACAAGATACATATCTGGTCCACGTGGCCTGAGCTATTGAAGACTAAGTCAAAGGGTTGTATAATGACCTTCCTACCCTTGTCCTCTTTCCATGTATTATCAGAAGCCCAACTGAAAACCAGCCCGAGTGTTTACCAAGGGCACCCGTTATCTCCCTTGGACAACGTTTAGACGGGGCATTCTATCGCTTCGTGGACCGCCATAGACGCGGTCTTTAAATTGTTATGATGACTCTCGATACGCGCGCGCTTATGTGGCCTCTTCTTACCCATTAAACTGTCCTAGCCGTTGGAGTTAGGTGAAGCACCAGTTCGATTCCCGGGCATGTTGTTCCATTGAATGTGAGAAGGCTACGCGGCGGGCGCTTGGGTGAACAACTTAGGCCTCCAAGTGTTGTGTTGCTATTGAATGTATACCACGTGGCGTCCCACGATTGGATGCTACCACGACATTCAAACTGCTGTATTTATATATATTTTTTTCTTTCTTCTTTCTTCTTGCTTCTTCACTTCTTACCCCTTCTTTGCGAAATCTCTCCTCCTTTCGTTCGCATCCGCTCTCTACTTCTGGATTTTATACCTAGGCCAGCCTCCGATCGTCCTCCTCTTCCGGTGTGCATTTTTATTACGAGGTATTCGTTAGTATCTCTGCTCCTTTCTTCTTATTCATTATTTCCATTAATCTCCTTGCTTAACACCCACAATCATAAGCATGTCTGGTGTTCGCCAACCTCTTAGACCAGTTAGACCCCTAAGTCGGGCGGAGAGAAAAATAGAGAGGACCCCTTCTACGTTTACTGAAGAGGGGACGTTGTGGTCGGAGTTGTTAGATTTTAGGGTTTCCTTCAATGAAGATTACTCTGCCCATCCGTCTGGTAGAGATGTTAGGCTAAACACTGTTCTCTCAGCTAACTGTAGGATCCTATATACCACTATGTTCTAGTATGGCTTTTCGCTTCCCCTTCATAGTATGGTCAGTAGCTTGTTGGATCGTCACCGGCTGAATCCTGTGCAGATAACTCTAAGTTTCTCGTTGACCCTATATGCCTTTCTGAAAGTTTGTGAGTATAATGTCATTTTGACGCCTTTCGTCGACTTGTTCTAAATTTTCTTTCACCTGCGCTATCGGGAGGGCTTTATCACTTTTTAACCTCACTGGGATGATGAATCGGTCCTCCCTTTCTTACAAAACTATCAAGGGTTTGAATCTTCAATACCCGGATGGAAAAATCGATTCTTCGTGATTGAATTGCCGACTCCTTTATGGCATCCGGATTTCAACTGGGAAATTACTGATGTGGATTGGGTGAGACCAATCTATTATTCGTCCAACACTCAAAGGAGCTTAGATAGGCTGTTGGGTTTTAATGCTCCTTTTCACGTCAGAGAGTTGGTTGCAGGTGCTAATTTGAAGGATTGTCAGATTGGTGAGTTTTCATCTGTTTCCTTTGTTTTTATAGGCTCTACCTTCCTAGCTCTGACCTGTGTTTATAGGTGTTGTGCGTGATTGGGTACCGGGCATACTACAACAGAAAAATAGGAGGGCGAAGTTATCCCATCCTCAGGTCGCGGTTCTTTAGGGTAGGACAAGGGGAACTACCGAAGCGTCCTCTTCTCGAAGCGTGTCCATACCCATTACTCGTCATTCTTTGTCTGGTTCTAGTTCTTCTGAGATATCTGATACAACCCTTAATCGTTCGTTGAGGGTGAAGGTTGAGGGGGTTGAATTCCCCTCTTCGATTGGAGCACCACAAGAAGTCCCTATTCCGGTACCTCGCGATGTTCCCTTTTGCTACAAACGACTTTGTGGTTCACCTTGTGATCCCGTGGCCAATATTTCCTCTACTCCGGGTGGTGTTGTTACTCACCGATTGAACCTGCAGAATCTTGACACTTTAGGTGTGCAATCTCTGGGTTTACCGGAATCCAGTACCTCTAATGTCCGGACGACTTCTTTGGTAGAAGAGATGTTGTACACTCCTTCTAATAGGGAGGATTTTCGATAGATGCCCTTAGATGTCTGGCGCGCCCAAGTTCGCAACAAGCTCTTTTCCTCTCTTTGTCATTTCCAGTTTCTTACAGAGTCGGTTGATGCTCATCTTGAGAAAGAGGATGAGTTGTTTGCAGATTTGAAAAACTTCGTAACGAAAATCGTCATCTTGCCCAATTCTAAGAAAAAATACAAAGAACTTTGGAGGTCAGTCGTACTGAGTTGATAGTGATCCGGAAGGAAAGATGTACCAATAAAGCCAAGATAGAAGAGCTTGAGGCCAAGCTGGCAGGGAGAGGGGGACCTATGTGGCCAAGATAGACGAGCTTGAGATAAAATTAGCTTTTGAGACAGAGAAAACTTCTTCTCTTTAGAAGGAAATGGGACTTATTTCGGAGAGGATAGAGTGACAGACAGGTAGAGCGATGAGACCCATTTTTTTTTCCGGACTTCTTCTGATGATTCTTCCTGTTTATTTTAAGATTTGTTGATTGTATGATGTTTCATTCCGTTTGATTTCTTAATTGCGAAGCCTAACCGAAAAGGGGCCTTTAATTGCATGCTTTTAAACTCCTTTAAGTCCCGTCTGAGTAGATAACATCTAAACACTTTCTGTTAACTCAGTGGAATGAGGTAACGGTCGATGTATGTGAGTGTGGGTCCCTGAAGGGTCTTCTTGTTTGCCCGAGGTCTATAACTTAATTAACTAATTAAAGTAAATATAAATATATTTAAATACATTCCAGCAGCCCATGTCCAGTTCTCCATCATCGGGCCAAGGTTTGGGCCGAAACCTCAAGTCGTATGTTGTCTCGCGTACACACTGCGCACCATAATGTTGACTTGAATAACTTTCAAACCATTGGGCCACATGGGATGAAACTTGTTCCAAACAAAAGCTAACATCCTGACGTTTCCAAAACATGGTCGATCTCATGATTCAGACTTGTACAGAGCCGGCTATGTTCGGACAAAGTTGCCTGATGCATCTTGGAGTCCTTGTCGGCGTAGGACTACTGTCAAAGAAAATGTTGGCTTAATCTTTTGGACGATCCACTCGTCCAAACGTCCTGAAATTTGGACACAATAAACATAACACATAGAGGTTTCCATCAAGCCTTTGTGATCCCTAATCAGACTCCATCTGCTCCATTATGTCTTGAGTCGTGTGATACATCTTGGGATCGTATCATTCTCTCCCTCTTCGGAAAGATTCGTCCTCGAATCTCGCTCAGCAAAATCTGCCCATGAAAGCTTCCCACTTATATGCTCAAAACATACTCGCCATCTCTTGTGCTTCCTTAGTTGCCATCTCTTGCGCTTCAAGGGCAAGACGCTCGATGCGCTAGGGTATGTGCGAGGATTCGCATCATTCCCTCCCCTTTGGAAAGGATTCGTCCTCGAATCCGGACCTAAGCCTGTAGCACAATACCTTAAGTTAGTAACATCAAAATAATTACAAATCAAACCATACCAACCTTGCAAATTCAACTTGGCGGTAACGTCTTTGAACATGTCAATGCATCGAGTAAGACTATTGCTCCAAGCGGCTACTCTCGCTTGAACTTGGTTTAGGGACCGTCTCTGGCGTAAGAGCTGCCAAACCCAAGCTCTTATCTTGAAGGACCCACTCATCCTTCCATGGTTTCCCAAAGTTTCCATCTTGACACCCAAGCGCGCACCATAACGCTTGGCTTGTCCATGGGCGATCCACATTACTTCGATCTCTTTGCTGCCACTTATACTAAATAATACACTCAAAGGCAACAATATTAAACTGAACAATATCATAAGAATAAAATCACACATGTGTTTCAATAACACACCAAAGATAATAGCGTGTATGAAAAGGTAGTAAGTATATAAAAGAAACGGAAAACAATCCTTCCAAGTAAGTTCATACTCACAAACCGACATATGTCTCACAGCTCCAAGAGCTCTATTGCTACCCGATTTTTGACTTTTAATTTTTCATCGTCAAATATTTTCTCATTTCAAGCATCAATTTTCTAAAATCATACTTCCATTTATTTACGTCAACCTGATGTTTATTTTTTACGCTTAATGACGTTTAAATTTTATCTCATCACTTTTTCGCATTTTTATCGCTTTTTTCTATTCGAACTCATATTGGTTCCGAGTAGAATTCTCGAAACTAATGGTCGAACATTTTCATTTATTAGCTATTTATTTTTTATTTTTTATTTTTATTGCCATTTTAACTAGCAACATCTTATGGCGTTTTGTTCGATTTTTATTTTTAGCATTTTCTTTTCTGCTCGAACATTTGTTGCTTTTTTGCGAATTTTAGCAAGCGACATAGCAAACTTTTTGTCGCTCCCTATATGTTAATTATCTTAGTCTATTTTATTCTATGTCCTAGCATTTTCTTTTCAAAGCTTTAATAGAATTTTCGTGTACCGTAGATACGAGCTAAAAATATTTCGCTTGTATGAATTAATTTGCATTAATGCAAATTAATGCATTCCTGCACCATTTCCTCCCTGCTCCTCACGTTCAAATGCCACCTCACTCCAAATTCGTTTTGCTTCTTTCTCTTTCCCTTCGTCCCTGTAGCATAATTGTCCTTTTCCTCCTCAACCCCTCTAAAAATATCAAGAGGCGAACAGAAGCTCACACACACACACACTCTCTCTCTCGCGGCAGAAGCAACAACCAAGGCAAGCTCATCTCCCCTTTTTATTCTTCTCATTTAATTACCTTTGCTGGCTCTACTATTATTTTTTATGCTGTTTTTTTCCTTGGTTATTGCTTGATGTTTGGCGTCGAGAGGAGGAGGAGGAAGCCGCTGCTACGTCGCCGCCGTTCGCCGCTGCTGGGCTGCTACCTCCGCCGCTGCTGCTTCGCTGTCGCCGAGCCGCTGCCTTGTTCTCCGCTGCTGACCCGTCGCCGAGTTGCTCCTTTGCCGTGCGCCGCCATTGCCACCACCACTGCCGCGAGCCGCGCCACTGCCACTGTGTTTGACGTGCTGGTCTGCCAAGGGAGCTGCTGCCGCCGAGCTGCTGTGCCACCACCACCGTCCGTTGCTGTCACCATGGGAGCTGCAGCTGGCTGTTGTTGGCTCGGCCGAAGGAGGGGACAAGCTGCTGTTGTCGTTGCGTTGCCGGACTGTCATGGCGTCTCTTGTTTGCTTGTTGGCTGGATGAGGGGGACGGTGAACAGTGTTGAGGAATTAAGAAAAGTGTGCCAAGCCCAAGGGGAAGAGAAAATGGGCTGCGCCTTGCGCAAGCCCATGAGGAAAAGAAAGTGAGCTGCTGGGCAGCCCACACGGGAGGAGAAGGCCCGGCTGGCTTTGGGTTGTACTATTGGGCCCAGCTTCGTGGCCCAGCTGGTGGGGCCCACTTTCGGCCCAGTGGGTCTAACCTTGATTTTTTTCCAAGCTCGTCACATTTTTTCGTATGCTTTGTACTGTTTACTTAATTTTCGTATGCTTTGTACTGTTTATTTAATTTTCGTATGCTTTGTACTGTTTATTTAATTTTCGTATGCTTTGTACTGGTTATTTAATTTTCGTATGCTTGTACTGTTTATTTAATTTTCATATGCTCGCATGTTTAAGTATAATTTTCATATGCTCGTATGTTTAATTATTATTTTCGTACACTTGCATGTTTAATTATTATTTTCATATGCTTGCATGTTTAATTATTATTTTCATATGCTTGCATGTTTAATTTCGTATGCTCTTGCATGTTTAATTATTCTGTTTGCGCACAATCGTCAAAAATAATTAGTTCACTTGCGTACAATAATTTTGATGCCGATTATTCGAATACTCGTACTATTTAACTAATTATTTTTGCATGCCCACAAATATCTAAATAATTATTCCACTCACGTTTAATTAATTATCGCAATAAGTCATTAAATATTTATCTGTTTTTCGATTATCATTTTCCCCGAACTAATAATCTCGACTTTGCAGAGCAAATCAATCAATGCCTTTCACAAGTACGCCAATAAACTCAATCAAAAAGGGGTAAATCGCCCCTACCCTTCACAAGTAACCGTTTCTTCCCCTTTTATTTATTTTACGCTTTTCGCATATATATTCGTATGCATGATATTTAAAATTATTAAAATTTAATTTAATCCATTGGGCATGATCATTAAATTAGGACTTTTATATTTTTACAAACATGATTAAACACCTCTTTCTCCGGTAACCTATTTAGGATGAGACTCGGGTGCCTAACACCTTCCCGAGTCCATAATACGACCCCGAACCACTGTTCTCAGGTTCAGGCCCATTTTACCTTAGTTTTTATTTTTATGTCATGACAATAGGTTCCCTAAACCTAGAAACAAAATTAGGGTGGCGACTTCATTGCATTATGTGAGATGAGTTCGATTTCGTCTCACATCTCGTCCCAAATCTGCATCGCGCATCAGGATAAAATCCAAAAAGGGGGTGCGACAGTTTGGCGACTTCACTGGGGAAAGGTAGGATCGAAGCCGGAATTTTTTTTGAGGTGTTTGTTTTTCAATAAATTGTTGAATTTGTTTCATATGATTTTTTGTACATGATTTATTATTTTTCATTGATAAACTGTTGTAATATCACATGATGCTTTATGCGTGATTATTATTTTTAATGTATTATTCACATGCTTTATTAATTACTTTGATAAACTGTAATTCATATGCATTTCATGCATAATGCCCTATCGTCGGGCCTTTTTACAAATAGAAATAGGTGGGTACTAGTGAGGCCCTGGGGCACGTGTCCCGGGTAGTTTTCATGAACCCCGAACTCGGACTCGAACCCCTAAATGGGTGAGCGCCTAGAACTTTTGATGGTTTGACATGCAATCATCCATTTACTGAGGGACCATTTTTATGGTATCGTTCGGGAACCTTCCAGCCAGTTAGAATTAGTAGATGTGACCATGTCCTCTTGCAGAGAAGAAGATTTATTACCATACAATCCGAATCTCACAAGGGTCGAAGCACAACTTAGGAAGATAGCCCAGTAGAGGAAAACCCCAGAGGAAAGTGAATCGGGAACCTCTAATTCAGAATCAGACTATAGTCTAGACCACAGTCTTGGTCAATCCTCCGACCAAGACGATTTCTTTGGTCCAGCTATGGCAGAAAATCAGCAAGAACCCACGATGAGGGAACTAAACAGAACAACAGAGCAGGAAACCTTCTCCTGTATAGCTTTGCCGACAGTGGCAAATGACTGGTCTATCAAGACCAATATGGTGGCCAACCTTCCTAGATTCTATGGCCATTCGAACGAGAATCTTTTAAAGCACCTGAGAAATCTACACGTTCAGTGTGATATGATGAAGCCAGCTGCTGTGAACATGGAGAGAGCAAAGTTGAAAGCTTTTCCATGCTCTCTAGAAGGGGTTGCCCAAAATTGGTTCTACAGCCTACCTCACAACACGGTCAATACCTGGGCCGAGATGTCCACATTATTCCTCAACAAGTACTGGAATGCAACAAAAGCAGGGGCAGCTAGGAAAAACATGGCTGCCATCCAGCAGAGGAACAATGAAGGTCTAAGTGAATATCACCAGCGGTTCAGGGAATTGCAAGAAGTTTGTCCTACACACGGAGTTGCGGATCAGACCATGATCCAATATTTTTATGATGGAATGCTCCTACCGAGTAAAGAAAAAGTTGATGCGGCCGCAGGTGGAGCATTGCAGGACTTGACGGTCACCAGAGCCAAACTTCTACTCCAAACCATGGCAGACAATAGCCAAAATAATACCACTTCTGGCAGGACTTCTATTCCTTCTAGTCTTTATTCTATTGATGTTGAGCAAAAATTAACTGAATTAACTGATATGGTGAAAAATATTTCTGTCAATATCTCAGGAGCAATGACTACAGGGAGTTCAAGTCAGGAGCAGATAGCCTCGGTTTGTGGGATCTGCCAGCAGCAAGATCATCAAACCAATAATTGTTACATGGTGCAGCATCCTGATGACGTAACACAAGTAAATGCAACCTATGGGCAGAACCAAGGGAGTATGCAAAATTTCCCCCAAGGAAGTAACCAGTACTCATGGAGAGGCCATCCAAATTTTAGATGGAGCGACCTAGTCCCTCCAAACCAGAATCAAAATCAGAATATACCTCAGCAACAACCTCCCGTTAACTTTCAACACTTCGTACCTCGTCCTTCACACCTAAATCCTGGCCAACCTTCTGGCCAAGCCTCGGTACCCTAGCTACCTCCAGCACCTCAACCCTTGCAGATAACCGGTCCCTCTATGGAGGATACGCTTAAAAGTTTGGTTGAGATGCAAAAGAACTTGATGCAATCTACGCAGTCTAGCTTAGCGGAGATGCAAAAACAAATCAATCAAATGGCCAATCAAGGGAAATTGCCTTCTACAACAGTAGACAATCCAAAACACAATGTTAGTGCCATGAGCCTAAGGAGTGGAGTTGTGCTACCAGAAAGGAAAGGAGCGAAAACAGATGAGGAAATAAGAAAATCCAGTCGTAAGAAATGGATGAAGATGAGGAAGAAGAAACCGAAGCAGAAGCAGTCTTGGCCAAGCCTCAGGCCAATACTGAAGTTATCGCGGAACCAGAAAAGACAGAACCTGTCTTAGCCAAGACGCAGGCCAAGACACAGGCCAAGCCTGACAAGCCAGAGGAAATCATAGAAATTCCTCCACCATTTCCTCCTAGATCTTCGAAGGAGAAGAGGCAAGATGAAGCAAGAGATTTCATGGCTGTTTTTGGGAAAATAGCTGTTAATATACCTATGTTGGATTTACTTGCAAAAGTTCCCTCTTATGCTAAATTTCTTAAGGAACTGTGCACTAATAAAAAGAAAATTGCAGGTATAGAGAGGGTGAACTTAACTCACAATGTCTCTGTAGTGCAGCAGCTTCTAGAGAAGTGCAAAGATCAAGGGACTTTCACCATTCCATGTCAAATCGGGAACAAAAAATTTGAAAAGGCCCTTTGCGACTTAGGGGCTGGCATCAATGTGATGTCCCTGAGTGAATTCGAGACCTTGAAGATAGGAACGATGAAGGAGACCGACTTGGTAATTCAGCTGGCCGATCGAACGATCATCCGACCTAAGGGCATAGTGACTGATGTCTTGGTGATGGTAAATGATTTTATTTATCCAGTGGACTTTTATATAGTTGAAATGAATGTTCAATTACCCTCTTGCACCACTGATATTTTATTAGGAAGACCTTTCCTAAGGACATCGAAAGCAAAGATTGATTGCTTTGAAGGAAGTATAATTCTAGAATTTTGTGGAAGAACAATTAAATTCAGCATTACTGAAGCCTTAAAACATCCTAATGATTTTCATTGCGTTAATTTTCTTGATGTTTTAGATCCAATTACTGAGGAAATTGCTGACATTTATATTAACGACCCCCTTGAGTATGTTTTGAGCAGGGGAATTTCCACAAGAACTCTAAAAGAATTAGAAGACAGAACGGGAGATCAGAAGGAACTCCAAGAAATTTTGGACAGTCTGGCCGATCCAGAAGATGCGGACATGATCTTGGCCTCGAGCTTGGCCAAGACCCAGGCCAAGACTACAAAAATCGGGAAGAAAACTGTGAATTGTCAATTTGTGTAGTCTTCGGTTCCTAAATTTCTACCTTCTGTTGTGCAGGCACCACAGTTGGAATTAAAATCTCTGCTAGACCATCTCAAATATTCCTATCTAGGCCTAGACGACACCCTACCCGTTATAATTTCAGCAAAGCTAACGGAGAATGAAGAAGAGAGATTGGTGGCAGTCTTGAAGATGCACAAGGAAGCGATTGGCTGGACTATGGCAGATATCAAAGGGATATCAGCCAACATATGTACCCACAAAATTCACATGGAAGAGGATAAGAAACCCATTCGGCAACCCCAGAGGAGATTAAACCCTCCAATGATGGAAGTCGTTAAAAAAGAAATAATCAAATTGTTAGATTCGGGTGTGATTTATCCAATCTCAGATAGCAATTGGGTGTCCCCTGTGCAGGTAGTTCCTAAGAAGACTGGAATTACAGTGATCGAAGGAGAAGATGGGACCCAAAGAACAACAAGGATCCAAAACGGATGGAGGGTATGCATTGACTACCGAAGGCTGAATCAAGTCACTCGGAAGGACCATTTCCCTTTGCCGTTTATCGACCAAATGGTAGAAAGGCTTACGGGGAAGTCTCACTACTGCTTCTTGGATGGATATTCGGGGTTTCATCAAATTCCTGTTGCACCCGAAGACCAAGAAAAGACGACGTTCACTTGTCCATTTGGAACGTTCGCCTACAAACGCATGTCATTTGGGCTATGCAATGCGCCTGCCACCTTTCAAAGGTGCATGGAGCATAATCTGGAAATTAAGGACAAGAGCGGCAGGGAAAACCTTGTGGCAGACCACCTGAGCCGCTGCCTAGCAGAAGGAGACCTGGAACCAGTAAGGGCAGAATTCCCTGATGAAAAACTATTTTCAGTCGCACTGTCTAGCCCAGAGTCTAGGCCAAACCCTCAGCCAAACCTGCGCCCATGGTACGCTGAAATTGCAAATTACCTTGCAACAGGTAAACACTACGGTGATATAACTACCCATGAGAGAGTAAAGGTCAAGCATGACAGTAAGTACTATGTCTGGGATGACCCTTATTTATGGAAATTAGGCACTGACCAATTACTTATAAGGTGTATACCTCAAGGTGAAACTTTGTCTATTCTCAAATTCTGTCATTCGCAAGCATGTGGAGGCCATTTTGGAGCAAGGAGAACAACCCTAAAAGTCTTAGAGGCTGGTTTTTATTGGCCTAGTAATTTTCAGGATAGTTTTCTATTTTGTAAAACTTGTCCCGCTTGCCAAAAAGTAGGGAATATTAGTTTCCGAAATGAAATGCCTATGAATTTTATTCTTTCATGTGAAATATTTGATATATGGGGCATAGATTTTATGGGACCTTTCCCTACTTCTTTTGGCAACAGATATATTCTCTTAGCTGTGGATTATGTATCAAAATGGGTAGAGGCGAAAGCCACTAAGAATGATGATACTAGGACTGTTATTTCCTTTATTAAATCTAACATCTTGAACAGATTTGGAATTCCTCGAGGGATCATTAGTGATCGAGGAACACACTTCTACAACAAGATTCTATCTTCCCTTTTCAGAAAATATGACATCACACATAGAGTGTCAACAGCCTATCACCCTCAATCAAACGGCCAAGCAGAAGTGTCGAATAGAGAGGTGAAATCTGTCTTGGCCAAGACAGTAGGCCTAGACAGACGCGATTGGAGCCAGTGGTTAGATGACGCATTGTGGGCCTGCAGAACGGCTTACAAAGGTCCAATCGGGATGACGCCTTACAAGCTGGTCTATGGGAAGGCGTGTCACTTGCCAATAGGGTTGCAACACAAAGCATATTGGGCTATACGAAAGTGCAACTTGAGCTATGACGAAGCTCGGCAAGAAAGGAAGTTACAACTCCATGAGCTGGAGGAGTTGAGAGATCAAGCTTATGACAATCAGCTGATTGTCAAAATCAGAATGAAGGCCTACCACGACAAAAGAATTATTGGGAAACCTCTCCACACAGGGGAGAAGGTTCTTCTTTATAATTCTCGTTTTAAATTGTTCCCTAGACAATTAAAAACAAGATAGGAAGGCCCTTTTGTTGTTACTAATATTTACCCACATGGTGCAGTAGATATTAGAAATGAAAAAATAGTTGCCGAGCTCAAGGTGAACGGACAAAGATTGAAGCCATTCTTTGAAAGCTTCCAGGAAGAAAAAATTTCTGAAAAGGTGGATCTGCCACCAAAATACAAGTGAAGAAAATTCTGAGTCAAGCCTAGGACTTAAAATAAGGGCGCTACAAGGGAGGCAACCCTTGTTTCTTTCATTTTAGGAAGTTTTTTTTTATTATTTTATTTTGTTTTAATTTTCCTCTGCTTCTTTCTCTTTATTTTTCCCTTTGATTTTATTTTATTTTCGAATTTTTTGTCACATTTGATTTCCCTGGGTTATTTTTGATTTTGTGCAGGAAATTAAGTGTGGGAAAATTGATGCAGGCTGGCCAAAAGCTTGGCCAACCCTTTGGGCTAGACTGTTATGCATTAGCGGAGCTCTTTGTGAGTTAGTGGGACACGTGTCAGCGCCGTCTTTTTAAGGCTTTTAATTGCTTTTTGAACGGATAAATCCAAAAAGCAATTAAAAGGAATTAATGGAAAGCGTGGGAAAACCAAACCACCACCTCTGTGTATTCCCTTCCCACTCTGACACAACCACGCCCACGTAACCAACAAATTCGGACTCCCATCCAAGCTAAAGAAGCAACAGTCCCTTCTTCTTCTTCTCCCCTATTTCGCACAAAACGCTAACCCACCATTATTTCACTCTACATTCCTCTCTCACAACCATGAACCCACCAAATCAGGACCCACCGTCTGATATTCCAGAGCCCAGTGACGACCTTAGAGGCGCTGCGCCGCCTGTCCTTCCGGCCGAAGGAATCTCCGCCGTGAGGCGTCTCCTCCAAGCGCTGAGGACAACGATTCGATGTCCTCAGAGGACTACATACCCGACGAGTCTGAGGACAGTGTCAAGGGAGTCGACCGGGCCGTGGTTGTGAGTGACGAAGACTCCGACAAAGTCTGATAACGCGCTTGTCGAGGGCACGATCAAACAAATAATTACAACTTATCACATGCAACAAAATAGATTGAAGACAGTGGCAAGAGGATCGATCCACAGAGATTGGTGAAGACTTACACTAGACAAGGCCAAATTTATAAAATAAAACAATAAAAGAAACAAAACAGAATTCAAGGGCTGGATGGAGAGAAACTGATTCAAGGTCTTGAATGGATTCAAGGTCTTGAATGGAAGAACAAAAACACAAAAAGTAACACTCGGGGGGGGTTTTACTTGACTAAAACAAGTCAGCCAAGAGAGATTGGGAGCTAACAATTCTAATTAAGAAAGTAGTGTTCGGGGTCTCGAATGTCACGTTCGGGGTCCCGAATGATAAAATAAAACAAATCAGCAAATAATTTCAGAAATAATAAAACAGAGGGAAAATAAACACAAATAATCAGATAGAGAAGGATCTTAGCAAAAGGTATTCTTGGGTTGCATTCGGGGTCCCGATTGTCATCAGCACAGAAATATTCTATTCAAGACATCATAGAAATGACATAGGGACCAGATTCCTCAGATATCCCCTACTTTTCTCTTAAGAGAAACTACCCCCCGTTTCCACATATGAGGTAGTCTTGACAGTTTGCCATCCCTTCAGGCACGAATGCGGGAGGGTCATACTCAAACTGCCCATGAAGCTAAGAAAAGACAGATCTAGAGCTAAAGGTCCCTTAGTTTGTCAGGCTCGTGACCTCGCTCTAATCAACTACCCACTCTATCTATTCGAGACCACTTCAGCACAGTCAAGACTAAATAGATGCCTACTTGTTCCATGCAACTTTCCTTTCATATTTATCACAAAGATGGCAGTATTCACACAAAGTAATAATCAGTTGATCAAACCTCTAATTACCCCAAGTGAAATTATAATTAAAATGATAAGCAATTGAATATGGCATCAAAAATATATTAAGTATGTTTAGGCCTCGAATCTGCCTCTACAACCCTTGAATAACCCTTTGCTAAGAATTAAAGATTTAGCTACTCATGCTTGAAGATAAATAAATAATAATTAAAGAGAGCATAATAAAATAAAGAGATTAAGGGAAGAAGACTTGTTACTAAACGTTTGAAGCCCGGCGGCAAAGGAGGAGAATGCTAACAAGAACTAGAGAGATAAACTAGAGAGAAGTCTAAGGGTGTTCTTCCTAAAAACTACATGATCATGGATGATCCAAGATACCCTAAACTCTTCCTATCATCCTCTATTTAAACTAGAAAATACAATCACAAAATATCTTCTGCCCAACTAAGGAACAAAATGCATTTAAAGAGAGCCTATTACAATGGATCTATGCTCCCTAAAGCAAAAAGCTGAAAAAGCTGAAAGCTGATTTTCTTGCTCTTTGACTAGCTTTTGCAGGTCTGGAATGGGCTTAAGAGCTGAAATGGTTAGAGCGATAGGTATTTGGTGGTCAGTGCAGACTGTCAGAACAGTGTCAGAGGAGGCACATGGAAGCTCTGGCAAGAGGACACGTGGAAATGTCGTTCTTTGCCCTTCGGGGTCCCTAATGGAGAATCCGATTCGGGACCTTGAACGCTACTTTGGACTCGGGACCTCAACTTTGGTCTTGAAGCTCAAAACTGCACAAAATACTCAAAAAATGCATCTTTTCGCATAAACTCCCTATTTAGGCCTAGATCTGCAATAGTAGTGAAAACAAGGGTAAATTAGCAGAATCATGCCTTAAATGGGTGAGAAAATGGGGAGAAAATCATGCATAAAAACATACTATCAAATTCCCTCTTGCAAAGAGGATGAAGCCGTCCGTTCCCGCGTCGGCAGGAGAAAGAGAAAGCAGACGAGAGAAGAGGCTGCTGAAGAAAATGGAGGCAGCCGGAGCATCAAACCCAACTCTGGCAGCCGCAGCAGTTCCCACACTGCCACCGCCACCTCCTGCGAAGCAACCAGCCGCAGTCGCACCTGCGAAAAAGCCCACTGGGCGAATCAAGCAAGTAGCCCACAAAAAGACACCGAGGACGAAGCCGGCGAGAATCCCAGATTCACCGCCATCGCCTTCAAACCCTAAGAAGGGCAAAACCAGTGCTGCTCCTTCCACCGCCAAAAGCAAAAACAAACAGAAGGTGGTCGAGGAAGTTGAGGACGACGAAGAAGAGATTCCAGTCTTGGCCAAGACACCGGCCAAGACTGCCAAGGTAATATCTCTCCCCCCACTTCACACACTCAGAGGCTGGTTGAAGTTTGACACACCAGACCTCAAAGCCAAATTGATTGAGAAGCATGCATGTGATATTCCTGCTTTTGCCATGCTTGATTTTTCATTTTTGGATCAAATGGGTTTAGGGGATAGAATTAGAGCTTTTGTGTATGATATTGGTTGGGTCCCTTTGATGTCAATTGATTGTGATGCGTACACTGAGCTCTGCTTGGAATTTCACACCAGTTTCTGGTTTGACCAAGACACTGTGTATATTAGGGGTAAAGATAAGCCTGATTTGGATGCTGCTGATGTGGTTAATTTTCGTTTGTGTGGCAAATGGAGTCACTTGTCTTTGAATGCGTTTAATGCTTTGTTGGGTTATGCGTCTAATGATGAGTCTGTTTATGATTATCCCACTGATTGGGATAAGAATGCTGCCTTTAGAGAGGTATCAGGAGACCCTAAGGCTAAATTCGATAGGAATTCCAAAGCCCATGCAATTCAGAACCCAGCCCTTCGTATGCTCCAAAGGACTTTGTCTATCAACCTTTCGGGGAAGACAAAAGTTTCTGGAAATCTGGCCAAATCTGAACTCTTTTTGTTATGGTGTGTACTGCACAAGAAAAAGGTCAATTTAGGTCTCTATTTGGTTCATCAATTGCATGCTTGTGACTCAAATTCTAAACTGATTCTAGGGTCTCTTATCACTTGGTTGGCTGTGCAAACTGCTGATTTGGATCTTGCCTCTGCTGATTTGCATAAGTGTTGCTCCTCTAAAATATTAGATTTGAGAGCCTTCGACCAAATGGGATATTTCCATTTGGAAGGAGAATTTGTTGAGTGTAATGCAGGTTTTACACCGGTGGAGGAGCACATTTTTGGCAAAAAGAATGCAGGGAACTACAGGCTACGCCCTGTCAAAATCCCAGGAGAAGCAGCAGAGGTCAATACAGCCCAGGATCTAGGCCAAGACATAGACCAAGATCCTCCCATTTCAGAACCGGCAGGAGCAGTTGATCTAGGCCAACCTTCAGGCCAAGATCCCCCTACCAGTGGTGCCTCTGCCCTTCCAACATGGGCAAGAGAGTTTCAATCCCGGCAGCTGCTCATCCTGGAGTAGCAGAAGATTATCCTAGACCGTCTAGGCTGGGACAAGGGTCAAGACAGGCCACAAGAGCCTCCAACTGCAGACATCAACGAGATAGTCCCATCATGGGCCAGGCACTGATCGACAGCCAGAAGACCATCATGGAGCAGCAGAAGAACCTCATGGACACCATCAAACATGTCCATGAACATGTGAAGGTTCACTTCGAGTATATCAAAGCAATCGATAGAGGCACCGCGCACATTCGCAAGAAGGTGTGCGATCATTTGCTCACCAGCAGTGACTCCGAGTCATCTGACGAAGAGGAGGATCCCAAACCACCTGCAGCAGCACAACAGCAGCCGCCTGCCTAGACTTCTGCTCCACAAAATCCACCAAGTTCACAGCCACCTCCAGACCAGAGTCTAGGCTAAGCTTCAGGCCAAGACGCCCAGCCTCCAGCAGCATAAAGCTGCTTTTGCCCCCAGGTCGTGTCTTTTCCTTTTTAAATTTCTGTCTTTTATTTTTTCTCTCCACACAATGAGGACATTGTGTCTTTTAAGTATGGGGAGGGTGTTTTAATTTCTTGGTTTATTTTTTGTGTTTGTTTGTTGTGAATATTGGCTGATTTGTGTGATTTTGAGTCAGTTTTTTGTGTTTTAATTTCTCTTTTTACATCAGTTTGTCTAGTTTTGCGTCTGTCATTTGCATGATTTTTATTTGTATTTTTCTGCATGTTTTGAGTCTATTTTGTACACACCCGAACCCCTGTTTTCTTGCTTAGGCTGTTTAGTCTTTCGGTGGGACTGTTTTTAGACACCTTCCTAAAGGATACAATGCTTTAGTAATAGGGAAGCGAATGAGCGTAATTGATCAATGCCTAAGGGGCATATACTCTAATGATTCCCAAACCTTAACTTCTATTACGGTAATAGGGTTTGCTGCCATGATTAGAGTGTGTTGTTCTATCTGTCTAGAGTGTGAGACAGTAGAAGGTGTTGGAACGTCATAGGGAAGACATAGCAAAGGTGGAAGTTCTAGCCAAAAAGAACAAGCTCTGTCTATGTGCTGCGTCTGTAAAAATTCAAAGGACACTTGATATGTCTAAAAAACATGCTAAGACATAGAAAAGAAAGAAAAAAATAGAACAAATCTGTCAAAGTGATTTAAATGACACCAGTCTTTAGGCACTATTGGATAGACAACACTTTGGTGGGACTCAAATCTACGGTGAATCTTATTGCCCTACACTTTATCAATAAACTTTAGTGGAGTGTCTTGATACCATGTGAATGGGGTATGTTTAGGGTATTGATTAGTCCTTGTTAGTCTAGCATTGGGTATGTTAGGAAAGTGTCTTGGCAGATCCAGTGATAGGGTAAACAGCTTGAAAATGAGAAAGTCAGGGGGTTCATGGTGTCTGTTCTGTTTTTGTTATGATTTTATTTTTATTTTGAGTCTTTGAGTCTATATGCTTGGGGGCAAGCATAGTTTAAGTGTGGGGAATTTGATTACATTGCATTTCATCATGTTTTATCGTCCATTTACATGTTATTTGGGCAGTAAATCTACTGATTTATCCTTAATTTCCCATATTCTTTGCAGTTCTGGTCTGGTGGCAAAATATTGAAGATTCTGGTTTTTGGAAAGCTAAAGCCGATTTTCCCAGTCTTGGCCTAGAGCTTGGCCAAGACACCTTCGCATCCAAAGCAGCGGACCATTGAGACCGTCTTGGCCAAGCCTGCGGCCAAGACACTTTCGCGATAAAGCCAGAAGCGTGGATCACTTGGGCCGCTTCCCGCATTGGGCTTTGCAGCTGGCAAGTCGCAGCTATCCCGCAAATTTAGAGGGATCTGAAGCATATCTCTTGAAGAATCCCGCATGGGATCTCCCTCTTTTGTATTTGCGATTTAATTCCCATTTAAGAACAATTTATTATAGCAATCTCTTTAGAGATTTTCTAGGGATTAGAGTTGGAATATGACAGAGGAGTTGAGGGCTATTTAGCTAAACATTGTTCCTCCTCTATCGGTATCGACCTCTATCATCTCCATCTCCTTCATTTTTCTTTGACATTGTTACCTTTGCTCCGAATTTATTTAAATCTAGGATTTTGATTATTTATGCAACCAAAAATATCTTGTCTTTTTAATTATGAGTGTTAGTAACTAAACACCCATTCTTGGTAAGGGTTGATGAGCTGAAGTTCTTATGCATTCGTGAGATCAATCCGTACTTAACAATCTCTTCTCTCGTATTTATTTATTTCTTAAACTTAATCTATCGCTTACTCACTAGAGACAAGGTTTGATCATCCTTGTACTCTAGGAGAGAAGAGCTGCAGCCGGTCTAGAAGGAAAGGGAGTACCCGTCGGCTAGACAAAGTAGGCAACTAGTCTCGCGCCAGACTAGAAGAGATAAGTAATCTAGGTCAATACTAGATTGACAACCTAGGGTTTCCATAGGGAGACACCTTGGCCTAGGTACTGTCTTCCCTTATACCATTGAGGAAGCGAACAACCATTCAAGACAGCAGTCAAATGGATAAACCCTTTAACCAGCAAGGTGTCCCTTGGCTAGGATTATCAGGAAAGGGAGTACCCGCCAGGTAATTTGAAGAGGAGGGAAGACAGAAGTGAACAGGAGTACCTCCACTCTATAGCAGTACTATGAACGAAGAGAGGAATACCTATGAATCTATGATCGAAGCATAAGAACAGAAGCTCTCACATCGCCCTTACCTAGAATTCCCTTTTATCAGATTTATTTCAATCTTGACCCCTGTCTTGGCCAAGCCTTTGGCCAATACTATTTTCGAACTATTTTTACTTCTTTCTGTTTTGTCTTTATTTTCAGATACTACCAAACCAAATCCAGTGACGAGGAAGTCAACCTAAGAATTACATCTCCTAGAGGTCTCTGTGGACGATCCTCTTACCACAATCTACAAACTCTTGTGGGCAGTGATAAGTTGTATTTCTACCCCCAATTTCATACCTATTTCACTATTATATTTGACGTGTTCGACGCGCGATCAGGAAGATGTTTTTATCAAATGCTGGGGGCATACTTTCATATACAACATACATGATTTGATTTCATGGTTTCCATTTATCAATTGCTTTCTCTTTTTCCACCCATTGCTGCTTCGTGTGTGTTTCCTCCCTATTTGCAGGGTACAGATACGCGACAGTGGCATCTCACACCGTGATCAATACCCACCAACAAATCCATCCAGAGCATCCAAATGTAGCACATTACCACTCTCCAATCAATTCCGCGCGGCGGATCACGCTCCCCCACCATCCAACCAAGCATTCAAATGAAGGTACGTTACCACTTCACTCTTCACTTATTTTGTGTGGTGATTTGGTCACCCGTGATGGTGTGACGACTTGGTCGTCCACTTCTTCAGTTATGTCGTGTGACGACTTGGTCGTCCACTTCTTGAGTAATGTCATGTGACGACTTGGTCGTCCACTTATCAGTCTTTTCGTGGCGGTTCAAAACCCCACCTTTCAAAATTTCGTGTGGCGGTTCAAAACCCCACCTTTCAAAATTTTGTGTGGTGGTTCAAAACCCCACCTTTCAAAATTTCATGTGGCGGTTCAAAACCCCACCTTTCAAAATGGCGTGTGGTGGTGCAACCCCACCTTCCGAGTTTTGTGTGGGCAGTTCAAAACCCTACCTTTCAAAGTTTTGTGTGGCGGTTAAAGACCCCACCTTCCGAGTTTTGTGTGGCGGTTCAAAACCCCCCTATTCAAAGTTTTGTGTGGCGGTTCAAAACCCCACCTTTCAAAAATTCTATGTGGCGGTTCAAAACTCCACCTTCTGAGTTTTGTGTGGCAGTTCAAAACCCCACCTTTCAAAATTCTGTGTGCTTTCAAAGTTTTGTCTGGCGGTTCAAAACCCCACCTTTCAAAGTTTTGTAGGGCGGTTCAAAACCCCACGTTTCAAAAATTCTGTGTGGCGGTTCAAGACCCCACCTTCCGAGTTTTATGTGGCGGTTCAAAACTCCACCTTTTGAGTTTTGCGTGGTGGTTCAAAACCCCACCTTTTAAAATTTCGTGTGGAGGTTCAAAACCCTACCTTCCAAGTTTTGTGTGGTGGTTCACAACACCATTAATTTTCTGCATCATCAGCGACGGCCTACGAGTACGACCCTCGACGGAGCTGAAGTTTAATTCTCTGCATCAATCAGCGACAGCCTAGGAGTACGACCCTCGACGGAGCTGAAGTTTACATTTTCTGCATCAACATCTGAGAATTGCAGAGTCTCCGTTCAGATGTCAAGTTTCATTTCCTGCACAGAGGTCTGACAATTGCGGTGTCCCCGTTCGGATCTCAAAATTACGTTTTCCACATTGACGTCTGAGAATTGCGGTGCCCCCGTTCAGATGTCAATTTCATTTCCTGCACAGAGGTCTGAGAATTGCAGGGTCCCCGTTCGGATCTCAAAATTACGTTTTCTGCATCGACGTCTGAGAATTGCGGCGTCTCCGTTTAGATGTCAAGTTTCATTTCCTGCATAGAGGTCTGACAATTGCGGTGCCCCCGCTCGGATCTCAAGTCATATTTCTGCAATCTACTCAGGTCAAAATCCTCCAGTCACCCACTCCAAGAGTGACATCTTCCTCACTGTCCAGAGGTGACTATCTTCCTCACTGTCCAGAGGTGACCATCTTCCTCACTGTCCATAGGTGACTATCTTCCTCAACTACCAGAGTGACATTTTCCTCAGTATCCGAGAAAAGACCATCTTTTTCATTATCCGAGAAGATCACACACATCCTCATTATCAGAAAAGATTAGTTCTTCATTATCCGAAAAAGACTAATATTTCCCCAATATTCACGCAAAGGTACGTTACTACTTCACTTCCCACGTATGCTGTGACGACTTGGTCGTCCACTTTTCAGTCATATCGTGCGGTGACTTGGTCACCCACTTGCCAACAAACATGTCTTTTAAAATATGTGAAAGGTCACGTCCCTCACATCATGTCTTTTTAAAAGATGTGAAAGGTCACATCTCTCACATCATGTCTTTTTAAACGTTGTGAAGGTCACGTCCCCACAGCATGCCATTTTTTTTCAAACATTTAAATTTGCATAATTGAGTCAGAGTTACATTAACCTCAGACAACACTCAAGCATCAATCAGCGACGGCCTACGAGTGCTACCCTCGACGCTGCTGAACTTTACTTTTCTGCATCAGTATCCGTGATTGCGACAGTCTTGCCCGGATACCTTTACCTTTCTGCATCAAAGGTATGGACTGCGGGTGCTACCCTCGCCCTACCTGATTTACTTGTCCGCACAAAGGTATAGACTGCGAGTGCTACCCTCGCCCTACCTGATTTACTTTTCCGCACAAAGGTATGGACCGCGAGTGCTACCCTCGCCCTACCTGATTTACTTTTCCGCACCAAGGTATGGACTGCGAGTGCTACCCTCGCCCTGGTAGCACTCGCCCTACCTGATTTACTTTTCTGCACCAAGGTATGGACTGCTAGTGCTATCCTCGCCCTACCTGATTTACTTTTCTACACCAAGGTATGGACTGCGAGTGCTACCCTCGCCCTACCTGATTTACTTCTCCGCACAAAGGTATGGACTGCGAGTGCTACCCTCGCCCTACCTGATTCACATTTCATCATTTACTTTTCACCCCATTATCAGGGAAGTCATCCTTTACATTTGTCCTCATTATCAGAGAAGCAAGTCATTTACATTTCTGCAATTTGTATTTCACCCCATTATCAGGAAAGTCTGCATTTACATTTTGTATTTTTCGAAACCAATGTTGGTTCGGTAGCAACCATCTTTACTGCTCATCAAAAATCTCGATTACATCAGATTTTTGATGAGCCAGTAAAGAGGGGGCAACTGTTGCTACCCGATTTTTGACTTTTAATTTTTCATCGTCAAATATTTTCTCATTTCAAGCATCAATTTTCTAAAATCATACTTCCATTTATTTACGTCAACCTGATGTTTATTTTTTACGCTTAATGACGTTTAAATTTTATCTCATCACGTTTTCGTATTTTTATCTCTTTTTCCGTTCGAACTCATATCTGTTCCGAGTAAAATTCTCGAAACCAATGGTCGAACATTTTCGTTTATTAGCTATTTATTTTTTATTTTTTATTGCCATTTTAACTAGCACCATCTCATGGCGTTTTGTTCGATTTTTATTTTTAGCATTTTCTTTTCTGCTCGAACATTTGTTGCTTTTTTGCGAATTTTAGCAAGCGACATAGCAAACTTTTTGTCGCTCCCTGTATGCTAATTATCTTAGTCTATTTTATTCTATGTCCTACCATTTTCTTTTCAAAGCTTTAATAGAATTTTCGTGTACCGTAGATACGAACTAAAAATATTTCGCTCGTATGCATTAATGCAAATTAATGCATTCCTACACCATTTCCTCCCTGCTCCTCACGTTCAAATGCCACCTCACTCCAAATTCGTTTTGCTTCTTTCTCTTTCCCTTCGTCCCTGTAGCATAATTGTCCTTTTCCTCCTCAACCCCTCTAAAAATATTAAGAGACGAACAGAAGCTCACACACACACTCTCTCTCTCTCTCTCTCGCGGCAGAAGCAACAACCAAGGCAAGCTCATCTCCCCTTTTTATTCTTCTCATTTAATTACCTTTGCTGGCTCTACTATTCTTTTTTATTCTTTTTTTTTCCTTGGTTATTGCTTGATGTTTGGCGTCGAGAGGAGGAGGAGGAAGCCGCTGCTACGTCGCCGCCGTTCGCCGCTGCTGGGCTGCTACCTCCGCCGCTTCTGCTTCGCTGTCGCCGAGCCGCTGCCTTGTTCGCCGCTGCTGACCCGTCGCCGAGTTGCTCCTTTGCCGTGCGCAGCCATTGCCACCACCACTGCCGCGAGCCGCGCCACTGCCACTGTGTTTGACGTGCTGGTCTGCCAAGGGAGCTGCTGCCGCCGAGCTGCTGTGCCACCACCACCGTCCGTTTCTGTCACCATGGGAGCTGCAGCTGGCTGTTGTTGGCTCGGCCGAAGGAGGGGACAAGGTGCTGCTGTCGTTGCGTTGCCGGACTGCCATGGCGTCTCTTGTTTGCTTGTTGGCTGGATGAGGGGGACGGTGAGCAGTGTTGAGGAATTAAGAAAAGTGGGCTTGGCACAAGCCAAGCCCAAGGGGAAGAGAAAATGGGCTGCGCCTTGCGCAAGCCCATGCGGAAAAGAAAGTGAGCTGCTGGGCAGCCCACACGGGAGAAGAGAAGGGCCAGCTGGCTTTGGGCTGGTCTATTGGGCCCTGCTAGTGGGCCCAGCTGGTGGGGCCCACTTTCGGCTCAGTGGGCCTAACCTTGATTTTTTCCCAAGCTCGTCACATTTTTTCGTATGCTTTTACTGCTTATTTATTTTTCACCTACGTACTATTTATTTAATTTTCGTATGCTTTGTACTGTTTATTTAATTTTCGTATGCTTTGTACTGGTTATTTAATTTTTGTATGCTTGTACTGTTTATTTAATTTTCATATGCTGGCATGTTTAAGTATTTAATTTTCATATGCTCGCATGTTTAAGTATAATTTTCATATGCTCGTATGTTTAATTATTATTTTCGTACACTTGCATGTTTAATTATTATTTTCATATGCTTGCATGTTTAATTTCGTATGCTCTTGCATGTTTAATTGTTCTGTTTGTGCACAATCGTCAAAAATAATTAGTTCACTTGCGTACAATAATTTTGATGCCGATTATTCGAATACTCGTACTATTTAACTAATTATTTTTGCATGCCCACAAATATCTAAATAATTATTCCACTCGCGTTTAATTAATTATCGCAATAAGTCATTAAATATTTATCTGTTTTCCGATTATCATTTTCCCCGAACTAATAATCTCGACTTTGCGGAGCAAATCAATCAATGCCTTTCACAAGTACGCCAATAAACTCAATCAAAAAGGGGTAAATCGCCCCTACCCTTCACAAGTAACCGTTTCTTCCCCTTTTATTTATTTCACGCTTTTCGCATATATATTCGTATGCATGATATTTAAAATTATTAAAATTTAATTTAATCCATTGGGCATGATCATTAAATTAGGACTTTTATATTTTTACAAACATTATTAAACACCTCTTTCTCCGGTAACCTGTTTAGGATGAGACTCGGGTGCCTAACACCTTCCCGAGTCCATAATACGACCCCGAACCACTGTTCTCGGGTTCAGGCCCATTTTGCCTTAGTTTTTATTGTCATGCCTCTAAACCTAGATATAAAATTAGGGTGGCGACTTCATTGCATTATGTGAGATGAGTCCGATTTCGTCTCACATCTCGTCCCAAATCCGCATCGCGCATCAGGGTAAAATCCAAAAAGGGGGTGCGAGAAGCTCTCTGTTTCATCTTTGGTTGCCTCAAGAATTGTGGTGGCGAGGATAAATCTCGCTCCATAGGCGCACTCAACGTTTGCCACGATTCTTGACCGAATTCGCTAAAGGACTTCTTCTTTTGATTACTAACAAAACTCCAAGGAACAATATATGAAATAATAACATCCTTAAAGGTTAAGTTAATAATAAAACAGCAGCTTATCACACAATCCTCAAACATATCATGTTCATCAAATTTTCATGGAATTCACACTTAACAGCATAGTTATCTAATATAAAAACATGTGAGAATCCAATTAAATTTGTGTTAGAGACAACACAATCCATGTCTCTCGGTCTAGCCAACATACCAAACTGTTTTCGCTTTCGCGAGTAAATTTCAAAGGTATATGACTTGACCTTCGGTTCTTGCATATAACCATCATCAATTAAATTAATTTTATAATCAGAAGCATAAGAATTAATGATATTCATATACTCCCACAAATCGCTCCTTAGGAAAGAGGACCATACCATACCCTTTCGGTTAGGGTTTGCCGAACTAGGCATCATGGTTGTGCAAGGCTCTTTCCCTCCTCTTTGCAGTAAGGTAAGAGGCGCCTCTTCTGCCAATACTCTCCTCTTTCTCTGCACATGAGGTAAACCAACACTAGAAAGGAAAGCAAATGGGTTAGGGTTAGTGAACTCGAAGCGCAATGGCCAATAATTTGGTTGTTGGTGGCTTGCGCCAAAATAGATTTGTTGCACACAAGGTGCGTTCCTCACTTTCCCTATGGCACGATTATCCTCTCCTTTTGTATTCATGCCAACTAACGCATGCTCTCTATTTTCATGCGGGTTGTTTTGACTCTCATCTCTTATCCCATGCTCGTTATTTTCATGGGTTCTGTTTTTTATTTCATCTCTTTTCCCATGCTCACTCTTTTCATGGGGGCTATTTTTCTTACTCTCTTTCTTTTTAGCACTCACCTCTCCTCTTTTTCTCTCAATATCCCTTGTGATTTCAGACTCGGCAGAAAATTTCACAAGTCACTTTTGCTCCTCATCTTTCACCTTTGACTTAGTAGGCATGATACTAGGATAAGGAGACCTCTTCTTCCTTTGCTTCTCTATACTAATCGCCTTTTGTAACATATCTTCTAAGTAGTAGAATTCAATGAAATTCAGTGGATCGGTTATCTCTCGGTTGAGGCCATTGAAGAATCTTGCCATCGTTACTCTTTCGGCCTCCTTGACTTGTGCTCTCAAGCAATCTCCATCTCATTAAAAGTACTCTTCAACGCTCTTATTTCCTTGTGTTAAGGTCTGCAACCTTTGGTAAAGCTCACGGCTGAAGTGAGTGGGAACAAAATGATTCCTCATGGCCCTCTTCATCACTTCCCAATTCTGAATTGGAAGATGCCCCATGGCAGCTCGTTTAAGGTTGATTTGATCCCACCAATTAACCGCATACCCACCAAACGCAGTTGATGCTAACTTTACTTTCTTCCTTTCTGAATAATTGTGGCAGCGAAAAATAGATTGTACATCTCGCTCCCAATCCAAGTAAGCACTCGGACTGTATACTGCTGCAAAAGGCGGAAGTCTTATTTCTTTACTCCCTAGGTTCTCACTTTCGTTATGTCTCGGCCTTAGCCCTCAAACCAACCGAGATCTTCCTCCTTTCACGCCTATCATACTGCCCTTGCCTCAGATAGGCATCATCCTCATAATCTCGCCCCTCGGACCATTGCGTGTAAGACATTCTGTAATTCCTGTAAATTCACAACACTAGCAAACAAACATAAAATTTGTACTAAACCTAGCACTCCCTCGCGTGTTTACTCTCATGTTTAAAACTCTCTAATGCACTCACAAGTTCACTCAAAATCCCTGCAATTGTTCAAGTGTTAGTGAGACTCAAGAGTTCAAGAATAGACTTCCATGAAGACTCTCAAAGAAAACTAGCTTCAAAACAATTGTTGATACTTGGTACTTGATTAATTGCAAGAACAATCAATTAAACAAATAACAAGTAGAGTAGAAGGCAATTTCAAAGAATCAAAGAAAGCTCAAATTGACTCGAAAGGACTCAAACAATTCCAACTTTCAGTTCTATTTTTAATTATGCAATTGCACCCTCAACTTCAATTCGCTTGTTTCTCTTTTTCTATGCTTCAAACACTTCAATTCTTTTTGTGTTTGATAGAATACAACCTTCTTTTGATGTTGCTGTTTCTCTTTTTCTTTTCTTTTTTGACTCTTTTGTTGACAGAAAACACAGTTTAGTAAATCGGGTGCAACTTTTGACTCCGGCGTCCGAATCACTTGATTCTTTTTTATTTCGATTCCTAACAGACACAGCTTTCCAATGACACCTATTTTAGTGAAATCTCACTTCAATAGCTATGTATTGAAATATAATTTCGACACTGACACGCAAGTAACGAACCAAGCACATAAGGAAATCGGTTTTTGAATAGAGTAGAAGAAGAAACCGATTCCAGCAAAGAAAACTTGAAACAATTAAAGGTACTTACCAACATTTGAATGCCTTAAGCTCCACTACCAACTAATACGATCCTAGTTGCGTAGGATGCGTAGCACGTGATTCTGATCGTTGTTCAAAGACGGATTTCGATGCGGAATAACTAACTTGACTCGTGCGAACGTAGACCACCTCGCCAACTAAATGCTAAGAGCCCTAGTCGATTTCACGTCAAGGATCTTGTATCGGATTCTTAGGTCTAGACTCGACTAGGTGAGAATCAAAGTAAGACAAACGACATAATAATGCAATTCCAAGGATTTACTTGTATACGACTCAAGTATTGCGAACTCAAGAAGAACATACTGCGCACCATAATGTCAACTTGAATAAATTTCAAACCACTGAGCCAAATAGGCTAAAACTTGTTCCAAACGAAAGCTAACATCCGGACGTTTCCAAAACGTGGTCGATCTCATGATTCGGACTTGTACAGCACCAGCTAGGTTCTGACAAAGTTGCCTATTGCGTCTTGGAGTCCTTGTCGGCGTAGGACTACTGTCAAAGAAAATGTTGGCTTGATCTTTTGGATGATCCACTCATCCAAACGTCCTGAAATTTGGATACAATAAACATCACACATAGAGGTTTCCATAAAGCCTTTGTGGTCCCTGATCGGACTCCATCTGCTCCATCATATCTTGACGCTTTTGTCCATATAGTCGCGTGATACATCTTGGGATCGTATCAGATTGGCGTTGCCTTCATCTATGCTATCAAACAGGCTCCCGGTAACTTGCCCAAAGGTTATCGGGTGGGTGTTACCGCTAACTTGCATCCTCGACTGGTTCTCGGTGACCTGTTCTCCCAATAGGTTCCTGCCAGTTTGCATAAAGGGCTAAAGGTCGGTTATGGCCATTGATGCGAATCCACGCATCCAGGTGCCTTTACCGCCAGCTGGTCCAATGACTCGAGCCAGAGCTCAAAAGCTTCAAGACCGTTTGTCGTCACTCATTCACAAGGAGCTGTAATGTGAGATGACAAGTGAGAGAGCCGCTCTTCGAGAGAAGACACCTAGAGTGGTGAATCTTCTCACCTTCACCTTGACCGATGTTGAGTATACTAGAAACGGCATGGAACCATTTCGCCCAATCGGCACTTGACCGTTTCGCTCAAAACGGCACTCGGCCGTTTGGGTCAAAACGGCACTTGCCTGTTTCATTTAGCCGTTGCCGATTCTATCATCTGTCGCGCATGCCGATTGCTGTTCCCGTTCCGCGTTCCCGCCTGGCCCTTGTGTTGAGAACGACTCCTGCCCGTTTCGCCTAGCCTGGAGTTGACGCGTGTTGACTACTTTAAGCAAGGCTGCGCCTTTCTATTTATTTTAGCTTAATTAATTAAATAGACACTTTAATTAATTAGTTAAGTGTTTTACTTTATTTATTATTCCTTTTATGGAATTAGGGTTTGCTTGTAACCTATATAAGGAGCCGCTTGGCCTCCTTAGAAACTTGGCTGTTATTTGATAAATTGAGATATTCTCTTCAATCTCCGCCCCTTGTTCAAGTCGGTTGAACCTTGTTCTTCTTGAGTCCGCAATACTTGAGTCGTATACAAGTAAATCTTGGAATTGCATTATTGTGTCGTTTCTCTTAGTGTGATTCTCACATCGTTGAGTCTAGTCCTAAGAATCCGATTCAAGATCCTTGACTTGAAATCGATTAGGGCTCTTAGCACAGGTTAGCTAAGTGGTCTAAGCTCGTACTTGTCGAGTTATTTATTTCCGCAGGAAATCCGTCTTTGAACAAAGATCAAAATTGGTGCTACGCATCCTAAGGAGCCAGGATCGTATCAGCCATTGGGAGGTCTCCCGATAGGTCTTTAGTTCTCGAAAGACCTTTTTCGATGGATTCTCGTGCCTTCCCATAGGTGAAGTTCTGGGTGATTGGTCCTCGCGGCGGGAAGTCTAAGGTTGATGCCTCCGTGATCACATCATGTTCCTTTACCCTTACTTCACCGTCGTCATTGAAACAATGCAAGGAATAAGGTCTAGGATGAGGTAAGGTCGGCAAATGCAGTTTGTAGACTAAGAGATGAGTTGCCACATCCACAACGCTTCTGTTATCAATAATTAACAAAGTGATCTTTTCGTTGATCTCACATCGAGAAAGGAATAAGTTTTCCCATTGTTCCTCACAATCGATTCCAGCCTTGGCTTGAGCATTCATGCTCCTTCTTACTACCAAAGTCATTGTCATGGCTAGATTTATCTCTTCCTCACTGCTCCCGGTATCATCTTCCTCATCCCTATTTTCATCATCGGGTTGTTCTCCCTCACTTTTGGTTTCATAGACTCTGTCTCTAAGGATGATCACACAGCGATTGGGACACTCCAATGAAATCTTTCCCGCATCATGTGCTTCATCTCTTCCCATGTCCTAATGGCACTAATATCTCCTCGATCTCTACATACCTTATCCCACCAACTAACGACATAACCGTCAAACTCCATTACTGCTAGCTTTATTTTCTTGCTATTAGAATATTGATGACAATTGAATATCCTCTGGATTTTTCCTTCCCAATGAAGGTACTCGGCTGGATCAGTAGTACCCTCAAAGGTTGGGATCTGAACTTTAATACTGCTCAGATTATCATCAATTCGATGTTCTTGTTGTCGTTCAAATGGCTCAACAAATCGGGGCGCTGGCCCTCGCTGCCTCCTTCCCCGATTGTGCCTTGGCCCCTCAAAATCATCGTTAGCTTCTTCATACATATCCTTACAAAATTTGCGCCCTTAATATGCGGTAGTGTGGCCATGGTAGTGGGGTATCAGGACCTAATTACCTGTAGTGAGGATGACTTCATTGCTTTGCCTGCTTGAACTTCCGGTAGTTATCGGTAGGCCACTAGGGGTTAAACGGAACACCGATAAGTGCTTGATCACCGGTAGGATACCATGGTCTTATGGTGGCCTAGTGTTGGTAACTTCTGGGTCCCTATAGTGGGGTTTCCGATTTCTTTAGGAGTAACGATCCAGGACGGCTTGAGCTTGGCTATCGAAAATGGCAAGGTTTGTGGCAACACCTTGCCGTCATGGTCCTGTATTGAGAACATGCAGAAAGCCTCGGTTGGCCTCCCTCTAAGGATTATCGGGACTGTAATCACTCTCATGACCTTCTTCCTCGGTTTTGCACGTTACTCGGTCCTTATTTGGTTCCGTGGAAACTTTAGGGGCTATCATACTATGATTTGTGTTGATATCGAGTGCTTCAGCAGTCTTACTTTGGGACATCATGAATTTTTAAAGCATGTCCAACACTTCCGTTTGCCTCCGTTCCAAGGCATCCAGTCTAGCCGACAACGGATTGTTAGAGTCATCGGTCTTAACACTATTGTTGCCCACTACACTTTTGTCTGACATTGTTTACTTTTACCTGCACACTTAAGAAAACATTAGTAAAATAATCTCTCCCTTGCGTGTTTGAACTCTCATGTTTAAAACACTCGCAAAAGATAGCCTCACACAAACTCTCAATATCTACACAAGTTACTTGCAACTGATAATTGCTTACCGCAACCAACCTTGTGTTTCAAGTCAAGCGATGATTGCAACTACCTTCACTAGTGTTCACAAGTTTCTAACGAAAAGGAGTAGACAGGAAGAAAACTCAAGAGGTTACCGGTTCACGACAGACTCAAGTATGACGTGACTAGGAATTAAGATTTTAGGAGATGAAATAAAGACTCAAAGAAAGACGTCGGTCAAGTATGACGTGACTAGGACTTAAGATTTTGGGAGACGAAATAAAGACTCAAAGAAAGACTTCGGTCAGGTAATGATGTAATTTAGGATATAGGTCTATTTACTAGCTAGCCAAGTGGGCAAAGTTTGATGCTTGGACCTTCTCCCTCTTTGTTTAATAATAATTTTTTGTGTGGGGCCCTTCTATGCTTTCTTTAGCTGGGCAGAAGGTATGAGAGGCCTAGATGCTATTTTATACCCTTACAACTTTTGGCTATAGGCAGAGGTAGACTAGATGTTTTCGAGAAAGTAGGAGAGAGTGGCGGCTGACTAGTCTTGTGCATTAAATGTATGCGATGGACGTTGATGGCCAGTTGAGGGTTATAGACTTGTCTAGGGGAAGCACAAATTCTTTGGTAGGTTGAGAAAATTTTGGATTCAAGACCCTCTCATAACTCAATTCTGGAAATTCTTGGATGAATACCGGATGAACACCAACACCAAACTTTTCTATTTTGATTTTTCTAGACTGGGAAAGTGGAACTCAAAATCACCAACCAGTCCCAAGTGATACTACGGTTAAAGGGTGAGACCTTAGACTCAGAAAATAACATAAATAGGGAAGGAAGATTTATAGGACACTGTTCACAAGATGAACTCTCAAGACCATAAACTCTAGGCGCCAAATGCTCCGCTACCACATGATAAGATCTAGCTCAGATTAGATGAACCGTAGTGTATGGAATGCTTAGGAGGATCTAGCTCAAGAGTTTATTCACACAACAATGAATGAAAATACGATTCAAATAAGGAAAGAAGGACACAGATGCGCAGCGGATGAAAAGGAAGAAAGTCACAAGAAGAAGATAACGTTACCGAGGAAATATGGAAGGGATGGGGGGGGAGAATTGTACATTGTGATGATCGATAAAACACTAGAAATCTTGAAGTCAAGCGGAAAGGAAATAGTAGGAAATATCCATATATTTCACAAATGGTTTCAAGGTTACAAAGCAAGTAACAAGATTACAAGAAAAGATAGATTTCCTAGGTAGAGTTAGGGAGGAGTATTCTTAACTCAAGCTAACTCTCTCAAGGAAAGGGAGTTTAGGGTGAAAGGGGAGGAGTATTCTCACTCTACCATTTCACTTAAAGTCTAAACTAACTACAAAATTAAAAGAGTGGCCTATTTATACAAGGTTGTTCTTTAGCAAATAAAATACTAAATCTTTGTAATTAAAAGGCAGGGGCTAATGGTATGTCGTTAGGGTACTTATCGGCATGTCATTAGCTCCAGCTTCCAAAATGTCCAAAACATTGCGTGCATGAAACCGTCAGGGGTGAAGGTGGTTATCAAGATCCGATAGCTTCCCAGTTGTTTCCCGATAGGTGCATGTTGGCCTGTTGTCACCTAGTTCTTTGGGAGCTTCAGGTAAGTGTCCTCTCCATGTAATGTACTTGCTCTCGGTAACTTCCTTAGAATTTTTTGGTAGATGTCTACTCCCGGAAGGGTGTGTATTCCTGATAAGGTGTCAATCCCGGTAATATTCTTGTGCTCTGCTGTGATGCTCAATTACCATTAAGGTTCGCCCTTTATGTTGGGAAGTCTCTTTCATTGCTGCTTCAATCCATAGTGCAAGTTTATTGGCCTTGCTTTGGGTTATCGATCCTTGTGGCATCATGGACTCGATGTTTGGTATCGGTGCATCATCAGTAATGGCTTTGATCATTGGTATAGTTGCATTATCGTCCATGATCGTATCAAAACCTCTCTCCTTTTTCAAGAATAAACTTCTCTTCTTCTTTCAAGTTGTTTATTAAGATCATCTTGTTTAGAGATCTTTCAAACCTCTTCCTCCACAATCGGTCTATTAATAAGTGGTCATGAGTACTGTCCTAAAAAATAGGTAAATGCTAAATCTCTTTCCAATTATTTCAATTAACTTCTCTCTCTCCCCCATTTGTCTACTACAGCTCTTTCTTCTGTGAGAAACTAAGGGACCATTCCATCCTCCAACTTCTCCCCTCTTTGGCACGCTGTGAGGAATTACATGAGTATTCCTTCCTCCTACTTCACCCATTTATTCTACGTGATTACTATTACTTGATGAAGTTGTGATGATGTGATTGCATTTTTTGTGATCTGTTTGTCATCGTGGTGCATGTGCATCGAAAAAAGAATGTATGTGAGTACCCCCTAGGTTGGTAAACCATCTAACTCGCGAAGGTGAAAAAGAGGGTATGGTGGAGCTTTGAGATGAGTTATGTCAAAAACAGATTAACGCATAAATGCTTAAATCAAAAGCCAGCAAAAATCTAAGAAAGTTGGTATTTAAGTGAAACTATTGTGATCCCGCTAACGATTTGGAAACTCATTTTGGCGACATTCCTCGATTGACTGGTTGGGTTTAGTAAGAACAAATCGAGCGGTCTTCATTAGCTTATTAGTGGAATTAATCAGTTATATATGGAATTCATAAATAAACATAAGTTTATGGTGAGGATAGTGACTCGCCGTCGAAACGGGTCAAAAATAATATAAGTCCTGAGGCCTAGATGCACAAACTAATTTGTGTAAAGTGGTAACAGGGTCGATAATGATTTGAGCTAACAATTCTAAGTACGGAAAGCGATAATCGAGGTCACAACAAGCAAATAAAAATGGAAATAATAATAAAGATCAGAATAAGTAAACAGAAGAATGAGTAAAGATAATATAAATCAAGGGAGAGGAGATCTTAGCAAAGGTCTTTCTTGGGTTGCGTCGAGGGCTCGATAGTCATCGGCGCAGGGATATTCCATTCTCATGTCATAGACATGTTATAGGGGCCATGTTTTCACGTAGACTCCCTGCTTTCTTTCTTAAGAAAAGTCACCCCCCGTTTTCATATATGAGGTGACCTTGACGCACTGTCAATAGCACGAAGCGGGGCAGGATCCAAAGAGCCCATGAAGATAAAGAAAGACACGTCTAGGGCTTAATGCCTCTCAGTTTGTCAGGCTCGTGACACAGCCCTAGTCAGTTGCTTGCCCTAGATGGATGAAACCAGAATCACCCGAGGACACCAATCTAGTTGCCTGCTCTTACCTTGTAGCTTCCCGGCTACGTTTTCATTACAAGGGCGACAACAATCACAAAGGGAAAACTAGGAGTTGATCAAGCTTCTAATCACCCTAAGCAAAAATGGAGATAAAGTGACAAGCAACCAAATATAACTTTGAGAATATATTAAACACTATTAGGCCTCTTATCTACCCATACAATCCGCGAAATTCCCTTTGCTAAGAATGTGGGTTTTAGCCACTCATGTTAGAAAATGAACAAGTAATAGATGAAGATAGCATAACAAAATAAAGAAGAGATAGAGCTAGAGCTCCGGTTTGTTACAATGCTTGAAGCCGACGACTAAGGAGAGAAGAGGGAGGAACAAGTCCCAACAATTAAAAACCCTAAAAGAAAGCTGCTGGAAATTATCCTCCAAGTGAGAGTGTAAAAATTCCTTCCTAAAACCCTAACACCCAAGGGTATAAATATCCTAACCATCCACTAAGGGACAAAATTTCTAGCTAAGTGAAGTACAACACAAGGAGTGCATGCTCCTCCAAGTGGGATATCCCAAAATGGCAAAAGGAAATATTCCTAGGGATCCGCGCAGAGCTCTCTAAAATGCGCCAGAAGGGACACGTGGAGGCCCGGAGGTGAAGACACATGGAGATAACGCTTTTGGTCCGTCTAGGGCTCGATAAAGGAATCGACGGCAAGGCCTCGATGGCAAAATAGGTGTCTTGACCTCGACTCTAGTCTTGAAGCTTGAACTCCGCAGAAATCACCCGGAAAGCATGTGTTTTCGCATATTTCTCCTTTTTAGCCTAGATCTGCAATATGGATGGAAATAAGGGAAAATTAGCAGTATCATGCCAAAATCAAGGTAAGAATGAAGGGAAAATTAGGCATAAAACACACGCAAATAGGGTACGTGTTTAGACACTCAAAATGGACATAACATAGCACAAAATAGAGTTTACATATCAATCCGAGTACGTAGTACACATGCATGGGCAATCTAGCAATCGAAAAGGGACTTTGCATCATGAAAAAGAAAAGAAAAGAAAAGAAAAGAAAAGGGGATGGATGGGTTTAGAAAAAAATGAAGAAGGGAGAGAAGAGAAATGACAGAAGGAAAAAGAGAAAATAAAAGGAAAAGGAAAAGAGAAAAATGAGATAGAGAAGCAAGATAACCAACTGGTTTGAGGGATTCCTTGGCCGAAAAAATGAGAGGTGGTGAGTAAGCACTTGCTGGAGGCGCGACAACGAGGGCTAGATGATGTTTCTTCTTTCTTTTGTGGGGGAGATCTTTTGAGCTTTCGCTGGCTTGCTGTGCCTACTCTGCTTTCATTTTAAAAAAAAAAAGAAAAATTCATTTTTTTTTAAAATATATTTAGCAGGCACAGATCTTTCTTCCTTGGCTCGCCTTTTTACATTCTAGGAGCTGCAGCTAGCAATCTTTGCATATATCTTCTTTGAGTGATTAGCGTTGAGTGCTTGATATTTTAACATCGCTTCCCCACACTTATGTTTTGTTGTGATGAGGAAGCAATCTCGCGTTGCTGTCTTGCCCTCAATCTCTGATTCCAGCAGTTGCTCTATCTTGCCCTAGATCTTTACCTTCCCCCCACTTGGTCTTCCCTCGTCTAGCCCTTGCTGTTCTTTGAAAAGTGTTACTCACCTGCCAAGGAAAGATCAAGGAAACGACACAAATGGTTAGAAGATAAATAAGGAGAAAAAAGAGAGATGGGAGAAAGGAGGAGAAAGAGAAAATGGGAGAAAGAGAAAATAAAATGATGCAAAGACTTTCGTCATATTGCTGCTTTCCCATGTCTAATGGTGCCTATACCCAGGGATATCATGCAAACCTAGCTAGTGCCTATTGAGCCTTCATGCTGTATCATGCAAACAAACCTAGCTAGGCACTAGCTATGCATTCAAATCACACATAAAAAAAATACAGCATGAAGGCTCAATGTACTCACAAGGTGCTAAATGTGACTACTAGTGTCCAGGCCTCGATGCAGACATAAGGGGCAACAGGCAGGGGGTGCATGAATTGGTCTAATCATGGAGAATGGCAGTTCGTTTGACTGTGCTCAAGTCATGTGTTCATGCAAAGGGGTTTTCAAAACTGGGCAGTGAGGTCTAGCAAAAGCCTAGAGAAAACCGAGAGTAAAAATCCGTAAAATTTTCACAAAACAAGCATACATGCAACAAACGAAAAATTAAACATGCAGTTAAGCAATTAAAACAAGAGAGCATAAAAAACCCTCCCCACACTTAGGCTTCGCATTGTCCTCAATGCGAGAAGGGTGCACAAATAAAAATTAAAAATGGTCCGAACAGAATAAAATAAAAAGTACATGATAGAAAATAAAAGGAGAATGTTTATGTTTTTCTTGTTAGGGGGGAGATCAAGAGGGCGGGAGGTTGCGTCGGGCCACTTCAGCCGCCAAGGCTTGAAGCTCCGTTAGGATGGCCAGGAGTAGGCACTCTAGGGCTGGATCATGGAGAAGGGATGGACCAGAGGGGACAACAGCAGGAGTCGAAGTTGAAGGTTAGGGGGCATGATTAGGAGGAACGGGCTGGGCTGGAATGGTAGTGCTGGTTGGGACTGGGCGAGCTGATGATCGAGGCCATGACAGATCCGGGTATTTCAAGTCACCGTTGTACTTGCTACCGAAGGCTTGCTCCTTCTGGGTGTACAACCTATACTTAAACTTAACACACCTTGTGAGATACATAAGTGCCCCATCTCATCAAGGGTTCTAGGGTCTAAATCTTTAAAGGACACAAGCGAGAAAAGGTCGCAAGATTCAACATCGAGGCTACGACTATTAACAGCAAGCAAGGTGATGAGTGATCCTAGAATAGGGGGTCGATTGGAGTTTTGCACACTCATAAAAGCTGAAGCAACCCAATAACCTAGATTTACCCTACGCTTGTGGACCATACACCATAGGAAAAACAGTTCTTGCATCATTAACTGCCCAGATGTACCAGAACGACCCGCAAGGGTGAGGGCAAGATAGCGATGCAGAATCCGTAGAGATGGGTCCACAAGTTCATGGGCTTTGGAAGATCGAGGGCTGATCTCGACAGGAGGATTGCCGGTCAGCTCTAGAAATGCTTCCTCTACATTAAAAATAGTGGGGATTACAGTTAGGGCATGCTTATAGGTAGGTAGATCTACTTCATCATTACGCACAAAGTTGAGAAAATTATTAAAACCATCCAAAGATAATTCAGACCAAGTGTTCATCAAACAAAAATTAACAACTCCCGGCACAGACAAATTAGGGCCCGATTTTCCTTTGGGCTTAAAGTGCTCCGGGGTAACCCAAAAGGAAGTGAAAAATTCGAGCGAGAGCTCGAGAAACGTCGGGTGCTGGAGGAAGAAAAGAGCTTCCCACCCTATGTTTCTGATGAGCTCTCGGACTGGAGACCCAATACCCATTTTTTCCAAAAATTTCAAATCCAGGCGCGCACAAGTGCTAACGCCCTTAGCAAGAAAAGCATTCAGTTTATCACGAGAAACTTTATCATGGAAAACTAACCAACCATTCAAAGAGAAAATGTCAGAAGGCACCTGTGGCTTAGCCGTCGATCGAGGCGTGGATGATGATATTGGCATCTTGCCCTCGATTGGCGTTACTTCCTCTATACGTTGTTTCTTCTTGGAAGTTTTCATCGGGGCCTTCTGTTAGGATCCTTCGGTGTTGATTGGAGTAAGGAACTAGTCTCGATTGTGGATGGTCCAATTGATGAAGGATAAAAGTGTTTTTGACAGACTTGACGATGTTCGGAAATATGCGTAGCGGATAAAGTTGTAATGGAAATATGTAGGATTTTTAGAAATGGTTTTATGGAATTTTGTGACGATTTAATTCAAGATAAATGGTTCTTGAATCGGGAATTTTAGAAGTGAAAGATGGAATTTTAAATGGACAAGTATATTCGACAAAACCCTCTCGTTAACGAAGAACGAGCAACCTTTCTATATTGAATAACTTGAAAGATCGAACTCAAACTTGCAATGAAAATGATAGCTTGAACCCGAAATGATTACAAGAATTTTAGGGAAGAAAGCTAGAAATTACAAGGAATAAAATTGACTTTAAGATTGAATAATCAATTGGTAATCAAAAAGTGACTTCTGAAGGAAACAAAGGTTCCTATTTATAGCTAAAATCTTAAGGGTGAGAAGGGTAATTTACCAATTAATTGGGTGGCAATTAATTGGATTTAATTTGGACGTGAGGCTTTCATTGCGGTTGCCGTGGAGTGATGGGCGAGTGGGCATTGTGCAGGTGATGGCGTTGGTGGGCCGCATCATGTGTGGACGAGTGTGTTGTTGCTGCTGCGTGGACGACGTTGTGTGCTGCTGCTGCATGGACTGGCGTTGGGCGAGCAAGCTGGTGCTGGGCCGGGCTACTGGTACTGCTGCTTGATGATGGGCTGGGCTGGAAAGGAGGTTGGCTCCCCTTTGGTCCTTGGATTTCCATACATGAGCTCCATTGGTCCTTGAGCTTTGGGTGAGCCTCTTCGCGGCGTAAATGTTGAAGCATATATGCCATGAGATTTTGGCGTTGGCTTCGAGTATGCGATGCGATCGGAGCGATCGTATCATCCCCTCCCCCTTCGAGTGGATTCGACCTCGAATCCAAAGCTTGCACATCCTCAGGGTCCTCGTCATCTGAATCCTCTACAAAATATAGAGATAAATCAGTAATGTTGAAAGTAGTAGAGGAAACAACAAAAGATGTAGGAATGTCTAAAACATAAGCATTATCGTTAATCTTATTAACAATAAGGAAAGGACTAGCCCCTTTATGGCTCAATTAAGACTTCCGAAGGTGAGGGAAACTCTCCTTGCGTAGATGCACCCAAACCCAATCTCCAACTTCAAAGGATTTGACTCGTTTGCCGGCATTGCGCTTCTCCTCAAGTTTGGCGTTCAAGTTTTCCATCCTTTGCTTGGCTTTAGCATGCAGCTCCTTCACTTTGGCCGCTCGTTCTTCACCATCTAAACTGGATACATGAGAAACAGGTAAAGGGAGTAAGTCTATGGGGGTGATTGGGTTGAACCCATAGGCGAGTTCAAATGGAGAATATAAAGTGGCAGAATGCATGGCACGATTATATGCAAACTCAACAAAGGGGAGGCATTGATCCCAGTTCTTAGAATATTTTGGTACCATGATTCGAAGTAAGTTACCAAGAGTTCGATTGACTACCTCCGTCTGGCTGTGGAAAACAGGAGTTTGGTCCCCAACTTGGCCCATAGGACACTCCAAAAATGACTCAAAAACTTTGAGTCTCGATCACTCACAATTGTACGTGGCATGCCGTAGAGGCGGACAACCTCTCGGAAAAATAGGTTAGCTACATGAGAAGCATCAGCAGTGGATTTGCAAGGAATAAAATGTGCCATCTTAGAAAATCGATCAACAATAACAAAGATAGCATCTTTTCCATTACTGGTTCTAGGTAACCCTAGTACAAAATCCATGGAAATATCGCACCAAGGGTGCGAAGCAACAGGCAATGGCATGTAACGACCATGATCGTGAGATGTAGACTTAGCATGATGGCATTCAATGCATGCATTAACAATTCAAGTTATCATAGGACGCATATGCGGCCAATAAAAATGTTCTTTTAAAGTACTCAAAGTTTTGTTAATACCAAAGTGACTGCTAAGTCCACCACCGTGAGCCTCTTTAATGAGAAGCTCACGCATGCTACATTTAGGCACACACAAACGACCTTTACAAAACAGAAATCCATCATGTAAAGAGTAATTTTCAAAAGGTCCATTTAAGGTAGCGAAATTTAAACAGAAATCCATCATACGCCACATGAAAATCATCATCATTTTCATACATTTCAATGATATGCGAAAATCCCAATAATTTAGATTGCAAAGAGGTAATGAGTGCATACCTTCGGGAAAGGGCGTCGGCGACCGTGTTCTCCTTTCCTTTCAGATATTTGATCACATATGGGAATTGCTCAATGAACTCTAGCCAAACAGCATGACGACGATTCAACTTACCTTGTCCTTTGAGGTAGCGAAGGGATAGATGGTCGGTGTGAACAACGAATTCCTTCGGGACGAGGTAGTGCTCCCAAACAGTGAGGGTTCGAATTAGGGCGTACAGTTCCCGATCATATGTACAGTAATTGAGCTGGGCGTCCTTCAGCTTCTCACTGAAATAAGCGATCGGTCGGCCTCCTTGTAATAACACAGCTCCAATCCCGACTCTACTGGCATCACATTGGACCTCGAATGTCTTGTCAAAGTCGGGTAGGGCGAGAACCGGGCTGGACACAAGGCATTCCTTAAGGGTCTTGAAGGCCTCATCTTGCTCAGTCCCCCATACGAACGGAACGTCCTTCTTGGTGAGTGCGTTGAGGGGCGTGGCAATCGTTGAGAAATCCTTCACGAACCGTCGATAGAAACCGGCTAAACCATAGAATGAGCGCACCTCGCTCACATTTTGCGGAGTTGGCCAATCCGCAATCGCCTTGATCTTGGCTTGATCAACTTTGAGTCCTTCAGCACCTACAAGAAAGCCAAGAAAGTGGACTTCGTCCAAACAAAACTCACATTTCGCGAGTTTAGCATAAAGCTTATGCTCGCGAAGGGTTAGGAATACAAGTCGTAAATGCTCGAAATGGGAATCATGCGAGGAACTATATATCAAGATGTCATCGAAATAAACAACAACAAACTTACCAATAAAGTCACGCAACACATGATTCATTAAACGCATAAATATGCTAGGAGCATTTGTTAATCCGAAAGGCATAACTAACCATTCATAAAGACCAATTTTAGTTTTGAAAGCAGTTTTCCATTGGTCTCCTTCATGCATACGGATTTGATGATATCCACTAGCCAAATCGATTTTAGAAAATATTGTAGCATGGCTGAGTTCATCTAGCATATCATCAAGTCTAGGTATGGGGTGCGAGTATTTAATGGTTACCTTATTGACGGCTCGACAATCCATGCACATACACCACGAATCGTCTTTCTTTGGAACAAGGATCATCGGAACGGCGCACGGGGAAAGGCTTTCTCGGACATAACCTTTTGCGAGAAGCGCCTTGACTTGAGTCTCCAACTCCTTGGTTTCCATCGGATTGCACCGATAAGCTGGGCGGTTAGGCATAGGCGCACCGGGGATCAAATCGATCTTGTGCTCGATCCCTTGGATGGGTGGTAGCCCTTCGAGTAACTCGTCAGGAAATACGTCTTGAAAATCTGCCATCAAAGACACAAAAGTAGGAGAAACGGAAACGGGGTTAGTGTTAGATGTTTCCGCACTCAAGGCACGAAAACGGAGGAAAATAATGGGTTTTTGCGCAACGAGCGCACGCCTCACATCCCGAGATCTTCCCATGAGACTCACTTTTCTCTCTTCTCTCGTTCCCCTCGGAACCTCGCTAGCTAGCTCATTTTTTTCTAGCCGTGTGTTTCCACTCTTTCCTTCCTTTTTCTCTCCTCTTTTCGCAAGCTCACTTTTTTCTTGCGGGCTATTTTGAATGCTCTCACCGCTTACATTTTTCACTCCACTCTTTCCCTCTTTTTTAAGCAAAGAAATTGAAATATCGAATACCGCACTCGCTTTTTCAAGCTTGATTTGGTCCTCGTATACCTGACTAAGTGCGAGTGGTGGAATCATGAATTTGCGGTCGCCGTGAGTGAGCTGGTAGGTGTTGCGGAGACCGTCATAAATGGCGTGGCGATCAAATTGCCACAGTCGGCCAAGCAGAAGGTGGCTGGCTTGCATAGGAGTGACGTCACACACTCGCTCATCCATGTACTCTCCAATCTGAAACTTGACTCTTACTTACTTGACTATCTTGATCGAACTTCCATCGTTGAACCAGTTCAACACATAAGGGTATGGGTGCTTGGTCGTCGATAATCCAAGCGAATGAACTAGCAAGGTGCTAGCCACATCAGCATAGCTCCCACTATCAATGATGATCGACATAACCATCCCATCAGCTACACCCCTTGTATGGAATAAGTTCTCTCTCTGTTCCAAGACCTCATAATCTGCTCGGGCTTGCATACTCAAAGTCCGTCGGACAACCAGACTTCAGGGAATCTCTAAAGGGGCATACTCGTCTTCTTCCTCAAATTCAACTTCTTCTTCCCTCTCAGATTCCTTGTCTTCACTTACTATCTCCCCTCCTTCTCGAACCAAGATGATGCGACGGTTTGGACATTCGGCTCTCATGTGTCCTTTACCGCCGCATTTGAAGCACTCAATTGATCAACTTGGGGTTCTTTGGGTTGTGTTTGGGGTTGGTGTTGTGGAGGTATTTTGGGACGTGTATGGCTTAGGGTCGGATGGTTTGGTGTAGTCTGGTCGGGAGTCAGTTGGTTTCAGGTAGCTCGTTTTAGAGGTGTTTGCTTGCCAAGGCTTTTTGGTATTTGTCACAGAGTGTGGAGTAGTAGTATTGACAAAGTTTCAGGGTTTAGAGCTTACTTGGCGTTCTAGTTTATTGTAGGGAAGGAAGTCTAACTGTTGTGAGATTTCCTTGCGAAGACCACCGAGAAATCGGGCCATAGTGGCCTCACTACTCTCTCGTACATCCAATCGTGTCAACAGGGACAACATCTCATGGTAAAACTCCGTGACACTTCTACTTCCTTGATACAGCCGCTGGAGTTTCTGATGCAAATCTCGGAGGTAGAAGGCTGGCACAAACCATCGCCGCATCTCCTCCACTAGTTCAGTCCAAGTCGTTATTGGTGGTTCACCATCCAATCTCCGATTGACCAAGACTCTCTCCCACCATTGTATGGCCAAACCTGTGAACTCAACAACAGCCAGACGACACTTCTTTTCTTCCGAATATGGGTAACAGGTAAATATCCTTTCCATCTTACTTTCCCATTCATAATAAACATCGGGGTCTTCTTTACCCTCAAAAGATGGTATAAATAATTTAATATTGGAAGTATTATCATACCGTTCCTCATGTCGAGGTGCCCTTCGAGCCTCCCTTAGAGGTTCGTGTCGTGGTGCGTGATGGGCTGGGCTGGAAAGGAGGTTGGCTCCCCTTTGGTCCTTGGATTTCCATACATGAGCTCCATTGGTCCTTGGGCTTTGGGTGAGCCTTTTCGCGGCGTAAATGTTGAAGCATATATGCCATGAGATTTTGGCGTTGGCTTCGAGTACGCGATGCGATCGGAGCGATCGTATCATCCCCTCCCCCTTCGAGTGGATTCGACCTCGAATCCAAAGCTTGCACATCCTCAGGGTCCTCGTCATCTGAATCCTCTACAAAATATGGAGATAAATCAGTAATGTTGAAAGTAGTAGAGGAAACAGCAAAAGATGTAGGAATTTCTAAAACATAAGCATTATCGTTAATCTTATTAACAATAAGGAAAGGACCAGCCCCTTTATGGCTCAATTTAGACTTCCGAAGGTGAGGGAAATGCTCCTTGCGTAGATGCACCCAAACCCAATCTCCAACTTCAAAGGATTTGACTCGTTTGCCGGCATTACGCTTCTCCTCGAGTTTGGCGTTCAAGTTTTCCATCCTTTGCTTGGCTTTAGCATGCAGCTCCTTCACTTTGGCCGCTCGTTCTTCACCATCTAAACTGGATACATGAGAAACAGGTAAAGGGAGCAAGTCTATGGGGGTGATTGGGTTGAACCCATAGGCGAGTTCAAATGGAGAATATAAAGTGGCAGAATGCATGGCACGATTATATGCAAACTCAACAAAGGGGAGACATTGATCCCAGTTCTTAGAATATTTTATAGTGGTGGGGGTGTTTGGGCTTGTCGAGTTTCGATGGCCTCGAGCCTAGCCATCATTTTCTCTAATATGGAGCTAATGTGGCTCATGTTTGGATCGGGCGGTGGGGGTGGTACTTCCGAATGTTCTTCGGTAATGGTAGGGTCGTTGGACATGATGTGTACATGCACAAAGAAAATAAACACAAAGGAGAACTAAAAGGTGTTTGTTAGTACCCTCCCTTACGTGTTTACACTCTTCTCTCTATTGTTCTCACCAAAATCACACAAAAATAAACAAATAAACTTAAAGTCAATTTTAGTTTAAAAAAATATGACTCAAAGAATGATGAGCACTTTGGTGACACACAATGAAAACTGGGTACGCAAAGAATGTATGGAAAAATTAAGGTAAATAACACGAACAAATTGAGATTGTGCAATTACCTTAATTTGGAATGGAAGAGATATGTGGAACAATAATGAAAATTTACAAAGACACGAATGAAGAATGGCGCAAAAGGATTTGTGTTTCGGAAGCTGAAAGATAGCTTGACTCGTCCAATGGTAGTCCACGTCAAGTGTCGAAAATCTTACCTATCGATCTTGTCCCTTGCTTCTGACTTGTGTCTTTCTTTCTTTCTTTTTTTTTTCTTTTCTATTTTTTTTTTATTCACAAGTGAAGGGACGCTCGGATAGCAAAAAATAAAATAAAATAAAATAAAGAAAGTAAAATGTTAGTGGAGAAAATTACAAAATGGACGAGTGGGAGGAATGACGAATATCAAAGAAATTGAAATAAATTGATGAGTGAGATTTTAGGACTTTTACCAACCTTCGAGATGGCTTGGCTCCGCTACCACGTGTTAGGATCCTTCGGTGTTGATTGGAGTAAGGAACTAGTCTCGATTGTGGATGGTCCGATTGATGAAGGATGAAGGTGTTTTTGACGGACTTGACGATGTTCGGAAATATGCGCAGCGGATAAAGTTGTAATGGAAATATGTAGGATTTTTAGAAATGGTTTTATGGAATTTTGTGATGATTTAATTCAAGATAAATGGTTCTTGAATCGGGAATTTTAGAAGTGAAAGATGAAATTTTAAATGGACAAGTATATTCGAGAAAACCCTCTCGTTAACGAAGAATGAGCAACCTTTCTATATTGAATAACTTGAAAGATCGAACTCAAACTTGCAATGAAAATGCTAGCTTGAACCCGAAATGATTACAAGAATTTTAGGGAAGAAAGCTAGAAATTACAAGGAATAAAATTGACTTTAAGATTGAATAATCAATTGGTAATCAAAAAGTGACTTCTGAAGGAAACAAAGGTTCCTATTTATAGCTAAAATCTTAAGGGTGAGAAGGGTAATTTACCAATTAATTGGGTGGCAATTAATTGGATTTAATTTGGACGTGAGGCTTTCATTGCGGTTGCCGTGGAGTGATGGGCGAGTGGGCATTGTGCAGGTGATGGCGTTGGTGGGCCGCATCGTGTGTGGACGACTGTGCTGCTGCTGCTGCGTGGAAGACGTCGTGTGCTGCTGCTGCGTGGACTGGCGTTGGGCGAGCAAGCTGGTGCTGGGCTGGGCTGCTGGTGCGTGATGGGCTGGGCTGGAAAGGGGGACAGCTGCTGCTTGATGATGGGCTGGGCTGGAAAGGAGGTTGGCTCCCCTTTGGTCCTTGGATTTCCATATATGAGCTCCATTGGTCCTTGGGCTTTGGGTGAGCCTCTTCGCGGCGTAAATGTTGAAGCATATATGCCATGAGATTTTGGCGTTGGCTTCGAGTGCGCGATGCGATCGGAGCGATCGTATCACCTTCCCCTTTTCTTCCACGGTGAGTTTCCTCTTCGTGTTGGCCGGAACGCTAACTTTGGTTGTCTTCTTTGCCTTGGCCGAGGTAACCTGGACTTGCTCTATTTCCTCCTTCTCGGCTTCCTCACCCGCTTCGTCCTCTCTAGAAAGCTCAGCTGCTCCTTTTCCCATCTCCTCGGGTTCGTCCTCTCCTCCTCCTTCAGTTTCCTAAAACACCTCCTGGTCGTCGTCCCCTTGCTCATGCTCCTGCGGTTCTTGCATGGCCTCTTCGTCGGACACCAAGATCTCCCCAGGACCTCGTCCACCATCATTTCCTTGATAGTCTTTGGGGATGGCTTTGCCTCCTATTTCACCAGACGCTTCCTCATGAGTTATCCAGACCTTGTCACAGGACGTGCTCTTGGCTCAACGGTGGGAGGATTGGTCCCTCCTGAGGCAGATTTGTACTCCCCTGAGGAGGAATTTGCTGGTTCGGCGTGTGGTGTAGCGGTGACCGGCGGTGTAGTGGTGGATTTTGCGACGGTGGGTTGTGGTGAGGATTCACGGGAAAATATTGGAGAGGAGGAGGGGGTGTTTGAGGTCTCAGGTGTATGGGCCAAGGTCGATGGGCGTGTCCCTGATGTGCGCTTATGAGCAACCTGTTTTGTTTTTGCCATGGAGGAGACGCTTGATGTTGATGTGATTGGAGAAGATAGTGGATGGGGAGTGTGAGAGGGAGAATCGTGGTAGGATTTTTGATATTTGATAGCGGTAAGGTTTGGAAAAGGCGTGGGAAAAGCAAAAAGCTAAATGGTGGTAGAGAGAAGGACAGAGAGAGGGAAGCTCATCTGATTTCCTGAAAAGCGAGCTGACGTGTCGAAAGGGGAGAGGTCTGTCAGGTACTTGGTCTACGAATCCCAACTGCCAAAAGGTAAAACAAAAGGGAAGAATAAAAGAAAATAAATGTTATTAATAAATGCAAATAAAAAGGAAGTGGACAAGATAATTAATGAAGGAGATATTAGTGGGGATAGGAGAGAGAGAAACTAACGGTTAGATAAGGGATAAGGGTTTAAAAACAAAAATTTAAATTTAAAGGAATTAAAACTTAGCATGGGAAACATAAAAAGTGAAATAAATTAAAAAGTCTGCATTATCAAGACAATTAAAAGGCAACGGAAAAGAGAGATAAAAGGAGAGAGGGTAAGAGCAAAACGATTCGTGGAATTCTCCACAATCGTGGCCTTGTTTAACGTCTAGGCCTCGACGTTTCTCTGATGTTTAGGGTTGGATGGGTAGATCTGCCACCTCCATCTCTTCTTCGGTTGATGGCTTGAATCCTTCATAAAATGGCTTTATCCTATGGCCATTGACCTTGAAAGGTTCTCCTCCATCCAGGCTCGTGATCTCGATGGCTCCATGGTTAAAAATGACAGTGACGACGTAGGGGCCGGACCACTTTGACTTGAGTTTCCCTGAAAAGATTCAAAGACGAGAGTTGTACAGTAAAACTTTTTGTCCAACGAAAAATTTCTTAGGATAAAGATGCTTATCATGGTGAGCTTTTGTCTTGCCCTTGTAGATCAGAGCATTTTCGTAAGCATCATTGCGGAGCTCCTCTAATTCTTGAATTTATAGACGACGGTGCTATCCACTATCGTTCAAATCCATGTTGAATTTTCTGATTGCCCAAAGGGCTTTATGCTCAAGTTCTACCGGAAGGTGACAAGGCTTACCATAAATGAGACAGTATGGTGTCATGCCAATCGGTGTCTTGAAACCAGTACGGTAAGCCCAGAGAGCATCGTCCAGCTTTAAGCTCCAATCTTTCCTTGATTGGTTGACTGTCTTTTCGAGGATAGATTTGATTTATCTATTGGAGACCTCAGCCTACCCGTTGGTCTGGGGGTGATAGGTTGTTGATACCCTATGGGTCACACCATATTTGTTGAGTAGGGAGGAGACGACTCGATTGCAAAAATGTGTCCCTCGATCGCTGATGAGGGCTCGAGGTGTTCCAAACTAGTTGAAGATGTTGGTGCGCAAGAAATTTACTACCACCTTTTAGTCGTCTATTTTGGTGGCCTTGGCCTCGATCCATTTAGAGATGTAATCGACAACAAGGAGAATGTATGTGTGTCCGAATGAGCTCGAAAAGGGGCCCATGAAGTCAATGCCCCAAATATCGAAGATTTCACAAGAGATAATACCCGTCAAGGGCATTTGATTCCTGGCACCTATATTCCCTATTGCTTGACATCGAGGGCATGATGCACAAAACATATAGCAGTCCTTAAAAATGGATGGCCAGTATATGCCTGCTTCCAAGACTTTCAAGGCAGTCTTTTTAGATGCGAAATGGCCTCCTGTAGTTGTCGAGTGACAGAACTTAAGGATCGAGGGCACCTCATCCATAGTTACGCAGCGCCTGATGATCTGGTCTGAACAATGCTTCCATAAGTAAGGACTGTCCCAGACATAATACCTGGATTGTCTCCTAATCCTGTTGTGTTCAGATGTTGAGGCATTGGTGGGATAGGAACCTATAGCACAGAAGTTGGCTATGTCTGAGAACCATGGGAATTGGACAGCTTGGGTTAGACATAGTCGTTCATCAGGAAAATTGTCTCTAATGGGCACCAGCGAATCGTCATCTTAGGCTTGAAGCCGGCTCAAATGATCCGCCACTGAGTTTTCGGAGTCTTTCTTATCTTTGATCAGGAGGTTGAACTCTTGAAGGAGCAAGATCCAACGGATGAGAAGGGGTTTTGCATTGGCTTTTGTCAATAAACACTTTAGGGCGGAGTGGTCTGTATAGATTATGACATGCGTGCCTAAGAGGTACTGTCTGAACTTGTCTAGGGCATAGACAACCGCTTGTAGCTCTTTCTCTGTGGTGGTGTAGTTCTGTTGGGCAGGATCCAACAACTTCGATGCATAGTAAATCACATAAGTTTCCCTGTCCTTTTCTAGCCCAAGACGGCGCCAAGAGCTGTATTGTTGGCATTACACATGATCTCGAAGGGAATGGTCCAATCGGGGGCTCGAATGATGGGGGTAGAGATGAGCTTGGCCTTGAGGGTATCAAATGCGGCCTTGCAACTGTCATCAAAGATGAAATCAATGTCCTTTTAAAGCAACCGACACATGGGCTGAGCGATCTTTGAAAAATCCTTGATGAATCGTTGATAAAATCTAACGTGACCAAGAAAAGAGTGCATGTCCTTAACACAAGTGGGATAAGGTAAGGATTCAATAACTTCAATCTTGGCTTTATCCACTTGGATCCCCTCACTTGAGACAACATGGCCTAGAATGAGGCCTCGATCTACCATGAAATGATATTTTTTGAAATTTAGCACCAGATTGGTCTCGACACACCTTTGCAAAAAAATTCTCAGGTTGGAGAGACATTCTGGGAAAGAGTTTCCATATACTATGAAGTCATCCATAAAGACCTCGATACAATCTTCCACAAATTCAGAAAAGATGCTCACCATGCATCGTTGAAAGGTGGCGGGAGTATTGCAAAGACCAAAAGGCATCCGTCTATAGGCAAACGTACCGAAGGGGCAGGTGAATGTGGTCTTTTCCCGGTCTTCAAGGGCAACTAGAATTTGGTGAAAATCAGAGTAGCCATCCAAACAACAATAGTGCGTCTTGCCCGCGAGACGCTTTAGCATTTTATCAATAAAGGGAAGAGGGAAATGATCCTTCCTTATAGCCGCATTTAAGCGACGGTAGTCGATACACACGCGTCATAGGAATCAATTCTCTGTCTTGCCCTGTTGTGATGGTAACGCCAGATTTCTTGGGCACGACCTGGATAGGGCTAACCCATGGGCTATTTGAGATAGGATAGATGACTCCCGCATCTAGCAATTTCACGACCTCTTTCTTGACCACCTCCATCATGGGGGGATTCAATCTGCTTTGGGGCTGACAGATAGTTTTGCCCGCGTCCTCTAGATGAATACGGTGAGTGCACAAAGCTAGTGACATGCCCTTGATGTTAGTGATAGTCCATCTGATGGCTTGCTTAAATTCTTTGAGCAAGAAAATCAGCTTTATTTCTTCGGGCTTGGCCAAGGTGCTGGATATGATGACCGTAAGGGAGTCGTTGGTGCCAAGATAAACATATTTGAGATGGATGGGCAAGGTCTTCAATTCCAAGCTTGGTGCTTGAACTAGAGATGGATGGAGTTTAGAGTGATCCGTTGGCAAAGACGAGGCCTCGAGGGGGGCAGAGGTGATGAGAGGTTGCTCTTCTAGGGCGACAACAACAGTGTGCAACTCTGATGGGGTTGCTATTGTCGAGGCCAAAACTTCCAATGTTTCAGGTGTGATGCTTTTGTCGAGGGCAATGTGCAAGGGGTCGTTAGAGTGTAAGTCAGCTAGTTCGTCAACATAAGGGTCAATAATATCAACATAAATTCACACTAGAAAATTCAGAAGAATATCGCATGGAGTCAAGCATGTTGAATTTGATGGTCTCGCCATCGAATTCATGGGAAATTGAAGCATCATGCACGTCAATCTTAGCCCTAACAGTAGCAAGGAATGGTCGTCCAAGGAGTACATCTGTGGACTTGGTGGATTCAGCATCTCCCATGGCAATGACGTAGAAATCCACCGGGAATAAGAATGCGCCCACTTGTACTAAGACATCTTCGATGACCCCCTCTAGGGAGACAACTGATCGGTCGGCCAATTGGATGACAAGCCTGGTGCTTTTCAACAGCCTGAGGCCTAGACTGTTGTAGATTGTCAAGGGCATGACGTTGATGCCTGCTCCTAAGTCGCACATGGCTTTCCCAATATCAACCATGCCAATCTTGCATGGAATAATGAACATCCCTTTATCTTTGCATTTGGGGGGGATTTTGCGTTGAATATGAGCAGAGACATTGATTCCCTCGCTGATCTTGCACTTATTTGTACATAGCTGTTTTAAGAACTTGGCATATCTGGGCACGTTCTTGACTGCTTGCAGCAAGGGGATGTTAATAAGGACCTTGCTGAACATGTTGAAAATCTCGCGATCCTCACTATCTTTCTTGGATTTGACCAGCCTTTGAGGGAAGGGCGGTTTAAGGATCTTGTGAATATACTCCTGGGTAAACTCAAGTGGATTTTTATCATTACGCGGAGAGCCTCTAGGAGAACGGATGCGATCTTTCATACATTCTAGTATCTTGGGCTCCTTGTCCTTAAGAACTTACTTTTTCTTGGTCGAGGGCTCGACAGGTTCATTATCGGGGGCTGGGAGAGAGGAGTTAAATGGCTTGCCATCGAGGTCTGGACTCTCACGAGAAGGCAAAAGGTGACCGCTGCGGACGGTTATAGCGCACGCTCCGTGCTTCAGGTTGGGTTCAGTTTGCCCTGGCAGTCTGCCTTTGTTTTTTAGTTCCTTCATTTTAGCCGTCAAGACTGCCATTTACTTTTCTAGATCCACAACTCTTTTGAGGGTCGTCTCTTCGCTAGGTGAGATAGGGCCAGGGGCTATGAAGGCTTGTCCCTATGGTGGCTGATATTGGTACTGGTTGTTGTGGTACGTGGGCCTTGGTTTGAAATTTTGCATGTTGTATGGAGGGGGGTGGTTGCCATAAGGATTTTTTTGTTGTTGTTGGCTAGGCCTTGATGATTGATGATTGTTCGACCAACCGGGGTTGGGCTGTTTCCAATTCTGGTTGTAGTTTTGGCCGTATGGGACATTATATCCTCCTCCTGCTGCATTCACTTGAATTTCATCTGGAATAAACGGGCAAGCATCGGTGGCATGATCCGAGAATTAGCAGATCTGGCAGGCTTTCATTTGGACAGGCTGTCCCATTGCCATGTTCTGAAGCATGCCCGTGATGACGGCTAATTGATTTTCCATAGCTACTGAGCGGGCATATTGATTATTGTTGTTGCTGATCATGGGCACGACATTCTTCGCCATAAGTTCAATGGTGGCTTTGGCAGCAGCTGGAGTGAGGGCACAAAGAGAACCGTTTGTGGTAGCTTTAGCAAGGCCTTGTCATGCGCTCGCAAACCTTCACAAAAATACTAGATGAGGGCATGCTTGGTTAGGTTGTGGGAAAGGCATAACGCTTGCATCTTCTTGAAGCGTTCAAAATACTGATCGAGGTTCTCCGTATCCTTTTGAAGGATAGAGACCAGTTGCTTGGGAGTGATCATGGCCATGGACGCTGGATAATACTTGTCCGTGAATACTTTGGACATCTCTACCCAAGAATGAATGGATTTAGGAGGGAGGCATAGAACCAGTCGAGGGCGTCGTCCTTGAGGGACCACATGAATGCATGGAGCTTAGCTTGCTCTATACTGACGTTGGTAGGCTTCATGGCTTCGCAAATGGAATGCAGTTGTTGGAGGTGCCTATGAGAATTTTCTTTGGCTACACCACGGAAAAGGGGAAGATGGTGCATGACTGCGGATTTGAGCGTCCAGTTGTGGGCAACAGCGGGCCATTCAATGCAAGTGCTCGGTGTTTTAGGGGCAGCATTGAGGTCTTCTATAGTTTGGACGTTTGGTGGAATGTCGTGCCCTAGAAGAGGTTGAACGTTGTGCCCTAGGAGAGGTGGATCTACCATATTGTGTAGAACTAGGTCGTCGAGGTCTTGATGAAAGAGAATACCGTGATTATCCGGGTTAGATAGATGACTGTCGAGGGCAGGACGTGAGACTTCCCTACGGCTGGTAGATGGTCCTTTGGCCTGTCTTCGAAGTCCTCTTTCCGTCCTGATAAGCTCGTGATCAAGGGGTAGTAGGTCTGGTGCAGATCTCCTGGTCATGCAAACAAAAGAGAGAAATCAGTTCCGTCACAATCCCCGGTAACGGCGCCAAAATTTGACTCACCGTCGAAACGGGTCAAAAATAATATAAGTCCTGAGGCCTAGATGTACAAACTAATTTGTGTAAAGCGGTAACAGGGTCAAACCACGGAGACTGAAATCTAGCCCTCGATGTATGACAGAGGTAAAAATGCACAGGGACGGGGGGGGATGTTGCGTTCCTTGTAGGCTAGAACGCCCTCCTTAGATCGTTGTCCGACGACGTGGCTTTCAATGCGAAAAATAACTCGAAGAAGACACGTGAATCTCCAAGTCGCAATGCTTGGCACTCCACGCAGAATCCCTTGAGGATCTTGCGTCAAACCTTTGAATCTCCAAATCGCAATGCTTGGCAATCCAAAGAACGGATGACTCAATGAAAGGTGCTTTCAAGTTTTACTTGACAAGCTAATCGAATGCACGAAACTCAATTAGTTGCAAGGTTCATCAAGAACAAGTGGATAAAGATCCAAAGCAATATGCTTTCAATAATCAGTAATCAAAGTCTGCTGAAAATAGCATGGGCGGCTCCTTTTTAAGGAAGCGCAAAACCCTAATTCCAAAAATGGAAACTAGTTTAGTTTCTAAATAATGACTTAAACGAAATTGGCAACAAGCCACCCTTCCAAATAAGTTCTGAAACCCTAAATTAACATAAATAAAGTCTAATAATAAGGATAGAAGTGCAGGCTCCGCCGTTTAGGTCAAAAGGCCCAAGTGGCTTTGCTTGCGGGTCCGCCGAATCACGTTTTAAGGAAACAAGGCGTTTTCCTTATTCCCGCAAGAGTTCCCACTGAAATTTGGAGGGAAACTTCTTAACACATATATTAAGTTCTGGACTGAATATTGTGCGAGAAAATATGCTCCAATCTTCAAAAGGCTCGGCAGTGGCTTTCGCTGTCCAATGCGGGCTTGTGATTTGGGCCTGTCCCAAATCCTTCGGGCGTTTCTCCTGATTTTTGTCCTGGACTCCTCTCTTGTATTATAAATGATCATGGTCTGGTCAAAAATAGGAAAAGGGCGCTGGTGGACCTAAAGGTCCGAGGTGGCCAAGTGTAGCCCATCCGTAGGCGCGGACGCGGTGCGGATTAGGGTTACAAGGCGCGGCTGGGGTGCGCGCAGGCTGGCTTCCTCCGAGGCTGTCTCTGCCTTCAGTTCCATATGGATGAGGCTACTGAGCCTCACTTGTAGGGCGCGGGCCCTGGCACGAGTGATCGGACCCGTGGGCGGCAATGGGAGGCTCGCGGATGCATCCTCCAAGGCTCGGGCCTTGGCGCGGGTGGTTGCGCCTGCGGGTGCGGCACTAGGGTTGGCTCCGGCTGGGATCGTATCATCCCCTCCATCTTGAGAAGGATTCGCCCTCGAATCCAGATCAGCAACATCCTCATCACCTGCATCAAACAACCGTAAGTCAGAAATATTAAAGGTTCCATGTATTGAACCATACTCACTTGGAAGGTCGAGGCGGTAAGCATTGTTGTTGATCTTCTCAACAATCTGAAACGGGCCATCTCCCCGTGGGGATAATTTTCCTTTCCTCCTCTGTGGAAATCTCTCACGTCTTAGGTGCAGCCACACCCAATCGCCAACTTGAAAGGACGCGGTCTTGCGGCCTTCATTGTGCTTGCGCACTAGGCGCTCATTAGTGCGCTCAATGTTTGCCTTAGCCTTCGCATGTATCTGTTTGATGTGTTCTGCCCGCTGCTGTCCATCTAAGTTAGAAACATCACTCAAAGGCAAAGGGGTCAAATCCATGGGAGTTAGCGGATTAAAGCCATAAACTACTTCAAAAGGTGAACAATTTGTAGTAGAATGGATTGAACGATTATAAGCAAACTCCATGAAAGGAAAATGATCAGTCCATTTAGAAACATGCTTGGTAACTAAAGAGCGTAAAAGAGACCCCACAGTACGGTTAACTACCTCAGTTTGGCCGTCGGTTTGAGGGTGACAAGACGTCGAATACAACAATTTAGTTCCAAGGCGACTCCACAACACTCGCCAAAAGTGGCTCAAAAATCTTCCATCACGGTCACTAACAATACTAATAGGCATACCATGGAGGCGGACTACCTCTCTAAAGAATATATTAGCAACCTGAGACGCATCATTAGTATTTTTACAAGGCAAAAAGTGCGCCATTTTGGAAAATCGATCCACAACAACAAATATACCATCCTTACCATCCCAAGACTTAGGTAAACCTACAATGAAGTCCATGGACAGATCGGTCCAAGGTTGGGAAGGTACGGGCAGCGGCATAAACTCACCATGACTAGCTAACCGAGATTTTGCCCTTTGGCAAACTACACATCTAGCAATCACACGCACAACATCACGTCTCATCTTAGGCCAATAAAAGTGTGATTTCAGCATGTCATAGGTTTTATTAATGCCAAAGTGGCCCATCAATCCACCACTATGTGATTCATGCACAAGTAATTCACGCAAAGAACACTTAGGAATGCAAAGGCGCTTGCGCCGAAACAGATAGTTATCATGCGTATAAAATTTCACATCAGCCATGGAATCACAAGTCTTATAGATCTCACCAAAATCCAAATCAGTAGGGTAGAGTGGAATTATTTGAGAAAACCCTAAAAATTTGACACTTAACGAAGAGATCAAGACATACCTTCTAGACAATGCGTCGGCAACAACATTGTCTTTTCCTTCTTTGTACTTGATGTGATAAGGGAAAGCTTCTAAGAACTCCAGCCACACGGCATGTCTCCTATTCAACTTCCCTTGTCCCTTTAGGTATTTGAGGCTCAAGTGGTCGGTGTGCACCACAAATTCCCTTGGCATCAAGTAGTGTTGCCAAACCTCGAAGGCCCTAACTAGTGCATAAAGCTCTTTGTCATACGTTGGATAACGCAGCTGTGCATCCTTGAGCTTCTCACTAAAGAAGGCTATTGGCTTCTTCTCTTGCATCAAAACAACACCTATACCGAGTCCACTTGCGTCGCACTCCAACTCAAACGGTTTGTCAAAGTCGGGAAGGGCTAACACGGGCGCGCTGGACAGCTTGTCCTTCAACGCTTGGAATACGGTCTCTTGAGGTTCCTCCCACCTGAAATCAACATGTTTCTTAGTTAGGTCATTAAGTGGGGCAGCAAGAGTACTAAAATCACGAATGAAACGACGATAAAAGGAAGCTAAGCCGTGAAAGGAGCGGATGTCGCTTGCTGTTTTTGGCGTAGGCCACTCCTTGATCGCTTGCACCTTCGCTTCATCCACCTTCACACCGTCCTTGCCCACTAGGAACCCTAAAAAGTCAACCTGTTCTAAAGCAAAAGAGCACTTGGAGAGCTTAGCATAAAGCTTCTCCTCACGCAAGGTCAGAAAAATTTCCTTAAGATGCGTAACATGCTCATGCAAAGATTTGCTATAAATTAAGATGTCATCAAAGTATACAACAACAAATTTGCCTATAAAACGCCTAAGAACATGGTTCATAAGTCTCATGAAGGTACTTGGGGCATTAGTTAATCCAAACGGCATCACTAACCATTCATACAAACCATATTTTGTTTTGAAAGCCGTTTTCATTCATCACCCTCTTTCATTCTAATTTGATGATAGCCGCTTATTAGGTCAATTTTAGAAAAAATTACACTACCACTAAGCTCATCTAACATATCATCTAAGCGAGGTATGGGGTGACGATACTTTACCGTAATTTTGTTGACCGCTCGGCAGTCAACACACATTCGCCAAGTTCCATCTTTCTTTGGCACTAGAAGCACTGGAACGGCGCATGGAGACAAGCTCTCCCGGACATATCCCTTGCTAAGGAGCTCATCAACCTGCCGCTGAAGTTCCTTGGTCTCCTCGGGGTTGCTCCTATAGGCTGGTCTGTTTGGGATAGTCGAACCCGGTACAAAATCAATTTGGTGCTCTATGCCGCGGATTGGGGGCAAACCGGCTGGCATCTCTTCGGGTGTTACATCCTTGAACTCCTGCAAAACAGTCAAGATAGAAGAAGGCACAGAAGCTAAAGGATCAAGGTTAGTAGTGCTCAAACAAAAAGATTTAAAGCGAAGAAGAATCAAAGGGCGATTCTCGCCGCAAAACTGTTTTTGTAAAACAAGCGCTCGGCGCAAATCTTTTGCTTTCGCATACAAGTTTACTTTCTTTTCCTTTTCTTGCCTTTTCTTTTCTTTTTCAAGCTCTTTCTTTTCTGTTTTTAACCCGTGCTCACTTTTTTCACGGGGGCTGTTTTCATTCTTTTCTTTTCTTTCAAACCCGTGCTCACTTTTTTCACGGGGGCTGTTTTCATCAATTCTTTTGTCTAGAAGCCGTGAGGCCTCAAATTCAGCATAGGACTTCTCTAACCAGAGCTGGTCCTCGAGCACTTGCTTAGGGGTAAGGGGTGCAAGTGTGACCTTCACTCCTTCCTTCTCAAGCTTGTACCGATTGCTCCTCCCTTCGTGAGTGGCGTTGCGGTCAAATTGCCATGGACGGCCAAGTAGCACATGTGACGCTTGCATTGGGACAACATCACACCATATCTCATCTCTATATTTCCCAATAGAAAAGCTCACCAACACTTGCCTAGATACCTTAAGGCCGACTCCATCATTCATCCATTGCAAAGTGTACGGCTTTGGATGTCTCACCATAGGTAACCCTAATTTGTGCACAAGAAGCGTACTAGCACAATTAGTACATGAGCCATTATCAATAATAAGAGAGCATACCTTAGTACCAATGTGGCACCTAGCATGGAATAAGTTCTCCCTTTGTTCCTCCTCACATGTTTCGGCCCTTGGCTGCACACTCAAGTTCCTCCGAACTACTAGGGTAACCGGTTCACAAACCCTAGCTTCATGATCGGCTGCCTCTTCTCCCTCACTTTCTTCTTCCGAATCCTCTACCAACTCATAATCATCCTCCGAGTCCATCTCTCCATTATCCCTAATAATCAGAACTCTCTTGTTGGGACATTCGGCCTGCTTATGGCCTCGGCCACTACACTTAAAGCACACAATGTCTCTTGTAGGCACACGGTTAGTACTAGTAATAGGAACTTTAGAAGGAGTAGGGTTTGCCGAATTACCTTTGGTTCCATAAGAAGGTTTAGATACCTTGGGTGTTTCCTTGTTGTCCTTATTCCCCTTGGGCCACGTAGACTTGTTCCAAGTGGAAGTCCGTGACACAAAAGTAGACGGCTTAGAGTAGGCTGCCTTAGCCTTGCGTTGCCTCTCGATCTTCACGGCCATGTGAAGCATCTCCTCCAAAGTCCTATATTGGCACAACTCTAAGGCGTTAGCTATCTCTGAATTCAGCCCACTCATGAACCTAGACATCTTCGAATCCTCATCCTCTATCACATTAACCCTCACCAAAAGAACTTCCAACTCATTGTGATAATCATTCACGGTCTTGGACCCTTGGGTAAGCTTTTGTAAGCGCTGAAGTTGGTCCTTATGATAGTACAGTGGAACAAACCTCCTCTTCATCACATACTTCATGTTCTCCCAAGTAGTTACGGGTCCTCTCACATCCTCATTCACTTGCTCCCACCAATGGGCAGCGTATCCAAAGAACTCCACGGAAGCTAACCTTATTTTCTTTTCATCCGTGTAGGTGTGACACCTAAAAATCGCTTCCATCTTTCGCTCCCAAGTTAAGTATGCCTCGGGATCATCTTTTCCTTCGAAAGGTGGAACCTTGAGCTTGACACTCCCAAGGTGATTGTCGACTCGCTCGCGCTCCTCGCGACGCGGCTGTTCTAAGTTACGGTCTCGCCTACCAAAGGCGTGTCTGCCGCGTCCATGTGCACCTCCTCGGCGCATGTGAAAACCCCTCGGTCCTGCCATGTGAAACTCCTCATCATACCCATCTTCAGAACCCTCGGCCTCATGCTCACTAGGCTGATCATCACCCGGTGGAGGCACATATGCTTCTCGGTCCACTCTAGGGTTTAGGTGTTGCGCAAAGTGTGCCCCGGGGGCTTGTGGAGCTCGATTCTCACGTTCCCTAGTCTCGACTTGCTGTCTCCAAGCTGCCATGTCCTGGAGCTGAGCTGCTATGTCTTGCAAGGCCTTGGCTACATCATTCACAGCCGTTGGTTCCCTTTCTAAATTTCCTGACATCCTGAAATTCACAAAAGAAAATTGCAAGCGTAAAATTGCCTAAAACTATCACTCCCTCACGTGTTTACGCTCGTGTTTGTCTCTCTATTAATCTCACAAAATCTCTCAAAGCAACTGTCCAGATCCGTCTCCAAGTGTCCAAGATGAACCTGACTCAAAGAAATTTCAAGAAAGGCTGCCCAAGAGACACACAAAGAAAACTAGTGTAGAAAGAAAATTTTGAGGTAATATACCCGAATCAATTGCAAAGATCAATCAATCAATCAAGTATAATACAGAGTAGATAGGTACAGTAGTTATGGAGTCAAGAAAAAGCTCAAAACAAACGGATTGAGTTAGTTTATAAACTCAAAAACGCTGATGGCATGCGATTAGGGTTTTGAAACTTGTTTTTGCCACAACTTTTGATTCCCAATTCGAAATCCAATGATTCTTTTTGCTATGAGTCACAAATTCACTCTAGTATTTGATTCTGAAGTTCTTTTTCTCCTTCTTTTTTTGAATGGTACTGATTTCGCCCCTGTTCTGTTTTTGACGAAATTGTTTCACTTTTTTTTTTTTTGAAATTCAATGCAACTGAAAACACAAATTAACTAAGACACTTTGGGGGACTTTGTTTTTGTTTTTTTTTTGTTTTTTGACAATAGTAAAGTCCTATAAATCGTTGGGTTGATTTGCACACTAATCGCACACACAAGACACAATTGACACAAGACAACTAACACACAGCACGCAAGAGAATTGGTGTAGAAGAGAAGAAGGAATACCAATTCTAACAAAGAAAACGCAATAATTAAAGGGATAGATTTACCAAGTCGGGACAGCTGAGCTCCGCTACCAACTGTTGCGTTCCTTGTAGGCTAGAACGCCCTCCTTAGATCGTTGTCCGACGACGTGGCTTTCAATGCGGAAAATAACTAGAAGAAGACACGTGAATCTCCAAGTCGCAATGCTTGGCACTCCATGCAGAATCCGTTGAGGATCTTGCGTCAAACCTTTGAATCTCCAAATCGCAATGCTTGGCAATCCAAAGAACGGATGACTCAATGAAAGGTGCTTTCAAGTTTTACTTGACAAGCTAATCGAATGCACGAAACTCAATTAGTTGCAAGGTTCATCAAGAACAAGTGGATAAAGATCCAAAGCAATATGCTTTCAATAATCAATAATCAAAGTCTGCTGAAAATAACATGGGCGGCTCCTTTTTAAGGAAGCGCAAAACCCTAATTCCAAAAATGGAAACTAGTTTAGTTTCTAAATAATGACTTAAACGAAATTGGCAACAAGCCACCCTTCCAAATAAGTTCTGAAACCCAAAATTAACATAAATAAAGTCTAATAATAAGGATAGAAGTGCAGGCTCCGCCGTTTAGGTCAAAAGGCCCAAGTGGCTTTGCTTGCGGGTCCGCCGAATCACGTTTTAAGGAAACAAGGCGTTTTCCTTATTCCCTCAAGCGTTCCCACTGAAATTTGGAGGGAAACTTCTTAACACATATATTAAGTTCTGGACTGAATATTGTGCGAGAAAATATGCTCCAATCTTCAAAAGGCTCGGCAGTGGCTTTCGCTGTCCAATGCGGGCTTGTGATTTGGGCCTGTCCCAAATCCTTCGGGCGTTTCTCCTGATTTTTGGCCTGGACTCCTCTCTTGTATTATAAATGATCATGGTCTGGTCAAAAATAGGAAAAGGGCGCTGTTGGACCTAAAGGTCCGAGGTGGCCATGTGTAGCCCATCCGTAGGCGCGGACGCGGTGCGGATTAGGGTTACAAGGCGCGGCTGGGGTGCGCGCAGGTTGGCTTCCTCCGAGGCTGTCTCTGCCTTCAGTTCCATATGGATGAGGCTACTGAGCCTCACTTGTAGGGCGCGGGCCCTGGCACGAGTGATCGGACCCGTGAGCGGCAATGGGAGGCTCGCGGATGCATCCTCCAAGGCTCGGGCCTTGGCGCGGGTGGTTGCGCCTGCGGGTGCGGCACTAGGGTTGGCTCCGGCTGGGATCGTATCAGGGGGGGGGGGGTTTGGGGTTTGTTGGTCAAGCAAGTTAACCAAGACAGCGATTTGAGCTAACAATTCTAACTACGGAAAGCGATAATCGAGGTCACGACAAGCAAATAAAATTAGAAATAATAATAAAGATCGGAATAAGTAAACAGAAGAATGAGTAAAGATAATATAAATCAAGGGAGAGGAGATCTTAGCAAAGGTCTTTCTTGGGTTGCGTCGAGGGCTCGATAGTCATCACCGCAGGGATATTCCATTCTCATGCCATAGTCATGTTATAGGGGTCATGTTTTCACGTAGACCCCCTGCTTTCTTTCTTAAGAAAAGTCACCCCCCTATTTTCACATATGAGATGGCCTTGACGCTTTGGTATCCTCCCAGCTACCTATCTTGTCATCAAAAGGCAACCTTTACACTTCAGCACTGTCACTAGCACGGAGCGGGGCAGGATCCAAAGAGCCCATGAAGATAAAGAAAGACACGTCTAGGGCTTAATGTCTCTCAGTTTGTCAGGCTCGTGACACAGCCCTAGTTAGTTGCTTGCCCTAGACGGATGAAACCAGAATCACCCGAGGACACCAATCTAGTTGCCTGCTCTTACCTTGCAGCTTCCCGGCTACATTTTCATTACAAGGGCGACAACAATCACAAAGGGAAAACTAGGAGTTGATCAAGCTTCTAATCACCCTAAGCAAAAATGGAGATAAAGTGACAAGCAACCAAATATAACTTTGAGAATATATTAAACACTATTAGGCCTCTTATCTACCCATACAACCCGCGAAATTCCCTTTGCTAAGAACGTGGGTTTTAGCCACTCATGTTAGAAAATGAACAAGTAATAGATGAAGATAGCATAACAAAATAAAGAAGAGATAAAGAAGAAAACTTGATTAATGTCGACCGGAGCTAGAGCTCCGGTTTGTTACAATGCTTGAAGCCGGCGACTAAGGAGAGAAGAGGGAGGAACAAGTCCCAACAATTAAAAACCCTAAAAGAAAGCTGCTGGAAATTATCCTCCAAGTGAGAGTGTAAAAATTCCTTCCTAAAACCCTAACACCCAAGGGTATAAGTATCCTAACCATCCACTAAGGGACAAAATTTCCAGCTAAGAGAAGTACAACACAAGGAGTGACACGTGGAGGCACGGAGGTGAAGACACGTGGAGATAACGCTTTTGGTCCGTCTAGGGCTCGATAAAGGAATCGACGGCAGGGCCTCAATGGCAAAATAGGTGTCTTGACCTCGACGCTAGTCTTGAAGCTTGAACTCCTCATAAATCTCTGGGAAAGCATGTGTTTTCGCATATTTCTCCTTTTTAGCCTAGATCTGCAATATGGATGGAAATAAGGGAAAATTAGCAGTATCATGCCAAAATCAAGGTAAGAATGAAGGGAAAATCAGGAATAAAACACACGCTATCAGATAGCAAAGAAAGTTCTGAAACGTCTGAATAGTCTTTCTCACCTGAGTTGGGTCTGCCCTTTTGTTAATCTACTTTGAGATCTTGTACTTCAAACTGGATGATTCTGGTTTGACTATAAAAAAGGTGGGTAAGTTGATACTCAACGTTGGGTGATTTCTCTATGATCATCAACTCGAAACGTGTCTCGAAGAGCCATTTACATCACGAGCCTAACCCTTTAGCCTTGCACGTCACATGTCATGCATCATGAGCCAATCTATATCAAGAGCCTCTAACTCATACTAACAAAGCATGATTTATATTGCACATTTGTTTGCAATATCCCCTTAGTGTAAATATGCACATCCCTACCTTTTTAGTCCTAGCCCTATTTTAAATGATGTTGCTTTGCACGAAAGATTCAGAACTGAGTTTGGTTTGGTTTCTCTTCGTGAGAATACGTAGACAATGTTCATAGACTCAACCATAATCTTAATCCTTCTTTCATGAAATCAACATCATTTGAATCAGAAATAATATGATTGTTGTGACTAACTTTGATATGAGTTAACTTTTAATCGATCTCAAAACGTTAAATCAATTGCATGTTTGTATAACCTCTCATTTTTGTGTGTACCTCGTCGACTCCTTTTTGCACATTTTCAATCATTTTTTGAAACTTCTTCTTCTTTCTTGTTTCTTCTGCGAATCTCAATATAAATGTTGGAAAATCTTGAGAAATATACAAAGATCGAGATGCCAAAAATGTTGTCCTAAAGGAATTTATTCCCCCATGATATAACGATCTCTTCTGACACAAAGTCAGGACCAAAACAGCAAGAATCAATAACAGAATAATAACCCGGGAAAGGAAACCCTCTCAATTTTCAGTTGTGGTTTTGTGTTGTGTTTTGGTTTGAGGGAGTTGATTGTATTTATAGGGAGGGAGAGATTTATGGTCATTGAAAAACTAGTCGTTATTATGGCCGTTGGAAACTTGTCGTTAATATGGTTGTTGGTAATGTGGTACGAATAACCTTTGTAATACCTAAATTTTACAACAATCCCCTACATATTACAAGGGTTGAAGGTAAGAATTCCTGGTTAATATATAGAGTAAAACTTTTCGAATCTTGTGTCTTTTGGACTATGAACCAGACCTAGATAAATAAGTTTTATCCTTACAGAGATAATGGTGAAGTTTAAAACTTCTATGAACCATTAACTCTTTTGCAAGGTAGGGAATTTATTTATCATGTTGTACCCCACAATTCTTGTTGTTAACGCGGTTGTGCGTGTTTTGGCCATGCGCGTGCCTGGATGTTAATGAATACTCTAGAGATTATAGATTATGCCACAATCTCATAGGAGCGGCCTCACTCCACATTAATATAGGTGATTTTATCAAGTGTACCCGCAATCAATACACCACCCATAAGGGATATGAAATCATTAAGAGTTCAAAAACTCATCCTCTCAATCAATACAGTCTAACACTTCTCACACCATAGGAGGGACAATCAATTTCGTGTTAGAAGAATTAACAAGTGACTTGTTATTACATATATGAACCTTCTTCATGGGATTTCCAATCACAAAGTTTAGGTTCCCATCACTGTTAATTTCTTAATATAGCTTTAAGTCTCATTCCCCTCGATGTTTCTTCAATTAATTTTTTACTCAGAGGCTTAGTCAGAGGATCGGCCAAATTCACTTCTGACTTCACATACTCTATGGAAATAATTCCATCTTCCTGCAACTGCTTAATCACATTATGCCTCAATCGAATGTGTCTATTTTTACCATTATAAGCTTTATTTTTAGCAATCGCTATTGTCGTTTGGCAATCACAATGCATAAACACAGAAGGTGTTGGTTTTATTCCCAATGGAATATTTGCCAAGAAGTTTCTTAGCCACTCAGCTTCACTACCAGCTAACTCCAGAGCTATAAACTCTGACTCTATAGTTGATCTCGCGATGATCGTTTGTTTGGCTGATTTCTAAGATATTGCACCACCAGTAAGGGTAAATACATATCCACCAGTGGATTTTATCTCATCAGAATCTGAGATCCAATTAGCGTCACTGTATCCCTCTAATACAGCGGGAAATCCACTATACAAGATACCATAGCTCATAGTACCTCTCAAAATATTTCATTAGTCTGTCTATTGCAGCCCAATGCTCTTGGTTGGGATTATGTGTATATCTACTCAACAAGGACACAACATATGCTATGTCTGGTCGAGAGAAATTCATCAAATGCAACAGACTCCTAATTATTTGTGCATACTCACTTTGAGTTACAAGCTCCCCTTTATTTTTCTTTAATTGGGTATTAGTATCATAAGGAGTACTCACAGGAGTGACATCGAAATGTCCATACTTCTTAAGAAGTTTCTCAGCATAATGCTTTCTCAACATAATGTTCCTGTGAAAGCATTATGCTATCACTTTTTCTTATGATCTTTACCCCTAAAACCACACTTGCCTCCCCCGTGTCTTTCATATCAAATTTTGAGGCAAGGAAAGATTTTGTTTCACACACTACCTCAAGAGTAGTTCCAAAAATAAGTATGTCATCCACATATAAGCAGATAATCACACATTTACAATTTTCAATTTTTACATACACACATTTATCAACTTCAATAGAAGAGAAACCATTAGAAGTCAACACTTGATCAAATTTTTCACATCATTGTTTAGGTGCTTGTTTCAAGCTATATAAAGATTTAATAAGTTTGCAAACTTTATTTTCTTGACCAGAAACTACACATCCTTCAGGTTGCACTATATAAATTTCTTCTTCTAATTCACCATTAAGAAAAGCAGTTTTAACATCCATTTGGTGAATAAACAATTTTTGAATAGAAGCCAAGGCAATCAAAACTCTAATGGATGAAATTCTAGTCACGGGTGCAAAAGTATCAAAATAATCCAAATTATATTTTTGAGTAAAACCTTTTTAAATTCTAGCTTTATACTTATCAACAGTACCATCGGTTTTAAGCTTCTTCTTAAAAATCCATTTACATCCAATAGGTTTTGCACTAGGTGGTAAATCTACCAAAATCTAAGTTTTATTTTGTGAAAGAGAATCAATTTCAATTTTAATGGATTATTTCCAAAGTAGAGCATCAGAAGAAGAAATAGCTTCGGAAAAGTTTAAAGAATCATTATCTACCAAATAGGTATAAAACTCATTTCCAAAAGATTTTCCTTTTCTTTGCTTTTTACTTCTTCTTAAATCCTTGACATCATTTTCAACTATATCAAGTGAATTATCACCATATTCATAAGAGGAATTTTCTACTGGTGCTTTAGAAATTCTACTAGATTTTAGAGGAAACACATGTTCAAAGAATTCTGCATTTTTAGTTTCAACAATAGTGTTAATATCAAGTACATTACTTTTCAATACATGAAATCTATATGCAGCACTATGTTTAGCATAACCAATAAACATGCAATCAGAAGTTTTAACACCAATTTTTCTTTTCTTAGGATTCGGAAGTAAAACTTTAGCAAGACACCCCCACAATTTTAAATATTTTAAATTAGGTGAATACCCTTTTCATAATTCATAAGGTGTCTTACCAGTTTTTTTATAAGGTATCATATTTTGTAAATGACATGCAGAAAGTAAAGCTTCTCCCCATAAATTATTAGGTGCATTAGAACTTACAGGTAAAGCATTCATCATTTCTTTTAAGGTTCTATTTTTCCGTTCTTCTACACCATTTGATTCGGATGAATAAGGTGGAGTTACTTCATGTATAATTCCTTTTTTCTCACAAAAATCGTTAAAGATTATATACTCACCACCTCTATCTGATCTAACTCTTTTAATTTTCTAATTCAGTTGGTTTTCTACTTCAGCTTTATATTTTGAAAACATGTCAAAAGCTTCATCTTTATTCTTTAGTAGATAAAGTTTAGTATATCTCGAAAAATCATCTATAAAGGTTATATAATACCTTTTACCTCCTCTAGTCATTGTTTGTTTTAGATCTCCTAAGTCGGTGTGAATTAAGCTAAGTAATTCTGTTTCTCTTTGCACATAATGACATGATTTTTTTGCTAATTTAGATTCGACACAGATTTCACACGTATTAGAACATGCATTATATGAACAAGAAATCATACCATCAGATTGTAATTTCTTAATATATGAAATACTAACATGTCCTGATCTAGCATGCCATAAATTATAAGAAACAATCAAGTAAGTAGAAGAAGTTGCAGTTTCATTCATAATTTCAGAAACATTAAGCACAAAAAGTCCCTAGTTACAATAACCCTTTGCCACAAAAATATTATTCTTGGTCATCACAATTTTATCAGACTCAAATGAGACTTTCACCCCAACTTTCCCTAGTAAGGACACAAAAATCAAATTGACTTTTATCTCAAGTACATGGAGTACATCATTCAGAGCCAAGGTCTTGCCAGATGTGAGTTTTAGAAGAACTTTCCCTTTGCCATGAACTTTTACAATTCAAGAATCACCAAGATAAATATGTTCATCTCCATCTCCTACTACAGTGTACGAGGTAAAAGCATTTCTGTTTGCACAGATATGCCTAGTAGCACTAGAGTCTACCACCCATTCTTTCACATTGTCCACAACAAGAGCCTGAGAAATGACCGCAATAATAATATCATCTCCTTCAACCAAATTAACTTTTAGTTTAGGAGGTTTGTCATTTCTTGCCCTCTTCCTACACTAGTGAGCATGATGACCAAGTTTTTCACACATATAGAAATTTTCTTTTTTCTTAAAAGAAGGGTTATTAGCCTTAGGAACATAATTGAAAGTTTTATTGACATACCTTGATTTATTATGATGTGGTTTGTCCTGCACCAAGTGAGCATTTGTTGTTTTTTTTTTTACTTTTGCAGCCTTCAGCTCCTTTCTGTTAGTGTCCTTAATGATGATGTGAGTGATGAGATCGGGCAGAGATAACTGTTTCTTCTTGTGTTTGAGTAGTTGCTTATAATCGCTCCAAGATTCGGGCAGCTTCTCAATAAGGATCCCAACACTGAATTCTTCTGGAAGTTTGATATTTTCAGCTTTCATATCATCTAGTAACTTGTGATATTCGTTGATCTGGATCTTGATATCCTTATCATTCACCATCTCCCATTTGTAGTAGTTGCCCACCATAAATTTTTGTTTCCCCACATCTTCAGTAGTGTGTTTCTAAACCATGGAGTCCCATATCGATTTGGCTTCCTTGTGCGGACAATAAGTGTCGAAAAGATCATTAGACAGAGTGCTAATAATCGTATACCTGCACACTTTGTTCGCATGAACCCAAGCTTCAAACAGTTCCTGATAGGCAGCAACATCTGGTTTTGGTTCTGTCAATGCGAACGCCACACCGTGAAGATCAAGGATAGAGAACACACGTTCCTGCCACCTCTTGAAGTTCTAACCACCAAGCGTTTCAATTCTGGAGGTGTCAGGAAACTTGTTGATAGTAGCAATAGCTGGTGCGGGAACAGAGGTTGAAGCAGAACCGTTGGGAGCAGCTACAGTTGGACGGGAATGTCAGTAGACATAGTAAATTCCTTTAGATTGTTGGAAAATTTTGAGAAATATACAAAGATCAAGACGCAAAAAACGCTGTCCTAAAGGAATTTATTCCCCTAGGATATAACGATCTCTTGTGACACAAAGTCAGGACCAGAACAACAAGAATCAATAATAGAATAATAACTCAGGAAAGGAAAAGCTCTCAATTTTCAGTTCTGGTTTTGTGTTGTGTTTTGGTTTAAGGGAGTTGATTTTATTTACAGGGAGGAAGAGATTTATGGCCGTTGGAAAACTAGCCGTTATTATGGTCGTTGGAAACTAACCGTTAATATGGTCGTTGGTAATGTGGCATAAATAACCTTTATAATACCTCAATTTTACAACAATAAAGAACGTCAAAATGTCAAAATCATTAAAACTTGTCAAAATCTAAACAAGCAGGGTGCCCAACACCTTTCCTCTTTGTTAAAGTTCTCGAATTCATGATGTTTATTTCACAAACTAGTGTGTTTTCATCAAATTAATGCTCTTTAGATAAAAAGTCAAATCAATTGTATTTTATGTTAAATTGACTTTAAAGCTGTTTTATTTAAAACATGATTAATAATGGTATTTTTTTATTTTTCATAATAAATGAAGTGAAGATTCTAATTTTTCATACCCGTTATGCCTTGTGATTTGAATCTAGATATTTGTTTTAAAGAAATGTTTTATCATGAGACTTTAATAAACAAATTATTGAAAATAAAAATAGTGTTTAAATTCATATTCACAATCATAAGGGGCACGTGGAATGAGGCAGAAAGTCTGCCACAATCTTTTTCCCTCTATTACTTTTTTATCTTGCTTACACACGAGACCCTTGTATCTTTTACTATTACTCTTTATTTTTTCACTGCACATAATCATTGAGACCCACATGTTCCTTCATTTTAATCCAAATTTTCGTTAAACTATTAATAGGATCCATTATTAATACACTTTTATGTAATCTCTATTAAATTTCCTTAATTTTTAATCTCTTAATATTTCTTCATACTTTTTTATTAAACTATTAATGAGACCTACAATTAATATATTTTTATGGAATCTCTACTGAACCTCCTTAATTTTTAATTTTTTACTATTTTTTTCTGATAATTTAGCTCCTTAAAATTTAACCTCATTTTTCCCACTCAATCCAAACATGTCCTAAATTTTAAATTTGAGAAAATGGTGATGAAAAAGTCACCAATGTTAAAAACCAAACATAATTAGTTTTTTATCAAAAAATTAGAAAAGATACCTTAAAATATCCATTTTTCTTCACTAATGATATTTTCAACTTTAATTGTTTAACCTAAACAACTACTCGCATTATAACAGTCAAAATTCTAAAACTAAACCTCATTTATTGGTTTTTTTTTTCAAAATAAATAAATAGGAGAAGTAATCTTAAACCATTTAAAAATCCCATAGCCAAATAGGCAATAGCCATACATAGGTATCATCGATCGACGAAGCGAACACAAAAAATACAGTTTTGATACCTCGAAAGTCTAAACAACAAAGCAGCCCATCGTAGTTACTTAAGCCACCCTACCCTTTCGCCATCTCGACAAGTCCGTCACTCTCACTCTCTTCTCCTCATTTCCATCCCTTAAAAATATCGAATACCTTACCTGCACACCAACCCAACGCAACCCCATCGGTCTCTCCTTTCCTTCCTTTTTCCTCTCCACCCAGATTCCCTCCGCCACCAGATTCCTTACCCCATGGAAGCCTCTCAGCTCCTCTCTCGGATTGGCCTCGCCGGCCTAGCTGTCATGGGTCAAAACCTTGCTCTAAATATCGCTGAGAGAGGCTTCCCTATCTCCGTCTACAACAGGACCACTTCCAAAGTCGACGAAACCCTCCTCCGCGCACAAAATGAAGGTCCTTTTCCGTTGACTGGGCACTACACTCCTCGCGATTTTGTGCTCTCAATCCAGCGTCCTAGATCTGTCATCATCTTGGTCAAAGCAGGGTCCCCTGTTGACCAAACGATTGCGGGTCTAACTGACTACATGGAGCCTGGCGATACAATCATCGATGGTGGTAATGAGTGGTATCAGAACACTGAGAGGAGGATTCAAGAGGTTTCTCAAAAGGGTATTCTTTATCTCGGCATGGGAGTTTCTGGTGGTGAAGAGGGGGCTCGCCAAGGTCCTTCGCTAATGCCAGGTGGGTCTTTCGAAGCTTACAATAATATCAAAGATATAGTAGAGAAAGTAGCTGCCCAAGTTGAGGATGGTCCTTGTGTTACTTATATTGGTGAGGGTGGTTCTGGTAACTTTGTGAAAATGGTTCATAATGGGATTGAATATGGTGACATGCAGTTGATTTCAGAGGCATATGATGTGTTGAAGCATGTAGGAGGGTTGTCCAACCAGGAATTAGCAGATATTTTTGGTGAGTGGAATCGAGGGGAGTTGGAGAGTTTCTTGATTGAGATAACTAGTGACATTTTTAAGGTTAAGGATGATTTGGAAGATGGGTATTTGGTGGATAAGATATTGGATAAGACAGGGATGAAAGGGACAGGGAAATGGACTGTGCAGCAGGCTGCTGAATTGTCTGTTGCGGCTCCAACAATTGCAGCTTCATTGGATTGCCGGTTTTTGAGTGGGTTGAAGGAGGATAGAGTGAATGCGTCAGAGGTTTTGAAAGGGGCTGGGATGAAAGAAGATGGCTTTGTAGTGCCCAATGTGGACAAGAAGAGGTTGATTGATGATGTGAGGCAAGCGTTGTATGCATCTAAGATTTGTAGTTATGCTCAAGGGATGAATTTGTTGAGAGCAAAGAGTGTGGAGAAAGGATGGGGGTTGAACTTTGGGGAGTTGGCAAGGATTTGGAAAGGAGGGTGTATTATTAGAGCTGTGTTTTTGGATAGGATTAAGCAGGCATATCAGAGGAATCCAAATCTGCCTAGTTTAGTTGTGGATCCAGAGTTTGCTAAGGAGATGGTACAGAGGCAAGCTGCGTGGAGGAGAGTGGTAGGGTTGGCTATTTCAGCTGGGATTAGCACGCCTGGAATGTGTGCTAGTCTATCTTATTTTGATACTTACAGGCGTGCTAGACTACCAGCAAATCTTGTTCAGGCTCAGAGGGACTTGTTCGGGGCGCATACTTACGAGAGGGTTGATCGCCCAGGAGCATACCATACTGAGTGGACAAAACTTGCTCGCAAGAGTGATGCTGGTGTTGGTGCTTTCAATTGAGTTTCGTTCATTGGCTTGGTTGGTTGTTCTTTCTTGCTTGAATGTTTCACCTTTCAATTGGGTGTTTTGATGGTTTGTTATTTGAATTTGTGGTTGTAAGTCTCATTGAGGATCGCTGGTTGAGGCATAGCAGTTAGTAGATAGCATATCACTTTTGCTGTTAATAAGGTATGCATGCCTCTTTAAACGTAATGAGGGTTTTTTCTTTCATTTACAGTAGATAAGATAGAATTTACTACTGCTTTTTATAACTTTCTTGCTGGCTGCTCAATAATGTTTCCATTTCTTATGACAGCTTTTGGATTTGAACTTATAAATCATATCCATGATGGAATTATATGCCTTCAGTTATCTCTGTACAGATGGATCTTACTTGTTTGTGCCGCCTTGTTTTGCAACACAAGTCATACCTAAAATTGATGTGGTTGGATTGCACCGTGTGAGGTTGCATTGTTTTAGGTCCATAAAATGTTCGCTCTCTGGAATTCGAGGCTTGCTGCCTTATCTTTCGTTAGTAAGTGATCATGAAAATTGCTAATCTCGAATATGCTCAGGAGCCCATGTTATTACTTGTAACCTATAACTTGTTGAAATCATTTGGTAATTCAGTCATTATACTGTGTTGACTATTCCATATTTGAGCCGAGTAGTACGAGTAGTGAATAACTTCAACAATGAATCTACTTTTTTTTTTCCTTTTTTTGTTCCAATGAGAAAGGAGTAGAAAATAAATAAGGATAAATTTCAGCTCCAAGAAGCGAGAAGAAAGTAACGTTACAAAATACACAAATCTGCAGAGAGGTCAAACTATGAACAACTTCAACAAGAACTTGGTAAACCTCAGATTTCTATGATGCATCATCACAAAAAATAGAACAAAAACGAAGTAAAACGTTGAAAAGTGAGGATAAAGATTCAGCAATCAGCACCATGAAACGAAGAAGGCAAAAAACAACACAAACGGTAAAAGGACCTAGGAAAAGGCTACAGTCTCAATGGTTGGTTGAGTTCTTGTTACAGTAGCCGATGGCATTTTGCTGCTACGAATCCATATAGTTTCCAGAACCAAGTCATCATCAGCTTGCCTTTCAATCACTTGAATCTTCTTGGTCATCAAATGTTTCAACGACACCACTATTGGAGAAATAAAAACCAGCCGAGTCTCTCTTAATGGAATGATACTGTCCGCTTTGGGTCTGAACCCGCACGATTTTCACAAAAGGCCTCATTGGATCCACTCCTCATATTTAGTCTCTCTCCTTTTTCTTTCCGATGTGGGACTTTGTTCGCACACCCCAACAATCTCCCCCTTAAACTAAGTACCATAGAGCCAACCACATTGACCTCACCAATCTCCCCCTCGAACCTCTCGACCTGGAGAAACACTGTACTTTTCCAGTTCGGCTAGGAGATTCACAGCGTGCCACCCACATCAAGGCCCATTACTCAGGCCCAGCCGAACCTTCGGCTCCGCTACCATTGTTGTTAGAGAAATAAAGACCCACTCGAGTCTCTCTTAATGGAATGATACTGTCTGCTTTGGGCCTAAGCCCGCACGGTTTTCACAAAAGGCCTCATTCCATTAAGAGGATCAACTCCTCTTATATTTAGTCTTTATTTCTCTCATCTTTCCGATGTGGGACTTTAGTTCGCACATCCCAACAATCTCCCCCTTGAACTTAAGTACCACAGAGCCAACCACATTGGGCCCACCAATCTCCCCTTCGAACCGCTCGACCTGGAGAACCACCGTACTTTTCAAGTTCGGCCAGGAGATTCACAGCGTGCCACCCACATCAAAGCCCATTACTTAGGCCCAGCTGAACCTTCAGCTCCGCTACCATTGTTGTTAGAGAAATAAAGACCCACTCGAGTCTCTCTTAATGGAATAATATTGTCCGCTTTAGGTCTAAGCCCGCATGGTTTTCACAAAAGACCTCATTCCATTAAGAGGATCAACTCCTTTTATATTTAGTCTTTCTCTCCCTTTTCTTTTCGATGTGGGACTTTGTTCGCACACCCCAACAATCCCCCCTCGAACTAAGTACCACAGAGCCAACCACATTGGGCTCACCAATCTCCCCTTCGAACCGCTCGACCTGGAGAACCACTATACTTTTCTAGTTCAGCCAGGAGATTCACAGCGTGCCACCCACATCAAGGCCCATTACTCAGGCCCAGCCGAACCTTCGGCTCCGCTACCATTTGTTGGAGAAATAAAGACCAGCCGAGTCTCTCTTAATGGAATGATACTGTCCGCTTTGGGACTGAGCCCGCACGGTTTTCACAAAAGGCCTCATTGGATCCACTCCTCTTATATTTAGTCTTTCTCTCATTTTTCTTTCCGATGTGGGACTTTGTTCGCACACCCCAACAATCTCCCCCTCGAACTAAGTACCACAGAGCCAACCATATTGGGCTCACCAATCTCCCCCTCGAACCTCTCGACCTGGAGAACCACTGTACTTTTCCAGTTCGGCTAGGAGATTCATAGCGTGCCACCCACATCAAGGCCCATTACTCAGGCCCAACCGAACCTTCGGCTCCGCTACCATTGTTGTTAGAGAAATAAAGACCCACTCGAGTCTCTCTTAATGGAATGATACTGTCCGCTTTGGACCTAAGCCCACACGGTTTTCACAAAACGCCTCATTCCATTAAGAGGATCAACTCCTCTTATATTTAGTCTTTATTTCTCTCATCCAACAACAGCTGCCGCACCGAATCCAAGCACAAACCCTATCATCCATAAATACCATCTCCTGTTCTTCCTTTGCTCCTTTCCTCCATTGGTAATTACCAAAGGAACCACTACAGAGAAATGACCCTCATCTCGATACTCGCACACATTCTCCTCCCTCATCTCACTTAGCTGAAATGTTCCGTTCGCACTAAAAGCTACACATCTAACTACACCTGATGAGGACACATTTGCGAAACGAATTGCAATTGGCCTTCCTCTTGTGTTGAGACTAACCTGTTTGATACTGTTGGCCTTCCTATTGTCATTTGATGATGCATTAAACACCATGAAACCAACAACAGGAGTGAGCATTGAGGAACCTAGAACATTATAATACCGAGAAGACCAGTTTCCCAAGTCTTGATACACAATTTCCACCCTCTTCACATGAGGCATTGTTTTCGTTCTTGGCGGGATCTTGATGTTGCTGAAATTAGCACCAACGTTCCAAAGTATCCGGCTTCGGAGACGAACGATTGAAGCTATTGACAAATTGTGAGGCAGCAGAGCTGTGTATAGGGCACCAGTGTGAGGCCTGTGCCTGACGAGTGGTAAAAGCATACTCCTGAAGAGTGACATCCAAAGAATCAGTAGTAAAGTTGCTCAAGCTCTGCGCCAATGGCAAGAAACGCAGGCTGATGATCAACCAGATGATGAAGTTCATGCTAGATATTTTAGCTAAGAAAATGCTAATGGAAGTTCTTTTTTTCTGACGAGTCAAGAGGTGAGTTAAGGTCTACAGTCTATAGAGTAGCTTTTTCAGCATTTTGATCATCACTGATCATACTTTTCTAAGCATGCTCATAGTGGACCACCGTTAGAACGACTGAGAAGTCGATTAATACTCGTCTGCTAGCTCAGGACTAATCATGTTTACATCGAGTAAATCCATTAAAAGGTTATGAGATTCCAATAAGTAATAACTCCATACACAATTACTAAACTCGCTAACACCACTTGCACCAACCAATCACTGTTTCCTGCTACTGTTTTGTGAGACACAATCCTGACTAATAATTCATTTCATATAGAGAAATGTTATTCCGAAAAGGAAAGGGGTCAAAGTCTAGAAATTTTCGTTGGAGCCCCATTTGTACTCAATTAGGTGTTAAGACTTTCAAGCAAGGAGAAGAGGTTGTTGAAATGCACTCATGTTGTTGAAATACAAAAGTCCTCATGATGGTTGGAGATGGAGCAGTGCTTTTTTTGTGTTTCCACTTTTTCAGGCATTTTGCAAAAAATCACAAGGTCCAGAAGCAGACTTAATAATGTAAACCAAGTGATAATTTCAGTTCTCCCCCCGCATCCTTGACTCTATGCTAAGACCAAGATTCAGTACTACCAGAAGAGTCCCTGAATCATTTCGTTCTTTTGTTTTTGCATAATCATGTACTACAAGTTACTTCTTCCGTTTTAAATTCAATAATACTCCCTCCGTCATTTAATAATTGACGTTTTAACCTAAAAATTTCTATTTGGGTTTATTTGACGTTTTCGTTGTTTGTGCTGTTTATCATTCTTTTAATATTATTTCTTACGCGTGGGTTCCTGACAAAAATAACTTTTTTTATTTTTTAATATTAAAACTGACGTATGAAACCTTAATAAAAACAATTTTTTTAATTGTTTAATATTAAAACTGACCCTAAGTTATTGACAAAAATAATTTTTTTATTTCTATAATATTAAAAATTAAAATGGGCTCACTTTCAAAACTCGTGATTTGTGAATTCGCGTTAATTATTAAACGAGGAAGGAAGTATTTTAAAAGTTAGCATATTACTTCCGTATGCCAATTTTGGATTAGTTTCGGAATTTTAATAGTCAGACACCTTTTCTTTCTTTCTTGGAGTATTGTGCAGCTTTTATCCTAAAAGGTCGCATAGTGCTAAAGGGAAAGAAAGAGTCTACCCAAAAAAAACATGATTTAATAATAGAATGAAAGGAGAGTTGGAGCTGCAGTTACCAAAAGCAATGTATACAGAAAAATCTACAATAAGAATTAGTTGTGCAAATTTCATGTGTTTTTTCTCCTGATTAGGAAAGAGTACAACATACAGAAGAGCCCTAACCATAATTACTCATAAATACTTGTGTTCTTAGAAATTTGAGAATCCGACTTTATTTCAAATAGGGTCGGAAATCATTCAAATGGACCTCAAAGTATATAGACATTCAAGCCAGGGAATGGCAAAGGGGGAGTTAGGTCCTACGTCTGCTCAATCAGCTATATAGAAAATTAATAAGTTGTTAGCTCTACTGATGGATTTAGAAAAGAGAAATCTCATCTGGGCAGACTGTTGGGCATTTTTACAGACCTTTCCATCTCTCCTTGGGCATGTTTGCAGCTTCTCAGCACGCAAAACCCGCCGATACTCCTGAAACCCCGAGACTACTCGTTCATCCATCTTAGGCATCTCCATTACAACTGCCTTGAAAATGTGATAGCACTAAAATCAGTAGAACAAACAACAACAGCTTGGAAGCAGAGAATCTAATTAAAGCAGCTATGATGATGTATATGTATATGTACACGAAACCTCATGTTGGAATGGCCCCAAAAACTGAAAAAAAAAATATTGTGGCCATTGTCCCAGACAGGTCTTCAAGACTCCCGCTTTATGGTGAGCTCAGCCCTGAGGTGGAGGATGTCATTGATGAAATAAATGCTGTCATCTGCCATGAAGGATGTCCAAGGTATACCAAACAGGTTGCGGTACCCAACAGCCTTCCCTCCAGTGAAAGTGTAGTTCCCATTGTACTTGATCCCATACTCCTCAGTGGGCTTTGACCTTGCCGCAAACACATAGTCAACGGCAAAAGCCACCGATCCCTTCTCTTGCATTCCTAAAAACAGTCCAAAACAATGGAAAGTGCTTTGCTGATCCATATTGCAGTGGGCAGACAAGAAAAACCCCTGCCCCCCTAGGTGAAATGCTTGTGAATACATGCGACCAGCTGGAAATAGACTTGCACACTCCTTGCGTTTTAGGTCTAGATATACAATACACTGCTGCCGGGGAAGTTCAAACTCAACTACCTTGACTGGTCTATATTTGTATGCTCGTTCCACAAAACGACGGTATGTAGCATTAGCTTCCTCAGCTGCAAGAGCACGTTGTCTGTGTGGTGTCTCGGCCTTGAAAAAGAGAGCCTCAAGCACCACCTTAGAGGCAATTTCAGTTTCAAAGTCATTGCAAGCTAAAACTTTCTTCAGTTTTCGACATGTCATATATGGGAAACGGATTAATCGACCAAGTCGAGCGGCAAGGATTTCCCGCCTTTCCTCCAATTTGGGACAATGGGCACGAGCCCACTTAAGCACAAAGTCATAAACAGCATCCTCAGAGGCAACCTGTAGATCATCACTGGATAATACTGCCTCAAAACCAGCCAAGGACAAGTTGAGCACCTCTTCCTGGAATCTACAAAAAAATGCATGAAATTAATAGCACCACTCCTTAAATCAAGGAAAAGACATTAAGACAACTGCAGCAGAAAAAAAATAATAGAGATAATAATAACAATAATATTTTAAGCTAATAGCATCTCTTTCTAATATATCCGGAGAGGATGACCAGGCAAAGTTGTGTTTATCAACCCATCCCCATTTCAATTTTGGAGAGAACATCCATTCACATAATAAGCTGAGAATCACTAGAAAGTCTGAATAAAAGTAAGAATAAATAGAACTTAAACCGTCTAAGGAGCAAGTACTTGAGTCATCAATTGGAGTGTAAATGGAGTAGCAGGTAAGAAAAGGGGTCTCACCTACTTATATCTTTGTACCGCACAGCAAGAAACTGCTTTGCTGCATCCGTCAATGGCTGAACAGCATCGGCCATCAAAACATTAGAAGGAAGGTCCAAGTAGAGCAATGCAGACTCACAGGTCATGGCCAGGTTGCGCAATAACCTGCTGCAATATCTCATGCATGATGCAACCTCAAATTTGTCTGCAGCCATCAGCACATCAAGCAAAGCTGTAGTTGTGGTTGCTGATAAGGTGTTGCTATACATAAAATTAAGAAGATCCATCAATGCTGCTTCTTCTGCTCCACAACAACAAAGAAGGGGAAAGAAACAGTTTCAACTCAACTTCTGTCTAGTTAAGAAAAAGAAAACAACAACAACAATAAGATAATCTTGTAGACTCAAAATGGGTATAAGCAGAATAGCTGAACACCAGATAGACCAATAAAGAAGTTCAAGAAAGTTTCAACATACTATACAAAAAAATACTCCCTCCGTCCTTTAACAAATGTCGTTTTGGGTGTTGGCACACTTCTTAAGGTAATGATTGGTTCGGAGAAACCGAGGTTCTTTATGAATATTCTATCCCTGATTTTTCCAGTATTTACAAGAATGCCATTCTTTCTGATTTGAGAACAAAATTCAGAAAAGCAAGAAAGAGAAGACGAAGGTTAAAATGGTAATCTCACAAGATAAAGCACATTGGAAGATGAGAACGTCATTTGTTTTGGGATAGGGAAAGAAAGCCAAAACGAGATTTACTTAAGGACGGAGGGAGTAATAAGTAATAATACCTGCACTGCTAAGTAGAAAACAGAGATTATATGCTAATGCACTTACCAGAGGCATGTATCTGTAAAGTTACATATCGCTGCTCTGACTCTCTCATCCCATTTGAGAACAACTATACAGAAAAGAAAAAAAGAAAAAAGAAAACCAAAACAGAAGCTTACACAGGTTAGCGTGAAAACAGAATGAAGATATTCACAGCAAAGATCAAGGCACAGCAATCCCCCACCTTGTAGAAAAAAGGGCTCTTAGCCGCCAATATTGGAGAACTTATATGGATAGTCTTAATTCTAAGAACTGTGGAACATTCCATACTCCCGGATGAGTCACCGTGTGCAGGATGATCATCTAGAACAAGCAGCCGAAACAAAATTCCATAAGCACATACCGAATCTATCAATCAGATCACATTCCACAGGCAAAAACATATACAGAAAAAGTCCATACCATGTTCGATCAAATTCAGTCCGGCATTTGTTGGAGATTCCTCAACCATTGCAACGGCCTCTTCATCCAGATTTTCATAAACTACAGCATCCTCTGTGTCCGGCAAGCTACAACTCAACAACTGCTCCTTGCATTGACTTACTTCTGCAACTAAACCCGCAAAGGAGAAACCAATATTTCAATCAGAAAATGGAATATCACCAAAGAAAAATGATCCCTAACAGGAAATGCGTAATCACATGAGTCAAAAACATACAAGTCCAGAGAGATGGTGCCACAATTTAAAAACCATAACAACACGCTTGACCTCCTTGATCACTTCACTTAGAAACTATGTAAAATTAGAAGAAACAGCAAGGACATTTGCAAAAGATGCAAGCATCTATTTCTCTCACATGGATCATTTCTGGGACCTACAAACAGTGCCAGGAGTGGACTCTCGTGTCAACAGCAAGTACCCTATCACAACTCATAAATTATAAGCCTTTACAAAATCTTCATATTTGTATGAGCTACATATTAATATGAACTTCCATAAATTGGACACTAAAAACATCAAGAGTCTAAATTTTTCTTCACTATTGAACAAAACAAGAAGAGGAATTCGTTAGAGTTACAATGACTTCCCCAGATCATGCACATTAAATGAAATAGGAGGACAATCCAAGGCAGTTCGAGCAACCTATCTTGACTATAGGGGTGAAGTCCATTGCTTGTGATCAAACACAAAAAAACTAAGAGCTAAGAAAAGCAGAGAAAACAAAAACTTCTAATGAAGCTTAGTATATAATCCATTTAAGCTCCTAAAATTACATCAGTGTTGACATAAAAGTCCTTATATGCCTTTTCATACTGTAACATTTATTAATTATCGAGTGGATCCATGAGATGGATTTATTTTTGTTTTCTATTGGATGCTCCCATTCAATTCGTTGTTTTGTTAGTTTGTTAACATTATTGATCTTAGTGGTTCATAGAATTGGAAAGGGAAAGGCTACAGAAATTGAGAGGTCTCCTTATAATATGGTTGGTAAGCACAATTGCTCCCCATTTAGAGTCAGTGAATAATCATATCTGTCACTCATTTTCCTACCAAGCCGATCCAAAGGTTCATGATGCTAGCTAAATGCCTTCCTATGCTTCAAAGCAATTAAACAGTCAACTGAATTAAAGCTTATTTCCTCTTATGATTCAAATTGTTATTTTTGCATAGTAGCGTGCATCAAATAAAATCTTTGAATGACTTACGTGTCTTATTTTATAGTGTTACTAGTGATAATTTCCAGTTTTTAGAACAAAATCTTCTGACTCGTGCGATTTAGGGCATTCCTAAGCACAATTGAAACAAAACTACACTCGCCTATTGCAAGGAATTGCAGCTAGCTATCAGAGTTGAGAACTTTAGAAAAGCACACTACATGTATTGACATTACTGCTAGCCCATCCCCTAAAATCTACTCCACAATCCAACAAATGGCACATACTGTATAAAACTTACAAACGAAGCAACCTACCATTATCTTTCTTAATATCCTCTCGCCGCCGCTTGCGGTTGCGTGCCCACTCCGCTATAGTGATGCAGCCATCAGCATCGCATTTGGTGTCGGGAAAATCAGGGATGATCCAAATCCTCAGAACACGGTCAGAGAAATTACTGTCGTTGAACGCGAATCCAAAGTCCGACTCAGACCGGCGGCCAGGAGAGAATTCGGATTCCATGTCTGCTTGGGGATCAAAGAGGTCCGCGCCGCTTCCTAACACTCTCATGACATGAGCACGAACCCTAACAAGGTTTTAATTAGAGAAATACAAGTGATTCAGTTACGGTTTAATCAGATTTGTGGTTTAGAAAACCTGGGAAATGAGGAGGAGAGCAGAGTTGGTTGAAACTTGAAACCTGACGATGTGTGGATTTTGCCGTTTTGGCTGGAGAAGGAAAAAGACACTGTTTGTGTAAGTGTAATTTACCAAAAGCAAAAATAAAATAAAAATAAAATACGTCGCTAATATTTTTCAATAAAACTAATAGAAAATATGTTTGCCAAAAAACACAAAATATGTTTACTCTACATTTAGAAAAAACAAATCTTACCATTTGAGGTTGCACTTCAACTAATTAGCGTATATCATTTTATAGTATAGATTATGGAATCGATCTTTAATATTATAATAATAATTGATAATAGAAAAATATTTCTTAGACATAAAAATAATTTATTTTTTTTACCAAATTCTTCTTTTCAATATATTTATTTTTAAATATAGTACAAAAGACAGTAATAAATGTTTAATGATGGTAAATGTAATGCAATAGATAAATAGATAAACATAAACGAGAAAGAAGTGAAAGAAATAAAATTAACCTCTCTCAAATAATGAGCCACCAATTTTTATTTCACAACGAATAGGAGAAAAATTAAAAAAAAACTTAGATTAAGTTTCTATTTCTCTAGAAAATAAGAAGATTAGAAGCACGGTTTTCTTGCATAACAATTTTTTTTATAAAAAATACTAAATAAACATTTATTTAATGATTTCTTGCACTACAAAATAAAAGCCTTATATCGATGGGCATTAAATATCGACGAAATTTGAAATTTATCGACGAAATTCTCCATAGATAACTAAATATTTTTTTTTTTTACTTTTCCCGTCGCAAATCTGGTTTTTTTGCGCGTGCACGTTATCGACAGGAAAACTCATCGAAAAGCCTATCACTGTTTTAAGATTTTTATCCTCACAATTTAATTGATTGTATCATTATACAAATATATTAATATATAAATTAATTATTTTTCACTAGTAATTATATATTAATTAATTTTTATTAATATATGAAATTACTAATTCTAATTACATATTTATTAAAATTCTATATATATGATCAGGTTTGAGGTCTTAGATTTAGGTTAAGGATATAGGGTTTAGGTTTAGGGTATGAGTTTTCGGGTTTAAATATAGAGTATGGGTTTAAGTAATTACTTATTTTCAAAATAATTAATATATAATTGTAAATGAAAATATTTAGATAATTAATAAAATTACTAATTAAGAAATTACATATGTTATTAGTTATAAATAGATAGGAGCTTTGATCGGGTTTAGTTGCAGGGTATGAATTTCAGGTTTAGAGTATAGGGTGTGAGTATGGGTGACTCGGTGTCATGACCGTCAAAATTAAATACAACTTAACATTAACTACAAAATATTGCAAAAAATGATAAGAGGTTCGATCAATAGAGAATGGGTGGACTTAAAACAAAATAAAGATTAGATATGAACAAGAAATGAAAGTAATCAATAGGGGGTTTTGTTTAAAAACTATGAATTAAAAAATCAATGAAAACACGTGACACAAGAATTAGATTGATGTTTAAAAAATTTGTAAAAGGTTCCCAGTAAAGGCTAAAGCAAGTTATGATTCATAAGTATTCAATCATCGATGCAATAGTATTCATTCCTAGTTTATAGAAATGTTATAGAGACCATGTATAGTTCTTAGGACTCGTACTTCCTCCTACATCAAAGTACCTAAAGATATACTCTATTAGGTAACCCTAACCAATTAGTATTGTGCTGGTTACAGAGTTTACTAAATTGATTGATTTTGATTAGGAGAAGAGACAAATCTAAGCTAAGGCTCTTTAGTTGTCAATCAGGACTTAACCTAAATATTATTCTCTATAGTCCGCAAAAACTAGTTGTCTATTTTATCTATCTGGCTTCGAGGTCTGCCGTTACCTTTAAGAATGACTATTACTATTCAAATTAAAATCTAAGTTGATTATATATAAACCTAATATGAATAGTCATGACAAGTGCTTAGAGAACGCATATATGCTAACCTAGAAACTATTAAAAACAATTAGATCTCACAAATACTTAGAATCACAACTTTATTGCCTTTACCATGAACAAGAAAGCTTAGCTAGAAATAGACAAGAAAATTAAAAGCATAAAGTTAAATTGCATAAATTAAAACTCACTTGTTTCCAAAAAAGAAGACGAAGGAGAGGTTGATTAGAGAAAATAAGTTCATAACTAGATAAGAAAAACCAGAGAATGAGAGATTAGCTCTCCAAAATCTAGGAAGCTTAAATAAAGTTTTATCTCCTTAATTATCTCTAAGAAAATAAAAATAAAATATCCTAAGTGTTTTACTTCAAACTAGTATCTGATCTTCTCTTCAACGAATTCAGCAATAGAATAGAGGTTGAACTTATCTAGGAGTTGTTTGAACCAATCCAATCGTGCATGTTTCTAGAAGGAGTGACGCACACTGTTGGCATTTGTTGTCAGGATCTGGCATAGAAACTCGTCTTCGTCAAGACTTATTCTTCTTGGGTTGGAGTCCTTCTTGGCCAAGAATGTTAGTTTTTGAAGTAGATTCTTCCTTGGCTAAGAATGTTTGAGCAATTTCGGTCCTTTTTGTTGTTTCCCATCCAAAGCCTGCCTTCTTAGCTCCTTATTGCAAAAGTGGGGGAAATCAACTATAATCAATAGATTTACTGTCTAAATTGTGTGAAAATAGACAGTAAAAATAACTAAAATATGCATTCAATCAATGGGGTACGAGCATGAGAGTTTGGATAATTAAGAAGTTACATATACGCACACTATAAAAATACTAGATAGGTGATCGCTTGTTGAGAGCCTAAAAAATAAGTGTGAATTACAACTCAATACGACCCACAAAGGACTTGTAGGTAGTAGTAAGAGGATCGTCCTCAGAGATTCATTGGATGTGTAGTTTTCGATGACTTTCAAGTCACATTAGATTTGGGTTGTTTTTGGGACTAGTTAAAGAAAAAATTGAAACAAGACAAGTAAATGTGGCTTGGTTAGAGGCTTGGCCAAGACAAATGAGCTAAGGTGAAAAGTGAGATGTGAGAGTTCCTAGTAAGGGCACTTAGTGAGCTATGTTCTTTATAGTTCAATCATTAATTCAATAATGTTTATCTTTTTCTTCACATTGTTGCTATAGAATACAAGGACTCCTATATATTCCTGCTTCCCTCTTATATCAAATTTTCTAGCGGGAACTCCCTACTAGACAATCCTAACCAAACAACACCTTACTGGTTAACGGGTTTACTAGTTTGGTTGATGGTTTAATTTGATCTGTCAGTGCGCAATCGTAATCAAGGCCATAGGGGAAGACAACACCTAACTCAAGTTTATCACTTAATCGAGGCCCTCGATTGTCAGTCGGGTCATAATTATATTACTTATTTTCTCTAGCCTATCGTGAGTACTAGTTGTCCACTTGGCCTATCCGGTTTCAGTAGTCCCCTTCTAGGTTGACTGCAACTATTCAAGTTAGAGTTTAAAATTGATCAGATCTAAACCTAACAAAAAAAAATATTGGTATTATTGATGTGATGTTCGCAACTTGCGTTAGACTTGAAGTTTGAGAGTTTGGCTCGAGTCATAAGGTACCAGTTAGGAGGTAGCTGAACTTGGGAGCCACAAAGGATCCGGGTGAAGAGGGCAAGTACATAAGCGGCTGGAATGGAGACATAAATCTAGAAAGAAGCTATGTTGATCGTTTGTCGGTGATTGCATGGAATAATCTTAGCCCATATCTAAATACAAGCGTTTCTATGTAACCCCTCAATCTCTTAGTCAACTTCTAGGAAAGGAGTACAAAGGGATGCCTAGATCATGATACTTATGCATCGTTATGGCCGTTATGGCTAGAACTACTGGCGAATCCAGAAATTTTTCTTAATGGGGGCAAAAAATTATTTAATATCCTTGTAAAAACACACTAGCACTTTTTTAGTTTAGTTTAATTTATGGTTAATGATATCAGTGGCTCCTCTACTTAAATTACCTTATTGCACTACAAAAGAAACAGTTTATTCCGACTCGAAAAAATGCGAAACCCGAATGTAATGCGTGTTACCAATAGAAAAATACTCAAGACGTTGTAAATGAGTATTAACCCATTGATACAAACGCAAAAACTTAGCTCGTTGATAGATTTTAAAAAACACGCGAATAATCAATGGGCCCAAGCCTGTCGATAAACGCGCATTTTGTATCAATGGGATTAGGTCCGTCGATACTTTGCATAATTTTGAGAGGCATATCGATGGGCTGCACCCGTCGATAACTCGCATAATACGTTTTGACAGGCACCAACTCGTCGATAATTCGCGTGTCCTTTATCGACGGGTTGCTACTCGTCAATAAATGACATTTTATTTATTTTTTGAAGCTGAAACTATATATATTAATTTCGAAATAAATTATAATAAATATTTTATTTGCTGATTTAATTAATGAATTATAATTTTTAATTATATTTGTAGATTTTATTAATCAATGAAAATTCAATTTAAATTATTATTAGTACGAATTTGAAGTTAGAAGTAATTGTACTAAAAATACAAACATATAGAAAATGTATATACATATGATATTGCATATTATCCATGATATACAATTAAAGAAAGGTGATAAGAAAGATGAGTTGAATGGTCACTACCTGGAGTGGAAGGCCCCCCGCCTTCCTCGTTGCGCATCCTCTCCATCATAGCAACAATATCAAGTTGTGTTTGAGTGTTTTGGGCCAATTGTGTCTCCATTTGGGCTATGCGCTTTACCTCGAGGTGACTCTGTTCCTTGTGATCACGTCGAATCTCCACAATATCAACCTTTGACGCTCTTCCTTATGTCGACGTCTCTCCTCCTCTTGCTCACGTCGAATCTCTGTAATCTGAGATGCGAAGCCAAATAATGATGCAGAGGACGAGCTAGCTCCTAAACATAATATTACACAAAAACAAAGAAGTTAAAATAAAACATAAAAAAATTATGTCTAAAATAATAAAAAATTAAAATTTATTGATGGGTAAAAGCTAAAAAAAACCCTTGGACTTTAATGTTTTAATTAATCACCCCACTGGACTATTTTTTTTGTTTAATACCCAATGTTTTCAAAATTTATTTCAAAATTAAACATAAATATACAAGTCTAGGGGGGTTATTAAAGAAAACATAGGGTGATTAATTAAACATTAAAATCCAGGTTTTTTTATAGCTCATACGAAATAACTTACCCGTGAGACCATGACGTCCTCTTGTAAGCTCAAATGCACCCATAGTAGGACTAAAGCCCGAAACCCGACCATTTTTGGCTTTGAAACTCGCGATCCATGAGAGATCGTTGCAATACTCCGGTGGCTGAGAACCACTATATTTAGATTCTAATGCTCACACATATGCATCCTACATCACAACACAACAACATTTTTAAAATCAAACCATTTATTTTTAAAATGAAGTAACAAATAAAAAAGTAAGAACTAAATATTGAAAAATTTAATTGTATCACTTACAAGTAGGTCGTGCATTTGACCCACCCACCCAACCCGACTGACTCGCTCACTCGATCCAACCCTATTCGACAAAAGCAAAAAAAGAACAAAAGTCATGGGTAGGCAAACACATAACTGACCGCATGTCGATAACGTAAAAAATAGTTATAGAATACAACTTAAACAATCCACAAAGGGCTTCTAGATAACTTAACAGTAAGAGGTTCGTCCTCAAAGACATTGTGGGTGAGTTGTGTATTTCTTAGATGACCAGTGGAGATGACTTTAAGTCACAAATTAGGGTTTTTGGTTGTTAAAAACGAAGATTATAAAAAAGGTAAAACTGGAAAATATTTCTTGGTCGACTTTTTGGCCAAGACAGATGATTAGGTGTGTTTAAAATAGATATGAGAAGATTCCCGATAAGAGCATCAACTAGCTATGTTTCTTATGGTTCGATCACAGATTCAATGATATTCATCCCTATTTTATAATGTTGTTATAGAACCCAGGTATACTTCTTAGGATCCCTACTTCCCTCCTATGTCAAATTACCTAAAGAGGCACTCTATTAGACAATCCTAACCAAACAACACCTTGTTGGTTAAAGGGTTTACTAATTTGGTTGATAAAGAAAAGGGGAAGTAACAGGTTGTCGAAGTCGTAAAAAATAATAATAATTCCTATTACCGGATGCACAAAACAGATTATGTGTAGTGGTAACAGGGTCGAACTCAGGGACTAGGGCAAGACGCTTACTCCTACGTATGACTAGGATTATCAAGCCGATCAAACGGTAACCAAGGGGGTTTTTGAGTGTGTGATTGATTAACTACTAAATTAAAACAAATAACAATAAATTAAATAATAAGATGAAATCAATGAGATGAGGCTTCCTAGTAAAGATTTATCTTTGGTTGCGATTACGGTCAGTTGATCATCGACATAAGGGTATTCAACTCATAGTTTGTAGGCATGCTATAAAGACCATGTACGCTTATGGAGGGGCCTTCACAGTCCGTCGTTCCCTAAGGTACGTTTATAGGGCTCCTATCTGAAATGCCCATGAAGAGGAGGAAAGACACGCCTAGGGCGAGACACTCAATACGTTGGAGGCACTACCCTCATTGGTTAATTACTCTAGTCAGATTGGACTGGCATCCTAGTGACTCTAATCTAGTTGCCTACTTTACTAAATAACCTTACATAAGAGCTATCGTTATAAAGATAGTTGTAATCACCTAGGTTTAATTATTAGTTGGTCGGACTTCTAATTAACCCTAGATGATTTGACAAGCATGGAATAAATAAGAAAATACAAACATATGAATTTATTAAGCTCGTTCTGACCTCACGACTAACTTACGCAACCTTTGATGATCTTTACTAAGAAGAATAAATTTAGCTACTCATACTCATAATTAAATAAACAAAATAATAAAAGAAATTTCATAAAAGAAAAAGGAAAGAGAAGAAGACGCTGCACAACTGCAACACTTCAATGTCGGCCAAAACTGAAGCTCCGGGGTTATTACAAAGCAGAAAAGATGGAATAGTCGCTGAAAAAGAGAAGTAGCAAAAGATCAGAAAGCCTCCCCCAAACCCTAAAAATCCTAATATATATTAATGTAAAAATAAAAGTCATAAGTCTAATAGAACTAGGTTTGCTAAAATTAGACTTCTGTTGAGCTAGAGAATCGGGAAAGGGTCACAAATTTGGTGGCCTTTAGAGAGACGAGAGTTGTACGTGGCATTGGGATCACCAGTCAACTACCGAAAGGCGACATCGACATCAAACATCGAGGGGTAGGCGATATAGGCCTCAAGGTACAAAGGGGCACCAAGGTTAGACTCGGTCACAAATCCTATCATGCAGTTAAATTGATCTAAGGAGAGGTGAGACCATTCATTTACCAACCAAAAATTGATCACTTGCGGCGCACCTAATTGTAAACTACCGTTACCCTTAAGTTTTAAGCGCTCGTTATCGAACTAGAACGTCGTAAAAAATTCATGGCTAAGATCAAGGAACGTAGGGTGTTCAAGATGGAACAACACATCCCGCCCTATGTTCCAGATAAGTTCCCGCACATGGGTACTTACCCCCAATTTATCTAGCATAGAATAATCAATATGGGCACAAGGATGAATGCTCCTACTATGTAATGCACCTAGCTTTTCTAAATGATGCTTATCATGAAAATCCAGCTAACCGTGAAAATGTGAGAGGTCAGGATTTACCTGAGTGAGTGGCGCAGGGGTCCTGGTCTTATCACGAGCTAAGCGGGGTGCGAGAGTGGAGATGGGCATCTTGCCCTTACTGGTGGTTGCAACGGATATGACCCGTTGTGATTTTCGCGGGGGCGGTGTGTTGAGTAGCTTGGTGGGTGCCTTTCTCTTATTCTGAACCAGAGAGGCTTCCTCTTCCTTAATCTCCATCTATTTCTCCTCATCATAAGACATGGGTTGCACATCACGCCCACACCTTGTCTTGCACCTGGTCATCGGAACACCGGACGGTGCTGATCTCAAGGGAGTCATCAAACTCCTCCCCCACTATAGGGTCTTCACCATGGGGTCCTCAAAGTCGCCCCCCTCTTCAGCATCGTCCTCTCCATCCTCCTTATCACCGTCATCACTCCCATCAACGGCCATGGAGTCACCGACCACCACGCCGGAGGCGACGAGCGGTCTAGAGCTTAAAGCACCAGTGATAACAGGTGGGTCGATCACAAGAGTAGTGGCAACCTCAAGGTGCTCCTCGTTCACATCCTGGACTCATCCCTAGTATCTATCTCATATTCATCGAAATAGGATTCGGAGGTGGGGGTAGGAATAGTGATGGTTAGTTGGGTCGATGGTTCTACGAGCGTCTCCTTCGTTGACCCTGCTTCCCAAGAACCAGATTTGTACTCGCTAGAGGATGATTCTGGGTGTGCGGGGTGTGGAGTTGGGGTAGGTAGTGGAGTGGGTGCTGGTGTGGATTTTGGTGGTTTTGGTAGCAGAGGTGGGAGATTTTATGGTGGTGGGAGTGGAGGATGGTTGTTGTGTAGCAACCGGAGGAGTGGGAATTGAGGTTGTGGGATAGTAGCAGAGGTCGGTGAAGGGATTACTGGTGGCTATGTCGGAGTGGATTCCGTGGCAGAGGCACGCTTGGCCTTGGGCGACTTGGTGGAGGTTACTGGTGGAGGTGGTGTCATGGTGACGGCGAAGAGTGGAGCAATGGTCACTAGTGGCGAGAGGTGTAGCGGCGACAGGAATGGGTACGACTGGTGAAATGGTTCTGGTGGGCCATAAAGAGCGGGTTACGATGTGCTTAGGTCTTGCTATTGATTATGATGGTGAAAAGTTGCAGAGGCGAGGGGAGAGCGTGCTGGAGGAGAAAGAAACAAAAAGCAAAGAAAAAGCAAGAGAGAGAGTGTGCGGGTAAATAATGATGGAGAAAGGCGTGGGCTACGTACTTGTACTAGCCATTTGTCTTTTTCCGCATAGGTCCCATCCGAGCTGGTCCAATAGAATCCTAACTGCAACCCAAAAAGGAATCAGATCCTAACTGAAAAATCCTCACTTTTTAAATAGAGAATATTTCCAGCCCTAATTTGAAAAAAAAGAGTTGAAAATATGGTATGGAGAAGATAGCAAAGGTTTTATGAGAAAGCAACTTATCGTGATGGCCCATCGTCTTGGCCTTGTAAATTAATGCATTCTCATAGCCATTGTCCCGAAGTTCCTCCAACTTCTGGATTTGTAAGTGTTGTTGTTGTCCGGCTTCACATAAGTCCATATTAACCTTGCATATGACCCAGAATATCTTGTGCTCGATCTCAACCTGTAAATGGCACGACTTTCTATAGATAATTCGGAATGGTGTCATACCGATGAGGGTCTTGAATACAGTATAATGGGCCCAAAGAGCATCGTCCAGCTTCAAGCTCCAATCCTTCCTCGATTAATTGACAGTTTTTTCAAGGATTGATTTGATCTAGCAATTGGACACCTCAACCTGGGCATTGGTTTGAGGGTGATAAGTCGTGGAAACACGGTGGGTGACACCATATTTGGTGAGGAGATTAGCCAAGATGCAGTTGCAGAAGTGCGTGCCGTGATCACTGATAAAGGCTTGTGGGGTGCCAAACCTATTAAAAATATTAGCATGTTGAAAGTCTGCAATAACTTTAGAATCATCAGTCCTGGTCGCCTTGGCCTCGACCCATTTGGAAACATAATCGATCGCAAGTAAAATATAAATATTACAAAATGAGTTAGGGAAGGGACCCATGAAATCAATGCCCAAAATATCAAAAATCTTACAAGCAAGAATGCTAGTGAGGGGCATCTGATTCCGTGCAACAATATTACCGGTCATCTGGCAGTGAGGGCATGCTACATAATACATGTGGCTATCCTTAAAGATCGAGGGCTAAAAGAAATCAGCCTCCAAAACTTTGAGGGTTGCCTTCTTTGAACCAAAATGTCCTCCTTCAAGCATAGTGTGGCAGAACTTAAGGATGAAGGGTACCTCGTCGAGGGTGACACATCGCTATACGATCTAATCCGAGTAATGCTTCCACAAATATGAGTTGTCCCAAACGTAGTATCTTGCCTGCTTTCTGATCCTATGCCGCTCCGAGGCTGTGGAATCTGCAGGGAAAGAACCAGAAGCACAAAAGTTAGGAATATCGGTAAACCATGGGTATTAAGCAACATGGGCTAGACACAAATGTTCATCGGCTGAGATGGTCTGTAACCAAATTCTCAGTGCGTCGCTTGATGTTGATGTCGAATTCTTGGAGTAGGAGGATCCAACGAATGAGGCGTGGCTTAGTGTCCGTCTTGGTCAAGAGACACCGTAGAGCTGTTTGATCAGAATAAATAGTGACTTTAGTGCCTAAAACATATTGACGAAATTTATCTAAAGCAAAGACAACTGCTAAAAGCTCTTTTTTAATGGTGGTGCAATTCCGCTGTGCTTCATGTAGGACCTTGAGGCATAGTAGATCATATATGTCTCGCGGTCCTTCTTCTGTCCCAATATAGCTCCAACCGCGATATTGCTGGCGTCGCATATGATCTCGAAAGGCAGGTCCAAGTTGGGTGCTCGAATGATAGGAGCTGAGATCAAATTTTCCTTAAGGGTGTCAAACGCGGCCTTGCAGTCGGCATAAAAAACAAAATCAGTGTCTTTCTGCAGGAGCTTGCATATAGGCTGGGTGATCTTGGAGAAATCCTTGATGAACTGCCTATAAAAACCTACATGGCCAAGAAAGGAGCGCACCTCACACACACAAGTGGGGTAAGGCAGAGACTCGATGACTTTAATTTTAGCTTTGTCAACCTCACATTGGAAAAGGCTTATGCAATCTTGGAAATTTCTTCTTCGCTTCAAAAGAAAGATGAGTGGAGTGAAGTGAAGAAAGTGAGTAATGAACATGAGGAAAAATGAAAAAAGAGAGCATGCGCCGAGTGGAGAGAAAAAAGAGAGTTGTGTGACCGTGAGTGATAAGACACGGCTTGAAAACAGTAAGTAAGCTAGTAAGTGCGTGAGGGGAGTAAAAATGAACAAGAGGGTGAGTTTGTTTGCTAAAGGCAAATATGTGAGGCACACTCTCATTTTGCGTAAACCTTGTATCCTAATTAGGTTCAAGGAAAATTGTTTACTTGCCACTAATGCTAATCCTTCTCTTCCTAGCAATGTTTCTTCTCTTTTGCTAGATTTCAAGGATGTCTTCTCGGAGGAACTCCCCAATGGACTGCCACCTGTGCGCGGAATTGAGCACCGAATTGATTTCCTCCCGAGTTCAACACTGCCAAATAGACCAGCGTATCGATGCAACCCCAAGGAAACACAAGAACTCCAAACACCAATAGAGAGGCTGTTAGACAAGGGATTCATAACGGAGAACCTTTCTCCTTGCGTCATCCCCGTGCTACTAGTGCCCAAAAAGGATGGGAGCTGGTGCATATGCATGGACTGTCACGCCATCAACAAGATCACGGTAAACCAATTCCACATTTGGATGATATGCTTGATGAACTAAGTAGCGCTACAATATTTTCTAAAATTGACTTAGTTAGTGGCTATCACCAAATTAGAATGCATGAGGGAGACCAATGGAAAACAACTTTTAAAACCAAATTTGGACTTTATAAATGGTTAGTAATGCCTTTCGGCCTTAATAATACCCCTAGCACTTTTTTGCGCCTCATGAATCATGTGTTTAGACCATTTATAGGGAAATTTATTGTGGTGTATTTTGATGACATTTTGGTTTATAGCACATCTTCACAAGTTCACTTGGACCACTTGTACCAAATTTTCCTAACCCTTCGTGAGCATCAACTTTTCGCTAAGTTATCCAAATGTGAATTCTGTTTGGAAGAGGTGCATTTTCTTGGGTTTATTGTAGGTTCCTTCGACCTCAAGGTGGATAAGGAGAAGATCAAGGCTATAGCTGAATGGCCTACGCCAACTAATGTAGGAGATGTCTGTTCCTTTCACGGGCTGGCCGGGTTTTACCGTCGCTTCGTCAAAGACTTCTCAACCATCGCCGCACCCTTCAACACTCTTACCAAGAAGAATGTGACATTTGTGTGGGGAGAGGAGCAAGAGCTAGCGTTCACCACACTCAAGGACAAGCTTTCCTCAAGCCTGGTCCTTACCTTACCCAATTTTGACAAAACCTTTGAGGTGAGTGTGACGTAAGTGACATAGGAATTGGCGTTGTTTTGATTCAAGACAAGAAGTCGATGGCCTATTTTAGCGAAAAGTTAAAGGGCCCCCAACTCAACTATTGCACATATGACCAAGAGTTGTATGCGCTTGAGTGGGCTCTCAGCGTGTGGGAACACTACTTGCTGCCCAAGGAATTTGTGGTGCACACAGACCACCTCAGCCTCAAATACTTGAAGGGCCAAGGGAAGCTCAACAAGCACTATGCCTCGTGGATGGAGTTCATCGAACGCTTCCCATACCACATCAAGTATTTAAAAGGGAAGGAAAATGTCATCGCGGATGCATTGTCCCGAAGGTACGCCCCCTTACTTCCCTCCATTCACCCCTCTTAGGCTTTGCACACCTTACCTCTTTGTATGAAAATGATGTGGACTTTAAAGATGTTTATCTTGCTTGCTCTAAGGGTGCGCATGGCACTTTCATGTTGCATGATAGCTTTCTTTTTCATAAGGGTAGGTTATGCATCCCTAATTATAGTAGACGTGACTTACTTGTTAAGGAAGCACATGGGGGAGGCCTTAGCTTTTGATGCCACGATTGTTGTTGTTACAGTTATTTTATTTATTGTGTGAAAGCGTAGTGAGATGATGATGAGTGTGGCCATGACGGTTCTTGGATTTAAAGTTGTATACGACCATAGGAGCTTATGGTGGTTGATGATGATGATGACGGCAAGATAGTTCTTCTCCTTGACTGTGTATAACGATGGTCTCGTTTACGGCTTGAAGAGGTGATGGGTCGATTAACCAGTTAGTGTGGATGTGAGTGACATAGCAGGCAGTAAATAGATCTTCAAAACTGGGAATTCTTCGTCTCTTGCTCAATTGACTTAATTAACTTGCTTGCTTCGTTAATCTGGTTGGCTTGCAAGAAAATATCAAGACATAGCCACAACTAAAGTAGAAAATAAGGATTTATAATTCATGCAGAGAGAAAGAAATATGGCGATGATGGACCAGAGGTGACGAGAAGATGGGCCTCAAGACTCAGAGCCCAACCGAATACGGTTGACGAAATCAATAATAACTATGTGCCCACAACGTAACCAAAAAGGGTCCCGGTATGTAATGCCGATAACATGCCTCCCATTTGGCATATTCAAAACTTGATTTCAGAATATACTAGATAAGTCATTACTGCTTTCAGATGATTGCCGCATTACTTTTTCATATGCGTACCGGATTGCTTAGCACCTTGTGTAAACTGCAAAGAAATAGAAAAAGGGCAAGTATTCTAGGAAAATCATTAGGAGGTTTTCTACTTACAGGGAGTTTTCGGACAACCTTTATATTTCATATGCCAAAGCTTTATATGCACAACATAATCTAGAATATGCCTCTCGTGCAAATGCTGTCGTAGAGACCAACATCCTTTCAAAATTCTTGTTTCTTTGCATTCCTAAGCCGTACTGTCTGGTTCAACAAGATCGGAATGGACTTTAGAAGCTTTGCTGGACTTATCAGGTTCTGTTAGTGTTCCTAAAAGCCTTGCCACCATCTAAATTAAGGACCGGAATGGGCTTAGGAAAATCGTTAACCTCTAACCGCCACCGTCTAACTTAAGGACCGGATCAGGCTTCGACAGTCTTCCCTGATGAAGTTACTAGCATTCCCAGGCAACAGCTGGGTGGTATTTCAATTGCTTTCACATTCCATTTCCATGAATTGCCAAATCCCTTGTTCACAACGGGACAAAATTACTTTAGTATTTCACTAGCCATACCACCGTCTGTTTATCAGAACTAGGACGAACTTAGGAAGCTTTATATGATTTATCAAGCTCTTGTTGATGAAGTTTACAAGTTTGTAATCTGTCCTCCATTTGAGTATCTGTATTGTTAGCTGTACAAATACACTAACAGAGTTTTGCTATTTTTTGTTAGACTCCTTTAAGAATGTTAAAGATAATGAAGATATTAAAAATCAAGGTAAGAAGAAAATGATAATATTAAAGATAACAGTGATACCTTAAGGAACTAGGCCGTTGTTTAATTCCTGTTCAATTCCTTGCATTTATGAAGAAGAATGACATATCATTGGAGACCTTTGCGATGATGAGAGGATGGCCACATGATATTATGAGGGCTTTTCAAATGGGGTAGATATTCATCCGGGGTAGATATTCACCCGATAGATAATAATCTGAATTAACTTTTGTTTCATAACCGTAGTAGTAGCGAAAAACTGACGATAGATAAATAATCAGATGTAAAGCAGGACTATGCTACAACCAGATAACTACTGGATAATTAGACTAACTGTAGCTAGCAAATTAGGCTGTAGTTGAAGAAGTCGAATTGTGACTGAAGAATCCGGCTATAATCAAATGATATTTTGAAGAGTTGGACAGTAATGATTTTTTTTTGTGAACTCAATATGACTGCCGTGTGCTTTTCTCTGGAAGCATGATACAGAAGTATAAATTCACAAGATTACCATGTTCTTCAACCTTTCCCAAAACCAGTGGCGTTACTTTGAGGCTCAATAACGCCCAGTTAACGTCAATATCTCATTTATACGTCTTCATAATAATTTTAGCCCCTTCAATTATCTTCAAATTGAGCTATCATACAGAAAATTCTGAGCACGTATGAAAAAGATACGATTTTTCCGTGAAATCCAATATAACTGGCCAGAAATGCATTTTTCTCCAAACCTGATACTGTTCACTCATTTCACTATTTCGGGTACTGTTCACTGGTAGCGCACTGTTCACACGGAAGCTACTGTTAACGTGGAAACTTCTGATAACGTGGAACGACTGTTAACAAGGAAACTTCTGATAACATGGAAACCTTTGATAACATGGAAACTTCTGATAACGTGGAAATTTATGATAACGTGGAACGACTGTTAACAAGGAAACTTCTGATAACATGGAAACCTCTGATAACATGGAAACTTCTGATAATATGGAAACTTCTAATAACATGGAAACTTCTAATAACGTGGAAATTTCTAATAATGTGGAACGACTGTTAACCAGGAAACTTCTGATAACATGGAAACCTCTGATAACATGGAAACTTCTAATAACATGAAAACCTTTGATAACATGGAAACTTCTGATAACATGGAAACTTCTGATAACATGGAAACTTATGATAATGTGGAAATTTCTGATAACATGGAAACCTTTGATAACCTGGAAACCTCTAATAACATGGAAACTTCTGATAACATGGAAACTTCTGATAACGCAGAAGCTACTGTTCATTCTTTCGTCTTTTTCCCGGAAGCCCAAATATCATAGTTTAAAATATTTATGATTGTGTCACAAATTGCCATTATAATTAATTGGGCACAACTTACTATTCATCTTCTCCTTTCCAGCAACATTTGCCGACAGTGAAGATGAAAGAGACAAGATGGAGGACATCATGTGGATGATTATGAATAGATCAAATCAAGACCAACATCTAAGGCACCAGAAGAGTATGATGATGATAATAATGACGGCACCATATGCTTGTCGTGGATGCACATAAATGAAGAAGAATAATGAAGGAGTTTGGCTTTCCTTTTCTAATTTTGGATTTCATGAACAATGATGATGGTTTTCACAATTCTTGTTCTTCTTTCCAGATCTGATCTTTTTTGCTGTATAACAATGGAATGATCATATAAACTCATATCATCAGATCCAAACAAGACTTAAATCATGTGATGAACCCATAGCCAGAAAAACTAGCAACGACGATGGAGATTAATAAATATGTATATGGAGAGGAGGGCCTTTAGATCTCAATGGACTCACTTGATGATCTAAATGCTCTCAATGAAAGCACCATTTTGATAAATATGTACCCGGGGTAGGGAGAATCCTGGAGATCTTCACTTCTGAAGGGGTGGTCCTCCTCGTCGCTGCTACATCTGCAAGGCGCCAGAGGGGGTCCCCGGCGCAGGTACTCCGACGCTCAAGTCAGTGTAAGTGATAGATGGAAGGATAAACAGGAGTTTTAAGGAGCAAGAGAGAGAGTAGAGAGAGAGAGTGGAGAGAGAGAGTGGCCACTAAAAGTCCTTCCAAAAAGTCCTTTCTCCATATATGGCATTTAGTGGGGGACGTTATCTAGGGTAGAGCGTTATCTAGGGGTGATAATGCCCTAGTTTCTAGATAACGCTTATTGCTTACCGGGTGTGGGAATAGGCGCCATACCGTATCGGATGGGGGCCCCTCGTTGTCGTCGACCACACCCCGGTAACAGGGGGAGCAGGATGCCAGGTAGGTGCTACAGTGGCTGAGGATGTCGGTACCTCATGTAAAGACTAAAATGCCCTGGAGGGTATATTATATTTATCATGTGTAAGAAAGCTAAGTCCAAGTCCATGCATCACGCAACTTACATGCCTCTCGCCGTTCCTAATCACCTGTGGGTTGACTTATCCATGAATTTTGTGTTAGGATTGCCTCGGTCTAGACATGGAAATGACTCCATTTTTGTTGTTGTTGATCATTTTTTTCCAAAATGGCACATTTCATCCCTTGTGCTAAGACTCACGAATCGTTCGCATTGCACATTTATTATTTCAACACATCATGTGAATACACAACATGCCTAAAAGCATTGTTAGCGATAGGGACACAAAATTTTTGAGACACTTTTGGCGAACACTTTAGGCGAAGCTAGGTACTAAACTCCTCTTCTCCACCACTTATCACCCGCAAATGGATGGACAAACGGAGGTGGTGAATAGGACTTTAGGATCTCTCCTTTAGGTACTAAACTCCTCTTCTCCACCACTAATCACCCGCAAATGGAAGATTGTCTTGCATTCATTGAGTTTGCTTATAACCATGCGCATAACTCTTGTATTAGCTTTTCTCCATTTGAGGTGGTCCATAGGTTTCAACCCCTAACCCCTATTGACCTCTTACCATTGCCCTTGAGTGTTTTAAAGTGTGTAGATGGCGAGACCAAGGCCGCAGAGGTGAAGAAATTGTATGAATAAGTGCGTAAAAATATCAAGGCTATGAATGACCTCCTACATTGGACGTCGAGGACACCGCGCCACAAGGGCCAATAACCCGTAGCAAGGCCAAGAAGCTAGCACGTTGGATTGAGGCCGAGATGAGGAAAGAAGCACTCCAAGCCAAGGACCAAGTCGTGATGGTGATCGAGCACCGTATCGGAAGCCTAAACTCGTACGCGTGCTTATCGGAGAAAACCCTAGGCCAAATGTGCACGCTATCGGGAAAACCCTAGGCCATCAATCGCAAGGCTCATACATTAACCAGACAAGCCACGAGGCCCCCTCGCAAGTCTTATGCCATAGCCAAACATCGCATGATGTCCTCCCGCGCACCTCGTAACCATGGTAAACCTCATGCCCTAGCTGGACATCTCACGGGGCCCCATGGTAAGGCTCATGCGCACACCAAGTATGGCATAAGGCCATCCCGTGCGCCTTGTAGCCATTGCTGACCTCATGCCATAGTCAGCCAACGCATAAAGATCTCCCACACCGAAGCCATGAAACCACCCGCGCAAGACCTAGAAACCTATGAGGTTTTTCGCACCATCGCTCGAGAGCACAATCAAGTCCATACAAGCTCAGGCCACACTTTCCAGTATTCTCCATTACACACGGGCTTCAAGGACCATCAAAATAGCCAAGGACGACCATAAGAAGGGAGAGTCCTTACAAGGGAAAAACCGTCTCAAGCGCCAATTTTGCATCCTTGGTATAAAAGTCAAACTTAGGTCATATTTTCATTAGTTTAGACTTTGAGTGAATTTGTATTGAGTGAGATTACTCTTCCAAAATCACCCTAAACTCCTCTTGTACGCTCCTAAGCTTGATGGTGCTTGGTACCGTGCAAGTAAAGCACAAACCATCACCTTTGTTGTGTAATTGTCCCTTTTGTTTGTATTCGGTTATTTGTTATTCTTGTGACCAAATTTGTGAGTGAAATTTATGAGTTTTATGTATTGTTCAACCATGTGTTTCTCCATTAATTCAAGTGTGTTTCAAGTACTCTTTATCATGTGCAAGTCCATCAATTATTGTGGCTTATTCTAACCAAGCACGAGCATACCATGCCAAGTGGGTTACTATCGATCCGAGGCATCGAGCACCAAATTGATTTCATCCCCGACTCATCCATCCCTAATCGGCCAGCATACCGTTGCAACCCAAAGGAGACAATGGAGCTTCAACTTGAGGACCTCCTACCAAGGGTTTTATGCGCGAGAGCTTATCTTCAAGCATTGTCCTAGTCATCCTTGTTCGAAAGAAAGATGGTACCTACCGTATGTGCGCCTTTAACAAAATCATGGTAAAATATTATACTCTCGACTTCTCTTCATGCTTATTCTAACAAAATCACGGATACCATGTTTTTGTTCACCAAGGCAGTAGCTTTTGGACAAGAAAGCCGTGAGCTTTTCTTCTCTTAACAAGGATGCTCACACTCAAGGTAAAGACACAATAGTGACACCAACACAAATGCCGAATGACCAAGGATCTTTTCTTGGATAATTTGAACCGAAAAACACAAGTGATATTCAACTCAAATTCCCTAAACAAAAGATGGAAATTTGTTATTTTTACTTGAGATAGACAAAGGCTTTACAAATGAAAGTAAATACCAAGGAGAGTCTAAATTGAAAGGAAAGAGGCTTTTGCACTCAACTTAAGCTTTCAACAAAACAATAGACTAAGTTCTAAAATAAGAGTGAAGTTGCTATTTATACAAAAACTGGCAAGGGTTGGCTAGATGGGCTTAAGTGGGGAGACAAGGCCCGTTGCTCACTAGGTTGTGCATCTTGAGTGCATTGCTGGTCACCCGCCTCGCTCTAGCGCGCTCATGCCTTGCTAGGGTTTGGCGCGAAAGAAGTCATGCTATGCCTGGTCATCCCGTGAGTGAGTGCACTAGTGGCCTCATAGGTTGTTAGGTATTCGCTCGTGCCTGACCTCATGCTACGTTCAACCAACTCATGTACGCATGCGGTAAATAGCTCATGGGTTGCTAGGTCTTCTCTCGCATGCGCCTCGCCTTGGCTTGCGATGACATTGATCATCTGGCTTTCTTCTCCATCTTCCCATGCCAATTGTTTAACAAATTCTTTATGGATAAACATTGCTAATTGTTCTTGTATGGTAGCTCATTGCGCATTTTGCACCTCTTCCTAGCCATTACCTTCGCGGGTAAGTTAAATTATTCTAGCCAGCTCTCAGTGTAGGAGCTCTTTTTCTTATGGTGTATGCATCACGGGCATAAGGTCAACATGGGGTACTGGGTAGCTTCTGAATTGCATGCTGTAATCACAAATGGTAGAAATCCAGTGCTTGGCTCTTTGATTACCATTCTTGCAGTTAAGTCTAGGGCTTTCCAAGTTGCATGTTGTGATTTATTTTCTCCCACCAATTTTAAATGGCTTGATCTTCGTACCCTCGATGGTATGGGCTACTTTCACTTGGTCGATGGTGGTTTGCATTTCACCACAGGTTGCACGCAACCCAAGAACTGCATCTTCGGAACTAGGATTGGAGGCAAGTTTCAGTATCCCGATCTTGCTATTGATGGCCCCTCAAAGGTCGCAGTCTTACCTCCTAACACCAAACCTGAGCATCCAGGCCCTGTTGCACAACCCTTAAGCGATCTGATTGCCCTAACCACGACCCAGCTCGAGACCAACACCCTCTTCCTCTCCATCCTTCATCAACTATAGCTACTTCCAGATGAGCTAGCACAAAGGTTGCGGCCTCCTTCCAACCATTGATTCCCCCCCAAACTTTATTGCCTTCGGGGTCAATTTTGTACTTTATTTTCGGGTGAACTCCTTTCTTTTTCGACTTTCATTTTTTATTTTTATTCTCGTATAGCCTTGTTTGAGTCCCTTCTTCGCATTAAGGACAATGTGCTTCCTAGTGTGGGGGAGGGATAATTATGTATTGATTTGTTTATTTTTAAGTGTTTAATTTGGGCAAAAAAATTCAATTTTTAGATAAACTTTCTTAGGATTTCCTTTTTTGTGAACTATGGTTTGTAAATATTTTTTCTATGCTAACACACTACCCCTCATTTTCAAACCCCCCTAGATAGAGCACATTGTCATTTCCTTACATTCACTGCACTTTATTTGACATGCATGATTATTGTCTGCCTGCTTTTATATCCGCACCAAGCCCTAGATGCTTGTAGTCGATTGTATGACCATATGAGTACATTGAGCCTTCACGTCAATATTTTGCATGTGTGATAATGCATAACAAGACACTAGTTAGGTTTGCATAATATCTAGGGTATAGGCACTATTCGACATGGGATAGCAGTAAGATGATATTGGACTTTGCTCTCTTTTGCAATTTTCTTGAAACTTTCTACCCGCATGCCCTTGACACTACCCTTTCCTTCGCACTCTAAATTCTTATTCCCTCGTAAGTCGTTCAAACCTTTTCTTTTCTTTATCTTAAACCCCTCCTTAAATGGTGAGTAGTACCCGACGATGGTTGTTGCTAGGGTTAAAGACACTTAAAGAAGAATGGCCTAGTGGGGTGAAAAGAATACCCATGATAGTTTGTGACAAGGCCTTGCTAGGAGGAAGACAGAAGAAAGTTAGGGTGATAGGTTGCTGCGCCGAATTAGAGATCGGAAAAAGAAAATAAAAGAAAATAAAAGGATTTGTGCTTGCCCTACTGCTGCTTGTATTTTGTACTTATGAAAAAAAAAGAATAAAGAGTTCGAAGAACACAATAAAAGCAGAGGCAAGCACAAAAGAGGCGCTAAGTGTCACTAGTGCTGATCCATAAAAGAAACTCCCCAAGCACAGAAAGAGGAATTTGAGTGTCCAGCCCTCGCTGCAGCCGGCTATCGAGCACTATTTACCGAACCCTCTTCCCTTTCACTAAGGAATTCTTTCTATCTTTGAGCTGACTCCTTCAATTCCTTTTTCTTCTCTTCCTCCTCCTTCTTATTTCTCATTTCTTTCCTCTTCCTTTATCCTACACCGCGCATCACCCTTTTCTTGCAAAGTCCTTTTGATTATTAGAATGCTCATACATGTGTACATTCACTCTAATTGACATTGCAAATCTGACCCTTGTGGTATATTTATTGTATTCTTATGAGTGTAAACACCTAACCTTATTTCTGAGTGTGAGTGCATACACCTAATCTTGTAAGCACTACTTGCAACTTGTTTGGTGTGGGAAAGTCTTGTCCTTGGTGTTGTTATTCCTTAGGTATGATGCAAATGCTTCCTAGGCGTATCACGCATTGTTTATATAAAGTGTATGGATAACGGATTCTATTGGTGGTTGGATTAATTGTGTGTATTTTACATAGGGGTTGTTTTGTGTTTTGACCTGATGCAATGCTTGAGGGCGAGCATTGGGGTAGTGTGGGGGAATTCGATAGTGTGTATTTTATGCGTACTTTCCTCTCAACTTCTAGTCCACTTTTGGTTTAAATGCTACTGATTTGCATCTGTTTCCTTCCCTTTTGCAGATATGGACTCGAAGAGAAGAATTCACAGAAATGCACGCTTTCGGCCAGATTCTGAAGGAAGTTGAGCGTCGAGGCCTCGCAGCTGACTGTTCGCAAATGCTGAGGAGTCCACGACAAAAAAGGAAATTATCGCAAAAGGAAAATCCAACAGATTTGTCGATTTCTCTCCTATATCTCCAGCTCAGCAGCAGCATAATTTTAGGAAACCTAGTTCTATTAGATTTAGGACTCTTTATTTCCGTTACTATATATATTAAGACAATTAGGGTTTTTTACAACTTTTGCAACTTCTCATTTTTGGTGTCTGTTCCAGCTTTTACCCTTGCTTTGTAATAATCCTGGAGCTACACGTCTGGTCGACATTGAAGAACTGCACTTGTACAGTGTCTTCGTCTCCTTCTTTTCTCTTTTATAAAATTTACTTTTTATTATTTTGTTTATTTACATATGAGCATGAGTAGTTAAATATCTTCTTCTTGGTAAAGATCATCTAAGGGTGCGTAGGTTAGTTGTGAGGTCAAAACGAGCTTAATAAATTCATATGTTTGTATTTTCTTATTTATTGCATGTTTATCAATTCATCTAGGGTTAATTAGAGGTCTGGCCAAATAATAATTGAACCTAGGTCATTACCGCCATCTTTATATCGATAGCTTATATGCGAGGCTATTTAGTAAAGTAGGCAACTAGATCATAGTAATTGGGTCGCCAATCCAATCTGACTAGAGTAGATAACCAATTAGGGTAGTGCCTCGAACGTACTGAGTGTCTTGCCCTAGGCGTGTCTTTCCTCCTCTTCATGGGTAGTCTGGATAGGAGCCCTATAAATGTACCTTAGGGAATGACGGACTGCCAAGGCCCCTCCATAAATGCAACTTGGAGTGGTTTTTCTTATGAAGGAAAGCAGGAGACCTAAACGTACCTAGTCTCTATAGCATGTCTATAGACTATGAATTGAACATCTTTGTGCTGATGATCGATTGACCATAGTCGTAACTGGAGATAAATCTTTACTAGGAAGCCTCCTCTTATTGCTTTCACATTTATGTTTACTTTACTATTATTTGCTCTAATTTAGTAGTTAATCAACCACACACTCAAAACCCCCTTGGTTATATTCTAATCATTGTTACATATTCAGAACTTGATATTAAACATCAATTGAGTGAATTAGGGTTTCGGCCTCAGTCTTACTTGATAGAAATTCTTGTTTTGCTTTGAGCTTTTCTTGATTCTAATTACAACTTCATTTTCTAATCTGATTGAGGTTATTAAGTGATTACTTGCTATTTTGATTGCTTAATTACCTTGATATCAACTTTCTTGTGTGCCAAGTTGTCCTTGTTTGCATTCTTTCATTTTATTCTTGATCTCTTGAGTCTATCACTTATTCAGAATCAAATTTTAGCAAGTTGAGCTTATTTGTTCGATTTAGAACCGCAAGTTGAGCGAGTGGATTGAGTGAATTGGGAGATTAATAGAGAGGAGAGCAAACACCTTGAGTGAAATACGTGAGGGAGTGTAGATAGCCTAACACTATATATTTTGAGTTTGTTCATCTTTTCAGGACATATTTTATCGAGAGAAGGTGATCAAAGTCCTAAAGAAGATGGAAATAGAAAGGGCATGAGTATGGTGAAATTGACAATCACCTTAAGAGCTATACAATATGAACAGGCTAACCTCAAGGAGTCACGCTGATATGAATTTCGAGCTAAAGAAAAAGAGTGAATCTAAACCCACCTTGAATTTCAGGTTAAGAGATACACTCAACACATAAGTATGGCCACTAGCGCACCACTCTACAAAATGCCAAAGGATAATCAACCATTATATCATGTGGAGTTGGAGGACATTCTTGAGGGTTATGAAAGTGAGAATGAAGTGAAATCGGTTGGTGAGTAAGGGCATGTTGTTCAAGGACAAATGATGAGGGGAGTACCTAGGCAGCAAGAAATTGTTGTGCCAAGACAACCACCCTACCAACCTCACGCTCGTAGGCAATCTCCTCGTGCTAGATGGTATGATGATGTTAAGGAAGAATTTGAGGACTATGAGGAGCCGAGGCGGGGTGCTAGGCGACCTAGATTTGAACCAAGACGTGGATGGCAAGATGAGAATCGCATGGATACTAATCTTAGTAGTATCGAGATGATAGTTCCAGCCTTCCTTGGGAGAGATTATTTGGATGCTGACCTCGAGTAGGAATTAAAGGTTGAGTAGATTTTTGAGTGTCATAACTACTCGTAGGAGAAAAAGATCAAACTGGTCGTTGTTGAGTTCATCGGGTACGCCATAGCTTTGTGGGAACAATTGATGCTGAGTAGGAGAAGGGTAGGTGAACTACTTATTCAAACATGGGAAGAGATGAAATGGATCATGAAAAGGAGGTTCATTCCTAGCTATTATTACTATGAGTTGCATCGAAAGCTTCAACAATTGACTAAGGTAGTAAGAGTGTGAGTGATTATCATAATGAGATGGAGATGGCTCTCATTAGAGCAAATTTGATGGAAGATAGAGAGGCTACTATGGCTAGGTTTAGTACGGGGTTGAATAGAGAGTTTGCAAATCAGTTGGAGTTGCAACACTATGTTGGGATGGAGGATATGCTTTACATGGCTATTAAGATAGAAAGGCAGCTTCAAAGGAAGCCAAAACCCTACCCTACCTCGACCTACACATCCAAACCGAGCAATTGAAAGCCGAATTATAAAAAATATGAGGAGAAGACCGTAGCCAAACCTTGGCAAAATAATTCTACCTCCACTCGATTTCTTAAGCAAGGTACACAAACACCCAAAACCCTACAAGTTATCTTGGTTGAATGACGGAGTTGAGCTCAAGGTTTCAAATTAGGCGCTGGTTCCATTTTCCATTGGAAAATTCCAAGATGAAGTGTTATGTGATGTTGCATGAATGCAAGCGAGTCACTTGTTGCTTGGAAGACTATGGCAGTATGATAGGAGAGCTATCCATGATGGATTTACCAACAAGATCCATTGTGAGAAGGACGGGAAGAAATACTGATATGATCCGGCTTAGGGTGAGTAGGCCGAGAGTTTACTAAACAAACAACAACACAACGACAAGCACAAACAAAGGAAGAAGAAGGTACGGACACGCAGTGGAAAGGGAAACAAGGAAGAAGCTAAAGATAGAGAGATATTACCGGGGGTTGCACGGAATGGAAATGAGGGGATGTTGAGCACAAGTGATAAGATTCGAGGTCGATTTGATCGGAACGGCGGCGATCGGTCGTTGGATGTACCTGCAAAGCGCCGGAGGGGGGCTCCGGCGTAGACACTCCGATGCTTAAGTCAGTTTGGGGATACCAAGTAACAAGAGGTTCTGCTAGGTAATCTCGATCTTAGCTTCTGTTTGAAAAAGTAGGGATATTTATAGGCCTCGATGGCGATACCTGGCGATAACAGTCTAGGCGATGTCTGGTGACGAAGTCACGAGCGATGCCAGTAGGTGACGTCATGAGCGATATCGAACGGGCTGCCGGGAGCGATAACCTCGTGATTCCCTAGGATGGGATAGTGCCGTGCGCATAGAGACGCATGAGTCCCCCCTCCGCTGATGTAGACCATCCTAGGAATCCTTCGCTGTTCCCTGGGCGATATGAAGATATCCTACGGGACTTATAGGAATCCATCCCAGCAGGAGCCGCAAGTGTAGTAGCACCGTGAGGGTTGTCTTGATTGTTATCATAAGCCCAACTGAAAACGAGCCCGAGTGTTTACCAAGGGCTGTCACTCCCTGTCCATGTTTGGAATCTTAGGTGAGGGTTTGTTCTTTCATAAGGCGATAGGCTCATAGGATCTCCGAACTTCCTTGTCTCTTTTAGCTCGATACAGATTGGCCTAAACGATGGGCTAGGGCTCAGATTTGAAGCCTTTCCTCCGAGCAAATAGATCCCGGCCTTCATTTTTGTCTCATGTCTCGTCCTCTGGAGGCGTTAAGAGATCCACGGAGACGCTGCTAGCTCGTTCGTAATTATTAGGGGATTGCTTTTGCCTAGCGATTTGATTCAGCTTGGTCCCTTTGACAGGACTTAGAAAGTTGCAACTTCACCCCTATCACAGGAGAGCTGCTGACGGGCCACTTGCGATGTCGCCAAGGACTGCAGCAGAGTCATTCCGTAGGTTCGCCTATGTTCCGGTCCATTATCCTTTCGAGTGTACTGCAAACACATAGAGGAGATAGGTACTCATGGAGAAATTAGCAAACTTTGTACTTACAAAGATTTTGAGATCACACAGGCCCTGTCTTTCTTTTCCGCTTAAGGGAACACGATATTGACGCGGTTTTACGCCATCAACTGCCTTCGATTAACGTGGCTTTATACCACTAGATACCTGTGATGTCGGCTAGGTTTTATGCATCTAGGGCTACCTGCGATATCAACGCGGCTTTACACTGTGGATACCAGTAACCGTATGGCTCTTACGTCATGACTACCCGTAATATCGTGCCTTTTGGTGTTTTTCCATATTCTATCTCGTACCCCTCCGAGCATCTGTATCGCGGATAGTTCACGAACACCGACCTTCGCTTCCGCTTCGGGTCCATCGGCCCTCAAGGGTAACGGGTCGGCTCGCCTTTTGAGGACCTACTTTTCTTTTCCAAGGCCCTTCTCTTGGAGCCTATAAATCGGGGAGCTTTTTCCACCCACGTTCTCATCATCTTTGGCAACTTGCATTATGGATCATTTGACTAAAAAATTTCTCCTTTCCAAGGGTCACTCTCTCAAGAACCTCAATGATGGTGACGTTGGGTTCCTGGAGAACATGCTGGCCAAGACTTCTGAGGACATCTTGGAGCTGAAGGGGATGCTGACCCCACTCCATTCCAGGCTGGGAGCCACGTCTCTGGAGGATTTCAGTCCTTTGGAGAGCGTGTCGAAGCTGGCTGCCTCCATCGCTCGGATTCAAGTGGTGATCGCCATGCTGCAGCAGCGCAAGGATATGCTGGGGTGCTGCCTAAAGGGGATGAGAGCCACCTCCCATGATCTAATTCTGGTCATGGATTCCCTGAGAGACCTTCCCGAAGTACCCGAAGATGCTGGCTCTAACGCTTGATATCAGTGGCTCCCTTTGAGCCCTTTTTACTTTTCCTCTTGTCCTGCCACTGTACTTTTCGGCCATTAGGCCATAATAAATAAACTGTTTTTATTATGCCACTTTGCAACTATTCTTCTTCTTTAATGCGCCCTTTGTCTTTTTTCCATTGGAGGTATTCTTAGCCTAACTGAAAACGATTCAGCTATTGGGTGGTTTTCTGGTTGGTTGTTCTGCATTAAATCTACACCGCTATTGTCCTGGCAACTGATTGGGCGATTTTGCGGTTTTTCTTGATTCACGTAAGATTTCAACAGGCGTGACTGCAAATCCTTATTTACACTTCAGGCTGTACACGTGTCCACCCTCAAGGGTCGGGTTGGAAGATCGAAGATCCTTTTTTTTTTCTGATTTTCTGGCTATTTAAGGGGATCCTCTTTCCCTTGTTTTTATTCACCTCCTTGTTCGTTTTCTTCCTTTGATAAGTAATCTGCGATCTCATGGTTGATTCTCATTTTTTAGATACGACCGCACGAGATTCTCCACCAACTCCTCCGACTTCTCCTGATTCGGATAATCCTCCTCCGTCGCCTCCTTGGAGGCCGCCTGTTCGCCGATGGTGTCGCAAGAGGCGGAGGAAAGATGCTGCGAAGGCGTCTAGATCATTCTTTGATTCTCTTGCTTCTCTCTCTACGAAGGGGAAAGAAACGTCTTTCCTTCCTAGCGAGTCACCACAAAGGGCTCCCTCTGCCTGCTCAGCCGTTGAAGCGGTATCACCAGCTGTTAAGGAGGAGTCAGATCGATCGTCAATTCGCGCAGGGGAGAGGGTTGAGGAACCTTTCCCTCTTGCTGGCGAGGATCCATCGCTTTTAGGTGATGATGATGATGACGTGGTCTACTGCTATGGCATCTCCTGGTCTGACGGCGAATAGTTGTGCATATCATGCCTCTTTGTAGATGCCGTATGGCTTTCCCAAAATAATAAAATGACGCTTTATTTTCTTTTCGCTCTCCTGCCGCTTTTCTCCCTTCATTTTCTCAGGTTTCCAGGGTTATCGCGGAGGTGTGCCTTTCGCTGGGTCCAACTGCCTTTCGGTTTTCAATCAGTAACTGTCTTCTCCAAAAGACACTGATGACTGCCCATGCGTCCTTTTCCACTCTGCACGTGTTTTGTTTTTACAGGCTGTTTCTTTTTTTAGGTTTAACCTTTATAAGGAATTCGCTCTTCTCTTTTGGTACTTTTGCTAATACTTCGAAATTCTTCGTATTTTTTCTCTTCTGTGCTTCTTTCTTCCTGAGGGGTTTTGCTGCAATTGCTCGCCGGTGCCGACGGCCTGTTTACTGGCTCTTTGCTCCAGGTATTTTGTTTCTCTATCGCCATAGCTTTACTTTTCCAGTTCATTATGTCTCGCGCTAGATCCTCTGCAGTTATCGAAAATCCCCTAGATCCCGAAGTTAGGAGAGCTCGTAGTGTTTTTGATTGTAATGAGGTTTTGAAGGCTGAGTTAGAGGAGAACGGTATCACTTTTCCCACGGGATACCACCCCTTTGTCCCTTTGAAGGATACTCGGCTTACTGATGCCATGTGGGGAACGTTCCGGCTGGTTTATTTCAAGATGTTTACCTACGGATTTCGTTTCCCACTTCATACTTCTCTGATGAAGCTGCTAAACCATTACGATCTCAATCCTGTTCAAATAACTCCACCTTCCTGGTGTGGGCTTTACGCCTTTCTTCGTTCGTGCGAGATGAAGTATATTTTCGCTCCATCGCTCGATCTGTTCCGTACATTTTTCACCATGAGGTGTCGTAGCTGCTTGGTGGATATTACCCCAAGTTGGAATGATGCCCTTGTTCGGTTCTTCTGGCAGAACTTTCAAGGTTTCGAAGAGAACGTGGACAACTGGAAAAATGGCTTCTTCACCCTTCGCTTGCCTTCTCGGTTTTGGCGCGGTGGTTTCAACCGAGAGATTACCAGTGCCGCTTGGCGAAAACCAGATGTGCTGTCTAGTATGGATGTGTCTAATGTTACCGCCCTGTTAGAAATAGAAGGGCCCTTCCTCATTCGGGAATTCGCTCGGTTCAGGTCTTTGCCAGAGTGTGTCGTTGGTGAGTTTTTCTTTTGTCACCTTATCGCTTCGATTTTCTTGCCATACTAAAATATTTTATTGGCAGGTAACGCTGAGGGTCGCTCTTCCGGGGAAAGTGACGCTCCTCTGAACGTAGTGCCACTTCAGACGTTACCTCCTTCTCCTCCGCCTGAAGGCTCAAGTCGTCCGCCTATTCCGCCACGAGGAAAGAGAAACAAAACCGTCGTGACACGCAGCGCATCCGCTCGACCTTCCCGTTTCCTTGAGAATTGGCTATCGTCTCGTGGTAAGAGAGTGGCTCCGAGTAACTCTGTGATTGAAGAGGTTGACAGCGATAGCGAAAGCATGGATACCGGTTCCGAGCTGCGTCATGCCACCCTTGCCCAACGGATGAAACTTAGGTCGAGAAAGAGTGAACCCGCCGCGGAGTCAACTGAGGACGATAGCGACGAAATGGCCGCCAAGACGGAGCGTCTCGTAAAGAGAGTTTGTAAAGAGAAGTCTGATCCACCAATTCCTCCTGTGGAGGAAGTCAACGCGGTTCTCTCCGAGGGAGTTAACACTTCACACGTCGCGGGTGCCTTGCCGGTGACGGAAGTGGTCAAGGTGCCCTCTGCCATTCCTCCCAAAGTTAACGAGGCTTCAGCAGCGGTGGGCTCTCCCTTGTCGTCTGGCGGTCCTATCTCTCCGATCCACTCCTTTATTCCGGATGTGAACTTATCAGTTTTGAATCCGATCGCTCCTCCTAACCCTACTCCACAGAAACCTCAGCCTTTGTTTCTTTCTTCGATCTCAGGCATTGGTGATTCCGCAAAAAAGTTGTTCTCCTCCTTATATCGCCAATCTTTCTCCTCAAAGTCTTCAAGGCCCCACCACATATCAGCTGGACTTGTCTTCCCTTGGTACCGACGGTCTTCGTGCTTTAGGGATATCGGACCCGCTATCGCGAGAAGAGCCGGTGGGCCCAATAGTGGGGCAAATGTTTACTTCTTCGAAGGACAAAGAAGAGTTCTTACGGCATCCTCCTGAAGCACGACATTCACGCCTTCTGGCTGACATGCTGGCCAGTTTCCGCGAGCTAAATTACTTTTTCGAAGATCAGCGTGACAAGGTTCGGCCTTCTCCTGATTTGAAGGGAGAACTAAATGCTGCTTTAGGGAAGGTAACGGAGCTATCGCAGCTTCAGGAGCGAACCCGGGTGGAGTTGAACGATTGTCGTGCTGAGCTTGCTCGAGAAAAGTCGAAGGGGAAGGCTAAGATAGAGCTTCTGGAGGCGGAATTGGTGGTGGCTGACAAAAAGAATATCTTCCTTCGCGAAGAGATAGCGTCTCGTGATGCGGATTTGACCAAAGTACCTTCAAAGATAGCCTAGTGGAAGAACAAGACCATGGAGGTTTGTATAGCTGAATTTATGAGTCTCCATCGCCAGGGAACTGTCAATTCGTCAGTGTTGGCTGATTACGCTTCCAAGAGAATGAAGGATCTAGGCGAAGGTGAGGGAGATCTTCCTTCTTCTGGAGAAGAGCGGGGGAATGGTGAATGCGATGTCCGCGAGGGCCCATGATTAATCGAAGTTGCTCCATTTAGAGGATTCTTCTGTTTATTTGTTTCTTTGTCTTGTAATAACGCCTTGTTGTGCGACAATATCCGTATTTTACTTCTATTTGATTTTTATTCCGCTTTTTCGCGTTAGCTCGAAAGCTGCCTTTTTAATTAACGCCATCTTGCTTTATCTCCTTTCTTGCGATATCGCTCTTGTTTTCTTCAAGAAATGGTACCTGCTTTTCAGAGCATTTAATGCTTGCTATCTTCTCATTAGAAAAGTCGCGATTGTGCAGGCACACGTGTCCATTTCTTCTGGCACTATGAGCTAGCGTGCTCGAGAACTTTACCGAAATCGAAGCGTTGTAGCGCTTTTCTAGAATTGCACTCATTACCTGAGTCTGTTCCTCATGTCGCTTCCACGCAACGACTGTGGCATCCGCCGTTTCATTCGATTACTAGGCTTATAAAAACCAATATTTATTCTTTCCTTTTCTTTTATCATCCCACCTTCTCATATTTTCTTGTAGCCGTCTTGTTTTCTCCCCACTATTCAAGGCTCTTCGAAGTGCTTTTTCTCTAAAGGTATTTCGTTTCTCCTCCATCGCCTTCTTCATCTTTACTTCTTTAATTCTATCATGGCTAAGACTCGCCGTTCTGAGTCGAAATCTGCCGATGAGAAAAGGATGGATATTACTGCTAGTGTTATCACATCTGAGGCCGCTCTCCGTGAGCATTTGGCCGCTCATAATGCTGTTATCCCTAACGATTATAAGTCCACTGTTGCCCCTGAGTCGATACGTTTGAACAACGTTTTGACGGGCAATCGTAGGGTCTTGTATGCGCAAATGTTTCGTTATGGTTTCCGGCTTCCCATCGACTCTTTTGTAAAAGACTTGCTTGTTGCCGGCGATCTGAATCTGGCCCAATTATCCCCAAATGCATATTACTATGTTTATGCTTTTTTGGAACTTTGTAAATACAAAGGGATCACTTCCCCTTCCCTTTTGCTGCTCAAATCTCTTTTTAAGCTGATGAAGTGTCGGGGAGTGATAACGATATCGCCCCGCTTCGACGATGACTCTCTCAAGTGTTTTACTTGGAAACTCCTCCACATTGAGTCTTCCGTTAATGCTTGGAAAAAGGAGTTCTTTGTGATAGATCTTCCTGAAGATCCTGGTTCCTGGTGGCGATCTGGGTTTAACCAAAACGTCGATGATAACGTCTGGAGTCGACCAGGGACCCTTCCTCAATGTGAACAAGACTGGTTAAACAAATTGCCCTGAAAAGGAACTGCCGCTACGGAAAACTGAAAGACGCGCTCATGGTGGACCCTCTAGTGACTTTAGACGTGTTGAGACTTAAAGCTCATAACTATGCGAAAATGGAAGAAGAAGAAAACAGAGATAGGACGTATAACGTGCCGCATGGGACATCTCAAATTATCGCTACTCCCGCAAAGCCCCTTCCTAACGATCATTTTATAGATGATTACGCCAGGCGGAAGGATCATATCCCCAAAGCCTCTAATAGACAAAAGGGTCATCCTTCGAAGGGAAAGACCGGTGGTTCCCCCACTCGACGTCAAGGGGATTCTTATAAAAATCGGACATACGACCCATATTTTCCTTCCCTTAATGTACCAAGGGCAGAGATTTTAGCGATAGCAGAGCAGCAAAATCTTCCCATCCGCTACCCTGCGCCTACAAAACCAGGAGTCCTTCTAGGGAGAAGGGAAAATGCTTATTGTAAATTCCACAAAGCCAGGGCACATTCCACAGAAGCGTGCAGAGAATTAAAATTGGCGATAGAACGTCTGGTGGAAGAAGGATATTTAGGAGAATTCGCCACCCAAGTAAGAGAAGACGCCAGAAATAATCCCATGAAAAGGACGGTAGATGAACGACCAGTTCCTTACTTAATGGCCTGATCAAATCGACCTCGAATCTTATCAAATCGACCTCGAATCTTATCAAATTGCTGCACAACACTAACCAGAGGATCTCCCACGGACAAAGGCATCTGGAAGTTTTCTAGAAACAACGGTGATAAAGGTCGATCAGCGACAATAGATGGTGTGAACATGACGTGGGGAGGGAAACTAGATCTAGAAGCACCAGGCGTGATTCTTGCAGCCATTTCTGTCAAATATTCCAACCGAGAATGAAGGGCCGCTATTTCCATTGTAAAAGGATGTTCATGATTAAGTATAGATCCCCCCGAAAGAGGAGTGGAGAAATCGGATCCCGCTGTCTGAGATGACGAAACGACCGTTTGTGAGGAGACAAGCCCCTCTGCAATTCTGACCGAACGGTCCAGAGATCCCGAGATTATTGGTTGCGACGTCATAGAGAGATCAGCAGTGGAAAAAGGGAATAACTGTCTGCGGATTGAGAAAGGGATATTAGAGGATGATGATCGGATCGGCTCCGATCCTGTGATCATGACCGTTCCAATCTTCTGACTAAACGGAGCTTGGCTATTAAGGACGCTCACTTAATACACCAAAGCTCTCAATGAAAGCACCATTTGATAAGATTCGAGGTCGATTTGATCGGAACGGCGGCGATCGGTCGTCGGATGTACCTGCAAAGCGCCGGAGGGGGGGGCTCCGGCGTAGACACTCCGATGCTTAAGTCAGTTTGGGGATACCAAGTAACAAGAGGTTCTGCTAGGTAATCTCGATCTTACCTTCTGTTTGAAAAAGTAGGGATATTTATAGGCCTCGATGGCGATACCTGGCGATAACAGTCTAGGCGATGTCTGGTGACGAAGTCACGAGCGATGCCAGTAGGTGACGTCATGAGCGATATCGAACGGGCTACCGAGAGCGATAACCTCGTGATTCCCTAGGATGGGATAGTGCCGTGCGCATAGAGACGCGTGAGTCCCCCCTCCGCTGATGTCGACCATCCTAGGAATCCTTCGCTGTTCCCTGGGCGATATGAAGATATCCTACGGGACTTATAGGAATCCGTCCCAGCAGGAGCCGCAAGTGTAGTAGCACCGTGAGGGTTGTCTTGATTGTTATCAACAAGGATAAACGTTATACACACAATGATACTTAGGAGCACACGGTTGATAAATAGTAAAGGAAACACATAAGAAAGCTCACACTCATTTGCAAGAAACAACTCACAAATGATTTCACACAAGGTCACAAATACACAGTTGACGGTTTGCATTTTACTTTCGGAGGATCAAAGCACCATCAAGCTTAGAAGTCCGCAAGATGAGTTTAGTGTGATGAAGGAGGAGTATTCTCACTCAACAAAATCACTCAAAATAACTAAACTAACTAAGAAAGAAGCTAAGTTCAACTTTTATACTTAGTTACAAAATATAGTCAATTTTGTGATGGGCTTTTAGGCCCACTTAGAGTGGTGAAGGTGAACTTGGTTCGTGATGGGTTCGGTCGTGTCCTCGGGACCTAGCCGCACATCTTTATGTCTCCCGATAGGCTTTGCCCGATAGCTTGCATGTCTCCTAGTAGGCTCTTCCCGATAGCTTGTATATCTCCTAATAGGCCTCTCCTGTTAGCTTGCATGTCTCTCGGTAGGCTCATCCCAATACCTTAAATAGCTCTCGATACGCCTCTCTCGTTAGCTTACATGTCTCCGGTAGGCTTCTCCCGTTAGCTTGCATATCTCCCGATATACCTCTCCTATTAGCTTGCATATCTTCCGATGGGCCTCTCCCGATAGGCCTCTCTCGATAGCTTGCATGTCTCCCGATAGGCCTCTCCTGATACCTTGCATGTCTCCCGATAGGCTCCTGCATGGACTAATGCTCCCGGTATGGTGTGCGACCACCATTACAATCTGATCCTTGGCTCGGGGGGGGCTCTTCACTCAACTTGGCCTCGAACCAAAGGGCTAGTTTCCTTGTCATGCTCCGGGTGATTGGACCTCACAGCGGGGAGTCTAAAGGTGGTGCATCCGTGATCACATCAAATACATACTATCACCTTTAGTGCCGGTACTTGTTCATGAAGATCAGCTCAAGATGGCCAAATCTTATGCTGAGTTTGAAATTTAGATGGCGAAAAAAAGTGGTTACAAGAATTGTACTCCCAAGAGTGAAAAGAGTGAGCAAAGAGAGGGAGTTGAGCTTGATACGATCTCTAGAGGAGCCAGCCTTAGTGTCGCAGCCGCAAGCCTCCCATTGTCGCCCACGGGCGCAATCACCCGCGCCAGAGCCTGAGCCTTACAAGTGAGGCTCAGCGACCTCATCCACAAGGAGTTGGAGGCAGAGACAACCTCGGAGGAAGCCATCATACGCGCGCACCAGCCGCGCCTCGTGACCCTTATCCGCGCAGCACCTACGCCTACGGATGGGCCATGTGTGGCCACCTCGGACCTTTAGGTCCACCAGCATCTTTCTTCTAATTTTGACCAAACCAGCATCATTTATAATACAAGAGAGGATTCTAAGCCAAAATTCAGGAGAAACGCCGGAAGGATTTGGGAGAATGCCCAAATCACAAGATCGCAAGTGACTGTGAAAGCCACCGCCGAGCCTTTTGAAGATCGGAGCATATTTCCTCGCACAAGACTCATCCCAGCACTTCGTCTATGTGTTAGGAAGTTTCCCTCCAAATTTCAGTGGGAACTCTCAAGGGAATAAGGAAAACAACTTGTTTCCTTAAAATGTGACCGACGGACCCCGCAAGCAAAGTCACTTGGGAATTTTGGCCAAAATGGTGGCGCTTGCACATCTATCTTTTATATTTAAATTTATTTAAGTTATTTTAGGGTTTTGGAACCTTTTTGGAAGTTTGGCTTGTTGCCTTTTTATTTAAAACCATTTTTAGGAACTAAACTAGTTTCCATTTTTAGAATTAGGGTTTGGCGCGTCCCTAAAAAGGAGCCGCCCACTTTGTATTTCGGGAGATGATATTTTGATAATTAAAAAAAGATTGTTTTGGATCTTCATCCACTCGTTCTTGATGAACCTTGCATCTAATTGAGTTTTGTGCATTCGATTAGCTTGTTAAGTAAAACTTAGAAGCACTATTCATTGAGTCATCCGTTCTTTGGAGTGCCAAGGATACCTTACCTTGGAGATTCAAAGGTTTGACGCAAGAACCTCAAGGGATTCTGTGTGGAGTGCCAAGGACACCTTACCTAGGAGATTCACACGCCTTCTTCGAGTTATTTTCCGCATTAAAACCCACGTCGTAGGACAACGATCTAAAAAGAGCGTTCTAGCTTACAAGGAATGCATCAGAGCTAGCTTTAAGTGAAAAGAGTGCTACGGCACCAACAAAGAGTGAAGAAAGTAAGGCAAAAGAAAAGAGAAACAAAAATAAACCCGTTTGTAAAAGAAAGAGATGTGAAAGAAGCGTTGAGTGTTAGCAAACCAGTCCTTATTAGCGATAAGTTGCTGATTTGATAGACCAAGGCTATATGAAGGAGAGTCTATCTCCATGTGCGGTTCCAGTCATTTTGGTACCCAAGAAAGATGGTAAATGGAGGATGTGTGTTGATTGCCGAGCTGTTAATAAAATCACGGTGAAGTATTGCCACCCTATCCCTAGATTAGATGATATATTAGATGAATTGCATGGTAGTACCCTATTCTCTAAAATTAATTTAATGAGTGGTTACCATCAAATTCTCATGAAAGAGGGAGATGAGTGGAAGACTGCTTTTAAAACCAAACAAGGGTTGTATGAATGGTTAGTTATGCCATTTGGTTTGTCCAATGCACCTAGTACCTTTATGAGGTTGATGAATCATGTGTTGCGTGCGTTTATTGGTAAATATGTTGTAGTTTACTTTGATGATATTCTGATTTATAGCTGCAATATGCATGATCATGTTAACCATTTTAAATCGGTCTTTGATTATCTTAGAAGACAGAAATTGTATGCTAAGATGACTAAGTTTTCCTTTTGCTTGGATAAGAAGTGGTTAAGTTACATGGTATTCTGATAGCACGTTTCTTGGGCATGATTTCCTCCTTTATTTTACCCTTTTCGGGGGCATGATTCTGCTAATTGACCTTTATTTTCATCTTTATTGTAAATCAACCCCAAAAGGAGAAAAAGAGCGAAAACATGTATTTTTGAAGGAATTCTCAAGATTTCAAGCTTCAAGGCCTAGAAGATCAAAGTGTCGTCGAGCCCTCGACGCTAACTAGACCAGTGATCAGTCTCTCGCCTACGACACCTCTGCATCCATTACTGATCGAAAGCTAAAGAGAGCAATCTCCGAAGATCCGCATGGCACTCCATGCGTTTCCAGAAGGTGTTAGGCACTCCAGATATTCCAGAATATTCCCCTTGAAGGACATGTGCTGTCACGCTCCCCTTGGCTTCTCTCTCTCTCCCCTTAGCTATTTTGTCCCCTAGCGGGTTGTAGGCCTATTTAAGCATAGTTTTAGGGTTTTTTGTAGAGGAAGGCAGACATTAAGACATCACTCCACTTTTACCTTAATTTTAGGGATTTGTTTTCTTGATTATTGGAGCAGCCGCCGGTTTGTAAAAGGAGCGAGCTTTTCTCCTTTGAACTATTGAATCATCTATCAGTTTTCTCTAAACCCTTTCCCTTTATCATCTTTCATTTTATACTACTTGTTATCTACTGTTCATATCTATTTATGAGTAGCTAAATCTCCTTATCTTAGCAAAGGGTGTTTCAAGGGTTGTAAGGATTAGTTAAGAGGCATAAACGTGTTTAACACATCTTTATTATCATATTCATTTGATTGTCATTTTCTTGTTACTTTCACTTGGGAATGTTAAGGGCTTGATCAACTTTTAGTGTTTCTTTGTGATTATTGTCATCTTAATGGTAATAATTGACGTGAGGCTATTAAGAGTAGTAGACGCCTAGAGCGGAGAAGTTACTATAGTGTGATTTCACCAATCTATGGGATTCGAATGATTAGGGTGCTGCCACGAGCTTGACACACTGAGGGGTATCGTTCCCTTGATATGTCTTACCTCCTCTTCATGGGAGTTTTTAGTATTGCCTCCCCACATTCATGCCTGGGGGGATGGCGAAACGTCAAGGCTACCTCATTAGTGGAAACATGGGGTAGCTTCTATCTATGAAGGTAAGTAGGGGGTGTTGAGTGGAAACTAGGCCCCTATAGCATATCTATGGTGTAAGGATAGAAAATACTTGTGCCGATGATTGACCGACCCTGGAAAGAACCCGAGAACACTCCTTGCTAAGATCCCTTCCTATCTAAATCTTTATTTGCCTTAACTATCTCCATTTGCTTTCGTCCCTTGCCAGTATTTTAGTATCTTGCCTCCGATTGTGTTTTATTTTCGTGCCCTTGATATCTGTTTTAATTATTTGTCTTGTTAGCTACCACATCTGTGTTGATTAATTATATTAATCAACATAAACCCCCCAATGTTACTTTTATATTTGGCTGCATTTACTCTCTATCATACATTGAAACTGATTTATTATTCCTTCAATCTCTATTGTTCGACCTTGTCTTGCCCTTTACACATTTTATTTGTGCATTTAGGCATCGGAAAATATTATTACATTTGAGTGACGATCAAATTTTGGCGCCGTTGTCGGGGATTGAACAATACTAATTTTTCTTTTTACTTGTATGACCAGGAGATGTGCACCAGATTTACTCCCTCTAGATCTCGAATTGAGCAGAACGGAAAGAGGACTTCGGAGGCAAGCAAGAGGATCTTCTACCCAGCGTAGAGGAATTCCATCTCCTGCCCTCAACAGACATCCTTCCAATCTAGCCGACCAAGACCGTCGATTTTATCAAGACCTAGCCTACCTTCATCGAGGTCTTGAAAACCCACCAGCCGCTCATTTTGATATTCCAGCTATGGAAGACCATGATAATCATGTGCGTCACAAAAATCCACCACCGCCTTCTCCGAACCAGCAGACCATTGACCATCTCAATGCAGCCCCCGACATGTCTAGCAGTTGTATTGTCTGTCCAGCTATCCCTCATGATTGGACTCTTAAGTCTGCCATTATGCATCATCTCCCGACCTTTCGTGGTATTGCAAAGGAGAATGCACTTCGTCACCTTCAACAACTTCATTCCATTTGCGAGGCCATGAACCCCCCCAATGTCAGCATCGAGCAAGCAAAGCTACACGCCTTCATGTGGTCTCTTAAAGATGATGCCCTCGATTGGAACTATGACCTTCCACCGAGATCCATCCATTCTTGGGCGGAGATGTCTAAGATCTTCACTGAAAAATATTATCCAGCATCAATAGCCAACCCCACACGCAAGCAACTCCATTGTCCAGAGAAAGGAAGAAGATCTTCCCCAGTACTATGAAAGATTCCAGAAAATGCAATCCATGTGCCCTTCGCACAACCTTAGTGAGCATGCCCTTATCCAGTACTTTTGCGAAGGCCTTAAAGCTCATGACAGGGCCCTTCTTAATGCTGCCGCTAACGGTTCCCTTACTACTCTCACACCAGCCGTTGCCAAGGCCACCATAGAACTCATGGCCAAGAATGCCACACTTGAGGTTGGCAACAATAGAGGCCAACACGTCCAAGTGGCAGCATTACAAAATCAACTTACTGCCCTTACAGGGTTGTTCTAGAATTTCGTGGCAGGACAACCTACACCAGTCAAGGCCTGCCAAATTTGTAACTTTGTGGATCATACCACAGAGTCATGCCCTCATATTCCAGATGAAATCCAAGTAAAAATAATATAAAATATTTTTCTAAATTTTTAAAATTAATGTTATTTTCAGAATTTTTTAAATTAATTAAATTATTTTTCTAAATTTTGAAAATTAATTATATTATGTTTTACAATTTTTAATTAATTACATTATTTTTTTTGGATTTTTTAAATTAACTATCTTATTTTTTTGAATTTTTAAAGAAAAGAAAAAGAAAGGAAAAAAAAGGGAACAACAGGATTTTTTTTTGGTTAACCTCCTATTGAAGGTCAAAATGGACGGACGTTAAGGTTGACTAACGGAGGGACCACCATTTGCAATTGACTTTGAGTTCAGGGAGTAGTATTTGAATTTTTAAAGTTGAGGGGAGGACGCTATTTTTTTTAAAGTACAGGGGGGCTTCATGCAAAAAAACATTAATTAAATTATGGGCTTGGCTTTGTCCAAGCCCAGTTGCTGTTTTTGAATTAATTTCTTGGGCCCAACTCATTGAAGTATATTCATATGCGATAAATTGTTATATTTTTTCGTGTTTAATTGTCATACAATTGATCGTATGCTTATATGTGATAAATTATTTTATTTTCCATGTTTAATTATCGTGAAATTTCTCGTATGTTTATATGTGATAATTTGTTTTATTTTCCATGTTAATTATCGTGCAAATTATTCATATGCTCGTAAATAATTTGTTTGTATATTTGCCATGTTTATTTAATTAGTTATTTGCTTGTTAAAAATCAAATAAACGTTTATTTAATTAATGTTTATTCCATGCGTATTAATACATGTGTTTTGGTGGCTTTGATCCCACACCTCGGTTTATTTGTCGCATTCATTAAATCGGTACTTTGGTAGTTATGCATGATAGATCACGTAGTAATTAAATTTTTAATCATGCATGGCCTGATGATGAAAGAGGGCACCTGCATTAGTAAAGATTAAATAGTTAATTCCGTTAAATAATTAGTCCCTACCCAACGAAAAATACTAAAGTGGCGATTCCTCTACGGGAGCCATTTACTTGTTGTTTTAAAATATTTTATTTAAACACCTCTCTTTTACCGGTAACCTTTTTAGGATGTGACTCGGGTGCCTAACACCTTCCCGAGTCCATAATACGACCCCGAACCGTTGTTCTCGGGTTTAGACCCTTTGTGCCTTAGTTTTTTATTTTATGCCATGACGATTAGGTTCCCTAAACTTAGGAATAAATAGGGTGGCGACTTCATTTGCATTATGCGAGGCATCCTTTTATGCTCCGCATTCATCCCGAACCTATTCGCTAAAAATCAAAAAAGGGGTGCGACAGTTTGGCGACTTCACTGGGGACCTTGTAGGGTCGAAGCCATTTTTTATTATTTTTGAGGTGTTTGTTTTTTGTTTTTTTGTTATTTACTCGCTTTAAACAAATTGCTTTCGTGATTGCTATTTGTTACTCGCTTTAATAAATTGTCCATACGCATTTCACGTATGAATGCCTTATTGCTGGGCTATTTTTCCAAATAAGAATTAGGAGGTTAGTAGTGACGCCCTGTGGACCTAGTGTCTCAGTATGTGTTCACGAACCCCAACTCGGACTAGTTCCGTTAAGGGATCAGTTGACGCTCTACGATTCATTTACTGAGGGACCACTTCTATGGTATCGTCCGGGCAGAGCCTCAGCATATGCATCATGTTCGCGCATTTATTTCATTGATACCATGTATTTATGTGTTACGGCTTTACTTCATGTTTATATTGTCCTCATATTTCATTTTTTTAATTCACTAACGCAAGAATTTTATATCTCAAACCACCCCCACTTTCGTCAATTTTGTGTGGCAGTTCACACCCCCACTTTCGTCAAATTTTGTGTGGCGGTTCACACCCCCACTTTCGTCAAAATCTTGTGCGGCGGTTCACACCCCTACTTTTCGTCAAAAAATTTATGCGGCAGTTCACACCCCCACTTTAATCAATTTTGTGTGGCGGTTCACCCCCCCCACTCGCGTCAATTTTGTGGGGCGGTTCATCCCCCCACTTCAATTTTGATCGCATGTATATTGATAACAATCCGCCTATCGGCAAGTTCATTTTCGTCTTACACCTTGAGAAGAGGGTACAACCACTATTCCTACCGCAAAGACAGCATCGAGGCTATCCCCTCCCTCTATGTGACCAACGCTGGGATGGTCGACATCAGCGGGGGGGTCTTACACTCAGCACTGCTATGACAGACGGCGCTATCCCATCCTAGTCTAAGACAAGCTTCCCGTTTGGGGGTGTAGGCATTGCCTCACATAGGTAACACCTACCCCGATAGCTCACTCCACCAACGGGGAATTCTAACCCCCTCCAACGGGAGCGTTAGCCCCCTATGATCCAGATCCCTCAGAAATGCTCCATTTTCGTCTATAAGTACTTCCCCCACAAAGGAGGAAGGTAAGCACGAATTACTGGCCCAAGCTCTGCCAAATTCACTACACATACTGACTTAAGCATCGGAGTGTTTCCGCCGGAGACCCCCTCCGGCGTATTGCAGGTACTGCGGACCGCCGTGGGCAATGATCTGAGAGGACCAATTTCTCCATATATCCTTCGGCAGAAGACATATTCTTACCAAATTGGTGCTCTCGTTGAGAGTGTTGGTTCTATTAAGTGAGCATCCTTAATAACCAAGCTCCTTCCTCCCCGAAGCTAGAAGGGTTATGGCCTCGGAGTCAGATCCCGCGCTGTCCCAATCCTCCAGCATCCCCTACAACACCCGCCGATGACTTTTTGCTTTCGCTACCTCTGATATCTCTACCCCAGTGCAAGATGTCACTGCGGGAGAATCAGATCCTCCTCCTGGGCAAAGTACGGAAGAAATTACATTCCAGATTTGTTCCCCTTTTTCCCACATAGCGGGAACCAGTCATTCTACCCCCCAAGCAAATAGATCCGTGATAGGCGAAGCAAACAACCCTTTCGCAAGCTCAATAGCAGCTCTCCAAGCTCAATTGGATCAGTTGACAGAGATGGCTGCTGGATTTACTCCTCATGCCTCGAGACCTGGTGTGTCCTCCCAAGTAGTTTTCACTCCGTCCATTGTCAACGAATGACCATTATCGCCCCGACAATCTAGGGGACTCCCGTCCTCCTTACTTTTCTCCTCGGCCCCCATAAATGTCCTGCCGCTCACGCGTGGACCTGTTGAACATTCGAGACAATACAGGGGGGAAATCCCTATCCCTGAGGTAGCCCGCCGACATGATGAGCACAGAGAACACTGGGATGATCGGCGAGGGGAGATATTCCGAGAGCAATCTCCTAGATACAGTGAGAGATCTAGCAGCAGAGGTCGACGAGCTCGAACTCCAAGAAGCCGTAGCCGATCTCCCAGGCGGCATCAAGAATATGACCCTCGGAATCCCAGATATGATGTTGAAATTCCACACCCGCATCAGCCTCGTGGGGTCCCTGATATTAACGCTGTCCATCCGTTCAGTTACCGTGTCAGGCACCACAGGGTCCATCGGCATGTGAAACTCCCTACAGAATCATATGATGGCACGAAAGATCCCATTTCTCACCTCAATAAGGTGAAAGACTTTGTGCAATTCCAAACCCGCAGTGATGCTGCATTATGTCAGATCTTCGTAATGACGCTATCAGGAGTGACACGTCTTTGGTTTGAGGGACTCCCGGGCGGGTCTATTGATAATTTTTCTCAACTGGAAGAAAAATTCAAAAGTCGGTTTAGCACGGCTATTCCTATCAGGAAGTTAGCAGCTGCACTATTCGATATTCATCGAAAATCGCAGGAATCATTGAACGACTTTTTAGGTCGATTTGATCTTGAAATGTCCCTAACGCCAGGGGTCACTATTGATTTTGCGGTTGAGGCCCTGAAACGCAATTGTCTATACGGGAAATTGAGAGACACGTTAACAGTGGACCCGCCGCTAACCCTGGATGCGTTGAGGCTAAAAGTGCATAATTATGCAAGGATGGAAGAGGAGGAAAATAGGGAATGGATCCGAAACATGCTAACGGACCCATACTTGGCCTCTAACGCTCCGCATAGCAACGCTCCTGACATGCGACCCACTGAGGATTATGGACAACGAAAAGAGCATACTGCCAAGGCCTCTAACCGGTAGAGAGGCAATTTCTCGAAAGGAAGACCCGGAGGGTCCCCCACTCGGAAACAAGCAGATCCGCCAAAGGGCCGGATATATGATCCTGACCTTCCATCTCTTATACTCCCAAGGGCTGAAATCCTAGCGATAGTCCAACAGCGAAATCTGCCCATTAGATATCCAGCTCCTGTGAAGCCAGGAGTGATCATGGGAGGAAGGGAAAACGCGTATTGCAAGTTCCACAAGGTCAAGGGACATTCGACAGATGTGTGCAGAGAACTGAAATTGGCCATAGAGCGATTGGTCGAAGAGGGCTACCTCGGAGAATTTACCACCAAGGCAAGAGAAGAGGCCAGGAACAACCCAACTGGAATGACAACTGATCAGAGGCAAACGCCTTCACACGCCACGGGGGCTAACGCAATTCCCCTTGGACAAAATAGAGAAGCTCTCGTTGTTCATAGTGATCAGATGCCTATGATTAATATCATCGCCGGGGGAACACCCTACTTCGAGGAGGCCATACCACAAACGCCCAAGCCTGGGGAAAAGCACAAGCGAGAGAACACGTAGGTAAAAATTGAGGCGATCAGTGCCTTAGACAGAATGATATTGTCCTTCTCAGAAGAAGACGAAAAAGGCATTGTTTTCCCGCATAACGACGCGTTGGTAGTAACACCCGTCATTGGAAGTCACGGGGTGAGAAGAACCCTTGTTGACAACGGGAGCGCAGTAAATCTATTTTCGTTGGAAGCATACAATTTGATGAAACGCCCTGACGGCGAGCTAGCGCCATGCATGAGGCCAATTGTTGGGATTGATGGGTACCGATTCTGGTAGCCGGAATAACATCTTTGCCAGTGTACTTTCGAGAAGACACCTCCAAGCGATCTGAAGAGCTATTATTCCTGGTCGTGGACCTAACGTTACCATATAATGCCATACTAGGGCGACCGTTCCTCAATCGTTTCGGGGTAGTGATATCCCAAAAACACCTGCGGATGAAATACCCCTCGTGGGACGGCGTGGTCTCAATCAAAGGAGACCAGAAACTGGCAGCTGAGTGTTATTCACTTATGACTCAAAGGAGTTGTGACCGCTACGTTTGCGTGGCAGACGATCCTTTCAACGATAAAGAAGAAAAACGCACTCAGCCGCTAGATCAGATGATGTCAGTACCTATCGGTGGGGACAGTGAAGCGAATCTCTTGGTCAGTGAGAAACTGAGCCCTGAAGAGAACGTGCAGCTAATCCGACTGTTAAGAAAATGCAAGGGAGAATTCGCATGGAAACCAGCGGACATGCCAGGAATCTCGCGAGAAATTGCGAAACATCGACTAAACGTTAGCCCTGATGCCAAGCCTATTCAGCAGAAACGACGTGTTTTTTCATCAGGGAAAGCAGCAGCTATCGAGAAAGAGTTACTGAAACTCATGGACGCGGGGTTCATCCGAGAAGTCTAATACCCAACCTGGCTAGCTAACCCAGTGTTAGTTCCAAAGCCTAACGGAGATTGGCGCATGTGCATCGATTTCACCGATCTAAACAATGCTTGTCCCAAAGATTGCTATCCCCTTCCTCGAATTGATCAGCTGGTCGACCAAACTGCTGGATACGCTTATTTAAGCTCCCTAGATGCCAACTCCGGGTATCACCAAATCCCTATGGCCATAGAAGACGAAGAAAAAACTGCCTTCATCACCCCTAGGGCTACATATTGCTACACCGCAATGCCGTTTGGGCTGAAGAACGCCGGGGCAACATTCCAGCGCATGGTGAATAAGGTTTTCGAAAAGCAAATCGGGAAAAATGTAAAGGCTTACGTGGACGAGATCCTGATTAAAAGTCGAAGCTTCAAAGACCACCTTGCTGACTTGGAAGAAGTTTTCAATGTGATGAAAAAGTACAAAATGAAACTGAATCCACGAAAGTGTATGTTCGCATTCCAAACGGGTAAATTCTTGGGCTACGTGGTCAGCCGGAAGGGTATCCAACCCAACCCTTCAAAGATAAAGGCCATTCAGGACATGATATCCCCTCGGACCGTCAAAGAAATACAGAAGCTCACCGGCCGCATCATCGCGTTAGGACGGTTCATATCTAAGCAAGGCGAGAGATGCTTGCCTTTTTGCAAGGTCATTCGAAACAAGGCCCCATTCGGGTGGACAGAGGAATGCGAAAATGTGTTTGCAGGGCTGAAAGCTTACTTATCATCCGATCTAGTGCTAACGAGGCCTGAGTCCGGCGATGAGTTATATCTATACTTGGGAATAGCCGACGAGGTAGTCAGCGCCGTCCTTGTGCGAAGCGAAGGGCATGTACACCGCCCTGTATTTTTTGTGAGTCACATATTGAAAGATGCTGAGCTGCGATACGCTCGCATCGAGAGGATAACGCTTGCCCTAGTACAGGCAACGCGAAAGATGGACCGATACTTCCAAGCCCACCCTGTCAATGTGCTCACTGATCAGCCGTTGAGAAAAATCTTTAGAAAGCCTGAGTCTTCAGGGAGGATGTTGATTTGGGCAATCGAGCTCGAACAATACGGGCCGCAGTACAAAGCCAGACCGGTGATTAAAGCCCAAGCGTTAGCAGACTTCATAGCGGAATGCACCTTCACCAAAGATGCGTCGGCAGACCTGTCAGAGGAAGAACCAGAAAATTCATGCCTACCGTACCCGGAAACGTTAGTGGACTCATGGGTTATTCATGTGGACGGGGCAAAAAATCAAGAGCTAGCAGGTGCAGGTATTTTCCTGGTGGGACCAGATGGCATGGAATTGCAGTACGCCATCAGAATCCTGCAGCCGTTATCCAACAATGCCGCTGAATACGAAGCGCTGCTGGCAGGGCTCAGAATTGGAAACAGCTTCTCCGTCGAAGCCTCTACCATTGCGGAGGAGGAATGCTGCTTGTGCCTAAAAATACGAGGAGACTCTAAATTGATAATGGATCAAGTCCTAGGAAACTCCCAAGCTCGAGAACCCATCATGATTCAATACTTGGCCAAAGTAAAGCGTGAGCTGTCGGAGATGCAGAAAAAAGACACTCGGGTCACCTTTGAACATATCCCAGAGAAAATAATGAAGAGGCTGATAGCCTCGCCAAGATGGCAGCCAACGTGGAAGCCTTCATACCCAACGAAGTGCACTACAGGGAGTTATCCACACCCTCTTTCATGGAAGAGCAAGCATCATTTTGTGTGCAGGAAATAGAAAGTGACTGGAGAATCCCAGTGGTAGAGTATCTGAAATATGATAAGCTACCGGAAGAAATCACGGAAAAAAGGAAAGTACTGAAACGGGCGTCGCGATGTACATATTACAATGGAGAGTTAATACGGAGGTGCTTCTCCCACCCAGCCGCTAAATGCATAAAGGAACAAGAAGGTTTGCATGTGTTGCGAGAAATTCACGAAGGGATATGCGGCATGCACATCGTCAGCGATACACTGGCAGCCCAAGTCTTTCGGTCGGGATTCTACTGGCCCACCATACGAGGAGATTGCCATAACTTCGTGAAAACTTGTCAGAAATGTCAGGAATATGCTAGGATTCCTCGAAAACCGGCCGCGCAAATTTCAGAAATAATCGCTCCATGCCCGTTTGCCAAATGGGGCATTGACATTTTAGGCCCGTTTCCAAAGGCTAGATCTCAGTTGAAATTCGTGATCGTGGCGGTAGACTACTTCACAAAATGGGCCGAAGCCGAAGTGTTAGCCACCATCACCACTGAAAAAATTTGGCATTTTTTCAAACACCAAGTCATTATGCGATTCGGGGTGCCGCGCATACTGATTAGCGACAATGGAACGCAGTTCACAAGCCAATTCTTCAGGGATCAGTGTGCGGAATTTCAGATCGAACAAAGGTTCTCTTCCGTGGCGCACCCTCAAACCAATGGCCAGGCAGAAGTAACCAACCGCAGCATCCTTAGTGGCATCAAAAGAAACCTGGAAGGATCCAAAAAGAAATGGCCAGACGAACTGCCATACGTACTATGGGCCTATCGCATGACTGTCAAGGCCGGCACTGGAGAGACCCTGTTTGCGTTAGCATTCGGAACCGAAGTTGTCACATCGGTTGAGATCGGAACGATGAGCCTTCGGGTGGCTCATTTCAAAGAAGAAAATAATGAGGAAAGGTTACGTGCTAACCTTGACGCCCTACCGAAAACACATGAGGAAACTCTCCTGAAAACTATGCACTACAAAAGAAAAATGGCACAATACCACAACCGGCAAGTGAGAGAGCGATTGCTCAAAGCTGGAGATTTAGTGCTCAGAGATAGACGAGCGGCAGGGCAACGCATGGGAAAACTCAGCCCAAACTGGGATGGACCGTATCGCGTCACCCGTGTTGTGGGAAGAGGAGCTTACCACTTGGAAACGCTCGAGGGAAGGCCCCTGCAGAACTCTTGGAATATAGCTCGGCTGAAGCTATACCACGCCAAGAACTAGCCCATCCTATCTGGTAATATCAATGCTATTCTAACAAGATATATTTTCCTGTGCGTTTGCTGTTGATAAAATGCAGATAGTGAAGAATGCCAGGAGTGAAAATCCTATCCTTGTGATGGTTGGTCCTGATCAGACAGCTCACTAAGACGAGGCACGCCCTGGCATGGCTAAGCGTTGGGAGTGAAAATCCTATCCTTGTGGCAACCGTGCTCCCATAGACGGCCCATTAAGACGAGGCACGACCCCAAACGCCCCCGGGAGTGAAAATCCTATCCTTGTGGCAACCGTGCTCACATAGACGACCCACTAAGATGAGGCACGCCCCGGTATCCTTGGGAGTGAAAATCCTATCCTTGTGGCAACCGTGCTCACATAGACGGCCCATTAAGGAGAGGCACGACCCCAAGGAGAGACCAATTCCGTCCTGGAAGTGAAAATCCTATCATTGTGGTAACCGTGCTCACATAGACGGCCCATTGAGATGAGGCAGTTCCAGGGACGCGAGGTTTCAACGCTTGGGAGTGAAAATTCTATCCTTGTGATGGCTGGTCCTGATCAGACAGCTCACTAAGACGAGGCACTCCCCAAGGCAATCTTCAACGAAAGGAAGGAAAGGATACCCCAGCTAGTAACTGAGCGGTCGATACCCGGTGAAGTAAGGCTGGAAAGGCATCCATACTGCAACAACACCGTCGCAGCAGGCCTAATGGGGCAAGAAAGCTTCCCCTAACAACAGAGAGCGGCATGAACGTGAGCAATGCCGATTCATTCTTGGAAATGCTATCAGAAGGCAATGATAAGGCCATCAAAAAGGCGGCTGAGAAACCTGTACGAAAAGACATGCGAGAGCAAAATGGGCATATCTACTGAAACACGGCAGCAAACGCCATGGGTGAATAATCGCGCAAGCAGTATTATGAAACAAAGCAGACAAGGAAATTCCGTTCAAAAGGCGTGGCCTAACCAAAGCAAGGAGCGATATTGTCAATATTACAAAACAAGGAAGGGCTCATCAGCCGCAAAAAATCAGAATACATCTAAACTCAAAAGCCTAAGGAGCGGGCGGTGCATTGATTCCTCCTTGCTGTTGCGATTTCCATTGATAGAAGCCGTCATCAGTAACAGTGGGGATTCTCCTATCAAAATACGCAGAGAGATCATCAATATGGAGTTTTTCTACCCCATAATGATGCATCAAAGCCTCCGACATGAGCCCTCCGCCTTCCTTCAAGTACCACTGGTTCTTCTCAGCGTTTAGAGTAAGATCGGCAGTCAACTCGGCATTCCTCTGCCTCTCCTGACGCAACTCATTCTCCTCCCGAGAAAGGCGTTTGGTCATATTGGCACTCCTCCGTTTCTCCTCCTCCAGAGCGAGCTTGACAGCCTCCAACTCTTACTTAACAGTCGTCACCTCCTGCCGGACAGTCTCTGTTTCTTGGTTTGCAACGTTAAGGGCATCCACAAAACTCTGCCGCTCGTTCAGCAACCTGTTTATCTCTCCCTGACCATTTGCTACGACCCTAGCATTCTCCTCATCCAGGTAATGAAGATGGCAGAATACAGATAATGCTTGGGAGCGAAGAAAGTTTATACGCTCCTGCTTGCTCCTAGCCACGAAGGCATCCCTCTCCCTTGGAAGAGACATAATTTTGGCCGCCAGACAAGAGGTAGATGCGAGGATAGTATCGAGATCAGCCTCGGCAGGAAACTGCAAAATGTTGTCCCTAAAGGAGCGCAAACTAAGATGATGAGTAGGCATGAGGGGAGGACTATAATGAGAAACACCGGCTATCAAGGCGGGAGCAGGGCCACCTCTCGCGATAGAGGGAGGAGACATTGGGACAAAGAGCAGAGCGGTAGGAGAAGGAGGTCGACTGCTGGAACCTCCCGCGTTAGGCACAGGGGACCCGTCTCCCCCAAGTGCTTCAAGATTATGGGCACTCGGGTTATAGCCTGTCGTGGTGGAGAAGATTGAGGGACCACCACCAAAATCAATACCATGCGATTGGTCAACAGGAATACCCTCGCCCTCAGGGATATTCAGAGAAGGATTAGCAGCAGAAGAAGAGGGGCTGTGATGAAGCTCATAGCGAGCCCTCTTCTGACACTCTCGAAGGATCTCAGGGACAGACATGTCACCTTGAGAGGTTGACTGAGCTGAAACAGTGGCAGCTTCCTAGAAAACGCAGAGTATGATAAGAGAATTATGCGGAATAGAAGAAAACCGTAGAAAGAAATGAATGCATACCTGGGTGACTGAGGAAACTAGAGGTACTCCGATAGGAATGGGATCAGCTGTCGCCTCTGAAGAAACAACAGTCTGGGAGGAAACAGGTTGCGTGGCATGTGTTTTCTTCGCCCTTTTCTTCCTTGCAACAAGGGTAGTGCCCGTAGCGGTAGTGGTAGCGGTCGCGGTAGCAGTGTTCTCTCCCGCAGCGGCAGCGACAGCGGCAACCCTGGCTTCGGCTGCAGCTTTCTTCCTTTGTTCCTGTTTCCTTTTCCTCTGGAAATACTCAGGCTCCCAACCAGGCGGAGGCACTGCACAGTTACAGAAACGTTAGCGTTAGTACCTCTTGGCAATGCAAAAGAAAAAGGTCAAACGCTCACCCTTCTTGCACTGTTCCATATCCAGACCGTTAGCCACTTTTCGGGCATCAACGCTGAAATCCAGTTGAAGTAGCGTCTTCAACCAGCCATCTTCTGGATCAGAAAGGGGTTTCCGATGGCCCCAAGCTCCATCTTTAATTTTCTCATTGAAGCCGGCCCTCCGTAACGGCTCGGGCAAATCAATAATAAAAAATTCTTCTTTCCAATGAGGAACAGAAGACTCGATGCCCATAAGCTTCCAGGTAAAGGGCTTCAATGAGTCATCTTCATAACGAGGGGATATTGATATCACCCCCTTACGAGAATACAACTGGAAAATGTCATGAAGCAAGGCCAAAGTGGGAGACTCGATCCCCTTGAAACGGCACAGTGCGGCAAAGGCACTAACAACGCAAATCGCGTTAGGGATCAACTGAGCCGGAGCCAAATCAGAATCAGCCAACAATAACTTGACAAGCGGGTCAAGAGGAAGACAAAACCCATGATCAAACAACTTAGCATACAATATTCTACTGTTACCGGGCAGAACGCTGTTCAGGCGAAGTGATTCAGAAGCAGCGCGCACGGGATATTCTTTGGGAAATTGCGCATTGCACTCAGCAAGCTTGCGATTAACTAAGGGCAGAGTATAGAGAGAAGTGGGGGTAATATTAATTTTTTCTTCCCCGGCGGACCCCTGAGGATCCCCTTCCTCGGAAGACTTCTTAGTTTTAGCCATGCCCAATAAAAGAGAACTGACGAGGAAAGAAAGGGTGTGTACCTTCGCAAAGAGAACACCAAGAGTCTCAGACCAGAAAAAGAGAGCGCGGCGAGCTATTTGTCCAAAAGGCAGCAGCGTGCGAGAGAGGAGATTAAAAAAGAAAAATGAGGAGGAGAAAACATCATATATAACCCTGAAAGGGCATGACTAATCAACAATGGACACATGGCAAAGCAGCGCGTTGGGAAATAGGGCACGCGCAAGAAGGTACAACTTTAAAAGCAATAATGAAACGCTTCAGTGTTCGCGTCTCCCTAGAAGACGCTTGCTTCAAACGGCTCTTTGAGGAAAGACACGTGTCTTTTTCCATCATTACTTTTCAAAGTGCATTAAATGGAGGGACTGCGGCATTTAATGACCTAAAAAGCAGCGCTGGCCTCGCCAAACGGCGCGACGACACAAGGAAGATAGGGAAGAAATAACGGTAGCATCACAATGATTCAAGCAAGTGCGAAAAGGCTACGTAGCGTCAGCATTATTACAGAAGGAATAATGTCAAATGGTTTTCAGAAAAAAATAAAAATAAAAGAGACAGACAACAACAAGAATAACAAGGGAGGGTCCCATTGTGGCACTTCTCGAAAAGCAAAACGGCGCCCCAATCGTTGACGTTAGCCATTTTCCCCTTCTGGAGCAGAAGGACCAATCCCGCCTTTGCTAACCTCATCCATCACAGTAGAAATATAATCAGCAACCTAGGTAGGGTCAGAAGAATTACCCTTGAAATGGGTCGTGAATCCAGAAACGAAGACTTCCAAGACCCTCTTCTTCCACCATTCCTCCTTTAATGATGCCCTAGCGGACTCCTCGTCTCGAGCAGATATCTCTTCGCGAAGCAGGAGATTTTTCTTCTTCTCCAGCGCAAACTCTGCCTCCAGAACTTCCATCTTTGCTTTCCCGACAGACCTCTCTCTGTTCAATTCTTTCTGCGACTCATCGCGGAGACGTGTTAGCAACCTTGTCTGGTCTACCGCTTTTTCAAGCTGCACTTTCTTAACGCACATCGCGTTGGAGAAATTGCGTGACTTGCGATCATGAATCTCGAACAGATAGTTCAGGTGACGGAAGAAATCCAGAGAATCATTCATCACATGGCGGAGACGTGCCGTCGGAGGAAGCTGAAGAAATTTCTCCTTCTCCTTCTGGGAGCCCAGCATCTCCCCTATCAAAGGCGCAGTAAACTCGTCTCTGGAAAAAGGTTGGGGAACCCCGACAGCGCGAAGACCATCAAAGCAGAATCCCTTCAAATTCATACGATAGGACGGGGTCTCGTTAGGGCCGCTATAAGAAAGATTGATTGAGGGAGTCGGAGAAGAACTCGGGGAAAAAACATTCGTGATAGGAGAAAAGAACATTTGTGGAAGAGGTTTAGGCGGTAGCCCAGCAGCTGAATCCGCAACAGAAGACATGGCCACTACGTCAGGAATGCAATGAGAAATCGGAGAATCGGGAGCGTCAACTGTAGGAAGAGGACATGACATCGGTGGGACCTCCGCCTCGGTAGAGCAAGTGGCAACCGGCGCCTCAGTAGCTTTCACCGGTTTGGAGGCACTCGTCTCGGGCGAAACGGCAGGGATAGGAGCAGTTGCTGCATCTACAGAAGATATCCAGGTGGCCTGCTCGTTCGTAGCCAATCGAGGTTTTTTCCGGCGCAAGGAAGAAGCGTGACAAAGGTCCGATTTGACATCCACATCCTCATCGTCACTATTAATCACCCTCGTTGCGGTCGGGCTGGAGTTCATCCTATTGAGACGATCTGGTAGCCAATCTTCCACAAAGCGAGAAGCTCGGGCAGAGCTGACAGGCCTCCGCCCTCCCCGAGCAACCGTCTTGACTCTCCTCCTCGGGGGTCGAACGCTACCCTGATTGGAGCCCTCGGCAGGGGGGAGGCTGGTAAAGTTTGAAGTGGCGTTACATTTAAAGGAGCGCCAGCGTCACCTGGGAGTTAACCGTTAGCATCTTATAACAAAAGAAACACGCAAAGACAAAAGCAAAGAAAGTGCGAAAAGAGGCAGACTCACCCATAGCACACTCCTCCAGAGGCTTGAACAAAGCAAAGTCGCGGATGCGGTAGTGAGTATCTTCGTCTAATAGGGCGTTAGCTTGCTCTAACTCAGCCCTGGTCAATATCGAGGGATTCGACCAAATGGGGCCTATCAGTTCCTGGTTGAAATTAAGACGCCACAAATGGGACGGTAGCTCCAGAACAAAGAAACTGCTTTTCCAATCAGCTACACCCTTCTTAAAGCCGTGAAAACGCTGCCAGAATGACTGCACGAACGCGTCATCCCATCGAGGAGTAATTTCGATTAAACAATTATGGCAATTCATGCTAAAGAATTTGCGAAATAAATTGAGAGATGGGGTAGAAATGTTCTTCAACTCGCAAGCGCGAAGAAAAGCATAAACCGCACACCAGGAAGAGGGAGTTATCTGGGCAGGATTAAGGTTATACTCCCGCAGCAGCGTTAGTATCGATTCATGAACAGGAAAGCGGAAACCGTAAAGGAACATCTTAAAGTAAAGAAGCCTACTGTGACCCCACGCCGGATTATGGAGCCGCATATCACTTCCAGGGGCAAAAGGCTCATACCCAGGAGGAAAGGTAATACCATGTTCCTCCAGTTCGGCTTTCAGAACCACATCGCATGTAAAAATACTGGGTGATTGCGCGACCTCTGGATCCATGGGTTTCCAGATAACCTGGCGAGGTCTATTTCTAGCCATAATAAGCCAGCAAAAAGGAAATCTGAGAAGGATTGAATTGGTACCTTGAAAGGGAAGATTTACAAAGGAATCGGCGGGCGATGACAGGCGGCCGGAAAAATATTCGAGGAAGAAGACGAAGGAAGATAAGAGGAAAAATTCGAAGCAAGGGCAAAAGTTGTGAAAAATAGAAAATGGCCCTTCTTAAAGGATTAAAATGCCACCGCATTAATTGAGCCACCAATCGCGCGGAGACGCGTGTAAAAAGAAGTTGGCCACATGGAAGCGCATTAAAGAAAGTTGAAAAAGAGAAGTTATTCGTCGTGATTCCCCAAAAGGGCGACAGAGTTGACCCAGTCAAACTAACTACGAAACGATTGCCTCGACAGGGCCCATCGCTTGCTTTGGCTGTCAACAAGACCAACAGACTAACGGAAAATAACGACAAAAGAAAAAGGTAGAAACATCATCTCATTCATAAAATGCCAACATGCATATACAACACAAAGGCGTTAATCCTCATCAGCCCATTCCGTGTCATAGCAGTAATCATAGTCCTCCGGGGACGATGGTAATCCACTGTTGTAGGAAAGGGAATATTCGGCAGGTTTAGGCACAAGCTTTGTCGCGTGGGCTACCATCTTGTCATAACAGGCACGAGAACTCTCCCCAATAGTAGAAGCTACCGGCCTCAAATCAGTGCCATGAGTAAGGGCCTCTTTCTCGGAAGGAGGAGGAAGGGCAGACGGTGACGTCTCATCACCTTTCGGTAGCATCAGGTAGTGGGGCACAAAGTCGGCAAAGAAGGACTCAAAGGCCTGCTTCTTCACTTTCCCTGGTTTCTTGCGACCTTGGCGTCTGGAAAGACACTTGGTAAGTCTCCACGGTGGTGTCAGAGGAGAATCATCCGAATCCGGCGAAGTCGGAGGAGTTGGCAAGGAATCACGCCTGTAAAAACCAGCCATTCCAACCTGCAAAAAAGCAGAGAGAAGGAAAAGAGGAAGATGAGCAGGGAAAGGGGAAAGCATTTCCCTTAAATAGTCGAGGAAGCGCTCTGATCCTCGGGCGGATCCTGAGAGATCAATTAAATGCCTGGGAAAAATAATTGCAATAGCAGAATCTGATTCGACACCAGCATGCCTGCTCACTAAATGCGCCAGTCAAAAGGCACCAAATAACCACCCAACCACTTACCCCTGGAGAGGCGGCTCTGGAAACAGTTGAGTCAAAACATTCATTGCTAATTCCCGGAGCACGACCACTGAAATGGTACATCTCGAGGAAGACTCATTTTCAGTTGGGCTTGCCACCAGCATATTTAGCCAATGCAGCCAGAGAATAAACGAGAAAAAAGAAGACTGGGAAAAGCAAAAACAACCATTTATTTATGACCTGAGCGGCCTTAGCATTCAGATATGTACATGGAAGCATAAGAGAGAAGCAACAAGAGGAAACAAAGGCAGCGGTCAGGCATTGGACCCAGCATCATCTTCCCCTGGCACGACGGGAATATCCCTCAAAGCGTCAGCAACGGAGGTCAGCTCAGCGGAGCAGGTCCTCATGCCCTTCAGGCAGCAGGACAGTAAGTCCTTCCTCTGCTGCAGCATCGAGGCAACCACATCAAGGTGAGCAGTAGTGGTGGCCAGCTTCGCCAAACTCTCCAGAGGGCTAAAGTCCTCCAGAGATACCCCCAGCTGTTTAGACAAAATAGGGGTCAGTATCCCCTGCAGTTCCAGGACATCCTCTGAAGTCTTGGTGATCATCCTCTCCAGGAAGTCGATGTCCCCTTCAGTAAGGTTTTTCAAGGTCAAAGTTTTGGAGATCAGGAAATTTCGGGTCAGCTCATCCATGGCGAAATATGAAAAAGAAAGGGACGAGAAAATGAGAAGAAACTTACGCAGAAGAAACTTCAATTTATAGGCTCTGACAAAGACCGTCCGAACTACCTTCTAAGAAGGAAACGCTCCGATATACGGAAGAGCACCTCGTGGGAAGAGGGCGTTAGCCCTTGGTAAACACTCGGGCTCATTTTCAGTTGGGCTTATGATAACAATCCGCCTATCGGCAAGGGCATTTTTGTCTTACACCTTGAGAAGAGGGTACAACCACTATTCCTACCGCAAAGACAGCATCGAGGCTATCGACTCCCTCTATGTGACCAACGCTGGGATGGTCGACATCAGCGGGGGGGGTCTTACACTCAGTACTACTATGACAGACGGCGCTATCCCATCCCAGTCCAAGACAAGCTTCCCGTTTGGGGGTGTAGGCATTGCCTCACATAGGTAACACCTACCCCGATAGCTCACTCCACCAACGGGGAATTCTAACCCCCTCCAATGGGAGCGTTAGCCCCCTATGATCCAGATCCCTCAGAAATGCTCCATTTTCGCCTATAAGTACTTCCGCCACAAAGGAGGAAGGTAAGCACGAATTACTGGCCCAAGCTCTGCCAAATTCACTACACATACTGACTTAAGCATCGGAGTGTTTCCGCTGGAGACCCCCTCCGGCGTATTGTAGGTACTGCGGACCGCCGTGGGCAATGATCTGAGAGGACCAATTTCTCCATATATCCTTCGGCAGAAGACAAATTCTTACCATATATATTCCAATTTGCTTCGTTATTTCCATTTGTCTCCATTTCTTCTGCTTTCCCTGTGATTTTATTTTATATCCTTTCAATTTATTAAATTTTCGTTCTTGTTATTACTTTCATTAAATCATTATTCTAATTTTCAGTCTATTCTAAATTTAGATGCTACTAATTAGTTTCTTTTCTTTCCTACTTACAGAATAGAGGTATGAAAGGAAGTTGTACACTAGTCGAGCCTATGACTAAACAAGGGCGCTTTGTGGGAGGCAACCCACGTGTTCTTTTTAATATTTCTACTTTTGTTAAATTTATTTTTTTAATTCAAGATTTTAGAATATCTTTTTCTCTGGACTTGCTATTTAATTCCCTCTTTATTTCAAGTGCAGGAGACTTATAAACTTGGGGGCAAGCAAAGGAAATGACGACTAGAAGAAGGTGTCGGGAAACGTCAAAAGTTGAGCATAATTTTACCGAGGGGCAAATCATAGAGCGATAATTCGCAACAAAGAACCCTTTGCGTCCATCCCACCTATGCTTCAGTTCATTGCTCCTGCTGCACTTTTTCGGGGAAGTCCATTTTCTTTTATGCTTTTTTAATCCTAGCCCCTGTACTGTCTTTGTACAGCCATTTTTTTACATTGGGGGCAATTTTGAATTTATCCTCTAAAATCTTTAAAACTTTTCGAGTTTCGTAGTTGTAAAAAATTTGCTTTGCTTAAAAAGAAAAAAGAAAATAAAAAAATTCACACTACCCTCGTAATTTTCAAACTTTCCGTAAATTGAGCATGTTCATCATTTTATTGCATATTCATTTGAAATTATACGACATGCATAATCTCGTCTGTTAGTTCTTATATCCATGAGATATTTTAGACATAAGCAGTCACAAACATATCCCTGTGAGCATTTTGGGCCCTCGCACCTTATTTCTTTCATGAGCGTAAATGCTTAACTAAGTGCTAATTAGATTTTCATAATATCCAGGGTACATTCACCATCAGACATGGGATAATAGTAAGATGACATTGGACTTTGCTTTTGTTCTTCTTCCACATTCTCTACTCTATCTACCACCCAAACGCCTTTTATTTTTTCTAAACTAAGTGAGTAGTACTCGACGGGGACCACTAAACTGGAATTGAAAATGCACATCGAGCAAGAGAATGACAAGGAGGCCCTTAGGGGATCTCTGACACAACAACATCAGAAGAAGGCCGAAGAAAGTAAGAATCAAAGGCCGTCGCCCAAGATCAGAGTAGAGAAAAGATAGAAGTCGTACTTGTTTACTGTTCGTATCAAAAAGAAAGAGAAAAAAAGAGAAAAAAAGGAAAGAAAAAAAAACTCTAAAGAAACAAAGGTGTTCCAAGAACACAACAAAAGCCGAAGCAAGTACGGAAAAATGGCCCAAAGCCAACAAAAATGATCAGGAAAAAGCATCCCCAGTAAAGATTCAGGAACTAGGGTACTTTGCCCTCAAAACAAATCAGAAAGGGGATCTCCAGCAAAAATTCAAGAATTTGTGCAATTTTCCCTCGTCGCAATCCGTCGTCGAGCACAAACTCACTAAAACCTTTTCCAGAAAAATAGACTTTTCCTTTTCTTCTATAGATTTCCCATTTTTTCTCCCTCGCAAAGTCCCCTTGATTATTAAAATTCCCATGCATGTGCATCTTTCACTCGTATTGACATTGCGAATTTAATTTCTGTGTTATGTTTATTGCATTTTTTTATGAGTGTAAACACGTAGCCTTGTTTCTTAGCGTAAGTAAAAACACTAATATCTAGTGAGGACTACTTATGGTTACATATTGTGGGAAAGTCTTGTCTTTGAGGTCGTTATCTCCTAGGTAAGATGCAGACGCTTTTTTAGGCTTGTATCAAACTTGCTTATATAAACAAAATGAATAGCATGCTTTCCTGATGCTAAAATTGAATGAATATTCTCTTTCTAAGAAAGTTGATTATGTTTTCATCATTTATGCAAAACTTGGGGGCAAGCCGTGGGTTAAATGTAGGAATATTCGATATTTTCTCTCATATATCATTTGCTCTCTTTTTTACACATTATATAGATTGGACGTCGCTACTCCGTGTTTGTTTCTCCTTACTTTCAGGATACAGATATGGAAGACAACTTCAACAAAATCTCACGCCATAAAATGGGTTTCGATGAGAAAATTGTTGTAATGCCCTCGTCATGGATTTCCCTCAACAAATCCAATCAAGTTATGAAAAAGCGGTGCCACCAGCCGGAACAACAATCTGCAGATTCACAAGGTATCTAACTTGACCAATCTACATCCGAATGGAGTACGTTACCACTCCCCAATCAATTTCGTGTAGCGGTCCATTTCCCCCACCATCCAATCTACATCCGAATGGAGTATGCTACCACTCCCCAATCAATTTCATGTGGCGAACCATTTCCCCCACCATCCAATCTACATCCGAATAGAGTACGTTACCACTCCCCAATCAATTTCATGTGGCGGTCCATTTCCCCCACCATCCGATCTACATCTGAAGTTTGCGGTGTCCCCGCTCGGATCTCATAATCATCATCAACGTCCTCGCTATCAGAGACAACATCTCCTCATTATTAGAGAAGATCACATCTCCTCATTATCAGAGAAGATCATCATTTCCTTATTATCAGAGAAGACCACATCTCCTCATTATCAGAGAAGATCATCATTTCCTCATTATCTGAGAAGATCACATCTCCTCGTTATCAGAGAAGATCATCATTTCCTCATTATCTGAGAAGATCATCAAACGTCCTCGCTATCGGAGACAACCATCCTCACTATCATAGATCATCAATGTCCTTGATATCAGAGAACTACACACCATATCAGAGAAACTCTTCCTCACGATCATCCTCCTAATTATCCGAGAAGACCTATAACTCTCCTCATTATTCGAGAAGACCTACAACTTTCCCCAACATCCGAGAAGACCTACATCTTTCAGAGGTGACTAACATTTTCCTTACAAAGGGACGTTGCCATCAACCCAAGGTACATTCCAATTCTCATTTACATTTCTGCATAATTATTACTCCTCCTTGAGCGACTACTATTTACATTTCTGCAAGCGATTGCTATTTACATTTCTGCATAATTATTACTCCTTCTTGAGCGACTACTATTTACATTTCTACATAATTATTACTCCTTCTTGAGCGACTACTATTTATATTTCTGCATAGTTACTCCTCCTCCTTGAGCGACTACTATTTACATTTCTTCTTAATTACTCCTTCTCCTTAAGTGACTACTATTTACATTCCTGCATAATTTCTATTCCTCCTTGAGCCACTACTATTTACATTCCTGCATAATTACTACTCTTCCTTGAGCGACTACTATTTACATTTCTGCATAATTACTACTCCTCCTTGAGTGACTACTATTTATATTTCTGCATAATTATTACTCCTCCTTGAGCGACTATTATTACATTCCTGCATACTACTCATTGAGCGACTATTATTTACATTTCGGCAATATTATCTCTTCCTTGAGCGACTTGATTTACTTTTCTGCAACAACGTACGGACTGCGAGTGCTACCCTCACCCTACGTCATTTACATTTCTGCAATTTATGTTTTTCTCATTACCAAAGAAGTTTGCATTTTACACTACATGCATTTGTTTGTTCCCAACAGGTTATGATGCATTAAAACCGTGGTACCACTTGAGGAAACCATCTTTACTGCTTATAAAAACTTTCAGTTACACTGTATTTTTGATCAGACAGTAAAGAGGGGGCAACTGTTACTACCCGAATTTTGATTTTTCGTCACAACTTTTTCCCATTTTATTGTTTATCGCATTATTAGCCCATCTAAGTCAAATTTCTATTGATTTTTGATCTTTGGCTATTTATTTTAATATTCCGCTCCATTTTGTGTCTTCTTCATTTTTCGTATTTTCAACTATCTTATCGTTGGAACTTCTATCGGTCCCGAGCGACTTTCCTCGGACCATAGATCGAACACTTTATTTCTTTAATTGAAGATTATCTACTATTTTTCTCTTTTGCGTCACTTCATTTTGTTTCGTTCAATTATCATCGTTATAGCATTTATTTTTCGTTTGAACTTTTAACATTTCCGAACGAGAAAATTCGGACCTTAAACCGAACTTTTTCTTTATTTACTGTCTACTATTTATTTTGTGTCATTTTTCTGCACATTTTAAACTCTCACCACTGTGCACAATATCTTTTGTTGCTAAGTGATAAGTTGTATTTATTTTGCTGGATTCGACACCCATCAGAGACCTAAGTGTACTTGGTCTCTATAGCGCATCAACAAGTTAGGAATTGAATATTATTGAATCTATGATTGGTTGAATTGAAATCATAACTGAATATTTGTATTTGCTAAGAAGTTTTCTCATTTTTCTTTTTTTCCTCTTTATTCTGCAATTAGTTTAATTAGTTTTAACTCTGAAACTCAAAACCCCCCTTTGTTTATTTTATTCTTTTATTTTATATATGACCTTCATCTAGTTTACGTCTTACTCATTCTCTGTAGATCGAACCTCTTACCATTATCTTTAATCTTTTTTATAGCTAGTGATAAGTTGTAATTATTTTTTAGGGCTTCGACAACAGATAACCTTTTCAATATTAAAAGTACTACCACCTACTAATGTTGCTAAACTAACACTCCCCTCAAAAGCAATTAAGCTATTAAGACTTGGTAGTAAACTACAGAATAAAATATTTAGACAACCTTTAGTGTAGAGAGGCAGACTTTCATTATGCTCAACATATTGTCCACCACCTCTTTCTTATACACTAGACCAATAAAAAGTTGAAATGAAACATCACAATGTAGTAGGGTTAAGAAATCATCAAAGTCATCTTGCTCATATGGTGAAGCTTTATACCAATATATTTTACTCATATTGTTAATTTTCATTTTAAACAACAACCAAACCAGCAACTCATAACAAATTTCCTAGGGATCACACTTCCACCAATAATTTGTGGGTTCACATACCTAAATGGGTCATCCCTAAATTTACCACCCACATGGAACCGTAGAAGAGCCATGACCTACCATATGTAAAAAAAGTGCATCAAAACACATAAACGATGAGGCCAAATCAATGTAATGGAAACCAAATTGGAATCTCAATGTCACCCAATCCTATCTATGACCCTATCAAGGCATAATAACAACACGCAAAGGGCAAAACTAGGGTTTTAAAAGTGCACTCTGTTTGGAATCTCAATGTCTCTATCGATTGAAGATCTTGATTAAACAATTTGTACTGCCACTCCACCCTACTTATTCACCTTTACCCTCTTGATTGTGACATCACTAACATTCTCTCCACTTCAAGTTGCAAGTTGCGACGGAGAGTGGCGCGTGGTGAATAACAAAAGACCTAATAATATAGTCTCGGTTCATTAGCGATAGTTGGATGGACTTGAAGAACACCAAACCAGAAAGTTAAGAGAATGAAACCAAAATCTACTTTAGATTAATCAAGGATCTAGTTCAGTAAATTAAGATTGAAATTTATACAAACTCAAGAGAGTACAAGAACAATACAGATCTAAATTTCGGTAAAGAACTTGGACGAATCCAAGGATCTATCTTGGACACCAATTTGAATCGAGAAACAACAAGTGTTAATCGATTCAAGGATGAAGAAGACAAGGCTGGAAGATAATATTTTTACTTGAGTTAATTCAAGGCTTGCCTAACCTAGAAGAACACCAAGAATGAGCCCTTGAAAGGTTGGAGAATTATTACTCAACAAATGCTTTCAAATTTAGACTCAAGGGTAAAATGAAGAGGGGAAATCATATTTATACTTGAGGACATTTTGGGCTTGTCTTTGAGAGAGTGAGCACGGCCTAAGGTGGGTTTGGGTTGGACTTGACGAATTGAAGAAGTGTGCTCGACCCCTTGCGCATTGGTTGTGCCTTGTCCTCGCGTCCGTTCGCGCGTTGTTGTCCGTGTCTTGCGCCCATTGCGTCTTGCCCTCGGTGTTGGCCTCCTTTTGGCTTGCCATGAAGTTCTTCTTCTTGTCCAAGACTTTGCCCCTCTCATGCTTGTATTACCTAATCGAGAAAATTACACTAGCATCCAATATTTACTCAATTAGATAGAATGGGTTACGCGATTGAGATTGATTTGGATTTAAAGTGATGAATTTTATGATTTTACAAAATCGTTTAGGGTTTTTCTTTGTGTTTTCTATCGGCGAAAGTGTGACGGAGAGGAGAGTGAAGAAATGGGTTCTAGTAGGCCCCACAAATGTATTTTGAATTTTTTTGGACATTTAGGCGAATTTGGGCAACCGATCTGTCACGTGGGCCCCCTCTAACTAGATGGCATAAAAATATTATATTTTTGACAGTGTTTGTGTCCATTATATACTTTTGTCACGGTAAGGGCCTCACACGATAGACAGAGAAAACATTAAGAACCAGATGAGACCAAAAAATACATTCGGAGCTAAAAAAATATTTGGTCAAATGTTGAGGACTGACTAGGACCTAAAATAAATATTTGGGCAAACATTGAGGACTTGCCAGCGTATTAAACCGCCAAAATGTTTCCACCAAAACCTTAGGGGTGTACAAAAACTGTCCCAAACCGGAACCGCCGGTTCGGTCCGATTTTTTTTCTTGAAAAAGTGCACCGAACCTGACTGAACAGTACTGTCCCGATTCTCCAACTCTGAAAAACCCAAACCGGACCGTAGAACCGCAAGAATCGGTTCTTATAAATATGCACATTAATATCAAAGTACAAATTTGGTTCAATGGTTAAAATTTTACCTATTACCTTAAAGGGGAGAGGTTCAAATCCCCAAGCTTGCATTTTATTTTTTTCTTTCTTTTCTCTTTCTAAACTTAACTTCTTATCTTTATTTTTTCCTTTTAAACTTAATTAAAATTTCTCATTTTTTCTTTTATTTGTTATTTTAAATATTAAAGTTTACTACTCATGTTTTCTAAACTTAATTCCACATCTTTCTTTTTTTCTTCTAAATTTAATTAAAATTCATAATTTTTTTCTTTTAAACTTAATTAAAAGTCCTCATTTTTTCTCTTTTATTTTTTTATTTTAAATAGAAAAATTTATTAAGGAAGTTATATAAGAATTATTATGAGTAAAAGACATTGTCTCTTTTAAACTTTTAAACTTAACTAAAAGTCTAAAAGTCCTCATTTTTTTTCTTTTATTTGTTATTTTAAATATAAAATTTTACTACGGATGTTTTCTAAACTTAACTCCACATCTTTTTTTTTCTTCTAAACTTAATTAAAATTCATCATTTTTTTCTTTTAAACTTAATTAAAAGTCTTCATTTGATAACAATAGACCTATCGCCAGGGGCATTTTCGTCTTTACACCCAGCGTTAGGGACCAGAATCTGTTGCCCCTACCGGGCAGACAACCTCGAGGCCATTGCTTCTCAACATACGATTGACGCTGGGATGGTCGACATCAGCGGGGGGGTTCTCACTCGTTATCCAGCCTTACGAACAACGCTTTCCCATCCCAGCCGCGGTACGACATCCCATATCAAGCGCAGGCGTTACCCTCTCGCCTGGCTAACGCCCACCTTGGGGAGCTAACGCGGAACACCCCCTAACGAGAAATTTCAACCGCTTGTCAAACCTGATATCCCCTCTAACGAGATTTTCTCAGAGAGGATCCCATTTTCTGCCTATAAATACCCCCATGATCGAAGAAGAAGGTAAGCCTAAGATCGCTACTCGAACCTCTGCTAGTTGGAATAATCTTACTGACTTAAGCATCGGAGTGTTTACGCCGGAGACCCCCTCCGGCGCTTTGCAGGAATCTTGGACGATGGTGAACAGTGAAACCAGCAAGCCATCTTCCCCAACTATCCTTCAACATGACCTCAAATCTTATCAAAGTGGTGCTTTCATTGAGAGCTTTGGCCCTATTAAGTGAGCGTACTTAATAGCCAAGCTCGGGTTTTCCTTGAAGATTGCGGGATTATGGCTTCTGATTCAGATACTCCACTATCCCAGTCCTCTAGTCTCCCTTTCACCACCCGCAGAGCGCTTTTCCCTTTTGCCACTTCCGATGTTTCTACTATAGTACAGGAATTTCCCCTAGTGATAACAATCGGTCTATCGCCAGGGGAATTTTCATCTTACACCCAGCGTTAGGGACCAGAATCTGTTGCCCATACCAGGCAGACAACCTCAAGGCCATTGCCTCTCAGCATACGGTTGACGCTGGGATGGTCGACACCAGCGGGGAGGGGGGGTCTCACTCGTTATCCAGCCTTACGAACGGCGCTCTCCCATCCCAGCCGTGGTACAGCATTCCATACTATGTGAGGGCGTTACCCTCTCGTCTGGCTAACACCCACCTTGGGGGGCTAATACGGAACACCCTCTAACGAGAAATTTCAACCGCTTCTCAAACCTGATATCCCCTTTAATGAGATTTTCTCAGAGAAGATCCCATTTTCTACCTATAAATATACCCCCATGATCGAAGAAGAAGGTAAGCCTAAGATCGCTACTCGAACCTCTGCTAGTTGGAACAATCTTACTGACTTAAGCATCGGAGTGTTTACACTTTGCAGGAATCTTGGACGACGGTGAATAGCGAAACCAGCAAGCCATCTTCCCCAACTATCCTTCAACAGGACTTCAAATCTTATCAAAATGGCGCTTTCATTGAGAGCTTTGGTTTTATTAAGTGAGCGTCCTTAATAGCCAAGCTCTGTTTTTCTTGAAGACTGAAGGATTATGGATTCTGATTCAGATCCTGCGTTGTCCTAGTCCTCTAGCCTTCCGTTTTCTACTTGCAGACGACTTTTTCCCTTCGCCACTTCTGACGCTTCTACCACGGTACAGGAAATCCCCCCGGGAATGTCAGATATTTCCTTTGGGCAAACAGCGGAAATGTTTGTTTCCTAAGCGCGTACTCCTTTCTCCCAGATAGCAGGACCCAGTTATTCTACTCCCCATTCGAGGGGACCCGTGGTAGACAGCGCGGGCAATCCTTTGATGAATTCAATATCCTGCGTTAGCCGTACGATTCACGCCTCATGTTTCAGGACCTAGCGTGCCTTCTCAGATAGTTTTTACTCCATCTATCGTCACTGATCGGCCTTTGTCGCCCCGATAGTCTAGGGGCATTCAACTGACCTTACCTGCAACATCGGGCCCCATCAGTTTCATGCAACTCACGGATAGACACGCCGAACCTACTGAGCAGCACATGAGAGAAATCCCTATTTCCGAAGGGGAGCATTGGCATGGCGAACTGATACGATAAGTCAACTGGACTTGAGGGAATTCTATTCAAGCGCAATCGCTTATTTAGGTCACATGACCTTTTGCGAAATTTTAATGAATATGATGCATTTGAGAGTCGTTTAATGAGTTGTTGTGGTATGATTGGAATGACATTATTCAATTTAATGTTGCTGCTCTTGAGTTTACTATTTAGTATAGATGGCAGTAAGGAAATTGAGATGATGCGGACAGCCCATGGACAAACCAAGCGCTACCGTATGCGTTTGCATGTCAAGATGGCAATTTTGAGATATCAAGGAAGGATGAGCGAATCCTTCAATTTAGGAACTTGGATGTGGCAGTGCTTACACCAAGGATGTGTTCCAATCCAAGTTCAAGTGAAGAAGATCGCTTGGGGCGATGGTCTTATTCGATGCATTGTCATATTCAAAGACATAGCCGCCAAGTTGAAATTGAGAGGTTGGTATGGTTCGTTGTGTGCTTACTTTGATATTACTAACTTAAGGTATTGTGGTGCAGGTTTAGATATAGATTCGAGGGCGAATCGTTTTGAAGAGGGAGGGGATGATACGATCCTAGCCCTGAGACTAGCCCTAGCGCACTCACAACGCGCACACGCCTTGCGACTAAAGCCAATCAACCCAAAGCGTCGAGCCCAAGACATTGCAAAGCTTTCAGAGAGGTTAATACAACCTCTAGAAATGGAGATAGGGAAAGGAACGTTGCTGGATCAAGTCCTTAGGCGAAGGAAGACATGGAAGTTGGCTTGGAGGCGCATTGTGCAAGGTTGCACATCTACACGAGCCAATTCATGGATGAAAGATTCCAAATCAGGTTGCAAGATAAATACAAGACCGATTGGGATCTTAGGAGAGCCTCTGCCAAGGTTGAGGACATTTGGACGAGCAGTTTGCAAGATGGCCCGTTGCTACTTTTGCATGCACAAGTGGCCTAAGTGCAAACGTGACGGACAACTTCGTCGGACCATATCTAGATCATCAGAAATCAGAATAGTGTGATCTATATCAATTCTGAAACCTCAGGATGTCTTCTTTATTGTGTCCAATTTTCAGGTCAAACGGACGAGCCGTTTATTTGTTATGGATCGAGACATTTTCACTGATGGCAATCCTACGCGGATGAGGACTTCAAAACGCGTCTGTCAACACCAACGACAATTATTCAGACCAGTCAGGCCTGGATCGGGGAGAGAGGACCTTGTCCACTATTTTCAGGTGTTATCTTTCGAATGGGACAAGTTTCAGCCCAATCGGACGAGTCAATCAAAAGATAGCTCGGTGAGACATTTTGGCGCGTAGTGTGACCTAATGATGCGAATGCTTCTAGGATGTTCTATAAGGCTTTATTTGTATTTATTAATTAGTTTTTACAGTTATTAGGCTAGTAGAAGTTCTATTTCGAAGTTACTTAGGAGTTCTAGTTAAAATAGGAGTTCTAGTCTTAGTAAACTTGTATTTGTTTTTGCCTATTTAAAGGCAGCCATTTGGCTTAATAAATCAGTTCAGTTCAGTTCAGTTTATTAAAAACACAGAAGAGTCTTCTTCTTTTGATCTTCAAGATCCTTGTTCTATATCCGGTTTGATAAGCCGCATCTAGCCTCAAGTAAAACACGAAGTTATCACTCCATTCCTTAGTTTCGTCTGGGTTGTCTAGGTATTGCACCTAGGAGGGTCAGAGTTCTATTGAAGATCCTTGAAGGATTTCATCCAGGTTGCCTAAGTATTGCACTTAGGAGGGTTGGAGTTTCCGACGAGTTAGTTTTCCGCATTCAAATCCTTGTCGCTGAGCAACGATCCAACATTTGGAAGGTTTCCGAATTAGGAACCACATCACGAACATAGAGAACCTTGGAATGACAGGCGAGATGAGATGTTCAGGGATTTATCTCCTAGGCGTAGCGAAAGATCAAGCAGTAGGAGGCATCGAACCCGAACACCTAGAAGCCGCAGTCGATCCCCAGGTGGCACCGTGAATACGACGTTCTAGATCAAAGACACCTTAGGGAAGTTTCTCCTCCCCGTCGACCTCATGAGATTCCTGATGATAATGTTGGCCATCCATTCAGTCGTCATATAAGACATCACAGAGTTAACCGGCATGTAAAATTTCCTACAGAATTGTATGATGGCACGAAATATCCCATCTCCCACCTCAACAAAGTGAAAGATTTCGTACAGTTTCAAACCCATAGTGACGCGGCGTTATGCCAGATTTTTGTCATGACATTATCAGGCGTAGCGCGTCTCTGGTTCGAGGGGCTCCCAGCAGGGTCTATTGATAGTTTTTCTTAGTTGGAAACCAGGTTCAGGAGCCGATTTAGCACGGTTGTCCCTATCAGGAAATCCGCGGCAGCATTATTCGATATTCACCGAAAACCGCAGGAGTCATTGAAGGATTTCTTGAGTCTATTCGATCTTGAAATGTCGCTAACGCCAGGAGTTGCCATCGATTTTGCTGTGGAGGCCTTAATGCGCAACTGTTGTTATGGGAAGTTACGAGACATGCTAATGGTGGACCCACCACTGACTTTAGATGCGCTGAGATTGAAAGCTCACAATTATGCGAGGATGGAGGAGGAGGAGAATAGAGAGAGAATTCGAAACATGCCCCAAGATACGCATCCGGCTCCTAACGCGCACGCTAACGCGACTCTTGATACGCGCCCAAGCGATGACTATGGCCAACGAAAAGACCACATCCCCAGAACCTCAAACCGGCAGAGGGGTAACTTCTCAACAGGAAGATCCGGGAATTCCCCTACCAGAAGACAAGTGGATCCACTAAAGGGCCGAATATACAATCCTGACCTTCCTTCTCTCATACTTCAAAGAGCGGAAATTTTAGCAATCGTCCAGCAACGGAACCTGCCTATCCATTATCCAGCTCCTGTGAAACCAGGGGTAATCATGGGAGGAAAGGAAAACGCATTTTGTAAGTTCCACAAAGTCAAGGGACATTTGACAAACGTGTGTAAAGAGCTAAAGCTAGCGATAGATCGCCTTGTAGAGGAAGGTTACCTCGGAGAGTTCGCCACCAAGGCAAGAGAAGAAGCCAGGAACGATCCAATGGATAGAACAACTAACAACAGACAAACACCTTCTCACGCCACGGGAGCTAGCGCCATCCCTATCGGAAGAGGTAGAGAAACACTCGCAGTCCATGACGATAATGTTCCTATGATTAATATCATCGCGGGTGGAGCGCCCTACCTTGACGAAGCTATACAGCTAGCGCCCAGTTCAAGAGAGAAACGCAAAGGAGAAAGCACGCTGGTAAAAAGTGAGGCGATAAGTTCTTTAGATAGGATGGTACTGTCCTTCTCAGAAGAAGACGAGAGGTGTTATTTTCCCACACAACGACGCGTTGGTAGTCATGCCCGTTATCGGTAATCACGGAATTAGGAGAACCCTTATTGATAATGGGAGTGCAGTAAATCTGTTCTCGCTTGAGGCATACAACCTAATAAAGCGTCCTGACGGTGAGCTAACACCTTGTAAAAAGCCAATAATTGGAGTAGATGGGGTCCCAATCCCGGTAACAGGAGTTACATCGTTACCAATATATTTTAGAGAGGACGCGTCCAAACGGTCAGAGGAATTGTTATTCTTGGTTGTAGACCTATCACTGCCCTATAACGCTATACTCGGGCGGCCATACCTCAACCGCTTTGGAGCTGTAATATCGCAAAAACACCTAAGGATGAAATATCCTTCATGGGATGGAGTAGTCTCGATTAAAGGGGACCAGAAGTTAGTTGTCGAGTGCTACTTACTCATGACCCAGAAGAGTTGCGACCCTTACATGTGCGTAGCGGATGATCCCTTTGAAGATAAAGAGGAAAAGCACACTCAGCCAGTGGACAAGATGGTGTCAGTCCCCGTTAGCGGAATCAAGGAAGCAAACGTTCTGGTTAGCGAAAAATTGAGCTTAGAGGAAAATGCACAGTTAGCTCGATTATTGAACAAGTGCAAAGGAGAATTCGCGTGGAAGCCAACAGATATGCCTGGAATTTCGCGAGAAGTAGCGGGGCACTGACTAAACATTGACCCTAATTCTAAGCTTGTTCAACAAAAACGGCTAGTTTTCTCTCCAGAAAAGGTAGTAGCCATCGAGAAAGAAATATCGAAACTCATGGACGCTAGTTTCATCCGAGAAGTCCAATACCCAACATGGTTGGCTAATCCCGTCCTAGTTCCAAAACCTAACGGAGATTGGCGTATGTGCATTGATTTTACTGATTTGAATGACGCCTGTCCCAAAGATTGCTACCCTCTTCCTTAAATCTATTAGTTGGTCCACCAAACTGTTGGGTACGCCTATCTAAGCTGGTTAGACGCCAATTCAGGATATCACCAAATCCCCATGGTTGTGGAAGATGAAGAAAAGACTGCCTTCATCACTCCAAAGGCCACTTATTGATATACTGCGATGCCATTTGGACTGAAAAATGCTGGGGCAACCTTCCAGCGCATGGCAAACAAAGTTTTTGAGAAGCAGATTGAAAAAAATATAGAGCCCTACGTGGACGATATATTAGTCAAAAGCCGAAGCTTCAAGGACCACTTAGCTGACTTGGAAGAAGTCTTCAGCGTGATGAAAGAATACAAGATGAAGTTGAACCCCCGTAAATGCATGTTTGCATTCCAAACGGGCAAATTCTTAGGCTACGTGGTCAATCAGAAAGGTATACAGCCTAACCCTTCGAAGGTAAAGGCTATCCAGGATATGATATCTCCTCGAACCGTTAAGGAGGTACAAAAGCTCACAGGGCGCGTCATCGCATTCGGACGGTTTATTTCTAAACAAGGTGAAAGATGCCTACCTTTCTTCAAGTTTATCCGCAAAAAAGCCCCCTTCGGATGGACAGAAGAATGCGAAGAAGCATTTCCTAGCATAAAAGCCTACCTCTCGTCTGATCTAGTGCTAACAAGACCTGAGCCAGGTGACACCTTATACTTGTATTTGGGCGTCGCTGACGAGGTGGTTAGTGTTGTCCTCGTACGAAGCGATAACCATATCCATCACCCGGTCTTCTTTGTCAGCCATGTGTTGAAAGACGCTGAGTTGCGGTACGCCCGTATTGAGAAAATAGCGTTTGCGCTAATACAGGCAACGAGGAAAATGGATAGGTACTTTCAGGCTCACTCTATCATTGTACTCACGAATCAACCTTTGAGAAGGATATTCAGGAAGCCCGAGTCTTCGGGGAGAATGCTAATTTGGGCCATTGAACTCGAACAATATGGGTTACAGTACAAATCCCGACCGTTTATGAAAGCCCAAATATTAGCAGATTTCATAGCTGAATGCACGTTTACAGAAGACCCGCTGACGGACCTAACCGAAAAGGAAAAAGAAGACTTAGATCTCCCATTTCTAGAATCCTACACTGATTTGTGGATAATCCACGTTGACGGGGCTAAAAATCAAGAGTCGGCAGGGGTAGGAATCTTTATGAATGGACCGCATGACGTGCAGATACGATACACCATCAGAATCTTGTAGCCGTTATCTAATAACGCGGCAGAGTATGAGGCGTTATTGGTCGGACTCAGAATAGGGAGGAGCTTCTCTAACAAAGTCGTACACAACACCGGAATGATGGGAGACCTGCGGCTAAAAATCTGTGGAGATTCTAAGTTAATAATAGATCAAGTCTTAGGATACTCCCAAGCTAGAGAACCAATCATGATCCGATACCTCGCTAAGGTGAGATCTGAATTATTGGAGATAAAGAAAAGCGGCATGCAGGTCAGCTTTGAGGACATCCCTAGAGAAGATAACGCCGAGGCAGACAATCTTGCAAAGCTCGCGGCAAATTCGGAAGCGCTCATACCCAAGGGAGTATACTACTGAGAAATACTCGTGCCCTCCTTCATGGAGGAACAAGCATCATTCTGAGTTGAAGAAGCCGCAAATGACTAGCGAATCCCTATAGTAAAATATTTAAAACATGACGAGTTGCCAGCAGTTAACACCGAAAATAAAAGAGTTTTGAAGCAAGCGGCACGATGCACGTACTACAATGGGGAACTAATCAGGAGATGTTTCTCTCATCCAGCCGCAAAGTGTATAACGGAATAGGAAGGCCTCCACACTTTGCGAGAAATTCACGAAGGAATATGCGGCATGCATGTGGCTGGCGACACTATGGCAGCACAAGTCTTTCGGGCAGGATTCTACTGGCCAACTATTCGCAGAGACTGTCACAACTTTGTACGAACTTGCCATAAATGTCAGGAATTCACTAAAATTCCCCGGAAACCTGCCATGAAAATTTCTGAGATAGTCGCTCCTTGCCCGTTTGCTAAGTGGGGTATAGACATTCTAGGTCCTTTCCCAAAAGCCAGATCTCAACTCAAATTTGTAGTCGTTGCGGTAGACTATTTCACGAAATGGGCAGAAGCAGAAGCAGTAGCCAATATCACCACGGAAAAAATTTGGCATTTCTTCAAATATCAAATCATAATGCGATTCGGGGTACCTCGCATATTGGTCAGCGATAATGGAACACAGTTCCTGAGCCAATTTTTTTGAAATTAGTGCGCGGAATTTCAGATTGAGCAAAGGTTTTCTTCCGTATCACATCCGCAGACCAATGGTCAGGCAGAAGTGACCAATCGTAGCATCCTTAGTGGTATCAAAAGAAATTTAGAAGGCTCTAAAAAGAAATGGGCAGACGAACTACCGTACGTGATGTGGGCATATCGTATGACCGTTAAAGCCAGCACGGGAGAAACACCCTTTGCGTTACCTTTTGGCATGGAAGCCTTCACGCTAGTAGAAATTAGCACCTTGAGCTTGAGAGTGGCATATTTCAAAGAAGAAATAAACGAAGAAAGGTTACGTGCTAACCTCGATGTGCTACCTGAGAGACAAGAAGAGACTCTTTTGAAAACTCTGCATTACAAGCGAAAGATGGCGCAATATCATAACAGACAAGTCAGAGAGCGACTGCTCAAAGCTGGAGATTTAGTGCTCAGGGACAAGCGAGCGGTAGGACAATGCATGGGAAAACTCAGTCCAAACTGGGATGGCCCATATCGTGTCACCCGCGTTATCAGGAAGGGAGCATATCATTTGGAAACACTCGATGGTACTCCCTTACAAAACTCTTGGAACATAGCTCGCTTAAAATTATATCATGCCAGAAACTGATTTGTCTTCTGATTGAGTAATATCAGCATGCTTTAATAAATGAATCAAGAATACTTCTCGTGTACTCTGTGATTGATAACATGCAGATAACAAAGAATGCCAGGAGTGAAAATCCTATCCTTGTGAGGCCGATCCTGATCAGACGGCTCATTAAGACGAGGCACGCCCTGGCATACTCAAAGTGTAGTGTTGGGAGTGAAAATCCTATCCTTGTGGTAATCGTGCTAATATAGACGGTCCATTAAGACGAGGCACGCCCCAACACCCCCGGGAGTGAAAATCCTATCCTTGTGGCAACCGTGCTAATATAGACATCCCATTAAGATGAGGCACGCCCCAACATCCTTGGGAGTGAAAATTCTATCCTTGTGGCAACCGTACTAATATAGACGGCACATTAATATGAGGCACGCCCCGACATCCTTGGGAGTGAAAATCCTATCCTTGTGGCAACCGTACTAATATAGACGGCCCACTAAGATGAGGCACGCCCCAAGGAGATAGTAACTCCGCCCTGGAAGTGAAATTCCTATCCTTGTGACGACTGTGCTAACATAGACAGCTCATTAAAACGAGGCACGTTCCAGGGGCGCGAGGTTTTAATGCTTGGAAGTGAAAATCCTATCCTTGTGATGGTCGGTCCTGATCAGACGGCTCACTAAGACGAGGCACGCTCCAAGCCGACCGTTGACAAGTGAAACAACAAGGGATATCCCAGCCAGTAACCGGACGGCAAATACCCGGTGAAGTGGAGCTGGAAAGATATCTCTATGGCCAAAGTAATGCCCCGGCAAAGCCAGATTCAGCAAGACTAAAAGAAAAAGCAACACCAACAACACCCCGGCATACGTGGGTGAATGCCTATAGAGGCAATTAATGTGTGTCATTACATGTTACTCCTACTAATATGGCAACATTTGAGAATGTGCAGGAAAATCGATGAAATGTCAAAATAGTGAAGAGACTAACGCCCACAAAGGCAGCGACATTACACAAGAATTCATGACTACCTACGGGGTATCCCTTATCGTTAGCAGGAGAATACATCCTCAAAGATAAGAATAATTGTATATCATCTTTCACCCACGGTATTGGGAGAAGCACTGTTTATACCTCCTTCCTGATACGGAAGCTTATATTCTGCAAATACTACACTGCCTTGATTACTACCCTAACAACAGAGGGCGGCTTCAGCCTGCGCACAATGTAGCAAAGATGGCGTCAATCCATTCTTTAAAAATGTCACCAAAAAGATGATGATAAAGCAACGTCAGCTATATGATATGAGGAAATTATTTTCCGAGTCTCGACAGAAAGAAAGCGCAACGGATAAGGTTGTGAAAAATTCTATCACATAAGCTAAATTGTCGTCGCCTCCAAAGAGAACGCTGCATTAACGTATTCATGTATTTTTCGAGGCAGAAATACCTCAGCAACCCGTATGTGACGAATTGTTATGAAGTTACACTGCAAACGCTGCGGTCGATTTACCGCACAAGGTACGATGATCATATCAGTCCGATTCTTATTAACTACCTCGTGACAGAAATATAATAGAACGAGTCTTACAAATAAAATTTCAAGCAAAAGAAGTGACAATCTTTCAAGAGAAATCAGACATAGTCAGACATTACAAACACCTTCAAATAAGGGACAAAATATGCCAACACCAAAAAAGTCAAAAGGCTAAAAGCACAAAGCTTATGAGGGAGTCGTTGCGTTGTTCCTTTCTTGATCAGCCACCCTCTGCCGATAGAAGTTATCATCAGTCACGAGCAGGGCATTTCCATCATAGTAGTCAGCAAGAACGTCGATCCGAAGGCCGTCTGCCCCATAGTGCTTCATAAAACCATCTGACATGATCATTGATCCTTCCTTCATATACCAACGACATTTCTCAGCAGAAAGACTGAGCTCAGCAGACAACTTACCATTTCTGCGCTTCTCCAATTCCAGCCTAGCCTCTTCCTCAGAAAGTCGGGTGTTCAGAACAACACCTTTCTGTTTCACTTCTTCCAAGGCAAGCCTAGCGGTTTCTGCCTCTTGCTTAGCATTTTCTACCTCCTTCTTAGCGTTAGCCGCAGCGCCCAACAACTCCTCACGCTCAGACGTCAGTCTATCCAGTTCCTTCTGAACCTCTGCCGCTACCCGCGCATCCTCCTCATCCAAATAATGAAGATGGCAAAAAGAGAAGAACAACCGAGAACGAACAAGATATATGCGCTCTTGACGGCTCTTAGCCAAAAACGCATCTCTTTCCCCTCGATGTGATAGCGTCCGCACTGCCAAAAGGGATGAAGACGCGAGAGAAGCATCGCTACCATCAGACTCTACCAACTGGAAAGCTTCTTCCCTAAAACTGCTTAATTTAACCTAATGAGTAACAGGTCCAGAAGGGGTGTATGTACTCACACCAGCTATCAGCTCGGAAGCAGCGTTGGCCCTTTCAGTTGGAGGAGGAGAGATAGGAACAAAAGATAGGGTAGGGGGAGAAGGAGGGTGGCTAGCAGAACCCCCCATATCAGGACCAAAAGACCCACCCGCGGCAAACGTCCCAAAGCCCAGCACATCCGAGTTGAAACCCATACCAGCTGAAGAGGAATGAAGCGGAGAAGACTCACCAAAGGGTGGAAAGTCACCACCAAGGTTAGCACCTTGGGACGACTCAGGAAATACGCCATCTCTTGCGGAAGCGTTAAGAGAAGGATTAACGCCAGATGAGGTGTGGCTACTCTGAGAATCATGACGACCCTTCTTCTGACGGTCTACGAGAAAGCTCAAAATAGACATGTTCTCGTCAGGAGGTGAACGAGAGAAAGCAGTGCCAATTCCCTAAAAAAGAAACGAAACACAATAAGAGGGTAGCAAAGGAATAGAAGAAAACGATAGTAACAGTAACGGCTAACGGTACCTGAATGGACATAGAAACCAGGGGAACTCCCGAAGGAATGGTGTCGGCAACGGTGACTCCCGAGGAGATAGTACCCTGAGGGAGAACGAGATGCCTACCACCTGCTTTCCTACTTCTCTTTTTTCTCACGACACGTACTCGCGAAGATGACGCCTGAGTAGTGTCAAGGGTAGCAGTAGTGGCAGCGGTAGCAACGGCAGTAAAGGCAGCGACAACCTCCTCTCTCTTCTTCTGCTCTCTTCTCTTTTTCCTCCTAATGTACTCAAGGCTCCCAACTAGGCGGAGGCACTGCATAGTCACGAAAAAACGTCGATATCTGGATCTACAAACATCTGGAATACTCGAGTGGCTCTAGTCCTATGCATAATAAACCAGCGAACGGAAAATCTGAAGGGTGAAAGGAAGTACCTTGAAAGGAGAGATTTGTGGGGAAGCCAGCGGAGTACGACGGACGAACGAGGAATTCTTCGTAAGAAAGCAGGAAGAAGAAAAGTGAGGAAATTTTAAACGAAAGCAAAAAGAGTCAGAAAAAGGAAATGGTTCCTTCTTAAAGGACTAAGTGTCACCGCATTAATTGAACTACTAGTCGTATAACGACGCGTGTAAAGAGAAGCTGGCCACGTGGAAATGTGTGAGGAAGTTATTCAGCACGACTTTCCAAGTAGCGGTTAATATCGACTAAGTCAAGTGTTCGTGGAACGGTTATTTTAGAATTGTTAACGCTTCTAAGACCAAAGAAGCTAACGGGGCGGTATCATAACCAAAAGAAAGAAAAAATAGAGAACACCACTTTATTCATCAAAAGCCACACGGCATCTACAACATGCCTAACGCATAGGCATTAATCCTCATCAGGCCAGGATATGTCGTAATAATAAATTTCATCCTCTGGAGACAGTGGCCCACCGTTGTAAGGAGGGAAGGGCTCGTCAATCCTTCGCCTATTACTCAACTTCAGCCAGCCTAATTCCTCCTTAGCGGTGGGGGCAGTTACACCAGGATCAATGTTGCTAGAAGAACCCCCCTCGAAGGGACGATCAGTAGGAAGAAGCAGCCCGTTACCCTTTTGAACAAGGGGAGCGTGGGGCTCAAAAAACGCATAGCACGCCTCAGATGCCTTTCTCTTCTGGGACTTTTTGGGAGGCCGCCTTCTCAGACAGGGCGAAGGGGGATCATCCGAGTCCGGTGAAGTAGGAGGGGTCTGTGGGGGATCGCGCTCAAGGGCATCCACAAAAGGAGAACTGGCCATGAAAACTGCAAATGATCTCAATAAAGAAATAACGAGAAGAAGATGAACAGGAAAATGGAAGGAGAAACCCCATTAAATAGTCAGAGCAAAGAAACCTCCTAGTTTCCCCACACGTCTCTTGAAAGAAATTAATGTGCCACGAAAAGAACGCTATAATCACAAAAAATTAGAATCTGCAGTCACGCCTGTTCGAATTTCCCATTAATCCAGGAACGCCGAATAACCGCCCAACCAATTAACACTGAAGAAACGGCGCGGGATTAATAAGGAGCAGTCAGCAAGAATAATTGTTGTCACTTGGCAAGAGAAAAAAGCCAGTGCTACAGTAATCCAACCAACGAGAGACTCGTTTTCGGTTGGGCTTATGATATGGCACTCAACCGAAGCACTAACTAGCATATGACAAAAGGGAAAGAAGGCACGGATGAAAGACGCCTTATTTATTCACGGCCTAACGGCCCTAGGATTACATGTACAAGCCACACAAGAAGACATAAAAGGAAAAATAAAGGGACATGACGGCAGCAGAAGGTCAAGCATCGAACCCACCGTCGTCCTCCCCTGGCACCACGGGAACCTCCCTCAAGGCATCAACAACAGAGATCAGCACGGCAGAATAGATCCTCATACCCTTCAAGCAGCAGGCCAGCAAGTCCTTCCTCTGCTGCAGCATAGCAGTGACTACGGCAATGTGGGAGACGGTGGCGGCCAGCTTCGTCACGCTCTCTAAAGGACTGAAATCCTCCAGAGACATCCCCAGCTGCTAAGACAAAATAGGGGTTGACATTGATACGATCGCGCCGATTGCATCGCGTACGCGAAGGCAACACCAAAGTATCGTAACACTTATGCTCCAACATTTACGCTACGAGGAGGAGCACCCAAAGTCTAAGGACTAATGGAGTTCGTGCATACAAATCCAAGGACCAATGGAGAATGTGTGCATAAACTCCATTCAGCCCAAGACCAGCAGCAGCAACCCAGACGCTAGCCAGGGCCCACTATCCAGCCCAGCCCAGCACGCAGTAAGCCAGCACATAACCAGCAGCAACCCAAAGCCCAAGCCCAGCAACGTATCCAGCGTGCTCCCACGCTCAGCAGCACAACGGCGTCGTCCCAGCAAGCCCACGTGGCCTCCCACGCCCACGCACCAGCCCGCACGACCCGGTCACCAACCGCCCAACGCCCCCCACCTGCACAAAGCCCACTCGCCCATCACTCCACGCAACCCAGCAAATTAGCATTTGCAAAGCTTGGAATTTCAAGCTATAAATAGTTGCCTTCATTCCCTTTTTAAACGGGCTTTTTGATCATTGATATTATTCATTCTGGAAGCTAATTTTAGTTAATTAATTCTTGTAATTTCTTACTTTCTTTCCCTAAATTTCTTGTAAACTTTCGATCTTAAGCTAGCAAATTCATTGCAAGTTTGAGTTCGATATTTCAAGTATATTCAATATAGAAAGGTTGCTCGTTCTTTGTTAGCGAGAGGGTTTTCTTGAATTTACTTGTTCATATTATCATCCATATTTCACTTCTAAAATTCCCGATTCAAGAACCATTAACCTTGAATTAAAATTCCCTTATTTTTCCATACACCTTTCTAAAATTCATACATCTTTTCATTACAAATTCCCGCTGCGCCTATCTCCTGAATTCATCAATCCTTCATCCATCAATCATCCAAGCCATCCCCAATCGAGACTAGTTCCTTGCAATTCAACATCGAAGGATCCTAACACGTGGTAGCGGAGCTCGGCTATCTCGAAGGTTGGTAAACGTTAAATTCGCAAATTAATTCCTTTTTCCATTTTTCTGAATTCATTACTCCTTTGTCTTGTCCATTGTATAAAATTTTCCACTAACGCAAATTTTATTTTCTTTGTTATTTATTTGCGATCCGAGCGTCCCTTCACTTGTGATAAAAAAAAAAAGAGATCAAAAGAAAATATATATATATCTATTGTGTATATATATATATATAACAAAAAAAAAAGAAGATTGACACAAGTCAAAAGCAAGGGGCAAGATCGTTAGGTAAGCTTTTTCAACACTTGACGTGGACTTAAATTGGACGAGTCAAGCTTTTCTTTCGGCTTCCTAAACAACAACCCTTTTGCGACATTCTTCATTCGAGTCTTTGTAAGTTTTCCATTATTGATTCCACATCTTTTCTACTCCAAATTAAGGTAAGTATATAACTTCACTTTGTTCGTGTTATTTACCTTAATTTTCCATACCTTCTTTGTGTACCGAGTTTTCATTGTGTGTCACCAAAGTGCTCATCATTCTTTGAGTCGTTAAACTAAAATTGGCATTAATTTTTATTTTTGTGTGATTTTGGTGAGAGCAATCGAGAGAAGAGTGTAAACATGTGAGGGAGGGTACTAACAAACACCTTTTAGTTCTCCTTTGTGTTTATTTTCTTTGTGCAGGTACACATCATGTCCAACGACCCTACCATTACCGAAGAACATTCGGAAGTACCACCCCCACCCCCGAACCAAACATGAGCCACATTAACTCCATATTGGAGAAAATGATGGCTAGGCTCGAGGTCATCAAAACTCGACAAGCCCAAACACCCTCACCACTACAAACACCACTACTACAAAGAACCCCTACATTTCCCCACTTCCAACAAAGAACTCGATCCACTGACCCAAGGAATCAATCCTTATATAGTCCCCCGTTCAATAGCAACACCGAGGGTATCTATGCCCGTACTGATAGTAGTGACAATGAGGAGGATCGCCAATCACACAACCACCCACCCCTTAACATGCATCAAACATCCCAACCACTAACGCCACCTCTTCTAAACCGACATCAAAATGGCACGTCTAACCGAGGACCCAGTATACCACTTCACCAAGCGAACTCCTACATGCCGCCACCAATACATCCAGCCGTGTCCAACCCAAACCCGCCTCTGTCTTATATTCAATCACGTCAAACGCCTTTCTTTGACGTACCACGACATGAACCTCTAAGGGAGGCTCAAAGGGCACCTCGCCATAAGGAACGGTATGACAATTCGTCCAATATTAAATTATTTATTCCATATTTTGAGGGTAAAGAAGACCCCGATGTTTATTATGAATGGGAAAGTAAGATGGAAAGGATATTTGCCTGTTACACTTACTCGGAAGAAAAGAAGTGTCGTTTGGCTGTTGTTGAGTTCACAGGTTTGGCCATACAGTGGTGGGAGAGAGTCCTAATCAATCGGAGATTGGATGGTGAACCACCAATAACCACTTGGACTGAACTGGTGGAGGAGATACGGCGACGGTTTGTACCGATCTACTACCTCCAAGATTTACATCAGAAACTCCAACGATTGTATCAAGGAAGTAAAAGTGTCACGGAGTTTTACCATGAGATGTTGTCCATGTTGATGCGATTGGATGTACGAGAGAGTAATGAGGCAACCATGGCCCGATTTCTTGGTGGTCTTCGCAAGGAAATCTCCCAACAATTAGACTTCCTTCCCTACAATACACTCGAGGAAATGTATCATCTAGCTCTTAAGCTAGAACGCCAAGTAAGCTCTAAACCTCGAAACTTTGTCAATACTACTACTCCACACTCCGTGACCAATACCAAAAAGCCTTGGCAAACAAACACCTCTAAACCGAGCTACACCAAACCAACTGACTCCCGACCAAACTACATTAGCCCACCCGATCCCAAGCCATACACTCCCCAAGACACCTCCAAAATACCAACATCAAACACAACCCAAAGGACTCCAAGCCGATCCATTGAGTGCTTCAAATGCGGCGGTAAAGGACACATGAGGGCCGAGTGCCCAAACCGTCGCATCATCTTGGTTCGAGAAGGAGGGGAGATAGTAAGTGAAGACGAGGAATCTGAGAGGGAAGAAGAAGCTGAATTTGAGGAAGAAGACGAGTATGCCCCTTTAGAGATTCCCCGAAGTCTGGTTGTCCGACGAACTTTGAGTATGCAAGCCCGGGAAGATGATGAGGTCTTGGAACAGAGAGAGAACTTGTTCCATACAAGGGGTGTAGCTGATGGGATGGTTATGTCGATCATCATTGATAGTAGGAGTTGTGCTGATGTGGCTAGCACCTTGCTAGTTCATTTGCTTGGATTATCGATGACCAAGCACCCACACCCTTTTGTGTTGAACTAGTTCAACGATGGAAGTTCGATCAAGGTAGTCAAGCAAGTAAGAGTTAAGTTTCAGATTGGACAGTACATGGACGAGCGAGTGTGTGACGTCGCTCCTATTCAAGCCAGCCACCTTCTGCTTGGCCGACCGTGGCAGTTTGATCGCCACGCCATTCATGACGATTTCTGCAACACCTACCGGCTCACTCACAGCGACCGCAAATTCATGATTCCACCACTCACACCTAGTCAAGTATACAAAGACCAAATCAAGCTTGAAAAAGTGAGTGCGGTCTTCGATATTTCAATTTCTTTGCTTAAAAAAGAGGGAAAGAGTGGAGTGAAAAATGTAAGCGGTGAGAGCATTCAAAATAGCCCGCAAGAAAAAAGTGAGCTTGAGAAAAGAGGAGAGAAAAAGGAAGGAAAGAGTGGAAACACACGGCTAGAAAAAAATGAGCTAGCTAGCGAGGTTCCGAGGGGAACGAGAGAAGAGAGAAAAGTGAGTCTCATGGGAAGATCTCAGGATGTAAGGCGTGCGCTTGTTGCGCAAAAACCCATTATTTTTCTTCGTTTCCGTGCCTTGAGTGCGGAAACATCTAACATTAACCCCGTTTGCTTTTCCCCTACTTTTGTGTCTTTGATGGCAGATTTTCAAGACGTGTTTCCTAACGAGTTACCCGAAGGGCTACCACCCATCCAAGGGATCGAGCACAAGATCGATTTGATCCCCAGCGCGCCTATGCCTAACCGCCCAGCTTATCGGTGCAATCCAATGGAAACCAAGGAGTTGGAGACTCAAGTCGAGGCGCTTCTCGCAAAAGGTTATGTCCGAGAAAGTCTTTCCCCGTGTGCCGTTCCGATGATCCTTGTGCCAAAGAAAGACGGTTCATGGCGTATGTGCATTGATTGTCGAGCCGTCAATAAGGTAACCATTAAATACTCGCACCCCATACCTAGACTTGATGATATGCTAGATGAACTCAGCCATGCTACAATATTTTCCAAAATTGATTTGGCTAGTGGATATCATCAAATCCATATGCATGAAGGAGACCAATGGAAAACTGCTTTCAAAACTAAATTTGGCCTTTATGAATGGTTAGTTATGCCTTTCGGATTAACAAATGCTCCTAGCACATTTATGCGTTTAATGAATCATGTGTTGCGTGACTTTATTGGTAAGTTTGTTGTTGTTTATTTCGATGACATCTTGATATATAGTTCCTCGTATGATTCCCATTTTGAGCATCTACGACTTGTATTTCTAACCCTTCGTGAGCATAATCTTTATGCTAAACTCACAAAGTGCGAGTTTTGTTTGGACGAAGTCCACTTTCTTAGCTTTCTTGTAGGTGCTGAAGGACTCAAAGTTGATCAAGCCAAGATCAAAGCAACTGCGGATTGGCCAACTCCGTAAAATGTGAGCGAGGTGCGCTCATTCCATGGTTTAGCTGGTTTCTATCGACGGTTCGTGAAGGATTTCTCAACGATTGTCGCGCCCCTCAACGCACTCACCAAGAAGGACGTTCCATTCGTATAGGGGCCCGAACAAGATGAGGCCTTCAAGACCCTTAAGGAATGCCTTGTGTCCAGCCCAGTTCTCGCCCTACCTGACTTTGACAAGACATTCGAGGTCCAATGCGATGCCAGTGGAGTCGGGATTGGAGCGGTGTTATTACAAGGAGGCTGACCGATCGCTTATTTCAGTGAGAAGCTGAAGGACACCTAGCTCAATTACTGCACCTATGATCGGGAACTGTACGCCCTCATTCGATCCCTCACTGTTTGGGAGCACTAACTCATCCCGAAGGAGTTCGTTGTTCACACCGACCATCTATCCCTTCGCTACCTCAAAGGACAAGGAAAGTTGAATCGTCGCCATGCTGTATGGATGGAGTTCATTGAGCGATTCTCGTATGTGATTAAGTATCTGAAAGGAAAGGAGAACACAGTCGCTGACGCCCTTTCCCGAAGGTATGCACTCATTACTTCTTTGCAATCTAAATTATTGGGATTTTCGCATATCATTGAACTGTATGAAAATGATGATGATTTTCATGTTGCGTATGATGCATGCTCGAATGGACCTTTTGAGAATTATTCTTTGCATGATGGATTCCTATTTTGTAAAGGTCGATTATGTATGCCCAAATGTAGCATGTGTAAGCTTCTCATTAAAGAGGCTCACGGTGGTGGACTTAGCAGTCACTTTGGTATTAACAAAACTTTGAGTACTTTAAAAGAACATTTTTATTGGCCGCATATGCGTCCTATGATAACTCGAATTGTTAATGCATGCGTTGAATGCCATCATGCTAAGTCTACATCTCACGATCATGGTCGTTACATGCCATTGCCTGTTGCTTCGCACCCTTGGTGCGATATTTCCATGGATTTTGTACTAGGATTACCTAGAACTAGTAATGGAAAAGATGTTATCTTTGTTATTGTTGATCGATTTTCTAAGATGGCACATTTTATTCCTTGCAAATCCACTGCTGATGCTTCTCATGTAGCTAACCTATTTTTCCGAGAGGTTGTCCGCCTCCACGGCATGCCACGTACAATTGTGAGTGATCGAGACTCAAAATTTTTGAGTCATTTTTGGAGTGTCCTATTGGCCAAGTTGGGAACCAAGCTCCTGTTTTCCACATCCTACCACCCCCAAACGGATGGCCAGACGGAGGTAGTCAATCGAACTCTTGGCAACTTACTTCGAATCATGGTACCAAAATATTCTAAGAACTGGGATCAATGTCTTCCCTTCGTTGAGTTTGCATATAATCGTGCCATGCATTCTGCCACTTTATATTCTCCATTTGAGCTCGTCTATGGGTTCAACCTAATCACCCCCATAGACTTGCTCCCTTTACCTGTTTCTCATGTATCTAGTTTAGATGGTGAAGAACGAGCGGCCAAAGTGAAGGAGCTGCATGTTAAAGCCAAGTAAAGGATGGAAAATTTGAACTCCAAACTCGAGGAGAAGCGCAATGCCGACAAACGAGTCAAATCCTTTGAAGTTGGAGATTGAGTTTGGGTGCATCTACGCAAAGAGTGTTTCCCTCACCTTCGGAAGTCTAAATTGAGCCATAAAGGGGCTGGTCCTTTCCTTATTGTTAATAAGATTAACGATAATGCTTATGTTTTAGACATTCCTACATCTTTTGTTGTCTCCTCTACTACTTTCAACATTACTAATTTATCTCCTTATTTTGTAGAGGATTCAGATGACGAGGACCCTAAGGACGTGCAGATTTTGGATTCGAGGTCGAATCCACTCGAAGGGGGAGGGGATGATACGATCGCGCCGATCGCATCGCGTACGCGAAGCCAACTCCAAAATATCGTAGCACTTATGCTCCAACATTTACGCTATGAGGAGGAGCACCCAAAGTCTAAGGACTAATGGAGTTCGTGCATACAAATCCAAGGACCAATAGAGAATGTGTGCATAAACTCCATTCAGCCCAAGACCAGCAGCAGTAGCCCAGACGCTAGCCAGGGCCCACTGTCCAGCCCAGCCCAGCACGCAGCAAGCCAGCACATAACCAGCAGCAACCCAAAGCCCAAGCCCAGCAACGCATCCAGCCTGCTCTCACGCTCAGCAGCACAACGGCGTCGTCCCAGCAAGCCCACGTGGCCTCCCACGCCCACGCACCAGCCCGCACGACCCGGTCACCAACCGCCCAACGCCCCCCACCTGCACAAGGCCCACTCGCCCATCACTCCACGCAACCCAGCAAATTAGCATTTGCAAAGCTTGGAATTTCAAGCTATAAATAGTTGCCTTCATTCCCTTTTTAAACGGGTTTTTTGATCATTGATATTATTCATTCTGGAAGCCAATTTTAGTTAATTAATTCTTGTAATTTCTTACTTTCTTTCCCTAAATTTCTTGTAAACTTTCGATCTTAAGCTAGCAAATTCATTGCAAGTTTGAGTTCGATATTTCAAGTATATTCAATATAGAAAGGTTGCTCGTTCTTTGTTAGCGAAAGGGTTTTCTTGAATTTACTTGTTCATATTATCATCCATATTTCACTTCTAAAATTCCCGATTCAAGAACCATTAACCTTGAATTAAAATTCCCTTATTTTTCCATACACCTTTCTAAAATTCATACATCTTTTCATTACAAATTCCCGCTGCGCCTATCTCCTGAATTCATCAATCCTTCATCCATCAATCATCCGAGCCATCCCCAATCGAGACTAGTTCCTTGCAATTCAACATCGAAGGATCTTAACAGACATCCCCTGTAGTTCCAGAACATCTTCCGAGGTCTTGGTTATCATCCTCTCCAGGAAGCCGATGTCACCTTCGGCGAGGCTTTTCAAAGTCAAAGCTTTGGAGATCAAGAAGTTTCTGGTCAGTTCATCCATAGTGAGAATGCTAAAGAAAAATTGAAGATGATATAAGAAACTTGCAAAGAGAAAATTTTCAATTTATAGACCCGCAGAAGTGACCATTGACAAGACATGCCCCTTGAAAACTAGATCATCCCATTACTTCGAGGACTGCTCGGCACCACGTGGAAGCAACAAGTGAGCGTTAGCCCTTGGTAAACACTCGAGCTCATTTTCGGTTGGGCTTGTGATAACAATAGGTCTATCGCTAGGGGCATTTTCATCTTACACCCAGCGTTAGAGACCAGAATCTGTTGCCCCTACAGGGCAGACAACCTCGAGGCCATTGCCTCTCAGCATACGGTTGACGCTGGGATGGTCGACACCAGCGGGGGGTCTCACTCGTTATCCAGCCTTACGAACAACGCTCTCCCATCCCAGCCACGGTACAGCATTCTATACTATGCGCGGGCGTTACCCTCTCGCCTGGCTAACACCCACCTTGGGGGGCTAATGCGGAACACCCCCTAACGAGAAATTTCAACCACTTGTCAAACCTGATATCCCCTCTAACGAGATTTTCTCAGAGAAGATCCCATTTTCTGCCTATAAATACCCCCATGATCGAAGAAGAAGGTAAGCCTAAGATCGCTACTCGAACCTCTGCTAGTTGGAACAATCTTACTGACTTAAGCATCGGAGTGTTTACGCCGGAGACCCCTTCCGGCGCTTTGCAGGAATCTTGGACGACGGTGAACAGTGAAACCAGTAAGCCATCTTCCCCAACTATCCTTCAACAGGACTTCAAATCTTATCACCTGAGAACGTCAGATCCTTCCTTTCGGCAAACATTGGGAACACCCACTTCGCAGATGTATAGTTCATCCTCCCAAATTGCAGGACCTAGTTATTCTACTCCCCTCTTGGAGAGGCCTGCGGCGGATAGTGCAGGCAATCCTCTTGTGAGTTCGATATCAACTCTTCGTGCTCAGTTAGATCATCTGACTGAGCTAGCCGCAGGATTCATGCCTCATGTTTCTGGACCTAGCGTACCATCTCAGATAGTTTTTACTCCACCTATTATCACTAATTGACCCTTACCACCTCGGCAATCCAGGGGCATTCCATTAAGTTTACCCGCGACATCAGACCCTCCCGGTTTCATGCAACTCGCATGTAGACATGTCGAACCTACTGAGCAGTACATGAGAGAAATCCCTATTTCCGAAGGGGAACTCTGGCATGGCGAACATAGAGAACCTTGGAATGACAAGCGAGATGAGATGTTCAGGGATTTATCTCCTAGGCGTAGCGAAAGATCAAGCAGTAGGAGGCATCGAACCCGAACACCTAGGAGTCGCAGTCGGTCCCCCAGGTGGCACCGTGAATACGACTTTTGAGATCAGAGACACCTTAGGGAAGTTTCTCCTCCCCATCGACCTCATGGGATTCCTGATGATAACGCTGGTCATCCGTTCAGCCGTCATATAAGACATCACAGAGTTAACCGACACGTGAAACTTCCTACAGAATCGTATGATGGCACAAAGGACCCTATCTCTCACCTCAACAAAGTGAAAGATTTCGTACAGTTCCAAACTCATAGCGACGCAGCGTTATGTCAGATCTTTGTCATGACATTGTTGGGTGTAGCGCGTCTCTGGTTTGAGGGACTTCCAGCAGGATCTATCGATAGCTTTTCTCAGTTTGAAGCTAAGTTCCGGAGCCGATTTAGCACGGCTGTCCCCATTAGGAACTCCATGGAAGCATTGTTCGATATCCATCGAAAACAGCAGGAGTCCCTGAAGGATTCCCTAAGTCGCTTTGACCTCGAGATGTCATTAACACCGGGTGTTACCATTGATTTTACGGTGGAAGCTTTAAAGCGTAACTGCCAGTACGGGAAGCTGCGAGATACGCTAATGGTGGATCCCCCGTTGACTTTAGACGCGCTAAGGTTGAAAGCTCACAATTATGCAAGGATGGAGGAGGAGGAAAACAGAGAGAAAATTTGGAGCATGCCCCAAGACGCACACCCCACCCCTAACGCCCAGGCTAATACAACCCCAGATAGTCGCTCAAACGATGACTATGGCTAGCGAAAAGATCATATCCCTAGAGCCTCGAACCGACAAAGGGGTAATTTTTCAAAGGGGAGAGCCGATAATTCACCTACTAGAAGACACACAGATCCACCGAAGGGTCAAATATACGACCCTGACCTTCCTTCCCTCATACTTCCCAGAGCGGAAATCCTAGAAATTGTTCAGCAGCGGGACCTGCCTATTCGTTATCCAGCTCCCATGAAACTAGGAGTAATTATGAGAGGAAGGGAAAACGCCTATTGCAAGTTCCACAAAGTCAAGGGGCACTCCACGGATGTGTGCGGAGAGTTGAAGTTGGCAATAGAACGTTTAGTCGAGGAGGGCTATCTGGGAGAATTCGCCACGAAAATAAGAGAAGAAGCTCGAGGCAACCCAACTGGAAAAATGACGGGTGATAGGCAAACGCCCCCGCACCCCCCAGGAAACAGCAATAACCCTGGAGGAAGAGTGAGAGAGACACTGACGGTCCGTGACGACGACGTTCCCATGATCAATATTATTACGGGTGGGGCGCCGTACCTCAATGAACCTGTACCGCCAGCGCCCAGTGTGGGAGAGAAGCGTAAGTGGGAGACCCTGCTGGTAAAAAGACAGGCCATAAGTGCTTTAGATCGGATGGTATTATCCTTCTCGGAAGAAGACGAGAAAGGTGTCATTTTCCCGCACAATGACGCGTTAGTAGTCACACCCATCATCGGCAATCATGGGATTAGGAGAACCCTCATTGATAATGGGAGTGCAGTAAACCTATTTTCACTAGAGGCGTATAACCTTATGAAGCGTCCCGACAGTGACCTAACGCCTTGCAAAAAACCAATAATTGGAGTAGATGGCATCTCAATCCCAGTGGCAGGAGTCACATCCCTACCGGTGTACTTCAGGGAAGATGTGTCCAAACGGTCAGAAGAGTTATTATTCCTAGTGGTAGACCTAACCCTGCCCTTTAACGCTATACTTGGGTGGCCGTTCCTCAACCGCTTTGGGGCAGCGATATCTCAAAAGCACTTAAAGATGAAATACCCCTCTTGGGATAGGGTAGCTTCGATCAAAGGCGACCAGAAGCTGGCCGCCGAATGTTACTTACTTATGACCCAGAAGAGCTGCGACCGTTACGTATGTGTAGCGGACAATCCATTCGAGGAAAAAGAGGAAAAACGCACCCAACCGGTGGACAACATGGTGTCGGTCCCCATTAGCGGGGTTAAGGAAGCAAACTTCCTAGTTAGTGAAAAGCTAAGTCCGGAGGAAAACGCGCAGCTAGCCCAATTGTTGAACAAGTGTAAAGGAGAATTCGCATGGAAGCCAACGGATATGCCAGGAATCTCAGGAAAAGTAGCGGAGCACCGGCTAACGTCTACCCTAACGCTAAGCCCGTTCAGCAAAAACGGCGAGCGTTCTCTTCAGAAAAAGCGTTAGCCATTGAGAAAGAAACATTGAAACTCATAAGCGCAGGGTTCATCCGAGAGGTTCAATATCCAACGTGGTTGGCTAACCCTGTCCTAGTTCCCAAACCTAACGGAGAATGGCGTATGTGTATTGATTTTACCGATTTGAACGATGCATGTCCCAAAGACTGCTACCCCCTTCCTCGAATTGATCAACTGGTCAACCAGACCGCGGGGTATGCCTATCTGAGTTCACTAGACGCCAATTCAGGGTACCACCAAATCCCCATGGCCGTCGAAGATGAATAAAAAACTGCTTTCATCACTCCCAAGGCTACCTACTGTTATACGGCAATGTCGTTTGGTTTGAAAAATGCCGGAGCCACCTTCTAGCGCATGGCAAATAAAGTCTTCGAGAAGTAAATTGGAAAAAACATGGAAGCCTACGTGGACGATATATTGATCAAAATTTGAAGCTTCAAGGACCATTTAGCTGACTTAGAAGAAGTCTTTAATGTGATGAAAGAATACAGGATGAAGTTGAATCCCCGCAAATGCATGTTTGAGTTCCAAACAGGCAAGTTCCTAGGGTATGTGGTCAATCAGAAAGGCATTCAGCCTAACCCTTCAAAAATAAAAGCTATCCAGAATATGGTATCACTGCGAACCATCAAAGAAGTGCAGAAACTCACAGGGTGCATTATTGCCCTAGGGCGGTTTATTTCTAAACAAGGTGAAAGATGCCTACCATTCTTCAAGGTTATACGCAAGAAAGCGTCCTTCGAGTGGATAGAAGAATGTGAGAAGGCATTTGCTGGCATAAAGGCCTACCTCTCGTCTGATCTGGTGCTAACGAGACCCGAGCCAGGTGACACCTTATACTTGTATTTGGGCGTTGCTGACGAGATGGTTAGTGTTGTCCTCGTACGAAGCGATAACCATATCCACCGCTCAGTATTCTTCGTCAGCCATGTGTTGAAAGACGCTAAGTTGCGGTACGCCCGTATTGAGAAAATAGCGTTTGCGCTAATACAAGCAACGAGGAAAATGGATAGGTACTTTCAGGCTCACTCTGTCATTGTACTCACGAATCAACCTTTGAGAAGGATATTCAGGAAACCCAAGTCTTCAGGGAGAATGCTAATTTGGCCCATTGAACTCAAACAATATGGGTTACAGTACAAATCCCGGCCGTCTGTGAAAGCCCAAATATTAGCAGATTTCATAGCTGAATGCACATTTACAGAAGACCCGCTGACGGACCTAACCAAAGAGGAAAAAGAAGACTTAGATCTCCCATTTCTAGAATCCTACACTGATTTGTGGATAATCCACGTGGACGGGGCTAAAAATCAAGAGTCAACAGGGGTAGGAATCTTTATGATTGGACTACATGACGTGCAGATATGATACGCCATCAGAATCTTGCAGTCATTATCTAATAACGCAGCAGAGTATGAGGCGTTATTGGCCGGACTCAGAATAGGGAGGGGCTTCTCTAACAAAGCCATACACGACACTGGAACGATGGGAGACCTGCGGCTAAAGATCTGCGGAGATTCTAAGCTAATAATAGATCAAGTCTTGGGACACTCCCAAGCTAGAGAACCAATCATGATCCGATACCTCGCTAAGGTGAGATCTGAATTATTGGAGATAAAGAAAAATGGCATGCAAGTCAGCTTTGAGCACATCCCTAGAGAAGATAATGCCGAGGCAGACAATCTTGCTAAGCTCACGGCAAATTCAGAAGCGCTCATACCCAAGGGAGTATACTACCGAGAAATACCCATACCCTCCTTCATGGAGGAACAAGCATCATACTGTGTTGAAGAAGCCACAAACGACTGGCGAATCCCTGTAATAAAATATTTAAAACATGACGAGTTGCCAGCAGATAACACCGAAAAGAAAAAAGTTTTGAAGCAAGCGACCCGATGCACGTACTACAATGGGGAACTAGTCAAGAGATGTTTCTCTCATCCAGGAGCAAAGTGTATAACAGAACAGGAAGGCCTCCACACTTTGCGAGAAATTCATGAAGGAATATGCGGCATGCATGTGGCTAGCGATACTATGGCAGCACAAGTCTTTCGGGCAGGATTCTACTGGCCCACCATTCGCAGAGACTGTCATAACTTTGTACGAACTTTCCATAAATGTCAGGAATTCGCTAGAATTCCCTGGAAACCTGTCGTGAAAATTTCTGAGATAGTCGCTCCTTACCCGTTTGCTAAGTGGGGTATTGACATTTTAGGTCCTTTCCCAAAAGCCAGATCTCAACTCAAATTTGTAGTCGTGGCGGTAGACTATTTCACGAAATGGGCAGAAGCAGAAGCGGTAGCTAACATCACCACGGAAAAAATTTAGCATTTCTTCAAATATCAAATCATAATGCGATTCGAGGTACCTCGCATACTGATCAGCGATAATGGAACACAGTTCACGAGCCAATTTTTTAGAAATCAGTGCGCGGAATTTCAGATTGAACAAAGGTTCTCTTCCGTAGCACATCCGCAGACCAATGGTCAGGCGGAAGTGACCAATCGTAGCATCCTTAGTGGCATCAAAAGAAATTTAGAAGGCTCTAAAAAGAAATGGGCAGACGAACTGTCGTACGTGATGTGGGCCTATCGTATGACCGTTAAAGCCAGCACGGGAGAAACACCCTTCGCATTAGCCTTTGGCACGGAAGTCGTCACGCCAGTAGAGATTGGCACCTTGAGTCTGAGAGTGGCATATTTTAAAGAAGAAATAAACGAAGAAAGGTTACATGCTAACCTCGATGTGCTACCTGAGAGACAAGAAGAGACTCTTTTGAAAACCCTGCATTACAAGCGAAAGATGGCGCAATACCATAACAGACAAGTCAGAGAGTGACTGCTCAAAGTAGAAGATTTAGTGTTCAGGGATAAGCGAGCGGCAGGACAACGCATGGGAAAACTCAGTCCAAACTGGGATGGCCCATATCGTGTCACCCGCGTTATCGGGAAGGGAGCATATTATTTGGAAACACTCGATGGTACTCCCTTACAAAACTCTTGGAACATAGCTCGTTTAAAATTATATCATACCAGAAACTGATTTGTTTTCTGATTGAGTAATATCAGCATGCTTTAACAAATGAATCAAGAATATTTCTCGTGCACTCTGTGATTGATAACATGCAGATAACGAAGAATGCCAGGAGTGAAAATCCTATCCTTGTGAGGTCGATCCTGATCAGACGGCTCATTAAGACGAGGCACGCTCTGGCATACTCAAAGTTTAGTGTTGGGAGTGAAAATCCTATCCTTGTGGTAATCGTGCTAACATAGACAGTCCATTAAGACGAGGCACGCCCTAACACCCCCGGGAGTGAAAATCCTATCCTTGTGGCAATCGTGCTAATATAGACGGCCCATTAAGACGAGGCACGCCCAGGCATCCTTGGGAGTGAAAATCTTATCCTTGTGTGGACCGTGCTAACATAGACGGCCCACTAAGACGAGGCACGCCCTAAGGAGATAGTAACTCCGCCCTGGAAGTGAAAATCCTATCCTTGTGACGACTGTGCTAACATAGACAGCTCATTAAGACAAAGCACGTTCCAGGGGCGCGAGGTTTCAACGCTTGGAAGTGAAAATCCTATCCTTGTGATGGTCGGTCCTGATCAGACGGCTCACTAAGACGAGGCACACTCCAAGCCGACCGTTGACAAGTGAAACAACAAGGGATATCCCAGCCAGTAACCGGACGGCAAATACCCGGTGAAGTGGAGCTGGAAAGATATCTCTGTGGCCAAAGTAATGCCCCGGCAGGGCTGGATTCAGCAAGACTGAATGAGAAAGCAATACCAGCAATACCCCGGCATACGCGGGTGAACGCCTGTAGAGGCAATTAATGTGTATCATTACATGTTATTTTTACTAACATGGCAAGGCAACATTTGAGAATGTGCAGGAAAATTGATGAAATATCGAAATAGTGAAGAGACTAACGCCCACAAAGGCAGCGATATTACACAAGAATTCATGACTACCTACAGGGTATCCCTTATCGTTAGCAGGAGAGTACATCCTCAATGATAAGAATAATTGTATATCATCTTTCACCCACGGTATTGGGAGAAGCACTGTTTATATCTGTGATACCTCTTTCTTGATACGGAAGATTATATTCTGCAATACTACACTACTTTGATGTCTACCCTAACAACAGAGGGTGGCGTCAGCCTACGCACAATGTAGCAAAGACGGCATCAGTCCGTTCTCTAAAAATGTCACCAAAAAGATGATGATAAAGCAACGTCAGCTATATGATATGAGGAAATTATTTTCCGAGTCTCGACAGAAAGAAAGCGCAACGGAAAAGGTTGCGAAAAATTCTATCACAGAAGCTAAATTGTTATCGCCTCTAAAGAGAATGCTGCGTTAGCGTATTTCTCGAGGCAGAAATACCTCAGCAACCCGTATGTGACATATTGTTACGAAGTTACACCGCAAACGTTGCGGTCAATTTACTGCACAAGGTACGATGATCATATCAGTCCGATTCTTATTAACTACCTCGTAACAGAAATATAATAGAACGAGCCTTACAAATAAAATTTCAAGCAAAAGAAGTGGCAACCATCCAAGAGAAATCAGACATAGTCAGACATTACAAACGCCTTCAAATAAGGGACAAAATATGCAAACGCTAAAAACGTCAAAAGGCTAAAAGCACAAAGCTTATAAGGGAGCCGTTGCGTTGTTCCTTTCTTGATCAGCAACCCTCTGCTGATAGAAGTTATCATCAGTCACGCGCAGGGCATTTTCATCATAGTAGTCAGCAAGAACGTCGATCCGAAGGGCGTCTGCCTCATAGTGCTTCATAAAACCATCTGACATGATCATTGCTCCTTCCTTCATATACCAACGACATTTCTCAACAGAAAGACTGAGCTCAGTGGACAACTCAGCATTTCTGCGCTTCTCCAATTCCAGCCTAGCCTCTTCCTCAGAAAGCCGGGTGTTCAGAACAACACCCTTCTGTTTCTCTTCTTCCAAGGCAAGCCTAGCAGTTTCTGCCTCTTGCTTAGCTAATTCTTCCTCCTTCTTGGCGTTAGCCGCAGCGCCCAGAAGTTCCTCACGCTCAGACGTCAATCTATCCAGCTCCTTCTGAACCTCTGCCTCTACCCGCGCATCCTCCTCATCCAAATAATGAAGATGGCAAAAAAAGAAGAACAACCGAGAACGAACAAGATTTATGCGCTCTTGATGGCTCTTAGCCAAAAACACATCTCTTTCCCCTCGATGTGACAGCGTCCGCGCTGCCAAAAGGGATAGAGACGCGAGAGAAGCGTCGCTACCATCAGACCCTACCAACTAGAAAGCTTCCTCCCTAAAACTGCTCAATTTAACCTGATGAGTAACAGGTCCAGAAGGGGTGTATGTACTCACACCAGCTATTAGCTCACAAGCAGCGTTGCCCCTTTCAGTTGGAGGAGAGATAGGAACAAAAGATAGGGTAGGTGGAGAAGGAGGGTGGCTAACAGAACCTCCCATATCAGGACCAAAAGACCCACCCGCGGCAAACGTCCCAAAGCCCAGCACATCCGAGTTGAAACCCATACCAGCAGAAGAGAAATTAAGCGGAGAAGACTCACCAAAAGCTGGAAAGTCACCACCAAGGTTAGCACTTTGGGATGACTCAAGAAATACGCCACCTCACGCGGAAGCATTAGGAGAAGGATTAGCGCCAGATGAGGTCGGGCTGCTCTGAGAATCATGGCAAGCCTTCTTCTGACGGTCTACAAGAAAGCCCGAAATAGACATGTTCTCGTCAGGAGGTGAACGAGCGGAAGTAGTGCCAATTCCCTAAAAATGAAACGAAGCACAATAAGAGGACAATAAAGGAATAGAAGAAAACGATAGTAGCAATAACGGCTAACGGTACCTGAACGGACGTAGAAACCAAGGAAACTCCCGAAGGAATGGTGTCGGCAACGGTGACTCCCGAGGAGATAGTACCCTGAGGGAGAACGGGATGCCTACCGCCTGCTTTCCTACTTCTCTTTTTTCTCATGACACGTACTCACGAAGATGACGCCTGAGTAGTGTTAAGGGTAGCAGCAGTGGCAGCGGTAGCAACGGCAGTAGAGGCAGCGGTAGCTTCCTCTCTCTTCTTCTGCTCTCTTCTCTTTTTCCTCCTAATGTACTCAGGCTCCCAACCAGGCGGAGGCACTGCATAGTCACGAAAAAATGTCAGTTTTAGTACTTCCCAGAAGTATAAAGAAATGGGGACAAATACTCACCCATTTTGCATTCTTCAACACTCACCCCGTTAGCCACTTTACGGGTATCGACACTAAAGTCCAGTTGGAGAAGTGTCTGTAGCCAACCGTCCTCTGAAGCAGAAAGCTATTTCCTACTACCCCAAGCCCCATTTTTAACTTTATGATTAAACCCGGTCCTCCACAAGGGTTCGGGCAGATCAATGATAAAAAATCCCTCTTTCCAGCCAGCAATGGAAGACTCGAGGTTCATGAGTTTCCAAGTAAAGGGCTTTAAGGAATCATCATAATGGGGCACTATCGATATCCCCCTCTACGAGAATACAGCTGAAAAATATTTTGAAGTAATGCTAGGGAAGGGGATTCGATTTCCTTAAACCGGCATAACGCCAAGAAAGCATAATCAACGCAAATTGCGTTAGGGCTCAGTTGGGCCGGATTCAAGTCACAATCAATCAACAACTGTTTCACTAAGGGGTCAAGAGGAAGCCGAAACCCATAACCAAATAATTTGGCGTACAGCATCCTACTATTATCAGGCATTTCGCTATTAAGGCAAAGCGACTCAAAAGCAACTCAAACTGAGTAGCCATCTGGAAACTGAGCATTAAACATAGCCAACCCACGATGAGCCATGGGCAAAGTATACAGAGAAGTGGGCATATTTTCAATCTTTTCTTCCCCAACAGACTTCCTAGAGTGACAAGTTCTCGCCATAATTCGCAAAAAAGAGGAAGTAAGAAGAAAGAAATATGTGTACCTTCGATAAAGAAACACTAGGAAATCTGGAACAGAGAAGAAGGAGCAATGCGAATCATTTTTTAGAAGGAAATAATATGTGGGAAAAGTGATAAAAAAGAAAAGAGGAGGCGGCGAAGACATTATATATAACCCTAGAGGGGTCAAAAGACCAGTGAACAAACGACACATGGCATAAGGACGTGTCGGAAGAAGCATAACTTTTTAAAGCGGCGAGACACTTCAGTCCTTGTTGCTCCCTAGGAGGTGCTTGCCTCAAACGCTTCACCAAAAGAAAGACACGTGTCCCTCCTCATCATGACTCTTTCAAATCGCATTTATTAGGGGATTTGTAGTATTTAATGCTCTAAAAAGAAGCACCAGCTCTGACACGCAATCTCAGGAAATGTTGAGTTAACGAAAAGGCACCAGTGAGGTGTGACCAGCGTTAGCACACTAAGACCCAAGAGTCAAGAAAAGAAGCAACAACAGTTTACAGCGTTTGCGTTATTACAAGACAACTTTATGATGATTTATTGAAAAATAAAGGAAATAAATGAAAAATAAAAGCTAGGAGTCCTTCGCGGCAGCAGAATCATTCGACAGAGGAGATCGTTGAGCGTCATCGCCTATATCTTCTCCCCCTAACGAAGATGGGTTATCTTTATCATCATCAACCTTATTCATTATGGCAGACACATAGTCGGCAATCCTGGCCGGATCAAAGGAACCACTTTCGTAATAAGCTGCAAATCCAGAAGTAAAGGCCTCCAGAACCTTCTTCTTCCACTGTTCCATCCTTAACGGGACCCTGGCGAACTCCTCGTCTCGAGCCGACATCTCTTCGCGAAAGAGAAGGTTCTTCTTTCTTTCTGTCGTTAATTCTGACCCCAGAACTTCAACCTTCGCTTTCCCTTTCGATCGTTCTCGGTTCAGCTCCGTTTGTGAATCGTCATGAAGGCGTGTTAACAGCTTCACCTGGTCGAGTTGCACTTTTTAAGCGCACATCGCGCGAGAAAAATCCCGCGATTCATTATCATAAGCTTCAACGACGCAATCCAGATAACGAAAGGCATCCAGAGAATCATTCATAACGCGTGGGTAGCGAGCCCTCTGAGGAAGCTGTAGATATTTCTCTTTTTCTCTGGAAGAGTTCATCATTTTCCCTATTAAGGTTGGCGTCAAGTCATCTCTCGAGAAAGGGTTCGATACCCCGGCAGCACGAAGACCGTCAAATGCAAGGCCTGTCAGATCCAGGCGATAGCACGGAACCCCTTTAGGGCCCTCAAGAGAAAGACTGACCATTGGAGTCGGAGGAGAATCCTTACCACTTACTTCAGAAATAGAGGTAAAAAACAACCGAGGAGGAACCTTAGGCGGCAGTTCAAAAATCAGATTCGAAAAAGAAGTTTCTACCATGACGCGCCGTCGAAACGCGCGTCAAAAGTAATAGAAATATTCCTGATAGGCTAGATGCACAAATTAATGAATATAGCAGCAAGTCAGGGTCGAACCACAGGGAAAATGAAGGACTAAATTTTCTCTTGCCCTAAATGTATGATGAGGATGAAAATGCAACAGACATAAAAGTAACACAAGGGGGGGGGGGGGGTTTGGTCGGTCTAGACGAATCTAGCCAACGATGGCAGTTGATGTTGAGACAGAGGGTAAAAATGCAAATAACAAGTAACACTAGACAAACGAAATAATTAAATAAAAAGGGAACGAAAATAAAGCAAGAGAATATCAATAAAAATGGTAAAGACTAACAAGTGTAATAAAGATGATAGCAAAGTAAGTAAAGATAATAGATCAGATAAAAGGAGAAATCTTAGCAGGGGTAGACGGCGGATTGCGTCGAGGTCTAGTCGGTCATCGGTGCAAGGATAGACTGCGTTCACGCCATAGACGTGCTATAGGAACCCTGTTTTCACGGAGATTCCCTACTTCTCTTCTTAAGAGAAGTCACTCCCAAGGTACGCTTATGGGAGTGGCCGTGACACTGTGCCCAAGGTACGCTTATGGGTCATACACACAGGCCCGTGAAGTGGAGAGAAGACACGTCTAGGGCTAGACACTGAGAAGTCTGCCCTAACCGGTTTCTTGCCCTAGCTAGATTGGACCAAACGACATGATGACTCTGGACCAGATGCCTACTCTATTCCATGGCCTCACGTTAGTTATTACCATGGAAATGACAATATTCATGAGAAACATGCAAATAGGTGATCAAACTACCAACAAATCTCACACGAAATGACAATAAAATGGCAAGAAAGCGGATACAACAATGAACACGTTTTAAGAACACTTTGACCTCCCAACTATCCTCTTGCAATCCTTAAAACACCCCTGCCAAGACTAAGAGATTTAGCCACTCATGCTGGAAATCATGCACAAGATAGATGGAGAAAGCAACATAAACAGAGAAGAGGTGCAGATGAAAACGAAAATCTGGATTAAAAACTAATTGGAGCTTTGGGCTCCAATTTCTGGAAAAATAAGGGAAGAACAAATCCCAATGTTAGAGAGGTGGCTACAATGATTGAAAACCCTAAAAAGATGAAAAATATACTAAAGAGTGCCCCCTTTTAACCTAAAGTTAAGGTTCTATATATAGCCTAACAACCCCACTAGGGGACAAAATGGTATAGAGGAATATTCTTTGATGAGCTGGATGATTTGCACATGGAATCCCGCTAGAATCTTTTTAGCATCTTCGGCCAAGCGTCATTCGGAAAGAAACCTTCACGTGCTTCGTCTAGGCCTAGACATAAGATCTCATCTAGGCCCCGACGGTAGGTCTCGACGACAAAACTGCGTCTAGGGCTCGACGATGAAGAAATGGCAGAAATGCATCCAAATGGCGCGTTTTTCAGCAAGTTTCTCCTTTTAGTCCAAATCTACAAAGTGGGTGGAAAACAAGCCAAATTAGTAGTATCAAGTGTGAAATTAGACCTAAAAGAGAGGGAAAAACATACATAAAAAGGCACCATATCAAATTCCCCCACACTGCCCATTGCTCGCCCTCGAGCAATCAAAAAGGAAAACACACCCCAAGACACAGACAAGCACAACCAACCATAGCACAAGAATTAACAAACCAAACAATCAGCCCTAACCATGTCAAGACATACTCCGCCTAGATAACTCTGCATCAAATCATTAGGATAACGACCCTAATGAAGAAACTTTACCACATCAGACTTGGCATCAGCAGTCCTCACCAAGGTAAGTGTTTACACTCACACTCAACTAGGCTCGGTGTGTAATCACTCAAATATGCAAATTAACAAAACACACAACATAGTTTGCACATCAACCCGAGTTAAAATCCACATGCTTAGGCAATCAACAATCAGAAACGAACTTTGCACCATAAAAAAGGGGGTGTATAGAGAATATGAACAATATGGAGAGAAAAGGGCACGAAAGAAAGAGAGAAAATAGTAAAAGCAAGAGGATAGATTATATACAAAGAGTAAGAAGAGGAAGGAAAAGAGAGGGAGAATAGAATGAAAAACCCGAATGGAGATGAAGCGGTGAGGCAGTATCCGTCAAGGGCAGACAGTCGAGGGCTAGACGAAATTCTTCTTCTGGGGGGAGTTCTTCTCTTGGGAGCCATGCTGACAATACTTCATTTTTCTTGTTCGCACTTTTGCCTTTTTTTTCGATTTTCTCTTTTAAACCAGATAAGACTTTCTTTTCTTTGCTTTGTTTCTGGTTTTGAATTTTTTTTCTTTTTTCTTTTTTCTTCTTTTTTTTTTTTTTTTTTTTTTTTTTAACTAAGATGAAAACAAATTTAACGAACTTCAGCTATGAAGATTGAGTTAGCTCAAGGGTTTTGCCAACTTACTTCGGCTAGGGCTTGATGACTTTGCCCTAGACCTTTTTCAGCATCTGCACCTTCTTGTCGGTCTCCCCCACACTTAGGCTTTGCTGATCATCTAGCCCGCCACCTCTGACAAATACCGCTCACCTGCCAAGGAAAAGGGATTAAGGAAAGTGAGAACAAGTGGATAAAGAAGAGAGAAAAATGAGAAGGGAATGAGATGTCGGGGGCTAAACGAAAAAGGGGTCGAGGGATAAATGAAGAAAAAGATAGGAATGATAGAAAGAAAAAGAAACGAAAACAAAGATGCAAATTTCATTTTTTCCGCCTTTTTGTTGCTTTCCTAAGACTGATGGTGTCCATACCCAGGGGTCTCATGCAAACTTAGTTGAATGCCTAGCTAAGCATTGAATCACACATGAAAAATATAACTGTTTAGTCTCAAATGCTTATAAGGTGTTATAGATGATTGCTGATGTTTAGTGCAGATGCAGGTTATAAGAGCTAGCAGACAAATCATGCAAGATCTAGGGCAAGACCAACATGAAAGGCAGTTTATTTCATGTGCACAAGTCAGAAGTGTGTCCATACAAAGGGGGTTTTAAAACTGGGCAGTGATACCAAATTAGCAAAATCCTTTAAAGTGAAAATCCGAAAAATTTTAAATTTTTGCACAAAGCATGCAATCAAATATATACAAATCATGTCACACAAACACATAAATCCTCCCCCACACTGAAGCTTCGCATTGCCCTCAATGTGAGAGAGATGCACAAAACAGACAAGAGAGTTCAGATCATAAAAGGAGTTCAAGGGAAGGGGGAAGGGATAGGAGAATGTTGTGGAGTGCCCTAGGGCGATGGTGCATTGCCGACCGGCCGGATCTAGTGATGGTGGAGGTCGCCGGCTTAGATCCGGTGACTTTTAGGTCTTCATCGGACGGCGGCTGGGAGTTGGAGGGCTCACCGGCGTCGGTAGCTTTCTCATTTTTCGGCCCTAGGTCGGTGTGGCGAGAGTGAGAGTGGCCGGAATCGGGGGTTGACGACTGGGGGGGTGACGAGCTGGTGGGTGATGTGTTTTATGTGGGCCACCATTTTAATTTTTGTGGATTTTTTTTAGGGATATGGTGAATGGTTAGTGTGTGGCTAGGGTTTCAAGGGAGGAAGATGGAGTGAGGGGGAAACTAGAAAGGGAGGAAGATGGACGTTGGAAGAGAGGGAGGGAAAAGAAAAATAAAAATAAAAATGAAAAAATGGGTAAGTGAGGAGAAGGAGAGTTCCATGACACGTGGCGCGACGTGAGTGGCCGGTGAGGTGGGACGCGGATTCAGGATGACGTGCCGCGTTGTGGTTGGGTGTTCCGGATCTTGATGACGCCGGGACACGTGGCGCGACGGGGTTGAGCGAAGCAGATTGGGGGACACGTGGCACGCCCTGGTTGGACGCGAGCTGGATTGCGGATAAGACGCTTTGGATGAGGGATCTGCCACGTGGCGCGCAGGCATTGGGCGCGGGGATTGCGGATAAGGCGCCGCCACGTGGCGCGCGCTGATTGGCGAGAGCTGGATCGTGGATAAGGCGCGTGTCGCGCGTTGGCTGGATGGCAGATTACGTGCCACGTGGCACGACGCGGTTGGGCGAGGATGTGGATAACGGTCGGATTGTGGAGGACGCGTATCGCGACCTGGTTGGCTCCGCGTGACGCGTGTCGCGACCTGGTTAGCTCCGCGTCTCTCAACCTGCAAAATGGAGTTCAGCTATTTCAAATTTTGAAAAGGCTGAGGGAGAGGGAAAAAAATAAAAGAGAAAGGAGGGAATTAATAAAAACGAAAATAAAACAAAGGAATACTACATAAGAAAATAATAATAATAATAATAATAATAATAATAATAATAATAATAAATAAAATAAAATAAAATATAGGAATAACGAAAATAATTATCTACACGATAGATACGAGGAAAAAATTAAATGAGGCGCGTGGAATGCCTCCTTGACTGGCCAATTTTTTTCGTCCAGGCCTGGACGTTGTTAAGCGTCTAGGGCAAGACTGGTGGGTCTACCACCAGGGGGTGGAAACCTTCGTGAAATATTTCCAATCTGTGGTCACGCACTTTGGAAATGAGGCCCGTGTCCATATTCTGAATCTCGACTACACCATGATCATACGTCTTCTTGACAAGGTAAGGGCCGGTCCACTTTTGCTTCAACTTTCTGGAAAAGAGCCTCAGACAAGAATTGTAAAGTAAAACCTTTTGTCCAGTATCGAAGGTTTTAGAAGAGAGCAACTTATCGTGGTGAGTGTTAATCTTGTCTGTGTCTTGGGCAGGTTGCGGAGTTGGGTTATCATTGAGCGTCTTGCCCTCGATGGTCAAGGAAGTAGCAGTAGCAGTTGAGGCGGGGGTTTCCTTTTCAAAAGTGGTCATGTCGACAGCTGGAGTAATGGCTAGTTGAGGAGTGCAAAGGGCTGGGTCAAGTGTCTTGACGTCGACGACCGTCCATCCAAGGGCCTTGTGGTATCCTTTGAGTGTCGACACCAGCTCGCGCTCCGCATCTGGATCAAGCTTGCTAGAGATGATCACCGGGAGTGTGTCATGTTCGCCAAGGTAGGCGTACTTGAGGTGCGAGGGCAAGCTCTTCAATTCCAACTTAGGGTCCTGTAGAAAAGAAGGGGCAAACATTGAGTTTGTAGTGATGTTCTTGTCGAGGGCAAGATGGGAAAAGTTGTCAGCGTTAAGATCGAAGACTTGTGTATCTATAGGGTCAACACTATCAACAATTGAGTGCTCTGAAGTCACAAGTGTCAAGACCAAAGGGTCTAGTGCGACGGGTGAAATAGTTCTGTCTAGGGCAAGCTGGATAGAGTCGTCCGCGTCAAGATTGGAAACTTGTGTAGCAATAAGGTCTACAATGTCAACATTTGAATGCTCTTCTAACGCGGCATTGACTTCATGTAATTCTGGTGGAGTCTTACTTGTCGTGGCCAAGACTTCCAATCTTGCTGGCGTGACGCTTCTGTCGAGGGCAGACTGAAAAGGTTCAATAGAATTCAAGTCAGTAACTTTATCAACCAAAGGATCGATCGTATCAGCAAAATTAACACAAGCAAGATTAGAAGGATATTGCACGGCTTCCATCATGGTGAACTTAATGATTTCTCCATCAAACTCAAGAGAGATAGATGCGTCATGAACGTCTATCTTGGCCCTGGCTGTAGCCAAAAACGGTCGCCCTAGAAGAACATCTGTGGCTTTAGCGGATTCTTCATTCTCCATGGCAATGACATAGAAGTCTGCGGGAAATAGGAAGTCGCCTACTTGGACCAAGACGTCCTTAATTACACCTTCGGGGCGAATTACGGAACGATCGGCCAATTGGATGACAAGCGGGGTTGGCTCGAGGGGTCCTAGGCCAAGACGGTTCAAAATCGTCAAGGGCATGACATTAATACCAGCCCCTAGATCACACATGGCCTTGCCAATACTGACTGTCCCTATCGTGCAGGGGAGGACAAACATGCCCTGATCTTCGCACTTTGGAGGGATCTTCTGTTGGATAATGGCAGAGAAATTCGCCCCCACACTTATCTTGTTTACCCCAGCCAAGTTGCATTTGTTAGTGCAAAGCGTTTTCAGGAACTTGGCATAGCGGGGCACATTTTTGATGGCCTGGAGAAGTGGGATATTGACGAGGACTTTGCTGAACATATCAAGGATTTCTTGATACTCTTCCTTCTTCTTGGTCTTGACGAGCCTTTGAGGAAAGGGCGGCTCGAGGATCTTGTGTATATACTCTTGGGTAAATTCTTGTGGGCTCGTGTCACCTCGTGGAACCATCCCTCGTGGGGATCTAATGCGATCCTCCATCACTTCTGGGAGTTTAGGCCCAATGAACTTGGCTTTGGGTATTTTCTTGGGCAAGATTTCAGATTCAGGAGACTCTTTGACGTCGAGGCCCAGATGCTCTGGAAAGGATTTATCGACGTCGAGGCCTAGATGCTCTGGACGGGGCAAGACGTAGCCACTGCGAAGAGTCATAGCACACACATTGTGCTTTGGGTTGGCCTCAGTCTGGGGCGGCAATCTGCCCTGGTTTTTCAATTCTTTCATGTCCGCGGCCATGATGCTCATTTGTTTTTGTAGATCAGACATGATGCTCATTTGTTTTTGTAGATCAGTGATGGCGTTCCTACAGTGAGCTACCTCATCAACCGGTGGGGCAGAAGAATTGGAGGTCTGGCCCTGATTGGGTTGATAGAAAGATTGTTGGTTGTTGGGAGGGGTAGATCTAGGCTGGAAGTTTTGGACGTTGAAAGATGGCTGGGCCTGATTCATGTACTGATTGTACTGCGTTGGTTGTCCTGGTCCAGACGTTTGTTGATGGCTGACCCAACCGGAGTTTGGTGGTCTCCACACCTGATTGTAATTCTGTCCGTATGGGGCCTGATTGTAATTTCCAATGGCGTTGATACTCTGAATTTCATCGGGGATATGCGGGCACGCATCTGTTGGATGATTGGTCATGTTGCATATCTGACAGGTCTTGACCTGAACTATCTGTCCGGGGGCCATGTTCTGAAGCATGCCCATCATAGCGGTCAATTGGGTCTGCATCGCGGCCACTTGGGCATCTTGCCCTGGATGATTACTTTCCTCGGGTATGCAATTCCTTGCCATTAACTCTATGGTGGCCTTAGCGGCGACAGGGGTAAGTCTTGTGATAGCACCACCAGCAGCGGCATTGAGCAATGCCTTGTCACGAGCTTTGAGACCTTCACAAAAATATTGGATGAGGGCGTGCTCGGTAAGGTTGTGTGAGGGGCACATAGCTTGCATCTTTTTGTAGCGCTCATGGTACTGACCAAAATCTTCTTCTTTCCTCTGGACTATAGACACCAATTGCTTGCGAGTTACATTAGCCATTTCTGATGGGTAATATTTTTCGGTGAAGCATTTGGACATTTCAGCCTAAGAATTGATAGAATTTGGGGGTAGATCGTAGAACCAGTCTAGGGCATCATCTTTCAGAGACCACATGAAGGCTCGGAGTTTAGCGTGCTCAATACTGACATTGGTCGGCTTCATGGCGTCGCAAATAGAGTGCAATTGCTGAAGATGGCGGTGAGGATTTTCCTTTGGAACACCATGGAAGAGGGGTAGATGGTGCATGACTGCAGACTTGAGCGTCCAATCATGAGGAACAGTGGGCCAAACGATACAAGTGTTTGGTGTTTCAGGGGCACCATTGAGGTCCTCAATGGTCTGCGGAGGATTGTCGATATTAGGACGGTCTGCCATATTGAGTATCTCGGGGTAGACAACTACTGGGTTGTCGAGGTCGGGATGAAGATGATTGTCGGGACCGGTCTGACTAGAGGTTTGACTGTCGAGGGCAGGACGGGGAATTACTCTTCTAGAGGTTGCTCCGGCCTGTCTCCGAAATTCTCTCTCTGTCTTCGTGAGTTCGTGGTCGAGGGGTAGAAGGTCTGGTGCAGATCTCCTGGTCATACAAGTAAAAGAAAGAAAATTAGTCCGTAAACACTATCCCCGACAACGGCGCCAAAATTTGACGCGCCGTCGAAACGCGCGTCAAAAGTAATAGAAATATTCCTGATAGGCTAGATGCACAAATTAATGAATATAGCAGCAAGTCAGGGTCGAACCACAGGGAAAATGAAGGACTAAATTTTCTCTTGCCCTAAATGTATGATGAGGATGAAAATGCAACAGACATAAAAGTAACACAAGGGGGGGGGGTTTGGTCGGTCTAGACGAATCTAGCCAACGATGGCAGTTGATGTTGAGACAGAGGATAAAAATGCAAATAACAAGTAACACTAGACAAACGAAATAATTAAATAAAAAGGGAACGAAAATAAAGCAAGAGAATATCAATAAAAATGGTAAAGACTAACAAGTGTAATAAAGATGATAGCAAAGTAAGTAAAGATAATAGATCAGATAAAAGGAGAAATCTTAGCAGGGGTAGACGGCGGATTGCGTCGAGGTCTAGTCGGTCATCGGTGCAAGGATAGACTGCGTTCACGCCATAGACGTGCTATAGGAACCCTGTTTTCACGGAGATTCCCTACTTCTCTTCTTAAGAGAAGTCACTCCCAAGGTACGCTTATGGGAGTGGCCGTGACACTGTGCCCAAGGTACGCTTATGGGTCATACACACAGGCCCGTGAAGTGGAGAGAAGACACGTCTAGGGCTAGACACTGAGAAGTCTGCCCTAACCGGTTTCTTGCCCTAGCCAGATTGGACCAAACGACATGATGACTCTGGACCAGATGCCTACTCTATTCCATGGCCTCACGTTAGTTATTACCATGGAAATGACAATATTCATGAGAAACATGCAAATAGGTGATCAAACTACCAACAAATCTCACACGAAATGACAATAAAATGGCAAGAAAGCGGATACAACAATGAACACGTTTTAAGAACACTTTGACCTCCCAACTATCCTCTTGCAATCCTTAAAACACCCCTGCCAAGACTAAGAGATTTAGCCACTCATGCTGGAAATCATGCACAAGATAGATGGAGAAAGCAACATAAACAGAGAAGAGGTGCAGATGAAAACGAAAATCTGGATTAAAAACTAATTGGAGCTTTGGGCTCCAATTTCTGGAAAAATAAGGGAAGAACAAATCCCAATGTTAGAGAGGTGGCTACAATGATTGAAAACCCTAAAAAGATGAAAAATATACTAAAGAGTGCCCCCTTTTAACCTAAAGTTAAGGTTCTATATATAGCCTAACAACCCCACTAGGGGACAAAATGGTATAGAGGAATATTCTTTGATGAGCTGGATGATTTGCACATGGAATCCCGCTAGAATCTTTTTAGCATCTTCGGCCAAGCGTCATTCGGAAAGAAACCTTCACGTGCTTCGTCTAGGCCTAGACATAAGATCTCATCTAGGCCCCGACGGTAGGTCTCGACGACAAAACTGCGTCTAGGGCTCGACGATGAAGAAATGGCAGAAATGCATCCAAATGGCGCGTTTTTCAGCAAGTTTCTCCTTTTAGTCCAAATCTACAAAGTGGGTGGAAAACAAGCCAAATTAGTAGTATCAAGTGTGAAATTAGACCTAAAAGAGAGGGAAAAACATACATAAAAAGGCACCATATCATACCACCACATCTGGAATACAGTGAGAAATTGAAGAATCAAGGGCGTTAACCGGCAGAGTAGAATCTGTCCTTAACGGAACTTCATTGGCGGAAGGAATAGCGACAGCTGGCGCTTTAGCGACCTTTACTATTTGAGAGGTACTTGCCGAAGAGACATTAGGCATCACGTTAGACGCCATACTAGCAGCGTTAAAAGAAACAACGGTAGCTTGCCCACCTACATCTACTCTGAGCTTCTTCCGCTAAGCTGAGGAGACATGAATGAGGTCCGGCTTGATATCCATATCCTCGCTGTCGGTGTCGGTGTCTGTATCCGTACTGGTGTTGGTTACCCTAGTCGCAGGCCGACCCAAGTTTATTCCCCCACGACGATCCGGTAGCCAGTTATCAATAAAACGAGAAGCTCGGGCAGATATACCGCGCCCGCCCTTGGCAACCGTCTTAAATCTTCCCCTCTTAGGAGGAACACTTTGACGACTACAGCCCCTAGTAGGGGAGAAGCTGGTAGCGTGCGGAGCGGCACCACGTTTAAGGGAGCAGTAGCCCCTCTAGACGATTGACCATCAACGTCTCCTGTCAAGAGAGCACGTTAGCGCAACGAACAGATCAAGGAGAAAATAAGAAAAAAGATGAACTCACCCATAACGCACTCTTCTAAGAGTCGGTATGAAGCAAACTCCCGGATACGGTAAGGCGTATCTACGTCTAACAGGAGGTTAGCTTGATCCAACTCGCCTCTGGTTAGCACCACCGAGTTTACCCAGATGGGACCGATAAGTTCTCGGTTAAAACCCAAGCGCCACAAATGGGAAGGCAGTTCAAGAACAAAGAAACCACTCTTCCAGTCAGCCACAACCTCCTCAAAGCCCCGAAACCTCTGCCAGAACGACTGCACAAACTCATCATTCCACCTCAGGGTGATGTTGATTAAACAATTGCGACAGGTCATATTAAAGAATTTTCGAATTAAATTTACAGACGGAGCAAAAATACCCTTCAATTCGCAAGCGCGAAGAAAGGCATAAATTCCGCACCAAGAAGAAGGGGTTATTTGTGCAAGATTGAGGCTATGCTCTCGCAGCAGTTTTCCTACCGAGGCATGAAGTGGGACCCGAAAACCATAAAGAAACATTTTAAAATAGACCATCCTATATTTTCCCCACAGAGGGTCGTGAAGCCGCATATCACCCTCTAGGACGAAAGGAGCATAACCAGGGGGGAAAGTGATACCATTACCCTCTAACTCAACATTCAGAATAGCCTCACATGAAAAAATACTGGGTGTTTGTTCAATCTCTGGATCTACAGACATCTGGAATACTCGAGTGGCTCTAGTCCTATGCATAATAAACCAGCGAACGGAAAATCTGAAGGGTGAAGGGAAATACCTTGAAAGGAGAGATTCGTGAGGAAGCCGGCGGAGTACGGCAGACGAACGAGAAATTCTTCATAAGAAAGCAAGAAGAAGAGAAGTGAGGAAATTTTAAACGAGAGCAAAAAGAGTCAGAAAGAGGAAATGTTTCCTTCTTAAAGGACTAAGTGCCACCGCATTAATTGAATTACCAGTCGTATAACGACGCGTGTAAAGAGAAGTTGGCTATGTGGAAACGTGTGAGGAAGTTATTCGGTACGACTTTCCAAGTAGCGAATAATTTTGACCAAGTCAAGTGTTCGTGGAACGGTTATTTTAGAATTGCTAAAGCTTCTAAGACCAAAGGAGTTAACGGGGCGGTATCATAGCAAAAGAAAGAAAAAACAGAGAACACCACTTTACTCATAAAAAGCCATATGGCATCTACAACATGCCTAACGCATAGGCATTAATCCTCATCAGGCCAGGATATGTCTTAGTAATAAAATTCGTCCTCTGGAGACAGTGGCCCACCATTGTAAGGAGGGAAGGGCTCGTCAATCCTTCGCCTATTACTCAACTTTAGCCAATCTAATTCCTCCTTAGTGGTGGGGGTAGTTACACCGGCATCAATGTTGCCAGAAGAACCCCCCTCGAAGGGACGATTAGTAGGAAGAAGCAGCCCGTCACCCTTTTGAACAAGGGGAGCGCGGGGCTCGAAAAGCGCACGGGACGCCTTAGATGCCTTTCTCTTCTTGGACTTTTTGTGATTCTTACGCCTGGGAGGCCACCTCCTCAGACATGGCGAAGAGGGATCATCTGAGTCCGGCGAAGTAGGAGGGGTCTGCGGGGGATCGCGCTCAAGGGCATCCACAAAAGGAGGATCGGTCATGAAAACTGCAAATGATCTCAATAATAACAAGAAGAAGATGAACAGGAAAATGGAAGGGGAAACCTCATTAAATAGTCAGAGCAAAGAAACCTCCCGGTTTCCCCGCACGCCTCTTGAAAGAAATTAATGTGCCTCGAGAAGAACAACTATAATCATAGAAAATCAGAATCTGCAGTCACGCCTGTTCGAATTTCCCATTAAATCCAGGAACGGTGAATAACCGCCTAATCAATTAACACTGAAGAAACGGCGCGGGATTAATGCGGAACAGTTAGCGAGAATGATTGTCGCCACTTGGCAAGCGAAAAAAGCCAGTGCTGCAGTAATCCAACCAACGAGGGACTCGTTTTCGGTTGGGCTTGTGATATGGCACTCAACTGAAGCACTAACTAGCGTATGATGAAAGGAAAAGAAGGCATGGACGAAAGACGTCTTATTTATTCACGGCCTAACGGCCCTAGGATTACATGTACAAGCCACACAAGAAGACATAAAAGAAAAAACAAAGGGACGTGACGGCAACAGAAGGTCAAGCATCGAACCCACCGTCGTCCTCCACTGGCACCACAGGAACCTCCCTCAAGGCATCAGCAACAGAGGTCAGCTCGGCGGAACAGATCCTCATACCCTTCAAGCAGCAGGCCAGCAAGTCCTTCCTCTGCTGCAGCATAGCACTGACTACCGCAATGTGGGAGACGGTGGTGGCCAGCTTTGTCACGCTCTCCAAAGGACTGAAATCCTCCAAAGACATTCCCAGTTGCTTAGACAAAATAAGGGTTGACATCCCCTGCAGTTCCAGAACATCCTCCGAGGTCTTGGTTATCATCCTCTCCAAGAAGCCGATGTCACCCTCGGTGAGGCTCTTCAAAGTCAGAGCTTTGGAGATCAAGAAGTTTCTGATTAGTTCATCCATAGTGAAAATGCTAAAGAAAAAATAAAGATGATATGAGAAACTTGCATGGAGACAATTTTCTATTTATAGACCCGCAGAAATGACCATTGACAAGGTATGTCCCTCGAAAACTAGATCATCCCATTACTTCGAGGACTGTTCAGCACCACGTGGAAGCAAGAAGTAAGCATTAGCCCTTGGTAAACACTCGGGCTCGTTTTCGGTTGGGCTTGTGATAACAATAGACCTGTCGCCAGGGGCATTTTCGTCTTTACACCTAGCATTAGGGACCAGAATCTGTTGCCCCTACCGGGCAGACAACCTCGAGACCATTGCCTCTCAACATACGGTTGACGTTGGGATGGTCGACATCAGCGGGGGGGTCTCACTCGTTACCCAGCCTTACGAACGACGCTTTCCCATCCCTGCCGTGGTACGGCATCCCATATCAAGCGCAGGCGTTACCCTCTCGCCTGGCTAACGCCCACCTTGGGGAGCTAACGCGGAATACCCCCTAACGAGAAATTTCAACTTCTTGTCAAACCTGATATCCCCTCTAACGAGATTTTCTCAGAGAAGATCCCATTTTCTGCCTATAAATACCCCCATGATCGAAGAAGAAGGTAAGCCTAAGATTGCTACTCGAACCTCTGTTAGTTGGAACAATCTTACTGACTTAAGCATCGGAGTGTTTACGCCGGAGACCCCCTCCAGCGCTTTGCAGGAATCTTGGACGACGGTGAACAGCGAAACCAGCAAGCCATCTTCCCCAACTATCCTTCAATAGGACCTCAAATCTTATCATCATTTTTTCCCTTTTATTTTTTTATTTTAAATAGAAAAATTTAATGATTTTTCATTTTAAACTTTTAAGCTTAACTAAAAATATAAAAGTCCTCATTTTTTTTCTTTTATTTATTATTTTAAATATAAAATTTTATTACGGATGTTTTCTAAACTTAATTCCACATCTTTCTTTTTTTCTTCTAAACTTAATTAAAATCCATCATTTTTTTCTTTTAAACTTAGTTAAAAGTCCTCATTTTTTCCCTTTTATTTTTTTATTTTAAATAGAAAAAATTAATGATTTTTCCTTTTAAACTTTTAAGCTTAACTAAAAGTCTAAAAGTCCTCATTTTTTTCTTTTATTTGTTATTTTAAATATAAAATTTTTATGATTTAAATTTAAGATATCAATATTTTATTTTAATAATATAACTAAAAATAAAACCTTGAAATTGAAAAAAAATAGAAAAATAAAACTAGCATCGCCAAAAGAAGGAAAGGAAATGTAAGCCCATTCAATAACCCTAAAAAATAGAATCACCACTATCGTCGCCGGCCTCTCCATTGCAGTCTTCAACTTCTCTCTCTCTCTCATCGCCACTGTCGCCCCAACCTCTCCACTTCAGTCTTCAACCTCTCTGTCTCTCATCGCCACTGTCGCCGGCATTTCCACTTCAACCGACCTCTATCTCATCGTCACTGTCGCCGACCTCTCCACTTCAACCTACCTCTCGGGTCACCACCACATTAACAAAACCAAGAACAAGATGACCACAAACGGTGAATCCATCAATGTAAGGATTGGATTGGTTTAATTTTTATATTTTTGCTTATTTTAATTTATTAATTTAGCTGCTCTAATTGGTTTTTGAAGAAAAGTCGCTACTTTGTTGTTGAATGGGCAAATGGCTACTCTAATTTAGTTGCTCTGCTCTAATTTAGCTCCTCCTTCTCTGTTTCTCTTATTTTTTGTATAGACAGTGGAGATTCGATGTTTACTTGCTGTATTTTTGTTGTTCTTGGCTGCAGTTTTAGCTTAATTTTTGGCTACTGTTTGTGGCCAATTCCTTGATGTTCGCTTGCTGTATTTTTTGTTTGTTCTTGGTTGCAGTTTTAGTTTAATGTTGGCTACTGTTTGTGATCGAATACTTACTGCATCCTTGCTATTTTTTTGTTGTAATTTTGGCTACTGTTTTGTTCGATTCGTTCGAATCCTTGCTTTGCTGCATCCTTGTTGTTTATTTGTTGGACCAAATGAAGGAGATGAAATAGGTGTGTTTGGGTTTGGTGGGCCGAAAATCTGACCCATTGGGAAATAGAGGAGATAATTTTTTTTTTAATAATTTTAAAAAAATATATACATTAACGGACCGGAACTAGAACCGGCCGCCTGTTAAGAACCAAAAATTTTATAACTAAACCGGATCGGACCATAACATTTCAGTCTGGTTTTATTCTGTCCCAATTAGAACCGTGAATTGCCAGTTCGATTCGATTCTAGCTCAAAAATGGGACCGAACTGGCCAGTGTACACCCCTACAAAACCTATAAAATCATTCAAATTTTTTTTCTTGTTTGCTGAACTGCTGTCAAGTTATTAACCAATAGTTTTTTTTTCTTTTAAAAATTAAAAAAAAATCAACCATAAGTAAGAAAACATTGATAAAAAATTCAAAAAATAAAAACAACAGTACTAGTACATAATAGATTACAATGTTACAATTTTAGGGTCCCAAAAGAACATCTAATGAAATGTTCCAACTCAGTGTCAAACCCTGTGGAAGAAAAAAAAAACTATGGCAGACATCCGGGAATCAAAAATATAGGAAAGAATAGCGAAGAACCGTGTCGTATTCACATGGCGAAAGCTGTCATTCATCTGTGACATACACAAAGTAAGACTATCTCTTGTATGATTGATATCTAACTTCAAAATCTTCACCTGTTAATGGCCATCTCCATTATCACATCATTCCAGTAGTCAATTGGGCCCGGTAAGCACCAATGTAGACAGTCATTCTGGACCATCGACGCATTCTTGTTCTCTCCAAATACTGTGAATGGTTGAAACTCTCTGTATGGACCTGGATGCCCATCAGGTCTTGATAATAAGAGACTAGTGAAGTCAAGAAGTTTAAGGTTCACTCCGTTTTCAGCAGCTTTTGCCGATGCCTTTTCGAACTCAGCTAACTCAACTTTACGGAGAATGTTGTTCAAGTCCTTCAGTTCGATTTCACCTTCTTTAGCAGGTGCTGTGCTAGGACAAATCCCTCCATTGTGCCATTCTCCATTCTCAAAATGATCTGGCGTAGACGTCCGAAAGAAGATCAACCCCTTGTGTTTGGATGTTGCAATGAAGTTCATTGCGTATCTTAGGGCTCTCTCATAAGCAAAGACGAACCCTGTTTCTGTCAAGTTCTGTCCAGATGGACACATGTGGCAGCCGACTATCGTGTTGTTCTCATGGTAGACAGCAGCTTTGAGGAACCATTTTCCTGTTGATACTATCATGTAGTCCAAGCTCGGATACAGGTCAGTCCAGGTTTTATCAAGCTTGTCAAGTTGCAGCTGAACTTCAGATGTTGAAACACCATTGTTGTCTTCAAAGATGGCAGCTTCTACGAGGAAAGGGGACCAAATATTGGATACTGTGAAGTTGTAATAAGGGAAATGCCACCGCTTTGATTTGTACTCCTCATCATGGTAAACTTCAATACCTTGTTCAACCTGAAGGACAACAAAGTTAAATCAGGTTAAATTTTCATATCCATACCGTTTACTCTTTTCAGCAGATCAATAAAAAACCACAAAATGGCACACTTGACACTATTTAATCATAAGCTTACTTCTAATAAAAAGGCATATTCTGTATGCCAAAGGTATCAAAACTGACGTGCTACAACATTGCCTAAATAGATAAAATGACAGACCGGAAATTTGAAGTTAGTTGCATGGATGTCAAGGCAAGTTACAAAATGACCACTGCTGATAAAAAAAAATTATAATGCACAATCGAAATCAATACAGACAACCCCCTCTAGGCGTCCTGCATCAACAATCATCTATCGACAGATCTTGCAAAAACAATTGAGATTAAAAGAAAAGGAGAGATGCCAAGAAGAAACTCAGCATCTCCTCCATCACGACTGCAAACGCCAAGTCACTTTAAGAAAGGTCTCATATCGTAAAACCAAGTAAGAGATCTACACTAATACTTGAAGCCTTCCAACTACCTCACATCAACTAAATGAAATTGGTACCAGAAAAGAAACCAAAGTAAATATGGTAACCGATGTCATGAGTGAACAAAAAGCCTCTGGAGGCATCACATCCACGTTGGTTTGGCCAGCAACAATGACAAATACCATTCTAAGTTATTACTATTAAAGAAACTACAACGCATAGCATAGACAGTATGGAGCCATAATCTAACAGTAGATGAGCTTGTTTGTGATGACATAATGCTTTCAGTAATGAGTTTGTTTATAGTTTTTATTAAGTGAATCAAGATGCTAAACTTTAGACCAACAAACCCAAAAAAAACCAAGTTGAAACAGAAGCCTGGAAAGGGGATCAATCACAGAGCACAAGCACATATTATATTTAAATGCAATTCTAATGTGAGCAGATATTGATGGCCAATTAGGTGGAATCACATCACTTGGAAAAATAAGGATTTCTATAGTTAAGGAAAAAAATATTCAAAATAAAAACCATAAATCTATTCTGAAAATCTAAACACTTGCATTCAGTGAAGAACATGTATATAACATGATAAGCACAAACAATGAGTGAAGACAGTGTCTCTTGGGGGAAGGGGTTCGTGTACTAGTCTCTTCGTTACACTAATTTCACCGTCAGTTTTAGCTTTGTTTACTGCATTTTCTGTTTTAGACTCAACGCATGAGGATGTTGCTCTCTTTTTTGTTAGACACTTCTGTTTAATTTATTAATCGCGACCATTGTTTTCCAAAAAAGAGGAGTGAAGACAGTGACAGGAAGTAGTCTGCAATGCAACAAGAGCAATTCACAGCAGAGAATGTTTTAGGAGTAAAGAAAACAAGAAACTCCCAAGAGAACAAAATACTTCAAAAGTAAATCAAACAGGAGCCGCTATGTTGACATCATAACCGCCTAACCCACTCTCAACATTTGGCATTAAATAATGACACCATTTAATTTTCTTAGTTGCTTTAAAGATGTAACTACCTTGCTAATGCATGACACTCCAAATGATGATGGAATCACTATTCAATGAGGATACTAACAACCTCTTGCAGGAGCCAACATCTAGTGGCAATACCTCACAAATATAGCATAAATTTAACAGCTTGTTAGCATTAAGAAATGGCATAAAATGTGCAAAGGCAAATTTCTAATTGGTTCCGACAATTTCAAAACTTACTGTTGAGAGCATGCATAGTAGTGATTGTACATGGTTGCGAGATATAGAATCACCAATCAATGCCCAGTGTTTATTCCTCATCATCTCAAGAAATTTTTTCGCATCAAATGACGGAAGCTCACAATCTCGTGGATTCCACTTCCAGTATAGAAAACCTGTATCTGGCCGCCCATTCCTCATGCAGTTCTGATGACCCTCAATCAACGGGCAGCTAGCATTAGTGTACCTTGGTCCTGACGAGTTGGGAACCCAAACCCCCGCAAAAAGATCACATTCTCCTGCATTTAGTTCAGTGAAAACAAACCTTAGGTTCGCAGGCTATAAAGATCATATTCGCTGCTATCCTGTTTGTGCACTAATATAGGACTACAATAAATTGCACATCTGAAATGGAAGATTTTTTCCTCCAAGAAAAAGAAAAGTTAATGTGCCATCAAGCTATAAAGTATATAATAACGGATCAAAAACCCTCAGTAAATCATGAAATTGCTCGGGCATTGTGGATTTTATTTACAAGATATAAAAAGCCAAGCTTCAAAAAGTAGAAGCAAGTAATTAAGAATGCACAATAACACCAACTTCAACACAAAATTAGCAGCATCTGGTATAATTTGAGCAAAAACTCCTCTAAACTGCGTACAAAGCTTAGATCTCAGGCTGCAATCAACCCCTAATCACACGACTGGCACTTCTCAAGTATACCCATTTCAGGCCCATTTGGGTTGATTTAAGCTAAGAAATGAAAGTAAAAACAGAAAAAAGAAATATTATCACAAACCCAACTCAAAGCAGCCCAAAAATAGGTTACCTGATTGAGACGTCTCATCTTCAGTCTCTGCCAAATCGACACCAGAACCTGCTGTAGCAAGAGTATCAGCAGTTTCAGGTGGTTGTGGCAATTTTTCACTTCTATCAATGAAAGGGGCCTCCAAATTTGGGTCAAAGCTTGTAGATTTATAAAAGAAGAGTCTAAAAGCAAGACCCATCATGAGAAATGCAACTGCTAACTTAAATAACCAATGGTTTTGCTTGTTAAGAGACCATAGCCGCCAAAGTGGCTTCATTTCTCTCACTCTTGCTCGGTCTCTGCGCCTGAAGATGGATTTTCTTTCTATTTTTGGTACTGAATGTGTAAGCAACGATCTTGAGGTAATCAAGCAAGGACAATAAGCGAGGATGAAGAAGAAAGAGTCTTGTTAATAAATTTTGCAGTGGAGCATTTAAGAAACCTGATTACCGACATTGAAGACTGTGGTTTTTGTTTATTTTAATTGTGAAATGAAATCATTTACTAACAAACGTAAAAAAGCAAAATGGTGTTGACGGAAAGGACAAAAGCCTGAAATAGCGAAGTGTGCAGACATTGAAGAAGCAGGGAATCGGGATGGGGTGGCGTTGTTAGGTGGCACTGGTAGATTTCTTGCTATTTTTGACAATTCTCTCTTCTTCTTTTTGTACTACTATAATTTGATATTTAAAACAAAAAAGACGATGTAGTTTAGTGTTAACTTTAGGAGTTTAAGGAAAATAATTTCTCATTCTGCCACATTAATTTTTAGAAGTTCCATAAACATGCCACATTAATTTCTTTTTTCCCAGCTAAAAAAAAAATCTCCTTCATCTTTCTTGCAATTCATTTCTCTTTGTGTGGTTTATAGTAATAATTATCAAAAGATGAAGGGACAATGTTGCGGTGATTTTTAAATGCTCTTATTTGTTAACTTTTTTTCATAATTCAAATTCTATATTTTAGTTCTTTCATTTATTGTACTTCAATTAAAAAAATGTATTTCAAATATTTTATGCCTATTTTTTATGTTTAAATTTTTATTTTTAAGAAACCAAACAAATTCATTTACTTAGTCATAGAAATGATATGCAACTAGTTGAATAATAAGCTCAATTATTTTAATTTTTATCTTTGTGTTCCAATTTTATTTATATGAGGTTGATCCATAGAGTTATTAAAGTTTTTTCTTCACTCTTGTGTTCATCACCATCATTCTTCAATTTGAGTCCCGCAACTCTTATCGACGCACTAATAAAATAGAAATTATACTACAATGAATGAAAAATATCATATCTATACTACCATAACTTTTTAATCTATTTTATTTAAAAGTGATATTCATTCAACAATAATATATTCCTTATTACTCAAATATTTTCTAAACCGAAAATATTTACTAGCTTTGCTAAAGCATGAACGACATTATTTGCATTCCTATCAATATGCACGAATCTGCTATTTTAAAAAAACAGAATAATAAGAAATATCATGAGATTGTACCGTGATATTCTGCATACTATTGCGAGATGCTATTTCAACCTCATTAAAAAGTCATCAATTATTATGCACCAACAAGATAGAAATACTACAACAGTGCCTGGACTTTTTATATACAAATAGATAATTTTATTGATTAAATATAGTAACTTTCAATGCTTTTTGAAGTTAATCTAAGAAAAATAATCATGAAAAAGATTTTTCCTAGCCGGAAGGTAGGTTAGTCAATACAATTATTTTTATTCTTAAAAGAAAATAAAAGAGCATATAAAATAAAACAAACTTTAATTTTTTTTCTGATAATAGCGCCACTATTGAATTTTCACCACCATCATCTGAAATTTAATGGATCATGAGTAGCTTTGTTACACTTTGACAATTTCTTTCATATAAATCTTACATTAGTACACATTAGAATTCATACTTGTGTATTGTTCAAAAATAAGATTCATGCTTGTGTAAAATGTAAAATAACTAAACCTAACACGCAGTCATAAAATTGTGAATTATTTTTTTTCTATTTTGTTTGTGAGCAATAGAATTTTGAATGTAAACCCATAAAAATATATATTAAAACAAAATAAACACTCCCTCTATTTCTTTAGTAGTAGTATTTACTTTAAAAAAAATCCAAATAGTTATTATATTTATTTTTTAGATAGTTAGTTAGTGATTTTTACCCTTTTATTCTTGATTACTTTAATTATAGGAACTACCCACGTGATAATCAACTCTCAACTATAGTCAATTTATGTATGGATATTTAACTAAAACTAATTAATGAATATAAATAATTTTAGTAAAAATTAAAAATATAACCGAAATTATTTATTTTATTAATATATGTAATTACAGTTAAAAAATTGAGGGAGTATATACTAAAAAATGAGGTGGTTTCCAAAATAAAATTTATAAGCCACCCAAAATGGTGGCTAAACTATAATGATATAGAATAGGCCAATACACAAAACAAATTATAGAACCTTACGTGGAACTAAAAACAAACAAAAAAAACACAAGGATAGAAATAAATAAAGATTTTTTCCCAAAAGTATTAAATAATATTCAATGAAACGTACTATCTAAAAAGTTAAAAACACAAAAAAAAATCTTTAATAAATAAAGAATAAACTTTAAGACATTGAGCATCTAAGTAGTGATACTTATTGGTTTTTTTTATTATTATATTCCTTATGAGTGTAATAGACTTGCTGATTTGGTTATTAAGAGAGCTATTTGTAAGTTTGTTAATTTTTAGGATCTCTTAATAATGAAGATTTTATTTATATAATATGATTAAAGCGTCCCTCTTAATTGTGGTGGTGTTATATATTGTCATATTAAAAAGAAAAGAATAGACCTCTAAAATATAGATAAACCATTGAAATCTTTGCCAACTCCTTAACGAAAGATGAAAGGTTACAACTTTTTGTAGGGGAGGAAATTATTTTTCATTCATCTATTTTGAGGGTTTACTGATGAGAAATTGTAAATTACTTTTTTTTTAATAAAAAATTATGTATAAATATTTTTGTGTTTTTATAAATAAAGGTGGAGTTCAAATCTAAATTTGAATTTTTATTAATATTTTTACGAACAATAAGATAATAATTGAACTACCTTAAGAAACAACTTATCTTGAAAACATTTGAGTAGTGAATGATATCCTTTCAAAACCAATGATTTAGATAAGTGGAGGTTTGTTTTTGGAAAGATGCCTTTTTTTAACAAAAGATTTCAAGTTTTATAATAGAATGATGAACTAATTATTATCAATCCTCTAATAGACATTGACGAGGAGCCATACTATAATTCTACGGATGATATTGATTACATAATGATTCATTATTTAAGGTTTAAGTGTCGGTGATTACTTCTTTTCCTTTAAAAAAAGAATAAAGTTGCACCCTCGGCTTTATTAATTAATTACTATCTACCAACCATTCTCCAAATCCAGCTTTTTATTTATTTATTTAATACTATATATTTGGATGAAAGCAACCTTAAATTGTAATTTTCATGTACAGGTAAAATATAGACCAACCGCTGAGGATGGCCCATTTTTGTCAACCTTCCTGCTCTGCCTTAAACCATACGCTAACTTCAGGCCTCCAGTCCTTTACCTATTTCTTCTATTTTCTATTCTACTCCACTCTGCGCTACAGCTATAGTACTGTCTCATGTCCCATTTACCAGAAATATCCCATTACCATAAATTATGCTCGAGTATAAAAAAAAAGGAATGAAATACACTGCTATTGGATAAAATAAAAAAATCTGAAATTGCATTCACTGTTGACTTAGGACGAGAACTCGAGACGAATACATCACATAATACAGGAAACGACAGAAGCAGTGGCGGAGCCAGCTTTCGATACTTGGGGGGCGAGATTAAAAAAATTATCTATAAACAGTGATGGATCCAGAATCTATATTTAGGGGATGCAGGGGTTCGGGGAAGGCAAGTGAGCTGAATGAAAAATTGAAAAAATGCTTAAGAGTATTTGTATCCGTTACTAAATAACAAATATTTAGATAAACTTAACAAAAAGATAAATAAGAAGACAATATAGAAAAAAAAATTATACATTAGAATTCATACAATATACGTACTTTTTACAATTGTTCTCTACGAGTATATTTTTTTTAGTATTTTAGATCCGTCTCTGTCTATAAAATATGAACATTCTCGTCAATAACTATTATAGTAATAAATTTAATATGTATTATGTATAATTAATTAAATTAGCTGAATTGTACCCGACGTTCTTTCAAATCAACAAATTCATCTAATATCGAGTCTAAACTGAAAGTCTCGACAATTGTTTTTTCAATATAAACCACCAACTTGAGGAGATGGCCTTCTTGGGTTCTTTCATAAACTCAAGAATTAATATAATCAACAAATATATCACGACCATAGTCCTAAATTTGAGATATATTATCAACGAACACATTGCCTTTTTCTTTCTTGACAATGCTCTACAAGCCATAACTGCAACCATATAAAAAATTCAGCATTATAGATACGATACGAGATATAAACAATATGTTAATCGGTGAGTTACGCGCAAAATTAAAGTACAAAATTAATTTAAGTACCTAATGGTCCTGATTTATAATCTAACACGGTACTAACAAGAGAGAATTGGGAATAAAATCTCTAGACCTGTGCTTTGCCTACTAATTTTTGCGTACTGCACTAAAGAAATAAATTCTATGATAATACTAATAATACATTTTTTTCCTTTTTTACTTTTATGATAATACTAATAATATATTTTTTTTTTAAATCCAAAAGTTTGGGGGGGGGGGGGGGGGGGGGGGGTGCTACTTCGTGTCTCCGCCACTGGATACAAGAGACCAAGAATCAGACCAATCAATCAATAATGGAAGTTACCAATCACACGGGATGTTTCGTGACTCTCATGCCAAATCCAGACTTAAACTTATGTACACTATTCAAAAGAATCAGTAATCAGTAACACATTGAGCGATTTTATTGATATTCACCATTCTAGTTAAGAGAATAAACAGGACATTAATAATTTATCCTTAATGCCGCACCCCCTTTTTCGTTGAAAACAAGTTTAAGGTTTGGGACGGATGCTAAACATAAATGGATGCTTCGCATAATACAATGAAGTCGCCACCCTAATTTCTAAGGTTTAGGGAACCTAAGCGTCATGGCATAAAATAAATAAACTAAGGCATAATGGTCTGAACCAAAGAACGATGGTTCGAGGTCGTATTTATGGACTCGGGAAGGTGTTAGGCACCCAAGTCACATCCTAAAAAGGTTACCGGTAAAAAAAGGTGTTTGAAAATAGTTTTGATATACAAAGATTTGTTTAAAGATCGAAGCATGTCAACCTCCTCTTCCCACGAACTCAAGTCACTTTCCAATCATTTACATAGGCCAATGATTGAATCATGTCAACAGAGTTCGCTTACCGAATTGGGACACTTTCCGATCATTTAAACATTTTTGACGTGATTTGGCCCTCAAAGGTGACGTTACATCTAAGCATTTTTCGTAGGGACATGTTATTTCCGTTTGGGTCAGAGGGATGGGGTTACCATTTTGTCTCTATGCTAGAGCGGACGTTCCCCCCTTTTCATCGAGCCATGCATGACTTAGTTACTACGTGATCTATCATGGTTGAAACTAGCAAAGTATATTTGTATAGATGCACATAGGTTGGTATGGCCTTTGGAGCCATCATGCGTATCACTTAACAAGAAAACAATTAATCTCATGGTAATTAAATGCGAGTGACGTAAACATGTAGGCATGTGGGTTGATTTTAATTGCTAACAATTCTATATGTCATGCATACGATTTGGTGGTTCTAGCGTTTCCTAAGTGGTCATGTATACGATAAGGTTAAGGCTTTGGACCTTCGTGTGAACATACAAGGAAACGTTTTAAGGTAATCTTACCTTTTGGACGAACCCCGATCGACGACAATTGACATAAATACTTTAGGTATACAAACATACACGTTTTAACTACTTAGCTAATTATTACAAACCACAATCCAAAATAATAACTATTTATCTAATTATTACAAATTGGAGGTCGGAATAACTATCTAACTAATTATTGCAACAAGTGAAATACTAATTATTACAACAAGTGAAAAAGGGTAATTAATTATTACAACAAGTGAAAATAGGCAATTAATTACTACAACAAGTTTAGCAATTAATTATTACCTCATTTATGCAATTAAAAGTAATTGACGATTAATTATCGTATACGAATGCATGGAAATAATGCCTACAATTCTAATGGGCCAGGCTTAGGCCCATTCTTGGATTCCTAACTTGGGATGATTCGTATACAAATAACTTTTACGGAAATCATTTAAATTAAATAAAAGAAAGGTAAAACGTACTTTTGCGCAAAGGTTTAATGTTTAACCTACAAAGCGAGAGTGTTAGCGAAGGTTTGAAAATAAATAAATAATAAAGAGCGCATGCAATATTTATTTAATTTGACGAATAAATAATAAAACACGATAAACAAGTAGCAATTTATTTCATACGAGCACATAAATAATTAAACATGGCATAATCGTTATTATCATACAAACATTTAATTAAGCATGGCATAAACACATCATTTAGTCATATGAGTTTTTCATGCAATTTAAATATTAATTAAAAGCATATGAACATTTTTCCTCATTTTGAACACAAAAATAAACATATGAACATTTTTATTCATTTTAAACACATTAGCAATGCATACAAGCATTTTAATTAATTTGAATACGTCATCAAAGCATACAAATATTTTTACAATTTTCACGAAAAATGAGTGGGTCCCACATTCGAATTTTGGACATTAAAAAATGGGCTTGGCTTAAATTTTAATTTATATTAAGGGCCAAAGCCTTAAAAGGGAAAGGAAATAGGAATGGATGGGCTTGGCTTAAGCCAAGGCCCATCCGTGGTATTTAAAGGAAAGGGACGGGCTTGACCCGTCACCTTTCCTTGAGGAACAGCAGCCATTTTAAATGGCTGCACTGTTCTTCTTCTTCTCCATGGCCGGCCACCATGGTGGTTACAACAGGTTAAAACCAACCCGAGATTACCCTAATAAATCAACTAACATTCCAGCAGGCTAATTCCACAAAAATAGCAAGCATGGGGACAAGAACAGTGGCATTCTTTTACATAGAATAATAAGTTATTTAACATGCATTTTTGTGATTAATTAGCTAGAGCAAGCAACCAATTAAATTGAGGCAAGGGAAATGTAATTAGCATGAAGCATGTGAGTCAAGTTTAAGCAATTAAATCATGCATTATATACAAAAACAAAAATTAAAGAGAGTTTAGAGGGAGAGGGAGCTTACTGTCCAGGAGAGAATTGGTCCAAGAAGGATGAGCAAGAAAGTGGGGAGTGAGAGTGAATTTTGGTGCCCATTTCTTGTTGATAATTGCTTGCTATTTATAGAGGGAAGTGGAGTCGGTTTGGAGGCAAAGGCTTGGCTGCAAATGGTCGGGAAAGGTGGAAAGGTGAACAGTGGCCGGAGTGGAGGCCAAGTTTGGGTTTGTGTGGCCTTGGATCACTGATGGGAGGTTTTGTGATGATCACAGTAGAGTCTGCGAGCTAGCTGGGAAGAAAGGAGAGGCAATTTGGATATTTCATGCATTAATTGTCATTAATGCATGAAATTGGACACGAACGGGATATTTTCGTACGAGCGAAATCGTACGAAAGTGAAAATAAATCCGAGCCGAGGAACCCACGACGTGTAGAAAAATAAGACAAGAAAACTAGTGTACAGTAAATAAACGAGAAGTTTGAGTTAACGTATTTATTTTCTCTTTCGGAAACGTCAAAACGTTTGAACGCAAAATAAATGTCCTTACGACAAAAATTGAACGAAACTGAACGAGGTGGAGGGAAAGAGAAAAATAGCATGTAATTATCAATTAAAGAAATTACGCGTTCGAGCTACGGTCCGAGAAAACTTACTCGGGACCGAGAAAAGTTCGCGTGAAGACAGTCAAAAATACGAAAAACTAAAAAGGCCCGAAATGACATGGAATATTTAAACAAATTGGTCTAGGACCAAGAATCGAAGAAATTTGACCTAGACGAGCAATTAAATGTGGTAAACGTAAAAATACGAAAACGCGTTGACGAAAACCGAAAAATACGGTTTAGTCGAAAATACGAGAAAAATATGAAAAATTAAAAAGACGTGAAATGGTGTGAAATATTAAAACAAATAGTCCATGAGAAAAAATCGATTGAAATTTGACGTAAACAGGCTATTAATGCAACATGCAATAAAATGAAAAAATTGTGACGTAAGTCAAAATTCGGGTAGCAACAGTTGCCCCCTCTTTACTGTCTGATCAAAAATACAGTGTAACTAAGATTTTTGATTAGCAGTAAAGACGGTTGCCCCAAGTCTTTACCATATTTTGAATACATCCTGACCAGTTGAAATGTGGGATTTGTGCATGAATTGAAAGATATAGTCGATCAGGGAGGAGTAGATTAGATAGACAGGAATTTAAGACATGAAAGTAGTGGCTCAAGGAGGAGTAATAATTATGCAGAAATGTAGAATTATATAAATGAGAGTTGTAACGTACCTTTGCTCGGATATTGACGGTAACATACCTTTGTTTTTATGTTCGATTTGTGATAACGTACCTTTGCATTGATGTCGATTTGATCGCGGGGGTGGTATGAATCGCTTAAACTAATTTAAAAGACATGGCGTGGGGACGAACCGCTTACATAAATTTAAAAGACAATGCGTGGGGACGAACCGCTTACACTACGTGGCTTACGTAAATTTTAAAAGACAATGCGTGGGGACGAACCGCTTACGCTACTTAGGGACGAACCGCTTACGCTACGTGGGGACGAACCGCTTACGTAAATTTAACAGACAATGTGTGGGGACGAACCGCTTACGCTACGTGGGGACGAACCGCTTACGCTACGTGGGGACGAACCGCTTACGCTACGTGGGGACGAACCGCTTACGTAAATTTAAAAGACAATGCGTGGGGACGAACCGCTTACGCTACGTGGGGACGAACCGCTTACGTAAATTTAAAAGACAATGCGTGGGGACGAACCCCTTACGTAAATTTAACAGACAATGCGTGGGGACGAACCGCTTACGCTACGTGGGGACGAACCGCTTACGTAAATTTAACAGACAATGCGTGGGGACGAACCGCTTACGCTACGTGGGGACGAACCGCTTACGTAAATTTAAAAGACAATGCGTGGGGACGAACCGCTTACGTAAATTTAAAAGACAATGCGTGGGGACGAACCGCTTAGGCTACGTGGGGACGAACCGCTTACATAAATTTAAAAGACAATGCGTGGGGACGAACCGCTTACACTACATGGGGACGAACCGCTTACGTAAATTTTAAAAGACAATGCGTGGGGACGAACCGCTTACGCTACTTAGGGACGAACCGCTTATGCTACGTAGGGACGAACCGCTTACGTAAATTTAACAGACAATGTGTGGGGACGAACCGCTTATGCTACGTGGGGACGAATCGCTTACGTAAATTTAAAAGACAATGCGTGGGGACGAATCGCTTACGCTACGTGGGGACGAACCGCTTACGTAAATTTAAAAGACAATGCGTGGGGACGAACCGCTTACGCTACGTGGGGACGAACCACTTACGTAAATTTAACAGACAATGCGTGGGGACGAACCACTTACGCTATGTGGGGACGAACCGCTTACGTAAATTTAACAGACAATGCGTGGGGACGAACCGCTTACGTAAATTTAACAGACAATGCGTGGGGACGAACCGCTTACGCTACGTGGGGACGAACCGCTTACGTAAATTTAAAAGACAATGCGTGGAGACGAACCGCTTAGGCTACGTGGGGACGAACCGCTTACATAAATTTAAAAGACAATGCGTGGAGACGAACCGCTTAGGCTACGTGGGGACGAACCGCTTACATAAATTTAAAAGACAATGCGTGGGGACGAACCGCTTACGCTACGTGGGGACGAACCGCTTACGTAAATTTAAAAGAATGATGATTTTTTAAAAAGGGGTGTAAAGGGAGAGGAGGTGTTTCCTCGAACTTACCGTGCGAACTGAAGTTGATTTAAACGTGAGGGAGCGTGATCCGCCACACGAATCTGATTTGGGAGTGGTAACGTACTCCATTCGATTGTTGATTGGTTTTTTTTTTCAAAAATCCAAGACGACGAGGGCTTTACAACGATTTCTTCATCGAAGACCCATGGGCGGCATGATTCCACCGAAGCATATCTGTGTCCTGAAAATGGGAAGGAAGCAAATACGAAGCAGCAACAGATAGAAAAAGAGAGAGCAAATGACCTTTGTGAGAAATATCAAATATTCCTACATTTAAACCTCGGCTTGCCCCCAAGTCCTTTGTTTGGAACGAAAATGACCTCTTTGTTTAAGAGAAAATCAATTGAAGTTTTATTTTTTGAGAGAAAAAAAAAAGTTCAAATTTCGTTATATAAACATGATTGATTCAAGTCTGGATAACGTCTGCGTCTTGTTCAGGAAATAACGACCTCAAGAACAAGACTTTCCCATGACATGTAGCTGTAAGCAATCCTCACCAGATATTAGTGTTTGCGCTCACGCTCAGAAAACAAGGCTATGTGTTTACACTCCTAAAAATGCAATAAACATAGCACAAAAATTAAATTTGCAATGTCAATCTGAGTGAATAGACTTCAAATGAAGATGCATATGCATGGGCCTGCTAATAATCGAAAGGACTTTGCGAGGGAGGAAAAAAGAGGAATTTGTAGAATAAAGTGTTGTGTTTTTTGGCGAAAGGTTTTAATGAGCTTTGTGCTCGACGACTGATTGTGATGAGGGAAAATTATGGTGAACGATGTTTCGATGATTTGATTGCGGCGAAGAGCAAAGTACACGAGTTCTTCTTCTTTTGTTGGGGATGTTTCTTCTGGATTGTTTTGAGGGCACTGTGCCCCAGTTCTGCGATATTTGCAGGGAATGATCTCCTTTCCTTTTGAGATCATTTTGCTGTTGATGTTTGACAGTTTTTTAGTATGTGCTTGCTGCTTCTGTTGTTTTGTGTTCCTTTGAACACTCTCTTTTTGATTTCGATTCTTTTGATCTTCTCTTTTTTCTTTTGTTCTTTTTTTCTTTTTTTCTTTTTTTCTTTTATTTTTCCTTCTCTCTCTTTTTTCTTTCTTCTTTCTTTTCTATTTTTTTTTCTCTCTCTTTTTTTTTTCCTTTTATTTTTTTTACAAGCAAATCAAGTACAATCTCTTGCTTGGTGTATCATCCTCTCTGTCTTTGGCAGAAGCCTCCAAGTCTTGTTTTATTTGGCCTTCTTCTGACGTTGATTGGTCAGTGCTCCTCTAAGGGCTCCCTTGTCATTCCTTTGCTTGATGTGTAACTTCAACTCCAGTTTAGCGGTCCCAGTCGAGCACTAACTCACATGGTTAAAAGGATTTTGGGTGTTTAATAGAGTTGTGCATGGTGTACAAAATATGTGTTTGAGGGCAAAAAGTAAAAATGAAAATGTGGAAGAAAAGCAAAGTCAAAATCCAATGTCATCTTACCGCTATCCCATGTCTGACAGTTCATGTACCCTGGATATTATGCAAATCTAACTAGCACCTAGTTTAGCATTTACACTCAAGAAAGAAATAAGGCGTGAAGGCCCAAAGTACTCACAGGGATATGTTTTGTGACTGCTTACATCTAAACATGTCATGGATATAAGAGCTAACAAACAAGATCATGTATGCTTATATAATTTCCAATGAACGCAAAATGATGAATGCTTTGACTTAAAACGTTCAGAAAACGTGGGATGTTTTTGTTTTCCTTCTCTTTTTTTTTATTATTATTATTTTTTTAGCACAAGTAATTTAATTTTTTTTGAGAAACCTACGCATTACACGCGCATATTTGTAACAATTTCAATCGTAGAAATTTCTATAATCATGGACAATGTAAATGGCGGAAATGTAAATTGCGAAAACATAAATTACGGAAACGTAAATTGCGGAAACGGAAATTGCAAAAACGTAAAATGATAACTTCCCTGAAAAATGAGCTTGGACATTTTTTTGACACCTTCTTTTGGTCGTCACTTCACCTGCTTGCCCCCAAGTTCACAAGTCTTGTTGTACCTGAAATGCAAAATTGCAGAAATGTAAATTGCAAAAACATAGATTGCGGAAGGGGAATTTGTAAATGTAAAGGACAACTCCCTTTTGACATTTTTCAACGCCTTCCTTCAGTTGTAACTTCATTCGCTTGCCCCCAAATTTACAAGTCTCGTTGCACCTAAAATGTAAAATTGCGAAAAAATAAAAATCGTGAAAACATAAATCACAGAAGCGTAAATTGCGAAAGGGGGAAATTGTAAACACAAAGGACAACTCCCTTAAAAAATGAGCTTTGACATTTTTCAACGCCTTCCTTTGGTCGTTACTTCATTCACTTGCCCCCGAGTTTACAAGTCTCGTTGCACCTGAAATGTAAAATTGTAAAAAAATGAAAATCGTGAAAACATAAATCACAGAAGCGTAAATTGCGAAAGGGGGAAATTGTAAACACAAAGGACAACTCCCTTGAAAAATGAGCTTTGACATTTTTCAACGCCTTCCTTTGGTCGTTACTTCATTCACTTGCCCCCGAGTTTACAAGTCTCGTTGCACCTGAAATGTAAAATTACAAAAAAATAAAAATCGTGAAAACATAAATCACAGAAGCGTAAATTGCTCAAGGGGGAAATTGTAAACACAAAGGACAACTCCCTTGAAAAATGAACTTTGACATTTTTCAACGCCTTCCTTTGGTCGTTACTTCATTCACTTTCCCTCGAGTTTACAAGCCTCGTTGCACCTGAACTGAAGATGCAATTAAATAGTAAATTCATAGGGAAAGAGTATCCCAAGATGTTGAATTTTAAATTTAACAAAAAATAGAAATATATTGAAAAGAACACGTGGGTTGCCTCCCACGAAGCGCCCTTGTTTAAAGTTGCAGGCTCGACTATTTTACAAAGATATCGTGGGTATCGCCACCGCACGATTAAATAGAATGGGCCCACTGTGGGTCGGGAGAGCGATCATTTCAAGAGTTGGTGGTCGTGTAGGGTACCTCGGCTAACCCTTCGAAAGAGATGCATCCGTTTTTAATCAAGTGATTAACCTGTCCTTTAAAGGCAAAGCAGTCTTCTAGCGTGTGTCCCTGAACTCCAGCATGGTACTCGCATCTAGCATTAGGATCGTACCACTTCGGGTAAGGTGATTGTGAAGGTTGGATTGGGGTTGGTGCAATTTGCCCAGTTGCTAAGAGATGCTTGTAAATGTCCTCCAAAGGAGCGGGAAACGGTGGCAGTGGCCCTTGGTTCCTATGGTTATTTTGGTTTCTTGGGTTATTTGGGGCATTATATGGCCTAGATCGTGCAGGTCGTGGTGTTTGAGATGGAGGCGTTGTGAAAGATTGCCTATAACTGGGTCGGTAGGAGATAAAGTCGATGCCTTCCTTCATGACAGGAGCTCTCTTAAGCGTTTCCTCTGGGGTGGGAGCACTGATCCTTCCGGACTTAACTCCTTGTTCAACTCTCTCGGCTATGAGGACCATGTCGGAGAAGCTACTTGACGAATTGGAGATGAGATAAGTGTAGTAGGGAGCCTCGAAAGTGTTCACGAAAATTGACAAGAGTTCTTTGTCACTTAGCGGAGGAGAAGTTCTGGATGCTAGTTCTCTCCACCTTTGAGCGTAAGCTTTCACCGATTCGTCGGTCTTCTTCTTTAGATCCTGTAGACCAGAACGGTCTGGTGCAACCTCCATGTTGAACTTATATTGTTTGAAGAAGGCGTCAGACAAATCTCTCCAAGTTTTGATCCTAACCCTATCCAAACTCATGTACCAGGTCAAGGCATGCTTGGCCAAACTCTCTCTAAACAGATGGATCAACAGGGGCTCATTGTGTATCATTTCGGCCATTTTGTTGCAATATGCCTTGAGGTGAGTCTTTGGGCACTCGACCCCAGTGTACTTCTCGAACTCCGGAACCTTGTACTTAGGAGGCATTACGATCCCGGGGACCATGCACATGCCAGCTGGCCTCGTAGGGTCGAAGGGGTCTGTCCCTTCAATGACTCTGAGCCTTTCTTCTAGTAGGCTCAATCTATCCATGTTCGGCCTCTCTATGACGACCATGTTAGGACCAAGGGGTAGTAGGGGTTTTGACGTAAATGATGGTTGCGTCGGATTGACGAAAGGAGGACAAATTCCCGTAGGATCGGGAATCACGACTTGAGTAGAGTGGCCCTGAGGAGGGCGAAGGCCTTGGGATTCCCGATGAATCAGACTTTGACCCGGGTCCAAAGTGAGGTTAACCGAAGAATGCTGCAGAGTTATAGCAGTTTCTCCACCTGCGTTAATTACAGGATTTGTGGTGATAGGTCTGACGAACGGATTATTCCACTGCCATTGACCCGTGGGCCCTGAGAATGACTGGGGTCCCGTGGGTCCAACGATGGTGGATGAAGAAGGTCCCATCATCTGAGTAGGATCAAAACCGGGTGGGAACTCTGAGGTGGCTTCATCTCGCTCTTTTTCGGCCTGAGCGGCCCTCTCTGTAGTAACCCTGACTTGCTCTTCTAACTCCGCTATTCTAGCAGCTAATATCTCTTATGTCTTCGCTTGTTCAGCCATTTTTCGCGCTTGAAGTCTAGTCACGGGGAGCCTAGGGGGAGTAGTTTTTCTTCGAGGAGCTATCGTTAACTTGAAAAAACGGAAAAAGGGCAATAAAAAGGTTAGTATCGGTGGTGCGATCCCGAGGCCTCCACGCTGCTTATTCACTCTTCCGGCCATAATTTCACTTAATGCTTTTAGGACGAATGTGAAGATGACTTCGGTGAAGATACGAAGGAAGCTTTTATTCATTCCAATGACACGACGTGATCTTGGAGGTCATCAACGGAACCCTTGAAACAAACCCACGTGAGTAGCTAATGTTTAGCTTGCTCAGAATATTCTCTAATTTATTTTGCGAGAGATCCGTCGCCCAGAAAATTTTGATTTTTGGCATGAGCATACTTCAATCTGTTATCAACATCTTTCGTGTTTTGGGTAAGCGGAGATTCTGAGTCCATCGTATCCATATTGGCCTAGGTAAAAGATTGCGCGGCCGAGACTGAGAAAGCTATCCTCCTTACGTCAAAATTATTTGCGAGAGATGGGCTTCTCGGAAGAATCCTATTTTTGGCGAGGGAAATCTTCAATGTGTTACAAACATCTTTCGTGTTTTGGTCAAACGGAAATTTGGAGCCAAACACATTGATATTGGCCGAGACAAAAGATCGTGTGGTTGAGACCGAAAAAACTGTCCTCCTTACGTCCAAATTATTTGCAGGTGACGGGCTGTTCGGAAGAATCCCATTTTTGGTGAGGGAAATCTTCAATGTGCCGTGAATATCTTTCATGTTTTGGCCGAGTGGAAATTCTGAGCCCATCGTATCCGTATTGGTCAAAACAAAGGAACGCGCGGCTAAGACCGAGCAGAGCAGCTGTCCTTACGCCTAAATTATTTGCGAGAGATGTGTTGCCCCGAATGCTCTGAAATTTGGTGTGGGCATACATCAATGTGTTGCGAACATCTTTCGTGTTTTGGTCGAACGGAAATCCTGAGCCCATCATATTTATATTAGCCAAAACAAATGAGCACGCGGCTGAACGAATGATTTTGGGGGTGAAAAAACTGATTTCGGAGCCGAAGCTAGAGGTATACCGCTAGGGGCCGGGCGGTATACCGCCAGAGATGGCCTTTCGCGGGCCTTGCTTTTGGCTGAGGTGCACTGCTCCAAAAATTCTGAAATTTGGTAGAGACACACTTCAACGTGTTACGAACATCTTTCGTGTTTTGGCCGAACGGAAATTCGGAGCCTAACGCATTCATATTGGCCGAGACAAAATATCGCGCGGCTGAGACCGAGAAAACTGTCCTCCAGCGTTCTAAACTTTTTGCGAAGGATTGGCTGCCCAGAACTTCCTGAAATTTGGCATGGGTGAACTTGAATGTGTTATGAACGTCTTTCGTTCTTTTGCCGAACGAAAACTCCGAGCCAATGGTGTCGATTTTGGCCAAAACAAAATGGTATGCAGCTGAGACCGAGAAGGAGAGACTGTCCTTGCGCTACGAATTTTTTTTGTGAAATATTGGTCGCCCAAAACTTCATGAAATTTTTTCAGGGTTAAACTTCAACATGTTGGGAACATCTTCCATGTTTTGTCTGAGTGGAAACTCCGAGCCAATCATCTCCGGTTTGGCCAAGACAAAAGATCGCGCAGCTGGGACCGAGTAGTAGCTGTCCTTGCGCTTCGAATTTTTTTCGTGAGAGATGTGCTGTTCCGAAAATTATGAAATTTGGTAAGGGTGGAGTCTTATGTGTTACGAACGTTTTTTGTGTTTTGGTTGAGTGAAAATTTGGGGCCAAACGTATTCATATTGGCCGAGACAAAAGAGTGTGCAGCTGAAGCCAAAATAACTACCTCTTGCGTTCTGAATTTTTTTTGTGAGCGTGTTCTTTCTTTCCAAGGTCAGTCCTTCGTGTTGTGTCTTTTGGCTTTGGGTTTTATCTTGAGGAGTCACATATTCGAGAGTAATGGTCTTTTTTTGCAAAGGAGAGAACTCACATAGTTTATCCGTATAATTTACGAGTTTTGTCATTGATTTTTTTTGAAGAGGACACAACCAATATGAGTCGGATCAACTATCTAGATCTATCCAAAAGTTTGGTAGACAAAGGTCTAGGAACATTGTTTACATGGGGCCAAAAGATAAAATCAAGGTAGCTGATGCGCGATTTAATTTCCCAAGTTTTGAAACGTCCAACTCCACTACGTCCATTCCAATCTTGGTCGACAAAACCTGACTTCCATATATCCCCTTGTTCTAACTGATCAATGTAGCTCGAAATCCCAAAAATATTAAATGAAAGCATCGTGGGTGTTGCCGTTTGAGTGAATAAACAGTGTGGGGCTTTTTCGGAAAGAAAGAATCTTGTAATTTTTAAAAGATAAAATGTGAGGAAAATAAAGATGAGATCGTAATATATAAATGAATGGCATCAAAGAAGAAAAAACTCATGAACATGATGCATGTGCTGGTGTGACTCCAACTATTTCTAACTGGCTGAAAAGTTTCCCGAATGTTACCCTAAAAGAGGTCCCCCATAAATGGATACGAGAGCGTTGACCGAATCATGACAAGGATTCTGGGCGCTCAATCCATTTAGGGGTTCAACATCCGAGTTAGGGTTCATGAAAGCATACTAGGACACAGGTCCGCAGGGCTTCACTAATACCTTCCTAATCCTATTGGGTATCATGGCCGGCGATAAGCATTATGCATGAGATGCATATGAACAATTTATTAAAGCCAATAGTATATAACAATCACGAAAACAATTTATTCAAAACAAGTAAATAATAAAAAAAGCAAACACCATAAAACTGGCTTCGACCCTACTAGTCCCAGTGAAGTCGCCAAACTGTCGCACCCCCTTTTTCGTTGAAAACGAGTTTAAGGTTTGGGACGGATGCTAAGCATAAATGGATGCTTCGCATAATACAATGAAGTCGCCACCCTAATTTCTAAGGTTTAGGGAACCTAAGCGTCATGGCATAAAATAAATAAACTAAGGCATAATGGTCTGAACCAAAGAACGATGGTTCGAGGTCGTATTTATGGACTCGGGAAGGTGTTAGGCACCCAAGTCACATCCTAAAAAGGTTACCGGTAAAAAAAGGTGTTTGAAAACAGTTTTGATATACAAAGATTTGTTTAAAGATCGAAGCATGTCAACCTCCTCTTCCCACGAACTCAAGTCACTTTCCAATCATTTACATAGGCCAATGATTGAATCATGTCAACAGAGTTCGCTTACCGAATTGGGACACTTTCCGATCATTTAAACATTTTTGACGTGATTTGGCCCTCAAAGGTGACGTTACATCTTAGCATTTTTCGTAGGGACATGTTATTTCCGTTTGGGTTAGAGGGATGGGGTTACCATTTTGTCTCTATGCTAGAGCGGACGTTCCCCCCTTTTCATCGAGCCATGCATGACTTAGTTACTACGTGATCTATCATGGTTGAAACTAGCAAAGTATATTTGTATGGATGCACATAGGTTGGTATGGCCTTTGGAGCCATCATGCGTATCACTTAACAAGAAAACAATTAATCTCATGGTAATTAAATGCGAGTGACGTAAACATGTAGGCATGTGGGTTGATTTTAATTGCTAACAATTCTATATGTCATGCATACGATTTGGTGGTTCTAGCGTTTCCTAAGTGGTCATGTATACGATAAGGTTAAGGCTTTGGACCTTCGTGTGAACATACAAGGAAACGTTTTAAGGTAATCTTACCTTTTGGACGAACCCCGATCGACGACAATTGACATAAATACTTTAGGTATACAAACATACACGTTTTAACTACTTAGCTAATTATTACAAACCACAATCCAAAATGATAACTATTTATCTAATTATTACAAATTGGAGGTCGGAATAACTATCTAACTAATTATTGCAACAAGTGAAATACTAATTATTACAACAAGTGAAATGGGGTAATTAATTATTACAACAAGTGAAAATAGGCAATTAATTACTACAACAAGTTTAGCAATTAATTATTACCTCATTTATGCAATTAAAAGTAATTGACGATTAATTATCGTATACGAATGCATGGAAATAATGCCTACAATTCTAATGGGCCAGGCTTAGGCCCATTCTTGGATTCCTAACTTGGGATGATTCGTATGCAAATAACTTTTACGGAAATCATTTAAATTAAATAAAAGAAAGGTAAAACGTACTTTTGCGCAAAGGTTTAATGTTTAACCTACAAAGCGAGAGTGTTAGCGAAGGTTTGAAAATAAATAATAAAGAGCGCATGCAATATTTATTTAATTTGATGAATAAATAATAAAACACGATAAACAAGTAGCAATTTATTTCATACGAGCACATAAATAATTAAACATGGCATAATCGTTATTATCATACAAACATTTAATTAAGCATGACATAAACACATCATTTAGTCATACGAGTTTTTCATGCAATTTAAATATTAATTAAAATCATATGAACATTTTTCCTCATTTTGAACACAAAAATAAACATATGAACATTTTTATTCATTTTAAACACATTAGCAATGCATACAAGCATTTTAATTAATTTGAATACGTCATCAAAGCATACGAATATTTTTACAATTTTCACGAAAAATGAGTGGGTCCCACATTCGAATTTTGGACATTAAAAAATGGGCTTGGCCTAAGCCAAGCCCAAGTTTTAATTTATATTAAGGGCCAAAGCCTTAAAAGGGAAAGGAAATAGGAATGGATGGGCTTGGCTTAAGCCAAGGCCCATCCGTGGTATTTAAAGGAAAGGGACGGGCTTGGCCCGTCACCTTTCCTTGAGGAACAACAGCCATTTTAAATGGCTGCACTGTTCTTCTTCTTCTCCAACGCCGGGCACCATGGCCGGCCACCATGGTGGTTACAACAGGTTAAAACCAACCCGAGATTACCCTAATAAATCAACTAACATTCCAGCAGGCTAATTCCACAAAAACAGCAAGCATGGGGACAAGAACAGTGGCATTCTTTTACATAGAATAATAAGTTATTTAACATGCATTTTTGTGATTAATTAGCTAGAGCAAGCAACCAATTAAATTGAGGCAAGGGAAATGTAATTAGCATGTAAACTAAGCATGTGAGTCAAGTTTAAGCAATTAAATCATGCATTATATACAAAAACGAAAATTAAAGAGAGTTTAGAGGGAGAGGGAGCTTACTGTCCAGGAGAGAATTGGTCCAAGAAGGATGAGCAAGAAAGTGGGGGGTGAGAGTGAATTTTGGTGCCCATTTCTTGTTGATAATTGCTTGCTATTTATAGAGGGAAGTGGAGTCGGTTTGGAGGCAAAGGTTGGCTGCAAATGGTCGGGAAAGGTGGAAAGGTGAACAGTGGCCGGAGTGGAGGCCAAGTTTGGGTTTGTGTGGCCTTGGATCACTGATGGGAGATTTTGTGATGATCACAGTAGAGTCTGCGAGCTAGCTGGGAAGAAAGGAGAGGCAATTTGGATATTTCATGCATTAATTGTCATTAATGCATGAAATTGGACACGAACGGGATATTTTCGTACTTGCGAAATCGTACGAAAGTGAAAATAAATCCGGGCCGAGGAACCCACGATGTGTAGAAAAATAAGACAAGAAAACTAGTGTACAGTAAATAAACGAGAAGTTTGAGTTAACGTATTTATTTTCTCTTTCGGAAACGTCAAAACGTTTGAACACAAAATAAATGTCCTTACGACAAAAATTGAACGAAACTGAACGAGGTGGAGGGAAAGAGAAAAATAGCATGTAATTATCAATTAAAGAAATTACGCGTTAGAGCTACGGTCCGAGAAAACTTACTCGGGACCGAGAAAAGTTCGCGTGAAGACAGTCAAAAATACAAAAAACTAAAAAGGCCCGAAATGACATGGAATATTTAAACAAATTGGTCTAGGACCAAGAATCGACAGAAATTTGACCTAGACGAGCAATTAAATGTGGTAAACGTAAAAATACGAAAACGCGTTGACGAAAACTGAAAAATACGGTTTAGTCGAAAATACGAGAAAAATACGAAAAATTAAAAAGACGTGAAATGGTGTGAAATATTAAAACAAATAGTCCATGATAAAAAATCGATTGAAATTTGACGTAAACAGGCTATTAATGCAACATGCAATAAAACGAAAAAATCGTGACGTAAGTCAAAATTCGGGTAGCAACACTTAAGGTGTGGCATGGCAACAAAATAAATGTTACGGTTTTCATCCAGTAATAATCCAAGCATTGCCTAAGGAGATTTTGTTCATGTTCATATTAATGATAAGTAGGAACTTACGTAGGTGCAAGATTGCCAAACGTAGATAGCTCCTCGCCAGAGTCCTCATCGAAGACTTTCCCTGAAATTTCAACGATATAGGACTTGTCTCTCGTGGTTGGTAGTCCTTTGCTGGAAAGCAGGTCGAGATCCTTTTGATGAAGCTCTCTCCCATTAATAAAGACACCTGTGTTTCCAGCAGCACAATCTTCCAGCATGGGGTAGTTAAATTCTTCGATAAAAGGCTGCAAAAAAAACAGCAATACTAGGTCAGGAAATTCCATTATGATGAATTTGCTACAGATGCAAGGTATACATAAACAAGTATCAGTTGATCTCACAGGAAGTATGCCAAGGCAAGATTGTCCAATCACACCCCAAAATCCAGCTCGTACATCATACCTGGTAAAAGAAGATAAATGGTAATATTCAGTAAGGAAAGCTGCATAATCAACAAATGTAGAGAAAACTATTTGACCTCAACGGATCTTGAAGATCTCCAACAATCAATCCAGACAACTAAGTCTGGACTATACAGGCACCACAAATGTGAAACAAAATAAAAATAGTTTTACCACTGTCATTTTCATTCTTTCAGTCCTTCTAATCATAACCATAAAAAAGCAGAAACACAGATGTGTGAAGAGCAGTACCAACAATGTTGTTGTTTTGTTGCAGCTTCAGCTACTAGATGTGTGGGTGCCAAATGCCTTTTGTTGGCCCTCTGCCCTAGTCCATCGATTTTTTTTATTTCATTCAGATTTGGCCAAAAACTCTAGGGATGACCAATGGTTACACAAGTGACCCCAAACATCTGTTGACACACCCAGAGGAAGATCATTTTTCTTGGCCTCCTCATAGGTACCGTGCTGCCTCGGCTGATACGATCCTAGTTGCCAAGCCCGTGTTGAATTGTCGATCTAGTTCAAAGGCTTAGAATTGACACGGAAATTGCAAACCTAGACCTGATAACAACCTGTGTTACCCAACCTAGTCGATTTCAAGTGAGGTTCTCACAAGGGTTGCTTATGATGGGGGTTTGAATCGAGTCCACGATTCGGTAGCAATTTCGAGTTTTACTTAAGGCTAATCCTAGCTTGCGAAACTGAAGATTAGAACAAGTTTCGAGTCCATGAACAACAGAGTAAATACTCCAAGACAAAGTCTCAATTAAAAGGTTCTTGTAATTTACCAAATGTCTATTAATGTTTCTCAATTGATACAAGGGGTATACACCTATATATATACCCTATACACTCTACTCTACAAATACGAAATCATATACATGATATAATATATACAATTCTAACACTCCCCCTCAAGCTGGAGCATAGATATTAATCATGCCCAGCTTGTTACAAAGATAATTCACTCGAGGACCTGGAAGTGCTTTTGTAAACAAATCACCCAACTATTCTCCAGTTCTCACATAATGGGTGGAGATGAGGTTCTCCTGAATCTTCTCACGAATAAAGTGGCAGTCCACTTCGATGTGTTTAGTTCTCTCATGGTAAACCGGATTAGAAGCAATATGAAGAGCAGCTTGATTATCACACCAGAGTCTTGATGGTGATGACTGAACCAGCTAGGAGTTGCTGTAACCATAGAATCTCACAAGAGGATTGTGCCATTGCTCTGTATTCAGATTCTGCACTAGATCGAGATACCACATTCTGCTTCTTGCTCCTCCATGAGATCAGATTCCCACCAACAAAGACACAGTAGCCTGTTATTGACCTCCTATCAATCTTTGACCCAACCCAATCTGCATCTGCAAAACACTCAATCTGGCTATGACCATGGTTACTATATAAAATCCCGAGACCAGGTGCTCCTTTCAGATGACATAAGATATGCTCTAGAGTTTCCCAATGCTTATCTGTCGGAGCAGACATAAATTAACTGACAACACTAACAACAAATGTGATGTCAGGACGAGTCACACAAAGATAGTTTAGTTTTCCAACTAGTCTCCTATACATCTCAGGGTCATCAAACGGATCACCATCATCTTTGGTGAGATGAACATTAGAAGCCATAGGTGTACTACAGGGCTTGGCTCCCAACTTTCCTGTTTCTGCAAGAAGATCAAGAACATACTTTCTTTGAGATAAAAAGATACCTTTGTTGCTCCTGTAAACTTCTATCCCTAAGAAGTATTTTAGCTGATCCAAGTCTTTTGTACTAAACTTGGTATGCAGGAAAGATTTGAGCGAAGAGATCCCAACATTATCATCCCCTGTAATGATAATGTCATCCACATATACAACGAGCAAAATGATACCAATAGTAGATCGTCTATAGAAAACTAAATGATCACACTGACTCTTATGCATGCCAAACGCTAAAACTACCTCACTGAACTTGCCAAACCAGGCACGAGGACTTTGTTTTAGACCATACAAAGCTTTCTTCAGATGACACTTTCCCATACTCCCCCTAAGCAACAAACCCAGGTGGTTCCTCCATATAAACTTCTTCTTGTAAATCACCATGAAGAAAAGTATTCTTGATATCCAGCTGATGTAGGGGCCAATCTCTAGAAGCAGCCAAGGAGAAAAACAATCTAACAGAGGATAACTTGGCCACAGGAGAAAAAGTATCAGAATAATCGACCCCATACGTTTGGGCATATCCTTTAGCAACAAGTCTTGCTTTAAGACGTGCCACAGAGCCATCAGGATTAACCTTTACTGCAAAGACCCATTTACACCCCACTGCCTTCTTTTCCTTGAGTAAAGTCACCAAGTCCCAAGTCTGATTATCATCCAAAGCTATAATCTCCTCAAGCATTGCATCCTTCCAACCAGGATGATCCAATGCTTCCTTCACTATTTTAGGAACCACAATAGAGTCTAGAGAAGAATCAAAGCACATGTCGATGGAGACAAACCATCATAAGATACAAAATTGACAATCGAGTAAACAGATTTGCATTGGCGTTTACCTTTGCGAAGACTGATGGGTAGATCCAGATCAGTGAAGGGAGCAGGTGCCGAATCTTCTGGTGGAGGTGTAGGGACCAGAGGATCACCGCAAGGAGGGTCTCCCATAACCGGAAGATCAGGAGACTGAATCATAATAGTATCTGCAGGTGGATGCTCAGAAGTACCTGAGGAAGTAGCCTGGTCCAGAATAGTATCTTTAGAAGGCTGATCGGGAATACCAGAAGAATGGTCCAATGAAGTCGACTGGTGCAAGACAACATCTCTAGAAGACTGCTCAGAGATACCAGAAGAGATCGTGGGATAGACTAGCCAATCATCATCACCATCATCATCCTTATCCTATGGAGTGGGAGTAGGATGAGATGAGAAGAACGGTGTCTGTTCTGAGAAGGCAACATCCACGGATACTAGATACTTCTGAAGGTCTGGAGAGTAGCACTGATACCCCTTCTGAAGTCGAGAATAAGGTCCCTAAGGAATTTTGGGCTGACGCTGTTTTAACAGCATGTTTCTTGATTAACCGTATGCCCTCTACAGTTCTAGATGATGGTATTCCGTATACAGTACTGCTTGCTCTAGGTCAACCAATATTTCCTATTGAGCCGAAGATCTTTGGTAGCACCTGCTATGTCCGTAATTTACCAAATGTCTATTAATGTTTCTCAATTGATACAAGGGGTATACACCCATATATACCCTATACACTCTACTCTACAAATACGAAATCATATACATGATATAATATATACAATTCTAACAGTTCTAAAAAAGGTTCTCATTACAATGAGCCAAGCAACCCTTAAATAGGCGATATGCGCTAATACTACTTCAAATAGAACTAGAAGTTCTACTTGAAAACGTCTCCATACTTGGTCCCGAAGTAGCTAACTCATCAAACTTCTTAGTGAGGCTCATAGATCCCTTGTCGAAGCCTCTCCATAATGGAATGGCTCGACTAGACATTCCTGACGCATCTGTAATGAGCCAAGCAACCCTTAAATAGGCGATATGCGTTAATACTACTTCAAATAGAACTAGAAGTTCTACTTGAAAACATCTCCATACTTGGTCCCGAAGTAGCTAACTCATCAAACTTCTTAGTGAGGCTCATAGATCCCTTGTCGAAGCCTCTCCATAATGGAATGGCTCGACTAGACATTCCTGACGCATCTGTTAGTGCGCTATCATCCGATGTGAGTGTCCCTCACCTTGTGGCTTGAACTGGCAGCACCTCTGGCTCTGTCTCCATACCTAGAGGTTGTTGTAACCTCTCTTGATGCTTCATGACGTCTTTGGCTCGACGTCTCGGTCCAATTGGCCCTAGCTTCATGGCGCGGGTGCGTATGGAGTGCGATGGGGTCAGAACCGCATCATCCCCTCCCCCTTCAAAAGGATTTGTCCTCGAATCAGCAGCCATACCTGCAACACATATCCTTAAGTTATAATCAACAAAAGGCACAATCAAAGGACCAGAATTACCCAAGACATCCAACTCGGTAGTGGTGTCTATGCGCACGACGATGGGATGGGTAGAGCCATCTCCTTCCATAGCAACTGTCTCCTTGTGTTGGGTAGGCAACCTCCCCTGGTGTAAGCATATCCTATCCCAATCACACGCTTTAAGGAACAAGCATATCCCACTTCGGTATCCCTTACTTGTCTGCGGGTCACTCATGCGCCCCTCGGCTTGCTCAAGCGGTACCCTTATCAGTGCTAACTCCTTGTTATCACCTAATCTTAAAATCTTACTCACAGTCAAAGGGGTTAATGACACTACAAGAATTAAACCACATGTAAACTTATTGTAAGTAAATATAAGGAACGAATCACTTACGCTCTAAGTAAGTACAAACTTACAAACCATAGGACACCATACAACTCCAAGAGCTCGTTGTTTCTCTACTTCTGTTTCTTCAAGGAATTGTGGGAGGCTGAATAAATTCTGCACCTTCGACACACTCAATGTTCACCACAATTCTTGCTCTAAGTCACTAAAGGACTTCTTCCGACGCTTCCTAACTCGGTCCCAAGATAAATCATATAAATATAAAGCCCCTTCGAGCCACGAGTTAGTAAGACCAATTGTATGAAAGTGATCCAACACGACATCACAATGGTATTTTTTTATGCTACTGCTGGCATATTCATTAGGCGGTGAAGCAGAACCTGCTGTCATTTTCCTTAGGCAGTAAGCATGACAGATGATACTAAAAGCATACGAGATCCTAATTCACACGTACTGAACATTTTCACCTTCAACATCTAAGTTGAATTCATAAAAATGTAAAGCCCCCTCACAATGAGATCAGGATGGAGCATGCGAAAATGATAATAAAGAAACATTTTAAATTCAAGAATTTGAGACTTTTTCCAGCTAGAATGTAACCAGACGTGAAAGGCAGCAACAAAATACCTACTACAATTCCTTGACCAAAGGACATGACCATGGTTTTGCAAGCTCCATTCAAATATCTGACATCGACAAAACTCAATAAAGAGGATTCAGTAATAAACGTTGGCAATAATTAAAAAAAAAATTGAACTGTTAAAAAGAACATTTGTAAGACTTTATCAAGTTCAATTAACTGAAGCAGCATAGACATTGGCAATATTTCTGACAGTGAGGATCCGATACTTATAACTAATGAGAACTTTTATCACATGGATATCTGTTGGAAGTTCAAGTTCAAATAACGAGGCTCATAAGGATCAATCAAATAATTATATCCAGAAAGATGACAAAAGAGTGTGCAGTGCCATTTGGTTAAGTCACATAGTACGGCAAAAGAGTGTCTATCAATCCATCCATCTAAATAAAATAACACAGAATGGAGACCTTGAAGGCATTCAGTGAAGCATGTAGGATAGCAAGAAAGTGGTTGGAGGCATTAGGTAAAGCCAAGTAGAACCGAATCAAGAACCATCAGGTACATAGTTTGTAACATTATTTGGGATCCATGTATGCATAAATTTCATCTTTCTATAATGAATGTTGTTTATGAGCACAAAAAAATTATGCATGTGTGGTATTAAATTGGAACATATAAAGACGACAATGTTCTATTGTTTCAAAGAGAATTTATCAATTTGTAATAAGAAATGATGGCAGTCAAATTGTACGACTTCTATCTAACATGTGATGACAATGTTCTATTGTTTCAAAGAGAATTTATCAATTTGTAATAAGAAATGATGGCAGTCAAATTGTACGACTTCTATCTAACATGTGACGACAATGTTCTATTGTTTCAAAGAGAATTTATCAATTTTTAATAAGAAATGATGGCAGTCAAATTGTACGACTTCCATCTAACATGTTATGGTTTAAGGTGTTCAAAGGCATCTGGTGAAGCCTCCAAAGCAATAAGGTTCAAACAAGGAGTTATCACCATAAGGATGTACAATGTAATTGTACTAAAAGGAGCCAAAATATACACACTAAAGAATATCTTCATCAAGATGGATCTTAATAATTCTCAAGTATATTCAAAATTTTATCCCTTCAATTTCAATTATATTACAAGATAAGACTGATAATTGCTTTCAATGTATTCAAAAGTATAGTTCTGATGAACTCTATAAGAAATGAACTTATCAGCTTGAAATGTTGTCACAAATCTTTGTGTTGTTTGCAAACAAACTTTAGTTGATCATCTTCCAGCAACGACCTTTTCCAATGCATCAAAACCATAGTTATTTTTCTTTTCTATTGGGATTTGCTTGGAGTAGAAAATAAAAGTTTTGAAACCTCATATGTAAACTTGTAATTTTTAAACACATCTTGGACTCTCTTTTACTACACCTCTTTTCGCAAGTTTAGTACATTGTTTCCAAAAATATTTCCATAGAGCGAAGCAGAAACTAGTCAAGGATAACAATTACCTTGCCATCTGAACCTAGGCTGAAAATGCTCATCTCAGCTGGCCCAAAAAGGATTGAGCTTATTGCAGAATCATGTGCAGGCCACCCAGTAATTTGTAGACCAGCAGACATGTCTTTAGCTAGTAAAGGTACATAAGAAAATATGTGTGTGCATGTGATAGAAGAAGAAACATCCATCATTGATAAACTAGCTCCCGATTTCCAACTAAGAGATTGAGGCATCCCATTTAGCAAAAGCACAAACACTTGATGCAAAAAAAGTGGAATGTCCTACACCAGTAACACCACATAAGCTTTGTGTAGGCCTTTTCCCCTCATGATTTTTTGAGCCTAGTAGGTGCATGCATTACCTAGTCAACTGGCAAACAAAAATAAAATACTAGGTGTCAAGATTATGCAAGGATACCAAACATGTGGATCATGCCATCTGTTGCGGAAGCAGCTAAAATCTTCCCATTATGGTTGAAGCATAAAGATGTAATTGCTGGTGGATCTTCACCAAGAGGAAGAACTGTCTTCAATAAATTTGACACTCAATGAGGATATACAAGGGAATTGAACTATAGTCTGTAGGATAAACTAGGACATACCATAGGTCTCCATGTCTTCATGTTCCATACAGTTAATGAAGCAAATCTCAAACAGTCAATATAGCTTGAGCCATGCCTGCAAAGAGCGATTCTAATAACCTCAACTCCAGAGAAGATAATGTTGGGTATGTGGAGTCTGATATACCACATCGCTAACATAGGGAATGGAGGTCGGCCCTTTCCCTATAAATAGACTCTCTTGTAATTGTAAAACTAACGAATATTAAGACTAATAATATTTGGGTGGTTTGTGGAGTGCGGCTAGACCGATACCACGTTAATCCCCTGTCTTGTTTCTTGTCGTTTATCTTTCTCAATCTAGGTTATCTTTCAGTCTCCTACTCAGGTAATTCCTAACAACTGGTAGCGGAGCAAGGTTAGTGAGTAGGAGTGATGACAGGCGATGGGAAGATAAAGATCGACAAGTTTGATGGGATAGACTTTAGATTTTGGAAGATGCAAGTCGAGGACTTGCTGTATCAGAAGAAGTTGCACGAACCGTTAGAGGAGAAAAAGCCAGAGGCGATGAAACAACAAGATTGGGACTTATTGGATAGGCAGGCTCTGGGTGTTATACGGTTGACACTGGCAAAGAACGTTGCTTACAACATCGTTGGTGAGAAGACTACACACGGACTGATTAAGACATTATCAAATCTGTACGAAAAGCCCTCTGCAGCTAATAAGGTATATTTGATTCGTCTATTAGTCAATACGAGGATGAAAGAAGGTGGTTCTGTTGCTAATCATGTGAATGAATTTAATTCTATACTGTCGAGATTAGTTTCCGTTGAGATTAAATTCGAAGATGAAGTACATGCCTTGTTGTTATTGTCCTCATTACGTGACAGCTGGTCAAGGTTTGTCACAGCAGTTAGTAGTTCGTCTGAGACTACTAAGCTAACGTTCATAGGAATTCGCGACTCAATTCTTGGAGAAGATATTCGTAGGAGGAATTCTGGGGAATCATCGGGCTCTTTGTTGAGTATGGATGGTAGAGGCAGACAAGTTGGGAAGGGGCAGAATCAAGGGCGTAACAGATCGAAGTCCAGGAAGAGAGGGCAGTCCAAGAATCGCAAGGATATTGTGTGCTGGAATTGTCAAAAGACTGGTCACTTCAGGAATCAGTGTACGGCTCCTGCAGTTCCTAAACCAAAGAAGAATGATGATAACTCAGTTAACACAGTGGAAGAAGTTAGTGATGATACGCTGATTTGTTGTGTTGAGTGTTCTATTGAATCTTGGGTCATGGATTATGGAGCATCATTCCATGCCACTCCAAGCAAGGATTCAATGCTAAATTTCAGGTCTGGAAATTTTGGCAAAGTTCGTCTTGCTGATGACGAGACTTTGGACATTATAGGTATGAGAGACATCAAAGTCAGAACTTCCTTTGGAACAATCTAGTTGTTAAAAGATGTTAGATACGTTCTTGGACTCAAGAGGATGTTGTTCTGTGGGTCAGTTGGATGAGGAAGGGTATCGTGTTATCTTTGGAAACAGACAATGGAAGGTTGTGAAGGGGAATTTGGTTGTTACTCGTGGTGATAAGGTTGGAACTCTTTATACTATGGAATAATCACGTGACGAGGTTAATGCAGTTGCTGATGATGTTGGTCCATCGACTCTTTGGCACCAAAGGCTTGGGCATATGAGTCAAAAGGGTATGAAGTTGCTAGTTTCTAAAGGCAAGATTCCGGAACTGAAGAATGTGGAAGTTGGATTCTGTGAATCATGTGTTTGGGAAGCAAAAACGAGTTACTTTTGCAAAATCAGAGAATTCACCCAAGTCTGGGAAGTTAGAGCTAGTTCATACATATGTGTACGGACTGACTACAGTTACCTCCTTGGGAGGATCACGCTACTATGTCACTTTCATTGATGATGCCACTAGGAAGGTATGGGTTTATTTTATGAAAAATAAATCTGACGTGTTTGAAACCTTTAAGAAGTGGAAGGTAGAAGTTGAAAATCAAACAGGGTTGAAGATTAAGAGCCTAAAATCAGATAATGTGGGTGAATACAACAGTGATGAGTTCAAAGCCTATTGTGTAGAACACAGAATCAGAATGATAAAAACTATTCCTGAGACACCGCAGCAGAATGGAGTTGCAGAGCGAATGAATGAGAGAGCCAAGAGTACGAGGGTACATGCAGGATTGCCAAAGATGTTTTGGGCAGATGTAGTTAGTACAACGGCATATCTCATTAATAGAGGGCCCTCTGTCCCTTTGGGGTTCAAGATTCCAGAGGAAGAGTGGCAAAAAAAAGAGGTAAATCTCTCACACTTGAGAGTTTTTGGTTGTGTTTCTTATATGCGGGTTAAAGATTCTGACAGGGATAAGCTTGATCCTAAAGCAAAGAAGGTTACTTTTACTAGCTATGGCTCAGATGAGATGGGATACCGTTGCTGGGATGAGTTGAACAGGAAAGTCATTAGAAGTAGAGATGTCACCTTCAATGAGAATGCAGTGTACAGTTAAACCTCGATAAATGAATGTCTGATAAACGAATAACCTCGCCAAATGAATAATTTTCTCCGGTCCCGACTTGGGCAAATGGGCTAAATGAATAACCTCGCTAAATGCATTAACGAATAATTTTTTTTGAATCCTTAAAGACCCCATGTAAATATAAATGAATAATCATTAAAATTCATAAGATATATATATATTTTTTTATTTATCCTAAAAACAAAAATATTTCTTCCAATCAACAATGTTCATACAAGAAGTCATTTCTTCACAAAAAAAGCGTCTAAGTATTCCATACATAGAATATTATTATTAGTACATGTTGCATGTATTTAGACTCTAAGTATTCCATACATAGAATCTTATAAGTACATGATGCATGTACATAGTCTATATACGTATTTGTACATTAAATGTAAAATAAATAATCATACAAAAAAATAAAAATGTAAAAATACTATCTAAATGAATAAAAATTCATTTATCGATAAATGAATAATATATTCATTTATCGATAAGTAAATAAACTCACTAAACGAATATTTTTTGCTGGTCCCAAGAGCATTCATTTATCGAGGTTTAACTGTATACGGATAAGCTTGCGGCAGATTCTGAAACTACAAAGAAATAAGAAATTAAAGTGCAGATTGTGTTGGAAGACATTATAGAGGATGTTCTTACAGGGGACAGTGAGTGTTTAGCAAACAGAGATGCTGAGGAGGCAGTCCCAGTTGCCCCCGATGTTGTAGTAAGAAGATCAAATAGAGTTTCGCGACCGCCACAAAGATACTCTCCTTCAGGTTATTACTTGCTTTTGACTGAGGATGGTGAGCCTGAGAGTTATTTAGAGGCAATGCAGATGAATGAGTCAGTTCAGTGGAAACTAGCCATGAACGAGGAGATGAGTTCGCTTGAGAAGAATAAGACTTGGTCGTTGACTAAGTTACCAGCAGGAAAGAAGGCTTTGCAGAATAAATAGGTGTTCAAGATTAAAGAAGAACTTGATGGCAGCAAGAGATACAAGGCAAGGTTAGTGGTGAAAGGTTTTCAGCAGAAAAAGGGCATTGATTACAATGAGATTTTTTCTCCGGTTGTCAAGATGACTACTATCAGACTTGTTTTGGGTATCGTGGTTGCAGAGGAATTACATCTAGAGCAGCTAGATGTGAAGACCGCATTCTCACATGGTGATCTTGAGGAGGACATTTATATGACACAACCAGAGGCGGTAGCTGGGAAAGAGGACATGGTTTGCAAGCTGAAAAAGAGCTTGTATGGTTTGAAGCAAGCACCAAGACAGTGGTACTTGAAGTTTGATAGCTTTATGATGAGGAGTGAGTACACGAGGTGTGCTATGGATCATTGTTGCTATGTTAAGCAATTTGATTCATCTTATATTATATTGCTGTTGTATGTTGATGACATGTTAATCGCGGGCTCTGACATGAGGGAAATCAACAAGTTGAAGAGACAGATGTCTCTAGATTTTGAGATGAAGGATTTGGGTCCCTCAAAGCAGATACTTGGTATGAGCATCATCAGAGATAGAAGTGAAGGTACTCTGAAATTGTCGCAAGAGAAGTACATTGGGAGGGTGTTAAATAAGTTTAATCTCCAAGATGCGAAGATCAGAAGTACGCTTTTGGGAGCTCACTTCAATCTCACAAAGAAGCAGTCACCCCAAACGGATGAAGACAAGGAAGAAATGGCTAATGTTCCGTATGCATCTGTAGTTGGTAGTTTGATGTATGATATGGTGTGCACGAGACCAGGCATTGCTCATGCAGTGGGAGTTGTTAGCAGATTCATGTCTAATCCTGAGAGAGAGCATTGGGAGGCGGTTAAGTGGCTGTTACGCTACTTGAAAGGTACCTCTAAGGTTGCATTATGTTTCCGCAGGAAAGATGTAATCTTGGAAGGATTCACTGATGCAGATTTGGGTGGTTGTGAGGATACAAGAAAGAGTACTACGGGATATACTTTCACTTTGGGTGGCACAACAGTTAGTTGGATGTCTCGACTTCAAAAGAGTGTTGCTCTTTCAACCACGAAAGTAGAGTACAGGGCTATTTTAGAAGCCAGCAAGGAAATGATTTGGTTGAAGAATTTTCTTGAGGAGTTGGGCAAGAAACAGGAAGACAACGCTCTGTACAACGACAGTCAGAGTGTCGTTCATCTTGCGAAGAATCCTATGTTTCATGCTAGGACAAAACATATCCAGTTGAGATATCACTTTATCAGGGAGTTGATTAGTGACGGTACTTTGTCCTTGAAGAAAATCCTTGGTTCAAAGAATCTAGCAGATATGCTGACCAAGGTGGTTACTAAAGAGAAGTTGAAGTTTTGCATAGCTTCAACTGGCCTTCAGAACTGACTGTTGAAGAAGGCTCAGCACATATAGAGTTGCTTAATGCTGTTGGGTTTTACTAGAGTTACATGAGTGAGAGTGGACCTGTGATCAGTCTCCAAGTGGGAGATTGTTGGGTATGTGGAGTCTGATATACCACGTCGCTAACATAGGGAATGGAGGCCGGTGCTTTCCCTATAAATAGACTCTCTTGTAATTGTAAAAGTAACGAATATTAAGATTAATAATATTTGTGCGGTTTGTGGAGTGCGGCTAGACCGATACCACGTTAATCTCTTGTCTTGTTTCTTATCGTTTATCTTTCTCAATCTAGGTTATCTTTCGGTCTCCTACTCAGGTAATTCCTAACATATAAGAACGTTAAGAAAAGTCAAACATAACAAACACAGTGTCAAAACTACAGGCGTGATGCAGAACAGTAACAAAAAAACAACCCAGGACAATAACAGCTTTAACCCATTTAAACTACCTGTCTCGTCATTATTCATTGTAGCAGTAGCTGTTGCAAAAAAAATTAAAGAGCATAAGCAGAAGTTCACATTGCATTCTGGTTTTTAAAGTATGGCGTCAGGCTTAGGCTACAACTACAACCACAACCACTCCAGGGAAGCGATCCATGTACATTACTGCAAATTGATCGGAAAGCATCTCAATATTTTCCCCTCAATTTCTTTCTATATTTTGGTACGAGCAAGGTATTTCCAACTACTGTAATATTTCAGCATCTATTCGTTCTACATACTTTTACCAATTAGTGCAGCAAGAGTGTTTCATGATCCACAAACAAGCAAATAACTATTAAATTACTTACAGAACCAGAAGTGCCTGTCCAAAGTTAAAATACGGATTCTGCCAAACACTGCTCATCTTAGGATATGGTACAATGGAGGTGAAGCTCCTTTAGTGCAGTTAACCAAAAAAGACCAAATTAGAAAAGTGTGTGTATGTTTATGCACAATACAGCTGACATTTATCTGGTACAACACCCAGTCATGTCTCAGATCTATCAGACAGTGAATAATCTGGCCTATATTTGTTCTCAGCCATATTGAGGTGTTGTGGATTGGGAATGAGATACATGCACTAAATATCAAAAGATCTCATACAAACGAAATTTGAACTCCCAAAGTATTAAGCTTTGTCCTCCGCCATCAAATCTAACTCCATCTCAAACTTCATGCAACACTTAAGTTTCCTTTTTTGTTATATTTTTAGCTGAAAATTTCCTTAAGTCTTACTATTTGCTAATATTGCATGAAAGAAACCAGTGCTTTAAACAGAAACTGTCAACCCACATTTCATTCAAAACATAAAAAGGAAGTGAAAGAAAAAAAGACAACAAGAATAATAATGATGATGGTGATGAATAGTTACATGAAAAACTAGACCTTAATTTTTTTATCAATCATCAGAAAATGGCTTCACAAACTATATGGGTTACTACTAACCCCAATGAACATAATGTCATCAGAAACTGAACAAATTTATTTATCAATCATCAGAAGAAGGCTTCCTAAACTGCATAATGTCAACCATCCACTTCGCATTTCATTTCCTCAATGTTTCCAAATGAATATAAATATTTACATTCGGTCTCATTTCTCCAAAGGTCAAAGAGGTTTTGATGGCAATTCAAACAGTGTTCATTTATCTCCTTATCCGACGAGTCAAGATAAGTAAGATGTTAAGCAAATAAATTACTTTACAAAACACAACCAGAGAAGAAAAATCAAAATGTAGTTGCTTAAGATTCAGTTTTCAAAAGCATGAGGACACCTGAATAGTAAGGACAGGACGTGCCCACTGATCATTGTTATTATCCCAAACTGGTGGAGCACAGGAAAGAAGCACTTGAAAGAGGAAGGAAAGGTCAGACTACAGAGGGAAGAAGCATAAGGATAAACCGAAACTATTCTATTTTAAAGCAAGAGTTGACTATTGATAATGATAAACAACTCTATTAAGATGTTATAGCATTACGGGTGTCATTACTAATCAATGATGTGTGTGTGTGTAAATGTTCGTTGAGAAAATCTACAAGTTAAATACTTACCATACTTCTAAAGTAAGCCTCAAGTGCGCAGCAAGATGCACATCAAGGAAGAATGTGTATTACTTGAACCAAAAGCATCTACGATAAGAAACTAAGCAAATTCCAATCTGACTACCCGCAAAGAAGAACTTAGAGAGTTTAAACCATCTAACCTTACTTCCATAAAATAACTAAAACCTCAGACAGCATTGGTCTACATTTCCTCCTGCTCTTCTTAAAAATTCTTAGCCCATTGGCTCAACATACTTAAATCCAAACTCAAAGTACAGATACCAAGATCAACCAAATCATTCAGTCCAATCCCAGCCCAAAACCTCAACTTACATTATGTCACTTCAAGTGTAGACCCAAGCCCAAATGTCTAATTATAACCAACCAGTCCAATTGACCCATATAGGTGCAAACAGAAACAAACCACAACAGACTCTCTGGGAACTGTTTCAACTACTTAACTTGAATAGCAAAAAATTACTCAAATAATAAAATAACAAATAACTAATAAAAATCATGATAAATCTAACAAGTCAAAATAGTCAGATATCAATCTAAGAAGTCATAAATTGTTGTTCACGAATATAGAGTCTTCATGAGAGTATGTTTTGAAGGGTAAACCACAACCATATTGACCAATAAATTACCTTCTGGATGCTGCTGCAGAAACAAAAATGGGCTCTACAGGGCTGCACTTTAAATCCAGGACACTAATAGACGAAAACAATGTTAAGAAGAAGCACATAATGAAAGAATCAAAGGCATAGTTTTGATGTTACTGGGAAATGCTTCACTTGTGTGGAGATCACAGACAACTCTCTTTGCATCGGCATTCCAAGCTTTGATGCCACCATCAGCAGTGCCTATTAGAAGCTTTTATCAAAATGAACAGAACTTAACAGCCAGAATCCAAATCTTGAAAGATTAAGAATCTACCTCTACATAAACCAAGCGGTCACTAGGAGAGGGAAACATACCAGGCGGTCAGATTTACATTCCCAATCAAGAGACATAATTTCAGCTCCACAATATATGGTTGCATTTCTAGAAGTTGGGATAGATGAGTCGTATGTCCATATCCTTTGATGAAAAGAGCCAAAAACACAAGAAAAATGTAAGTAGCAACTCATCAAACAATAAACCAATTTAACAGCAGATGCAAGATCTCTATATGACAACATCTCTTGGAAAGTACCTAACAGTGCCATCAACAGACGCACTAGCTATATTGTTTCCAGATGCAGAAAAGCAGCAGCGACTTATTGGGCTGGTGTGGCCAAAAAACGTTTCCTACAACGCACAGTTTTCTAAATGTCATGAATACAACAGACAAGCACACACATTACATGGTCAGGCTTAAGAGATGAATTCAGAAAACAATTTTTTTCTTCTTTCCAGAATCCTGCATAGTTAGTCATTGCCATTTTGACATACTGTGGTGCTATAAGTAGTAAATAATACATTCTTGGTCAAGGATATCCACCAGTCGTAAATGTAAGAAAGTAGTAAAGAAGTGGCAGCCATAGATAATCCAACCGTTAAAAATATGGACAGAGAAAAAAAATTCCCTCATCAGATTTTTCACCTGGAAGTCAACTTTTACTTCAGGGAATTCTCCTTCATTCTGCAGTTGCCTAGATTCTTCTGCAATTTCATAGTCATATTGATAAGAGAGGATAAACAAGAGCACATCAAGACCTATTAATCTATCTAGGAAAATGAATAACTGAAAGCAAAACAAGATTTCTTAGCAGAAAGAAACAACATGCAACTAATGCTCCAACTCCAAAGCTACACACAGAGCCTTATATGGTCATTTATAGGCTAAGTATACAATAATCTCCCAATCAGACTCTAGCTTCTCATTATAATTACAGATCTTCTCACAAGCATTTTTATTAGTAGCACTGTATGGCATAAATGGCATCAAAAGACTGACTTATTCACTGCATACTCACTAAATGCACTGTGGATATATTTGCGATTAAGGCCATCATTCAGCTTCCTTGCCCTTTTACTAGCATAACTTTGAGTTTAGAAGATGTAGAAGAAGAAAGTAGTTATCCTCAGGGGACCTATTTCAAAGAGGTCTTTGTTGTGTATAACTGATTTCAGGATTAGGTTCTGGTCTAAATGGAAGAGTTGGCCCAAGGATCTGATTTAATAGTTACAGATCGACCAAATAGCTATTTATTCATGTAGACAATAGTGAGGTTATAGAACATAAAAAGGATTTCAAAGCAAAAAGCAAAAAAAAAAATCACCAAAAGGAAGAAAAACCTAATCATCATACATAGATGTCATGCACAAGGGTTTCATTGCTATAAATAACCACAAAGCATAAACCTACTTTTCTGAATGCTTTGAGATCTCTTGGTTGAAAGCAATTACAAACTTATATATACTCCTATAGCACTATACAGCTAATAATAAAATATAACAATTCATATTTCACAAAAACCTAATACAACTAATTATATAAATAACACTTAGCTACATTTAAAACATTAGATTTTAAATATAGAACAGAAACTAAATCCTTGCTGGAACACATGCTTAAATTCTTTTTATCATATGCATGATCACACATTCTGCAAATGTATGTGGATTCCATCTTTTCCAAAGGATGATTGATGTAGATTAAAGTAGGGTAAACTCTGAAAAGATGCTCGGACTAGGGTAGAAACGACAATATTATTGAAGGGGGGATAAGAACAGATGATTTAGGGTTCTATGACATCTAAATATCACCATAAGTTGTTAAAACAACTTTATATTAATCATAAGAAATCAAAGCTAATTAACATGTACAGCAGCAACCCTATTTGTATAGGTCTGGACAACTATTTAGACAATTCTAGAGACACATACAATTCCTAAATTACCCTAATTATAAATCTAGTAAAATAGGAAGATACTAATAATTCTAAATTAGTGACAATCTCTAAACCCAAGGAATCCTACTAGCATTAGAATTTCTAAAGAAAACAGAATAACCAAAAGCTCTTGCGTCAATGATGCACTTTTTTTTTTTTAATACGCAGAAGAGATTTTATTACCTCTGAGGGAGAAGGTGAGAATAGAGGAAGAATATACAGTGGACGCTCCTAAAAAAGGAGCGACAGACAATCCTAAAGAGAAACAAACCAACAAAAACAGAACGACCAACACTACTGATCAAGATCTACCCCAAGAAGATAGCCAAGTTGGGGACAAAATCATCATACCCAAACTGTAGGGGAATGAATGATCAGAACTCTTTAACCATCTATACCAGAAAGAGAAGGAGGAATTGAAAACCCGTCGCGAACAAGTAGATTCTTGATTAAAAACCATTCTGTTTCTCTGCAACCACAAGCTCCAAACCACAGCATAAAACAGAGCCCTCCATTTTTCTTTGACCTGCGTCCCTTCCCAAGGAACAAGGCTAGCCCACGAACCCCACAACTCACCGATAGTCCTAGGAGGGCACCAGGAAATCCCCAACCAACGCATAACCGCATTCCAACAATCTAAGGAAAAGTGACAGTGTATCAAAATGTGCTGGACAGTCTCTCCTTGACTGGAGCACATAGGGCAAACATTATCACCTTCAAGAAGCATGTTGCGCTTCCATAAAAACTCCCTGGTAACTAATCGTCCTCTGATTGCTAGCCAAAGGAAAAATTCGATCCGGTAAGGAGCTAATTTGGACCAACACGAGACCAATTCAGGAATTGCCTGGAAGCGCTGATTATCAAAGTCCAAACACCAGGACCCGATGGAAAACACTCCATCGGTATTTAACTGCCACCTATGATCACGAGAGCCATCATTTCTGTTTGGGACTTTTAGTTGAGATGTCAAGCAAGACCATTCTTCCGTTTCCCAATCAAATAGCTCACGACGCCACTGAGTATCCCAGGACCACTGATCCGCACTCCATCTGCCATGATCGAGGATACTCCCATCAACATTGATAGCCACGTTAAACAATCTAGGATAAGCCAAGGCTAAAGGGATTTTATTGTGCCAAGGGTCCCACCAGAAGGAAACCGAACTACCATTCCCCACAACAAGCAAGTCATGGAGCAACCATAGCACCCATGAAGCATAAAAGTAAGTTATGCAGACCAGTTATTTACCATTGACAGATACATCGTGCACTGTCTGAACAGTATCACTAACTTCATCATCTTCAACAAGAATGCTTGCCATTGAAAGTGACTCATTTCCAGGCCTGGGCATCATAACTCCAGATATATTTTTGACAGGTCCACCAAATGTTTTGGTCAGACTTGGACAAAATTTCTCCTCATCCTTTCCAACAGATGAAGTTGAATTGTTTGAATTTTGTGAGCTTTCTTCCAATATTGAAGGGGCACTACTGGTGTTACTGAGATCCAAAAATAATATCAGTACTCGTGACAAAAACACATTACGCAGACCATATACAGTCCAGAGAACAAAACAATTAATACCTTCTTAACTGGTATAATTGAGCTGCCTTCTCCTCCAAAAGAGTCTGCAATTGCGACAGCTTAAGATTCAATTGCTTGATATCCTTTTTGAGGTTTTTAACTGTGTCATTCTCTGAACTAATCTTCATGATGGTAGGAAACGTGTTTTAGTCAAGGAAATTTCCACCAAACTCAATCAATACAATCAGTAAGTGAAAAGAATGTCATGAATAAAATCATATGACAATCAATTGGTGCAAGAGATCAATAATATTTCTGTAGGTATGCAGGACACAGTAGAGGCTCTGCATGAGGTGGATGGATTGGTTCAATGGCATAATTGAGGAAGTTGCAACCCCATATACATGACCAGAATTTCTGTTGCAACACTAATGCTACCAGCAATGCACATGAGAAAAGTAATCCAGGTATTAATGCACGGGAAAGGATATGACTTTCATGAAAGACTTCGTTGAAAAAATTTCTGAGAGAAAGGCGCAACGCTTGAAACCATTCCTTGGAGAAGAAAACTTGAAACTGAGGATCCAAGCTAGGGTTCTTTACATATGGAAGAGCTAAACGATGAAGTAATTACAAAAGAAATAATTACTTTAATAGTACAAAAACAATAACAATAAACATAAATGAGGGAGACAGAATTCAAACAAAGCCACCCACCAAACCAAGGCGTCCAATCAGGGTTACTTTGAAGTAAATAATTTCCATACATTCCGAAGAATTCAACTACCATGTCTTTCCTTGCAGATTGAATGGCATAAACAACATGCGGCAAAATTTGATCGCGTGTCGAGCACGTCAAATATAAGTGTATAATAGATATGAAAAAGAGGTAGAAATACAACTTATCACTTGTTCACAAGGAACTTGTAGATTGTGGTAAGAGAATCGTCCACAGAGACCTCTAGGGGAATGCAGTTCTTGGTTGACTTCCTCGTCATTGAGTTTGGTTGGTTGATTCTGAAAATTAAAACAAAAATAAAACCAATTAAACAGTTCAAAATAATCTTGGTCAGGGGTTTGGCGCCAAGAAAGGGGGGTCAAGATTGAAAACAGGAAAAAGAAGGTTCCCGTAAGAGCATGAGCGGGCTATGTTCTTATGATTCGATCACTGATTCAATAGTGTTCATCTCTATATCTGCAGCGCTGCTGTGGATAAGACAACGCCTAACTCAAGTTTACCCTCGGTTGTCAGTCGAGGCCCACGGTTGTCAGTCGGGTTTGAATTGTATTATTCATTTAAAGCAGAATAGAAAGCTCCAATTTCGACAAAGTAGAAGCAAGCACAGCGTCAGATAGTGAGGAGAAGCAATAAAGAAAGCAGAGCAAGTAATTTGTCTGCCTGAAATTTGGGGATATAAACGGAGAAAAGCAAGTCTAGAATCTTATCCCCTTCAAACCCTTTAGCAATATCGCTGGATAATTCCATCTCAAAAGCTTGAAGGGTATTTGTAAATCCCCACACAAGTTCCTCTGCATACTGCAACTTCTCCATTTCTGCTCTCCTGACTACTATAAAAATCAAAGAAGACAAAAACAGAGACAACAATTACATATGCCAGTAGCAGCTACAAATTAACCAGATGTTTAAAGATGAACAAAATAAAAAAAACAGATACATAAAGAAACACCAAAATAAAAGGTCTAGGAATTTCATTTTGTAAGCTTACACAATTGCATATTAGAACGGAGAGGGTCGGTCGGTCGCCGTTTCTTATTCTCCGCGTTAATGGTAGCATCTGCTAATCATCCGAAGAAAGACGGTGGGTCGCTAACAAAAATCACGGTCGGGTCAAGTTCCCCAGCTTATTTTGTTTAAAATTTACGGTAATGCCCTTTTAGATCCTATACTCGACTAAAATTACCCTTTGGAACTTCTAACGGGAAACATAACCTTTTTGGCCCTTCTATTCGTTAAAATTATCCTTTTAGACCTTTCGTCAATACGTGACAATTAAGTGCTGATGTAGATTTTATTTTTGAATTTTTTTCCTTCCATAAATACCTGTGATATGATAACTATTTAATTTAAATTTTTTATTATTATTTTATTCACGTTGTTATATCCATGTCAGAAACTAATTTCACGTAAATGAATATCTATAAAAAAAACCAATTCCTCAAAGCCCTCATCTTCCTCAACCAACCAATCTTCATCCCTACATCTGCTCTTCCTCATTCCTCCCTTTCTCATCCAACCCATCTCCATCTCTACAACTCCTCTTTCCTTATTCCTCCTCTTCTTCATCTATAACAAACTATCTCTTCCCTCTCTTAAACCCACCAGCCGCCTTTTCTTCATCTACAAAAAAACTCATCTCAATCTCTGCTATAAAAATCTCATCTCCTCTTGCGTACCCTCGTCTCCTCCGCGGCACGAGCAGCCGCCGTATGATGCTCAGAGATCCATCCGTGCAGGTTCGCGAGAACGTCACGGTGTTGTTGGAAGTAAAACAAAACGACTACTCGGAGGTCATGCTCTACGAGAATTGCTGGATTTGTAGTAGGAGAGGTCGGATCTTGGCTTGGGATGGAGCTTTTCCGGTGAGTTAGGTCGTTTTGTGGTGGGGGGGTGAATTTGTTTTTTGGAGGTTTTTTTGTCGGATCTGGGTTGAGTAGTGTGAATTTGGGTTTCGGTGGTGTTCTAGGTCGGATTCTTGATCTCATTGTATGTTCTTCCAAGCAGTTGTGCTGCAATTTGAGAAAATCTAAAAAAGAAGAGAAAAAAGATGGAATTAAAAACTGTAAATGAAAATTAATTTCAGGAAAAAAAGCAGGGGGATTAATGAAGAAAATGGTTTAGTGATGATGGTCATGGCGGTAGATGATCGAGGATGAAGATGATGTCATTGATGTAGAAAGAATGGATTTTTATTTTATTTTTTGGATGCAAACGAACCAGATATTTATTTCTGTTATATAATTTCTAGGTTTTTTTATAAATAATTATTTATGTAGAAATAATTTATGACATGGATATAACGACATGAAATAAAATAATAATAAAAAATTTAAATTAAATAGGTGTCATATATGACACGTATTTATGGAAGAAAAAAAATTTAAAAATATAAAAGGACAATTTCGACGAATAGAGGGTCCAAAAGCACTATATTTTCCGTTAGAGGTTCAAAAGGGTAATTTCAGCCGAATATAGAGTTCAAAAGGGCATTAACCCTTAAAATTTTAAAATAATAGTATAGGTATGATTAAAATCATTAATTAAATATCAAACTCCATAAATATAGGCCTTCAATCCCAATAAATTAATTAATTCATATTTTTTTATAAGCAATTAATTTATATTAATTATTTAGTGGAGAGTTATCCAAAGTTGACTCTCTTGTTTACTTTACCTATAACTAGTCTTAGGTAGCGTTTGGTTCACAGAATGTTACTTTCCCCCTCTCAATCACTCTCCCGGGAGAGTGATTGAGAGGAATGTTAGTTTTTTGTGTTTGGTTGAAATTTAAGATTCCTAGGAAAGTAACATTATTGTGTTTGTTTTGTACTTGGGAATCTTCAAGGAAAGTAAGAAAAATGACTACTTTATCATTTTTTGTATTTGTGTCTTTGTTATCTTGTTAGACGTCTAATTATTCTTTTCTATATATAATTTATCATGAACTTTGTCTCTATTTAGCTGTCTATTTTTCAATAATTAAAATATCAAATGAGTTTTCAAAATTTTCATTATTGCAAGGGGTTGGTTGATGGGGGGAGAAGCCACCCGAGGGTCCCTGCAGTTATTATTTTCATTTTAGTTGATCCCCAAAGCCATTTTTGGTTCAATTATGTGTCTGTCGTTATGTCCGTTAGGCATGCCAGGTCCCTACCGTCAAATGTACGACTAATGGACACTTACGTTCATTAACTCCGATTTTTTTATTATTACGTTCATTAACTCCGATTTTTTTATTATTTATCTCAAAAGTGAGACTGATGACTGGGGCCCACAAGTTAGATTTTTTAATTTGAAAATCTATTATCCTTCCATTTTTAATTTCCATGTTATTTTTCAAAAATAAATAAATAGGGTTTCTTTTTTCTCTTTTCTTATTCCTTATTTCTCCTTCTCCGGCAAAATTCCAAAAAAAAAAAAATCCAAAAAGATGCAGGAAAATATTTAAAAAAATTAGATGAATTTAAAAGAAATAGAAAAAAAGAGAAAATATTTAAAACTTGATAATTTAAATTATAAGAAACCAGAAAATTGAAATGCATATGAAAATGTTAAAAATCCCAAAAACTATATTTTCCATTCTTTTTTTTGAAAATTATAAATTTCCATTCTTAATCTACACACCGCCCCAGTCGTGAACCACAGCCGCCCAGCCCGATCTGCCAACACCCACACAGTCGCTCTTTGCCACCGCCATCATCACTGCCACAAACCACAACACAGCCATACCAAATAACCCATCACAAATCCTAAACTACCAAACCTCCCTCGACCTCCTCACTATCGAAACCAAACCCAATCACAAAATCAATCAAACACCAAACCATCACTTTCTCTGATTTTCTTGTCGTGTTGGTACACCAAAAAAAAGAAAAAAAAAGAGAGAAGAAAAGAGGGGAGTGAAAGAAAAAAAGAAGAAAGAAGAAAAAAGAGAGGAGAAAAAAGAGCAGAGAAGAAGGAAAGAAAAGAGAGCAGAGAAGGAAAAAAGTAAAGAGAAAAAGAAAGAAAAGAAAAGAGAAGCTTGTCGTTTGACAAGGAAAGAAGAAAAGAAAGAAAAATAAAGAAAAGAATAGTTTGGGCTTCGGCCAAGAAAAATGAAAAGAAAAGAGAATAAATTTTCAAATCAGAAAATCTGACTTGTGGGCCCCAGTCAACAGTCTCACTTTTGAGATAAATAATAAAAAAATCGGAGTTAACGGACGTAAGTGTCCATTAGTCGTACATTTGACGGTAGGGACCTGGTGTGCCTAACATGCATAATGGCATGCACCTAATTGAACCAAAAACGGCTTTAGGGATCAACTAAAATGAAAATAATAACTGCAGGGACCCCCGGGTGGCTTCTCCTGGTTGATGGGTGGATTAAAAAAATTAGCTTTATGAGCCTTCTTTATCTAACCTTCAGAATGTATGTTTTTATCAAACTTTAAAAAAATTTAAAAGATAATCTGCAACTTAAAAAATGTATCATAAATTTTTAAAAAAAATTAAAAAATGTACCAAAACTTAAAAAAAGAATCTAAAACATAAAAAGGGAGAGATTTTAGAAAAAATTTAAAAAAATATGAAAATAAAAAAATAACACATAAAAAATGTGTAAAAAAAATTAATAAAAAAATGGAAACTAAAACTAAGATAGAAGGGAACAAGTTTTTTTCTTTCTTTCTTTCTTAGAATAATGCTAGTATGAGGAGACAAATATGTACTTTAAGAAAGAAATTAGATTTTGTTACATCAAGGAATCACTCTCCCCACCCCCTAGCTTGAGAATCATTTCCCCCCATTTTTGGGAAAGTCAAAAGGGTCAAGGAAAGTTGGATTCCGGAGGAAAGTGATTTCTTGTTGCAACTAAATGCAATAAAGCTCAGAATCTTAGAGTCTCAAGTCACTTTTCTCCCTGATTCCGCCAACCAAATGCACCCTTAGAGTAATGCTAGAAATACTAATACTTGTACTAACTTTTATACTTAAAGTACACGTACCATCTTCACATTCACTTAGTACTTATTTATTTAAATAAAATAATAATGTAACCTAATTAGAAAGGGATAAACCTCAATCATATTTTACCACATCAGTTAGTACAATTTTGTTAGTAAAATAGTTAGTATCCCAAACATTATTTATATTCTTAGGGTTCATTTGAGAAAAGGTTGGAGTAAAAATCAAGTCAAGCACTTCCATTGGCATGCAAAACTCAAATCCGAAAGTCGGAGTCTTAAGATTAAAAATCCACATCCAAATCTAAAGTCCACCAAATTCAAGTATCCAAATCCCAAGGCTGGCAATCCACATTTGAGTCTCAAGGCTAGAAATCCACGTATAAGTCTCAAGTTTCGAAAACCATATCTCAAGGCTGAAAATCCAAGTCTCAAGCCCTCCAAGTCCATCAAATCCAAGTAAAGAAAGATCTAAGCGACCTTATCTTCATCTGACTTGTTAATTATAGGATCCGCCCTACAAAATGGTGTATCCAAAAGAGAGTCATCCATTTATTATTAATTTCTAGTTATGATTTGTACTTCAATAATTTGTAATCAATATACAATTTTTTTGTTATTTACAAATTTCTGACACACGTAGTCAACAAAATAATTTCCATAAGCATGGAAAATAAGCACTTCACCACTCCTTGCTATGAAGATCCATCCTCTCATAATGAAGTCACTTTTCCAACGATTCGAGCAAGGACTAATGTAGGAAAAAAGACAACTTTTTAAAAGCAAACTTAGACCCCTTTCATTTCCAATGGAAGAAGGATTTGAGAATTCATCCCAAAGTCAAAATTCGTCTGATGATTCTAAGTACGTCTTTGGCGTTCAGGTTCTACGCCACAAAACGCTTGGCCAAGACGAGAAGGAGTAGCAACCCGTTTGGCAATCTCCTTTTCAAATAGAGCTTCTTAAAAGCTCTGGTCTGTTCCCATATATTTTTTCTTGGATCAGAAAGGAGCCTGAAGGAGCAGTGGCTAGAAGTGCGTCTTGCGCTAACACGGGAAGCTGACCCTTTGTTATTTTTGGATAAAAATGTCCCCTGATTTCCTTCTTAATTATAAATAAACCAGGTATAAAACGTTGATTCTTTCCTCTCCTCTCTCTCTTCGCTCCGCTCTCGCTCTCTTCTCTCTCGCTCCGCTCTCCACACCTAACAAACCCTCTCACCAGCTTCGGACAGTGCAAGAGTGAAGTGTGATTCCGTTGAAGAATTCAACAGTCTGAGGAGTGAGTGAGGGCGAGGATCTGGCCATGGATGGGAGCGGGAGCTGCGAAGCTCTCCAAGTGAAGGAGAAACGACAGGAGGAAGAGGAATTGGAAGAGGAGGAGGATGGCGACGAGGGCGAGGTGGAGGCTGAAGAAGAAGTCAGTCAACTTGGTGAGTTGCAGGAACAGGCGGGGTTACCAAGCCCGCAACCGGAGGTGGAGTTGAGAGAGGCTAAATTGGAATCCCAAGTGGCTGCATCATCGTCCGCGTCCATGTTGTCTGACAAGGATCAGTGCTCAGGTAGCTTTTTCTATTTTGTTTCTTATTTAACTTTTTGCATTTTAAATTGAGAAAGTATTTTGTTTTTTTTTGCTTGAACAAATTATGATTCATTCATGTGTCAGGTTTGCAAGAGGGTTTAGAGATGAAGATTCAGATGGGGGATGCAATAAAGGTGAGGATGTGTTTTGTGTGAAGTCGAGTTAAAAAGAAAATTTTGTGGATGAATTTTCATTGATTTACTGACATATCATGTGGGCTCCCAGAAAATATAAATCTTTGCGCAGACTTCTGTTTGTGGGAATGAAATTTATCAAGTTTGATGTGTTCACTGCTAGAATGGATTGATATTAGATTTTGTGTAGCATTAGTTGTTAATTCTTGGTAGGATACAAATGAGTATAATTCACTGACGATTAGGTCTATCAATCATCTTGCTTTCCTTTCACAAATTGAACTGGTGTGTGCAATGTTGGATCTATGATATTTTTAAGAAGGAGGAGGAGGAGGAGAGTCAGAGTAGCACTTATCATTACTTCCAATAGCTGATCTTGCTATGTATGAACATAAGTGTTTTTTTATTTTTTGCTTAGGAAACATAATATATCCAGGAAAAAAATGTAAAATGCGGTCTTATGTAAATCACGCAGCATGGATTTAACAAACTAACTTAAAGTTGGAATCCCTTTTTGTTACTGTTATTTGATCATTATTGCGGAAGAGTAGCCAACTATGGTGAAAGTTGATGAGGTCTTCAAGTCCTCATCCTGCATCCTAGAAACCACCTCATCCTGCACTTGTTTGAATGGACCCTATTTTGGCTCAATAATTTGGTGCTTGTTGATCATTTGCTGCTTATAGCTTTTAGAACAGGATGTAACATGAGTTCACTAGCTTGACTTTGCAAGCGTAAGAGATGGAATGAAAGGATGTTGGACATTAATCATTCTATGTACATAGGCAGACACATATGCTAAGCCATCTGACAGACTGCGATTTATGTTAAAGCAGAAACAACAGGAACTTTAATGTTTTTTTCGTTGTTCTTTTACGGTTCACTTTTTGAAGATCAATTTGTTATGAATGCAAAGGGAAATATTTGGTTAACTGATGATTTCATGTATCTGGCTGCTCTTTAAGTACTTTTCTTTTCCTCAAAGGGAGGTATCCTTCACATTTACATTAGAAATTGCTGTTATTCCTCATCTTTGAAGCTGAAGCTTATTGAACTTATGTTAGCTTAACAATTTCTTTGTGCATGCTTCCAAGCTCCCGATATCTAGCAACTCTAGCATGTCTAACATTAATGTTCCTAGTTTTTTGTCATTTTCTGCTTTCTCTTATTTTCCCCTTTCTAGTTTGTCCATCATGATGTTACTTATCTGAACAGGGCTCTTACACAAGCACTGGCTTAGTTATCTCCTCCAAGTTGCCAAGATTTTCTGACGAATACACTCTTAGCATAGCAAGTGCAGATCCCAAGTCTGTTTCTGCAGGCAAAACTGTGGAGCTCACGAAAAGCGTCACCAAATGGTGCCTCTCATCACACTACTCTGTTTATGCATGTGTGTAACCTTTCTACCACGTTCTCTAATCTTACTGTCTTGCAGGTTCACCAAGGATGGAGTTTTAGTGGAGGGCCTATTCTGGAAAGATGTTGAGGCACTACTAAGTGCTAGTTTGGCCCCCTAGGTTGGGTTTGGAAAAGCACTTTTCCAACCCAAAAGCACTTAAAGGTGTTTGGTAACACCTTTCCAAACCAGCTTTTCCTGGAAGTGATTTTGATTTCCTTTGTATTTGGCCTATATTCCCCACTGCTGATATTTGGAGCAGTGGCCAGAATTACTTTTGAAGAAAACACGGGAAGCTGGCCTTATGTTTTTTTTGACAAAAATATCCCCACTATCCTTCTTAATTACAAAATAACCAGGTATAAATTACCAAAAAAAACCCAATTCATTCTCATTTCTCGTGGCTGCCTCGTTCTCCTCTTCTCTCACTCTCGCTTTGCTCACCGCCGCTCACCATCTCTCCCTCTCGCCTACTCCATCATCACCGCCGCAACACCATCATCAACCCTCACCATCTCTTTCATTCGTTTCCCATCTCTCCCTTTGCTAGAACGGGTAGATTTGGTTGGTTTAGTGAGGCTGTGGGAGATGTTCGATTTGGCGGAGGAAAAGAGATGAGTTTTGATGGGTGGTTGGGTTTGAGTTTTGATGGGTGGTTGGGTTTGAGTTTTGATTTGGTGCTAAGCGAGGCAGAGGTGATGAATGTGCTGTATAAAATATGGCGTGGGCAAGGTGTTTGTTAAAATGCCTAGCTTAACTTCGGGTTTTGTTTTTGGGATTTTTGATTAGGTGAAGGAAGGTCTGCGGTGGTGAGACGCGGCGGTGCTGGAGGGACGGCCGTGAGCAGCAGCGGCGGCACTGGAGGTAGTAATTGAGAGGTGAATTTGGGTTTCTGCCAAATTCCAAATCCTCTCCCAAATTAATCAAATTAAATTGTTAAGAAACTGGAAAAAAAAATTCTTAAGCCAAACTCTTCATAAATCCAATTGCTAATCAATTTGTTTAAATTGTTAGTTTATCTGTTGTTTAATAATTCATACTCATCCTTTAGATTAATTAGGTGTCTTCAATTTGATAATACGATAAACAGTTTGCTCGAATTTTTGATTCTTTATTAATTAACTAAAATATTGTATTTATCAAATTAAATTTTGTGTGTGTATTAATCGAACATTTGGTTCGAACAGCTGAATCGGCATTAAATTTAGAGACATTTTGGTCGTTTCAGATTTTTAAACCATAAAAATGCATTGTACCCTTTATAGTCATTTTACATACCAACCATAGTTTTAACAGCAGTTTTTACCAAACACCACAAACAGCTTCTAGTATCTCACAGCACTTTTAAAAAATATTTACCAAACAGCATACTGATTTTTACAGAAGTGATTTTCACACAGCACTTATCCAAAAAACTCTACTCCAGGTAGAACCTGGGGGCCAAACAGAGCCTAAAGGACTATACAGCAGAAGCAAAGAAGAGTCACTGACTAGCCAGTCTTACAATGTTTTCATAGGCCAATGCGTAGACATGGATCTCCAACAATGTGATGATTTGATACTGTGTTTTATTGGAATGAATGGCTCTTGTCTGCAATTCATGAAGTTGAAACTAAAGGAAATTGACTTTGAATCATCCTTTGTTAGTCATTGACGTTATAAATTCCAACATCTATGGCTAATGAAATCGATCATGGGGGGCAGTCATTATACATTCTGATGATCCTCGATGTTATTAATTGCCATAAATTCTAGCTAATGCATGTACATTGCAAGATCAACTTTAGAATTCTAGCCGATGTTAGAAATATTAGTGAAATGTTACCTACTGTGATTCGAAATTCAATAGCTAATAGTTTAATTATGAATATGTAATTGTGATTTATATATGTAAAATTTGTTGATCGAAGGGGTATTTTAATCCTATTTTGATGTTCATATTACCTCAAGATAAATTGTAAAAAAAAATTACGCAAATATATATATATATATATATATATATATATATATATATATATATATATATATATATATATATATGATACTTGTATTATTTAATAAACAATTTTTTACATTTTCTTTAGGTTACCATTAATTTTTTTGTTAATTAAAATATTTATAAGTTGACGATTTATCACAAAAAATGTAACAAACTCACTAAAAAATGTGATTATTCATCAACTTTTTTATTTATTATATGTGTTATTACATATTTCAAAAATATTATACATTTTGATAAATTTAAAATAAAAATACCAATTATATCATTTAATGTAAAATTGGATATTAATTAGTTAAATTATTTGTTTAGAAAAAAAGATTGAATTAAATAATGTAAATAAATAACACTAAAAATGACTGATGCCCTTTATAGTCATTTTACACTCAAACCATAGTTCTAAAAACAGTGTTTACCAAACACCAAAAACAACTTCTCGTTTCCCACAACACTTTTAAGAAATGTTTACCAAACAACACACTGCTTTGCGCAAAAGTGTTTTTCCTACAGCACTTTTACCCACAGCACTTTTCGGACCAGAACTGGAACGCCAAACAGACCCTAAGTTTCCATCTCTTACAAAAGTTGCTTCCCAATGTAGGTGGGAGGATCATCCTCATTAGAATCTTCGTTTCCAGCAATGGTCACGAAAGCAACTTCTTTTGATGATCACTGATTGAGTGCTAATTTTATGATTATTTATCATTCATTTTGACTATTTTGGATGATGATACTGCTGATAGTAGGCATTTTTTTTTCTTTTTTGCAGAAACCATATATAAGAACCAAAAAGAAGAAAAGGAATAGAAAATCCACTGATTAAAGTAAAAAGATGGTGAAGGATGTAAAGAGCCTAGTAGCCATGAACCAGCCTCTTCCCTAGACTTGGGGAAGAGTCATCCAGACTTGATTCAGTAGGCCCAGGGCAGTTCATAATGGACAAAAATAAAGAGATGGGCTTGGGTCTCTTTCTTGAGGACGCATTTTTACAAATGTCTCCAGTATTTGTGCAATTGTTTGTAGAAGAATTAGACTTCCATTAAGCTTTCTAGATAGAATTGACTCCTATTATATTTTTAGGAGATAAATACAATTTTATTTTATGATTTTATCTAGTTTCCTTACGAGATAAGACCAGAGAGGATTTTTTGGTCTATTTAGAACACAGCGTGGGAGGAAAGAGGAGTCTCTTCTTCCTTGTTTATGTTCTACTACTGTTTTTGGCTACATACTTTGTTGAGGTAATAGTACAAAGACCCCCTATACTATCGCGGAAAACAGATTTACCCCCTATCCTTTCAATTTTTTGCCAGAACCCTCTGTACTAAAGGTTAGAGGCAAAATGCTCCATTCTGTTAAATTTGGCTGTTAAAACTAACAGAGTACCTGCTACAATAGATTTTTTTTTAAAACCTATTTTCTAGGTAATTATGTATTAAATATTTAAATTAATTTCAAAAATTCCAAAAAAAATATAATTAATTTAAAAAATTCAAAAAATAATGTAATTAATTTTAAAATTAAAAAAATAATGTAGTTAATTCTAAAATTAAAAATAATAATATAATTAATTAAAAAATTCAGAAAAATAATACAATTAATTTTAAAAAATCCAGAAAAATACATTATTTTTCTAGTAAGCCAGTTTATTTTGTTCTTTACAATATTTTTCTTGTAATTATTTCTGTGTTCTTTACAATATTTTCCCCTTTATTTTCCTCGTTCAAATTCGCAAATTTCTTTTGTTGGTCCTACACCAAAACCCAAACCCAAACCCTAGATCTACAGGATTGCAACCACCAGCATCTCCCTTCCCTATCTCCGGCCACCATCAACGTCACCACCAACCATACAACAGATCTGATTAGCTCACTATTTCCGTCACCAGTCTCTCCATTTCCTCCACGACCGTCACGCTTTGTTGCAGCCGCCAATCAGACCCATCACACAATAATGTTGCCGGCGATGATAACAACGACGAAAACGATGACCATTTCGCCGCCGCCCACAATAAGACCATGGGGTAGATTCGCAGCGAAAATCAGAGACCCATGGAAGAAAACCAGAGTTTGGCTAGGTACAGTCACAGCCGCCCAAAATCAAAATCAAATCCCTAACTCTCATGACCCGTTTGTAGATCAAAACTCGTGAGACCATTTACAGTCTGTGACAGATTACGATGTGGTGGTGGTGGATGTGCCAGAAAGGTCTCTTCTTGTAACCCTAGTTTTATCCATCAACAATTGATGATGGGAATAGGAATGGATTTGTCTTGGAATGAACAGGTATGGTGGAAATTGTGGAGATTTGAGGGCTTGTCGATGGAGAACAAGGGTTTTCTTTGAAACGGGAATCTTGAAGAAGGCGGATGGAAACGTTGTGTAATGGGAAAGGTAAAAGTATCATAACAATAAAAGAAAAAAGAAAAAAGCCTCGCAATTTGCATATTTTCTTTTTTAATTTTATATTTTTTTTGCATCCAGAAGTGAGGAAGAAAAAGAAAAGAAAAGATGAAAAGATAAATAAAAACATCATTTTTTTTTCGTTTGCAGAAAAGAAGAGAGGATGATGTAGGGACATTTTTAGAAAATTTTATATTAATTACATTATTTTCATAATTTTGTAAATTAATTACATTATCTTTCTAAATTTTTAAAATTAATTACAGTTTTTTCTGAATTTTTTTAAAATTAAATAAATTATTTTCAGAATTTTTTATATTAATTACATTATTTTCATAATTTTGTAAATTAATTAGATTATTTTTTTGAATTTTTTAAATTAATTATATTATTTTTCTGAATTTTTGAAATTAATTTAAATATTTAATACATAATTACCTAGAAAACAAGTTTTTTTTTGTAGCAGGTCATCTGTTAGTTTTAACAGCCAAATTTAACGGAAGGGGGCATTTTGCCTTTGACCTTTAGTACAGGGGGGTCTGGCAAAAAGTTGAATGGATAGGGGGTAAATCTGTTTTCCGCGATAGTACAGGGGACCTTTGTACTATTACCCCTACTTTGTTTTACTTTTCTTTTGAGTTTTAATGAATTTATGCATATTTCTTCCATCGATTTTATTATGTCTTTAGTAGGCTAAATCCTTTATTCTTAGTAAAGGCTCTAGAGTCATGATTTTACTATTGTGAGATCAAATCGGGTTTTATAAATTCTAAATTTCATATTTTTACTCTTTTTGATTTAATGCCAAAATTATTGATGTTTGGTTTAAGCCTGATCAACTTAGATTTTAATCTGAATAGTTATAACTTTTCTTAGAAACTTTGGATGCTACATTATTGATAGGAATCTGCAAGCGACTGATTGGCTTGCGAATTAATTAGAAAAAGAGTAAAATCTGATTTATAGGAGTGAAGGCAACTCTCTCCCACGTCTAGGGAAAGGTCTCTCCCTGCGTTTAATCAACCACTTAATTAAATCCTATAAGTGAACCTTAGGGTTGTTAAGGAGGTTAGGGATCCTATTAAAAGTACCCGCTTTAGGAATCTTGAGTAGGTGGAGAGTAGGAAGTTTAAGTGAACCTGACTTCTATAGCCTTCCTATGAAATTGGTTTTGAATATGTTTGCATCAATGATCAACTACGTGAATCATGGTCTAGATTGAGTCTTTACTGGAAATTCTTAATCCACTGAGTTTAAAAACAATCATTCTTCGTTTACTATTTTTGTTCTCTTTTGTTTAGTAGTTACTTGCAAATAAACCACCCCCCCTTTATTGGTCTCTACCATCTCACATAATTGGTCATTTTAAGAAATTAGAAATGTCCTGAAATCTCTGTGGAACGATCCTTTTACCACTTGCTACAGTCTTAATTGATTATTGCGTGGTGAATTGTATTACTTTATTTTTGACGGATTCGGCAACCATCAAATTTTGGCGCCGTTGTCGGGGATTTCATTGGTACTAATTTTGATCTCTTTGTTTTATGACCAGGTCCTCTCGTTCGCAACTGATTCCGTGCAATCCAGAGATAACAAGAATAGAAACTCAGTATAGAAAGTGAGCTAAAAGATAGAGGGCAGAATCCGAAGAAATAGATCCAGAGGATAGTTCTTCACAATCACAATCACTTGACTCTTTCCCAGACCCGGGATAGAGTTTGTTTGCTGAAGGAGAAAACCCAGTTCCTATAGCTCTAGAAATGGATCCTCCTAGGAATGACCAGCCATAAAATCCACCAAAAAGGACCCTTAGGGAACTAAACTAAGGTCCAGAATAGGATACATACTTTTGTATCAACTACCCTCCCGTGGAACCAAACACCATTCACAACCTTAAAAAGTTCCATGGCCATGCCGTAGAAAACTCCTTCAAACACCTCCAGAGCCTTCATTGGGAGTGTGACACCCTTAAGCACCCTCAGGTTACCATAGAGAGAGCTAGACTTAGGACATTCCTGTGGTCCTTAGAGGACAAAGCTAGGAGTTGGTTCCTTAGCCTACCCCACAACTCCATCACAACATGGCCCTAAATGTCACTAGTCTTCATGAACAAATATTGGTCAGCTAGCAAGGCAGGAGTAGCAAGGGAGAATTTGGTGGCCATTCAGTAGAAGGATAATGAGGATTTTGGAGAGTATTATTAGCGCTTCAAAGATTTGCAAAAGATTTGCCCAACACATGGAGTTCCAGATCAATCTCTTATACAATATTTTTATGATGGTATGTACTTGAAGGACAAGGAGAGTTTGGATGCAGCTGCAAGAGGTGCCTTGCAAGACTTAACTCCCACCAGAGCAATGACACTTATCCAAACAATAGCAGAAAATTGCTATCAAAATGGTCCGGGAGCGAAAGCAGTGCCCACTGGTAATGTATCTTCCATTGAACAAAAATTGAGTGAAATTTCTGACCCTGTTAATAGCATATATGCAGGCCAATCTCAAGTACAGATGCAACAAGTGGCGGCATGTGGAGTTTGCAGCCAAGTAGGACACCCAACCTATGAGTGTCTCTTGGTAATGGGAACCATAGAAGAGGTGAATGTAGCAGTCCAATATCACCAGCAGCATGGGAAGTATCCCTTTCAGAACTTTTACAATCCGGGGTGGAGGAATCACCTAATTTTGAGTTAGGCTCCTCAACAAAACCAACAACCACAACAACAATATCAGCCACCTTTTAACCTGCAGAATTTCAAACCAAGGCCAGATCAGTTGCAGTTGCCAGCTCCACAATAACCCCTACAAATCACCGATGTCCCTATTGAGGAGACACTTAAACAGTTCATGAAGTCTACTCAAGCTAAACCTGGAAAAGCGGATAGGGGAGCTGATCGTGAACAAATAGGAGTAGGGAGGTAGGTTACCATAGTTAATAAACCGAAGCATAATGTTAGTTCTATGACATTAAGAAGTGGAGCAGAAATTCCAGACAGACTTGACTCTTCCCTAGACCTGGGGAAGAGGCCAGAAACAGTTCCACTGCCAACAAAATTTGAGCCCGAAGCGGAAGTGATACCTGAAAAACCAACCCAGATCGATCCCATTCCAGAGCCACTGGTACAGAAGGAGCAATAGATAATCCCTCTCCCTTTTCCAGAAAGGTCTGAAAAGGCCAAGAAGGTAAGGGAAGAGAAAACTATTTTAGATATCTTTCGAAAAGTAGCTATAAATGTTCCTTCGCTTGATATGATTGCGTAAGTTCCCAAGTATGCCAAGTTTCTTAAAGAACTATGTACCAACAAAAAGAAGCTTGCAGGTGTAGAAAGGGTCAATTTGAATGAGAACGTGTCGGTTATTTTTTAGAAGAAATTGTCTAACAAATGCAAGGATGGACGAACTTTTATCATTCCATGTAAAATTGGTGACCAGAGCATAGAGAAGGCACTGTGCGACTTAGGGGTTGGGATTAATGTCATGTCATTGACCATTTTTCAGACTCTTAATATTGGAGAATTGAAAGAAACTAGGGTTGTAATTCAATTAGCTGATAGATCAATTATATACCCTATAGGAGTCATTGAGGATATACTAGTTCAAGTTAATGATTTTGTTTTTCCAGCTGACTTCTATGTTGTAGATATGGACAACGAACACTCAACAAAATCTACAAAGATACTACCGGGCAGACCCTTCTTGAGGACAACAAGGGCAATGATTGATGTGGCTAGAGGATGTTTGACATTGGAATTTAGCGGTGAACTTATTAAATTCAATATGTATGATGCCATGAGATTTCTAAATGAAGTTCACAGTGTTAATTTCATAGATGTCATTGATCTTGATGCTGACGATATTCATGAATTAAATGCTAATGACCCATTGGATTATGTTCTTAGCAGAAGCATTGATCAGTCGAAAATGCAGGAATTGGAAAAAAAAGTGGAAATTAGTGAAAACATCAAAAAGACTATTTTTGAGCTAAATGTTTTTAAATCTTTTTCTGATGTTCCTGAAACTTTTGAACTACCAGAGACACACAACAAACCTCTCCCTTCAGTTTTGCAAGACCCAGACTTGGAGCTAAAAAATTTGCCAGATCACCTCAAGCACTCTTTCCCAGGTCTGGGAAAGAGTCTTCCAAAGATCAATTCCAGGAAGCTATCAAAATTGGAGGAAGAAGGGCTTGTGAGAGTAATGAAGGAGCACGAGGATGATACGATCCCAGCCGGAGCCAACCCTAGTGCCGCACCCGCAGGCGCAACCACCCGCGCCAAGGCCCGAGCCTTGGAGGATGCATCCGCGAGCCTCCCATTGCCGCCCACGGGTCCGATCACTCGTGCCAGGGCCCGCGCCCTACAAGTGAGGCTCAGTAGCCTCATCCATATGGAACTGAAGGCAGAGACAGCCTCGGAGGAAGCCAGCCTGCGCGCACCCCAGCCGCGCCTTGTAACCCTAATCCGCACCGCGTCCGCGCCTACGGATGGGCTACACATGGCCACCTCGGACCTTTAGGTCCACCAGCGCCCTTTTCCTATTTTTGACCAGACCATGATCATTTATAATACAAGAGAGGAGTCCAGGCCAAAAATCAGGAGAAACGCCCGAAGGATTTGGGACAGGCCCAAATCACAAGCCCGCATTGGACAGCGAAAGCCACTGCCGAGCCTTTTAAAGATTGGAGCATATTTTCTCGCACAATATTCAGTCAAGAACTTAATATATGTGTTAAGAAGTTTCCCTCCAAATTTCAGTGGGAACTCTTGAGGGAATAAGGAAAACGCCTTGTTTCCTTAAAACGTGATTCGGCGGACCCGCAAGCAAAGCCACTTGGGCCTTTTGACCTAAACGGCGGAGCCTGCACTTCTATCATTATTATTAGACTTTATTTATGTTAATTTAGGGTTTCAGAACTTATTTGGAAGGGTGGCTTGTTGCCAATTTCGTTTAAGTCATTATTTAGAAACTAAACTAGTTTCCATTTTTGGAATTAGGGTTTTGCGCTTCCTTAAAAAGGAGCCGCCCATGTTATTTTCAGCAGACTTTGATTATTGATTATTGAAAGCATATTGCTTTGGATCTTTATCCACTTGTTCTTGATGAACCTTGCAACTAATTGAGTTTCGTGCATTCGATTAGCTTGTCAAGTAAAACTTGAAAGCACCTTTCATTGAGTCATCCGTTCTTTGGATTGCCAAGCATTGCGATTTGGAGATTCAAAGGTTTGACGCAAGATCCTCAAGGGATTCTGCGTGGAGTGCCAAGCATTGCGACTTGGAGATTCACGTGTCTTCTTCGAGTTATTTTCCGCATTGAAAGCCACGTCGTCGGACAACGATCTAAGGAGGGCGTTCTAGCCTACAAGGAACGCAACAGTTGGTAGCGGAGCTCAGCTGTCCCGACTTGGTAAATCTATCCCTTTAATTATTGCGTTTTCTTTGTTAGAATTGGTATTCCTTCTTCTCTTCTACACCAATTCTCTTGCGTGCTGTGTGTTAGTTGTCTTGTGTCAATTGTATCTTGTGTGTGCGATTAGTGTGCAAATCAACCCAACGATTTATAGGTCTTTACTATTGTCAAAAAACAAAAAAAAAACAAAAACAAAGTCCCCCAAAGTGTCTTAGTTAATTTGTGTTTTCAGTTGCATTGAATTTCAAAAAAAAAAAAAGTGAAACAATTTCGTCAAAAACAGAACAGGGGCGAAATCAGTACCATTCAAAAAAAGAAAGAGAAAAAGAACTTCAGAATCAAATACTAGAGTGAATTTGTGACTCATAGCAAAAAGAATCATTGGATTTCGAATTGGGAATCAAAAGTTGTGGTAAAAACAAGTTTCAAAACCCTAATCGCATGCCATCAGCGTTTTTGAGTTTATAAACTAACTCAATCCGTTTGTTTTGAGCTTTTTCTTGACTCCATAACTACTGTGCCTATCTACTCTGTAGTATACTTGATTGATTGATTGATCTTTGCAATTGATTCGGGTATATTACCTCAAAATTTTCTTTCTACACTAGTTTTCTTTGTGTGTCTCTTTGGCAGCCTTTCTTGAAATTTCTTTGAGTCAGGTTCATCTTGGACACTTGGAGACGGATCTGGACAGTTGCTTTGAGAGATTTTGTGAGATTAATAGAGAGACAAACACGAGCGTAAACACGTGAGGGAGTGATAGTTTTAGGCAATTTTACGCTTGCAATTTTCTTTTGTGAATTTCAGGATGTCAGGAAATTTAGAAAGGGAACCAACGGCTGTGAATGATGTAGCCAAGGCCTTGCAAGACATAGCAGCTCAGCTCCAGGACATGGCAGCTTGGAGACAGCAAGTCGAGACTAGGGAACGTGAGAATCGAGCTCCACAAGCCCCCGGGGCACACTTTGCGCAACACCTAAACCCTAGAGTGGACCGAGAAGCATATGTGCCTCCACCGGGTGATGATCAGCCTAGTGAGCATGAGGCCAAGGGTTCTGAAGATGGGTATGATGAGGAGTTTCACATGGCAGGACCGAGGGGTTTTCACATGCGCCGAGGAGGTGCACATGGACGCGGCAGACACGCCTTTGGTAGGCGAGACCGTAACTTAGAACAGCCGCGTCGCGAGGAGCGCGAGCGAGTCGACAATCACCTTGGGAGTGTCAAGCTCAAGGTTCCACCTTTCGAAGGAAAAGATGATCCCGAGGCATACTTAACTTGGGAGCGAAAGATGGAAGCGATTTTTAGGTGTCACACCTACACGGATGAAAAGAAAATAAGGTTAGCTTCCGTGGAGTTCTTTGGATACGCTGCCCATTGGTGGGAGCAAGTGAATGAGGATGTGAGAGGACCCGTAACTACTTGGGAGAACATGAAGTATGTGATGAAGAGGAGGTTTGTTCCACTGTACTATCATAAGGACCAACTTCAGCGCTTACAAAAGGTTACCCAAGGGTCCAAGACCGTGAATGATTATCACAATGAGTTGGAAGTTCTTTTGGCGAGGGTTAATGTGATAGAGGATGAGGATTCGAAGATGTCTAGGTTTATGAGTGGGCTGAATTCAGAGATAGCTAACGCCTTAGAGTTGTGCCAATATAGGACTTTGGAGGAGATGCTTCACATGGCCGTGAAGATCGAGAGGCAACGCAAGGCTAAGGCAGCCTACTCTAAGCCGTCTACTTTTGTGTCACGGACTTCCACTTGGAACAAGTCTACGTGGCCCAAGGGGAATAAGGACAGCAAGGAAACACCCAAGGTATCTAAACCTTCTTATGGAACCAAAGGTAATTCGGCAAACCCTACTCCTTCTAAAGTTCCTATTACTAGTACTAACCGTGTGCCTACAAGAGACATTGTGTGCTTTAAGTGTAGTGGCCGAGGCCATAAGCAGGCCGAATGTCCCAACAAGAGAGTTCTGATTATTAGGGATAATGGAGAGATGGACTCGGAGGATGATTATGAGTTGGTAGAGGATTCGGAAGAAGAAAGTGAGGGAGAAGAGGCAGCCGATCATGAAGCTAGGGTTTGTGAACCGGTTACCCTAGTAGTTCGGAGGAACTTGAGTGTGCAGCCAAGGGCCGAAACATGTGAGGAGGAACAAAGGGAGAACTTATTCCATGCTAGGTGCCACATTGGTACTAAGGTATGCTCTCTTATTATTGATAATGGCTCATGTACTAATTGTGCTAGTACGCTTCTTGTGCACAAATTAGGGTTACCTATGGTGAGACATCCAAAGCCGTACACTTTGCAATGGATGAATGATGGAGTCGGCCTTAAGGTGTCTAGGCAAGTGTTGGTGAGCTTTTCTATTGGGAAATATAGAGATGAGATATGGTGTGATGTTGTCCCAATGCAAGCGTCACATGTGCTACTTGGCCGTCCATGGCAATTTGACCGCAACGCCACTCACGAAGGGAGGAGCAATCGGTACAAGCTTGAGAAGGAAGGAGTGAAGGTCACACTTGCACCCCTTACCCCTAAGCAAGTGCTCGAGGACCATCTCTGGTTAGAGAAGTCCTATGCTGAATTTGAGGCCTCACGACTTCTAGACAAAAGAATTGATGAAAACAGCCCCCGTGAAAAAAGTGAGCACGGGTTTGAAAGAAAAGAAAAGAATGAAAACAACCCCCGTGAAAAAAGTGAGCACGGGTTAAAAACAGAAAAGAAAGAGCTTGAAAAAGAAAAGAAAAGGCAAGAAAAGGAAAAGAAAGTAAACTTGTATGCGAAAGCAAAAGATTTGCGCCGAGCGCTTGTTTTACAAAAACAGTTTTGCGGCGAGAATCGCCCTTTGATTCTTCTTCGCTTTAAACCTTTTTGTTTGAGCACTACTAACCTTGATCCTTTAGCTTCTGTGCCTTCTTCTATCTTGACTGTTTTGCAGGAGTTCAAGGATGTAACACCCGAAGAGATGCCAGCCGGTTTGCCCCCAATCCGCGGCATAGAGCACCAAATTGATTTTGTACCGGGTTCGACTATCCCAAACAGACCAGCCTATAGGAGCAACCCCGAGGAGACCAAGGAACTTCAGCGGCAGGTTGATGAGCTCCTTAGCAAGGGATATGTCCGGGAGAGCTTGTCTCCATGCGCCGTTCCAGTGCTTCTAGTGCCAAAGAAAGATGGAACTTGGCGAATGTGTGTTGACTGCCGAGCGGTCAACAAAATTACGGTAAAGTATCGTCACCCCATACCTCGCTTAGATGATATGTTAGATGAGCTTAGTGGTAGTGTAATTTTTTCTAAAATTGACCTAATGAGCGGCTATCATCAAATTAGAATGAAAGAGGGTGATGAATGGAAAACGGCTTTCAAAACAAAATATGGTTTGTATGAATGGTTAGTGATGCCGTTTGGATTAACTAATGCCCCAAGTACCTTCATGAGACTTATGAACCATGTTCTTAGGCGTTTTATAGGCAAATTTGTTGTTGTATACTTTGATGACATCTTAATTTATAGCAAATCTTTGCATGAGCATGTTACGCATCTTAAGGAAATTTTTCTGACCTTGCGTGAGGAGAAGCTTTATGCTAAGCTCTCCAAGTGCTCTTTTGCTTTAGAACAGGTTGACTTTTTAGGGTTCCTAGTGGGCAAGGACGGTGTGAAGGTGGATGAAGCGAAGGTGCAAGCGATCAAGGAGTGGCCTACGCCAAAAACAGCAAGCGACATCCGCTCCTTTCACGGCTTAGCTTCCTTTTATCGTCGTTTCATTCATGATTTTAGTACTCTTGCTGCCCCACTTAATGACCTAACTAAGAAACATGTTGATTTCAGGTGGGAGGAACCTCAAGAGACCGCATTCCAAGCGTTGAAGGACAAGCTGTCCAGCGCGCCCGTGTTAGCCCTTCCCGACTTTGACAAACCGTTTGAGTTGGAGTGCGACGCAAGTGGACTCGGTATAGGTGCTGTTTTGATGCAAGAGAAGAAGCCAATAGCCTTCTTTAGTGAGAAGCTCAAGGATGCACAGCTGCGTTATCCAACGTATGACAAAGAGCTTTATGCACTAGTTAAGGCCTTCGAGGTTTGGCAACACTACTTGATGCCAAGGGAATTTGTGGTGCACACCGACCACTTGAGCCTCAAATACCTAAAGGGACAAGGGAAGTTGAATAGGAGACATGCCGTGTGGCTGGAGTTCTTAGAAGCTTTCCCTTATCACATCAAGTACAAAGAAGGAAAAGACAATGTTGTTGCCGACGCATTGTCTAGAAGGTATGTCTTGATCTCTTCGTTAAGTGTCAAATTTTTAGGGTTTTCTCAAATAATTCCACTCTACCCTACTGATTTGGATTTTGGTGAGATCTATAAGACTTGTGATTCCATGGCTGATGTGAAATTTTATACGCATGATAACTATCTGTTTCGGCGCAAGCGCCTTTGCATTCCTAAGTGTTCTTTGCGTGAATTACTTGTGCATGAATCACATAGTGGTGGATTGATGGGCCACTTTGGCATTAATAAAACCTATGACATGCTGAAATCACACTTTTATTGGCCTAAGATGAGACGTGATGTTGTGCGTGTGATTGCTAGATATGTAGTTTGCCAAAGGGCAAAATCTCGGTTAGCTAGTCATGGTGAGTTTATGCCGCTGCCCGTACCTTCCCAACCTTGGACCGATCTGTCCATGGACTTCATTGTAGGTTTACCTAAGTCTTGGGATGGTAAGGATGGTATATTTGTTGTTGTGGATCGATTTTCCAAAATGGCGCACTTTTTGCCTTGTAAAAATACTAATGATGCGTCTCAGGTTGCTAATATATTCTTTAGAGAGGTAGTCCGCCTCCATGGTATGCCTATTAGTATTGTTAGTGACCGTGATGGAAGATTTTTGAGCCACTTTTGGCGAGTGTTGTGGAGTCGCCTTGGAACTAAATTGTTGTATTCGACGTCTTGTCACCCTCAAACCGACGGCCAAACTGAGGTAGTTAACCGTACTGTGGGGTCTCTTTTACGCTCTTTAGTTACCAAGCATATTTCTAAATGGACTGATCATTTGCCTTTCATGGAGTTTGCTTATAATCGTTCAATCCATTCTACTACAAATTGTTCACCTTTTGAAGTAGTTTATGGCTTTAATCCGCTAACTCCCATGGATTTGACCCCTTTGCCTTTGAGTGATGTTTCTAACTTAGATGGACAGCAGCGGGCAGAACACATCAAACAGATACATGCGAAGGCTAAGGCAAACATTGAGCGCACTAATGAGCGCCTAGTGCGCAAGCACAATGAAGGCCGCAAGACCGCGTCCTTTCAAGTTGGCGATTGGGTGTGGCTGCACCTAAGACGTGAGAGATTTCCAGAGAGGAGGAAAGGAAAATTATCCGCACGGGGAGATGGCCCGTTTCAGATTGTTGAGAAGATCAACAACAATGCTTACCGCCTCGACCTTCCAAGTGAGTATGGTTCAATACATGGAACCTTTAATATTTCTGACTTACGGTTGTTTGATGCAGGTGATGAGGATGTTGCTGATCTGGATTCGAGGGCGAATCCTTCTCAAGATGGAGGGGATGATACGATCCCAGCCGGAGCCAACCCTAGTGCCACACCCGCAGGCGCAACCACCCGCGCCAAGGCCCGAGCCTTGGAGGATGCATCCGCGAGCCTCCCATTGCCGCCCACGGGTCCGATCACTCGTGCCAGGGCCCGCGCCCTACAAGTGAGGCTCAGTAGCCTCATCCATATGGAACTGAAGGCAGAGACAGCCTCGGAGGAAGCCAGCCTGCGCGCACCCCAGCCGCGCCTTGTAACCCTAATCCGCACCGCGTCCGCGCCTACGGATGGGCTACACATGGCCACCTCGGACCTTTAGGTCCACCAGCGCCCTTTTCCTATTTTTTACCAGACCATGGTCATTTATAATACAAGAGAGGAGTCCAGGCCAAAAATCAGGAGAAACGCCCGAAGGATTTGGGACAGGCCCAAATCACAAGCCCGCATTGGACAGCGAAAGCCACTGCCGAGCCTTTTGAAGATTGGAGCATATTTTCTCGCACAATATTCAGTCCAGAACTTAATATATGTGTTAAGAAGTTTCCCTCCAAATTTCAGTGGGAACGCTTGAGGGAATAAGGAAAACGCCTTGTTTCCTTAAAACGTGATTCGGCGGACCCGCAAGCAAAGCCACTTGGGCCTTTTGACCTAAACGGCGGAGCCTGCACTTCTATCCTTATTATTAGACTTTATTTATGTTAATTTAGGGTTTAAGAACTTATTTGGAAGGGTGGCTTGTTGCCAATTTCGTTTAAGTCATTATTTAGAAACTAAACTAGTTTCCATTTTTGGAATTAGGGTTTTGCGCTTCCTTAAAAAGGAGCCGCCCATGTTATTTTCAGCAGAATTTGATTATTGATTATTGAAAGCATATTGCTTTGGATCTTTATCCACTTGTTCTTGATGAACCTTGCAACTAATTGAGTTTCGTGCATTCGATTAGCTTGTCAAGTAAAACTTGAAAGCACCTTTCATTGAGTCATCTGTTCTTTGGATTGCCAAGCATTGCGATTTGGAGATTCAAAGGTTTGACGCAAGATCCTCAAGGGATTCTGCGTGGAGTGCCAAGCATTGCGACTTGGAGATTCACGTGTCTTCTTCGAGTTATTTTCCGCATTGAAAGCCACGTCGTCGGACAACGATCTAAGGAGGGCGTTCTAGCCTACAAGGAACGCAACAGAGGAGGCTGTTGAATGGAGGATAGCTAACATTATGGGGATCTCTCCTTCCATCTGTGGTGTAATCCACAGTCTACCTGCCTAATAAAGAAGGAACGGGCATTGTCGAGTCCAAGACAATAAAAGGGACGCTACATGGGAGGCAACCCATGCATTTTGGAAATGGGTATGCTGCCTAACCTTTAGACTCATCAAAAGACAAAAATGGCCGACAACCATTATCAGAAGACGACAAAGAACATGGCCGACACCAGTTGTCAAGACACCAAGGAGACGTGGCAGACAAGTTTTGCTAAAAGACGAAGACTTTTAGAAAAGATAGATTCCTTATCTTTTAGTTTCTCAAAATGTAATCTTATTTGAAGTCCGCTTGGACTCTTTTATTATGGTACCTCTATAAAATAGGAGAAAGACCTCAGTTTGAGGCAGAATCAAAAATATTACCCACAAAATTTCTGACAAGGATTCAAAAATCTTGAGCAAAGATCTCAGTAAGTTTTAAACGCTTTAAATACTTTAAACGCTTTCTTTAAATACTTTGAAGCTTTCTTTAATTTAAAAGCTTTCTTGAATTTTGAATTTCTCTGCATACATATCATGGGTATTTTTGATAAACTCGCCAACTGTTTAGCTTTACTAAGAACAGATAGAGTCTCAGACTTAGAACAATTAAGAAATGAACTTATATCTCATGCTAACTTTCTAGAACAATCATACGTTCAAAACCTTAATGAAGATGGTAATGACGAAAATGATAATGCTGTTCCTATACCACAAGAAAGAACACCCTTATGGAATGAAGATTTAATCAAGATAGAATTAATGAGAAATATGATAATTGCTACAAATAAAACTATAGATAGAATCATGACCACAATGAACAGAAACCAAACACTCAGAAATAACATGAGACTAGTAGTTCATTATACAAACACTGTTCATAATACTGTTCCTAGCAGCAATACCGTTTACAGAACAAATGATCATCCTTATGTTATTAGACAAAGACCAGTCTCTGTTAGACCTCCTTTTCATAGTCAGGCACCTATTACTAGACCTTCATCTTCATCCTCATGACCTTTTTCTTTATCTTCACAATAACTTAATACAATAGACCAAATCATCCGTATGAACACTGATATGATCGAACCTATGAATACTAATAACTATATAAGACTCTCTAATGGAACATACCAAAGACAATCCAGTTTGTAAATGGTAGCGGAGACAAGTAACTCTCTTTTAGGAGAGGGTAAGGGTAAGGATGTTATGATTCCTCCCAACTGGTAACATTAGGCATTGGTCAGCCGTGAAATCCGTTGGTTTAGCCATAAAACCCAGAGAGGTAGGTGGTCCAAGTGGTGGTCTCGACTAAATTACCTAAAAGTTTTTGTAGTAAGAGTCTAAGAAGAACCATAATACTTTAACTTTATCTTTTATTGAAAGACTGTTATTTATCTTCAAAATCATGGAAAGATTTGGAAATATCTTTGGTAGTTCTAGTAAAAACAATAATAATAATCATGAAGAAATTAATGATGACTTAGAAGATTACAATAGACAAGAGGTGCATATTGCTAAAGTAGAACAACAACTAAGAAATTGGACAATACCTGAAGAAAAGGTAAAAAACATATATGAGATAGGATCATTTAAACTATTTCATGACTATATAATAGAAACGACAGAAAAAACAATCCCAATAAACTCTTCACAAAAAAGGTCCAAATGATCGATGATAAGAGTCCGGGAGATACTGAGCAGGATCGGCCTGATCTGGGCTGGTCGGGAACACTGTACTGGGGTCTTCGTCACCTGCAAAGCGCCGGAGGGGGTCTCCGGCGTAAACACTCAGATGCCAAAGTCAGTGTGAGTAGTCAAAATGGTAGGGGTTCAGTACGCTGTCTTAGGCTTACCCTCTTGTCTGAAAAGGTGGGGGTATTTATAGGCAAAAGAAGGAGTGTACCGACAGGGGGTAGGAATTATCCCTGGTAGGTGTCGCTGGGGTGATAGATGTCGCTGGGGTGGCAGGGAGTGATGTCATGCGGGATGACGTCATGCGGAGTGACGTCATGGATGACCTGGGATGGGATGCCGCCGTGCGGATGTCGCATGAGAGCTCCCCCCGCTGATGTCGACCATCCTAGGGTCGGCCGCCAGGCTAAGGGCGGTAAGAATAGGGTCTCGTCTCCCTCGGCGGGTACAGTATGCTGGCCGAGTTACCCAGCGGGGTAGTGGAGATGCCGCTTCTGTGGTATCGATAGTTATCATATGCCCAAACGAAAACTAGCCCGAGTGTTTACCAAGGGCTATCACCGCGTCTCCGGTCTTGCCCCTTCAAAGGTTTCTGCATTAATGAGGGCTCGATAGTCGATAAAGGTATATCTTCAGAGTGCCTTTTTCTGGAGTCTATAAATAAGCCTTTTACTTTGCACTTGCTTTATAACTCTCACAACTTTTTCACCTCTCTCTTCGAATTTCCTTATCTCTCTTCTTTCTATGGACGAAGTCACCAAAAACTTCCTGCTCTCCAAAACCCATGCCCTGAGGAACCTAATTCAGGCAGACACCGATTTCCTGGGGTAACTGAGTATTAAGACCTCGGAGGAAATACTGGAGCTCCAGGGGATGCTGACTCCCCTGCAAGCTAGGCAGACTGCTGTTACCATGGAGGATTTCAGCCCTGTAGAGAAGGTGGTGAAGTTGTCTGCGGCTGTTTCCCAGATTCAACTACTTATGGCCATGCTACAGCACAGGAAGGATCTGCTGGGGTGCTGCTTAAAAGGCATGAGGGCCTATTCTTCTGAACTGACTGCTCTTGCGGATGCCCTGAGGGAAATTCCTTTCCTGGAGTGGGAGGATGATGACGCTGGGTCGAATGCCTGACCAGCGATAGGGATCCTCTTGGCGTGTCTTTCTGTGCTCCTCTAGGGCCACCTTTTTTAACCCCGGGCCTAGAGGAGCCATTTTGCACCATTTTTCAGTGTTAACGGATTGGGCAACGATTTCGGTGCTTTTCGGTTGGTATAGACTTTCAACAGTTGCGAAGTCAGATCTTTCCCCCAATAGTCGTTATCCCTGATAGTATTAATTGTCCTCGATAATACGCGAAAAGGCAGGCACGCTTCCTCGCCTCGGCTATATAATGGGGCTCTTCCTTTCTTTTCCCTGTTCATCTCTTCTTTTCTTCTTTCTTCTTACTCTTACTGATATTTCCATGGCTGACTCCCGTTTTTTGTATACTGCTGCCCGTGATTCTCCTCCGACCCCTCCAACTTCTCCCGACTCCGACAATCCTCCTCCCTCACCTCACTGGAGGCCTGCCAGACGTTCTGCAAAGTGCCAGGGTCGCAAGAAATTGAAGAAAACAAAGAAACAATCTTTTGAATCCTTCTTTGCCAACTTTGAACCTCACTATCTCTCGCTGCGGCAAAAGGATGAAGCGTCACCATCAGTTCCTTGTCCTTTTCCCAAGGATAGGACTTCTGTGCAAGATGCCGCTCCAGGACTGGTTGCCCCGACCCTGGAGGAAGGCTCCCACGCCGCTTCAAAGGAGGAAACTGCCCCCACGATAGGTTCCGTGGCTAGGCTTGGTAAAAGACCTTTCAGGATTGACGAGCCCTTTCCTTTTTACAATAGTGGGCCATCATCACCTCCGGAGGATTATGATTATGTCTACGACATACACTGGGCGGACAAAGACTGGCGATGTCGTACTCGTTGTAGATGCCGCTGACTTTCTCTTTCAGTAAATAAAATAGAATAAAATAAAATGTCATTTGCCTTTTTCTTTTCGCTTTTGGTATGATGCCGCTCTATGGGATAACTGCCGCTAGACAGCCAATTACCGCTTCATACGACCATTTTTCTAGGGTTTCTTATAATTAACGAGTCTTTCTTTTGTGAAATTCGAGGCGAGCGCTTGACTTTAAGTTTTCTGTCAGGGTCTTTCCACATGTCCCGCTTGTCCCATACGTGTCCTGCTGTGATAGGTTGCCCTTCTACCTGACTTTTCCACCGTCTCTTTTAAAAGGAAAAACGCTTCTTCTTTGTACCCTTTTGCTCCTTTTTATACTTCACAACTCTCTTCATTTTTTGCTCGCTCCGAGGAAATTCTCTCGTTCGCATCCAGACGATTCACCTATTAATTTCAGTCTTCTCTCTCAAGGTACTCTGCTCGATCTTGCTTTGATTTTCCTTTGCTGCTTTATCTATCATGCCTCGCACGAGATCTCAATCTAGTTCTTTAGTTATCCCTAGGCCACTTTCTCGATATCCTGAGCTTGAAAACATCCCTAGGATCTTTACTTGCCCTACTGTCTTACGCCTTGAACTGGAAAGCAATAACATTACCTTCCCCCGCGGTTATCGCCCCACTATTCCTTCTGACACTATGAGGCTTCATAGCCGGCTCTGGAAGACTTATAGGATTCTTTATTTTAAGATGTTTCAATATGGGTTCCGCCTCCCAGTTCATGACACGCTAGAGCGTGTGCTACGCGAGCACGGGCTTAACCCTGCGCAAATCACCCCTTCCTCATGGAGTTGCATCTACACCTTCCTTCGTGCTTGCGAGTTAAAAGATATTCTTGCTCCCTCTGTCGCTTTATTTCGCAAGTTCTTGACTCTGGTTTTTTGCGACGGCTTCATTAATATTATTCCAAGATGGGATGACGCCCTAGTGAGGCCTTTTTGGCAAAAAATTCAAGGATTTGAGGAGAACGTCGAAGACTGGAAGAGCGGTTTCTTCGTTGTCGAATTACCCTCTCGCCTGTGGCATTCTGACTTCAACCCGGAGGTAGTTGATTGGGTGAAGCCAGCGCCTCTGTCTAGGGAAGAGTTGGGTCAGGCCAACGCTTTACTGGAGATGGAGTCCTCTTTCAAGATCTGAAACTTTGCTTTGTACAGGCCTTTAACTGAGTGTACCATAGGTGAGCTTTTGAGCTTTGCCGCTGCCTTACTTACCCCTTGTTTACTAACATAACTTTTCGCAGGGAAGACTATCACTCGCCCGCTCTCCGAAGGTGACGCTTCTCATAAGGTTGTCGGGCCTTCAACGACTGCTCCCTCTACTTCCACTGGGGCTCGAGCTGATCACTGTATGCCCATAAAGAAAAGAGCTTTAGACAAGATTCTTTCTAGGGAAAGCGGTTCCTCCCTCCGCACTTCCCGCTTCGTGGAGAACTGGTTACCAGTCGGAAGAAGAGGTCCGGGTCTGGTTCGCTAGTGACTGAGATAAAGATTTTCTCCTACGGAGTCGAGGACATGGAGGACATGGATATGGAACTGAGCCTCTGCCCGGCTTCCTCAGCTCAACGAAAGAAACTAAGGGAGGCGAGCGAAGCTCAAGTGACAAGGATGACTGCTCGATCTCCTCTTGCCAACACTACAAATACCGTCGCTTCCCAGACTGCCGTTTCTCCTGACACCACTAAGGGGGGTGCCGCTTCACTGGGTGGCACTTCCTCGACTCTAGGGTTGCCTGCCCCTAACAAGACCTCCCCTGCCGCGATGATGCCGCCATCTGCTGTAGATTCCACTCCTGTCATAGAGCCTCCACACTCGCCCATTGGCCCCTGTATTCCTGACGTGCCTCCATCAGTCCCAAGTGGACCTGGTTCTTCTCACTCTCCCCCGAAGTCCCCTTGTCCGTTGTTCCTTACTTCAATTCGAGATATTGGGGGCTCAGGCGGTATCTCCGCCCCTTCCTTTGTTGCTGATCTTTCCCATGACGGGCCTCAAGGGGCCCCTTCTCACCGGCTAAATCTGTCAAAATTTAGGACTGATGGGTTCCGCGCCCTGGGTATATCAGACCCCTTGTCGCAAGATCAGCCCATGGCTATCTTGGCATGTGAAATGTTTCGCGCCTCCGAGGACGAAAGTAGGCTACTGCAGCTTCCTCTTGAGTTTCAGTATGTACGCGTCATGAACAACTGCCTTACTGCCTTTCGACAACTTCATTACTACATCAAGGCTCGTGGTACACAATCTCAAAACTCTGGTGCCCTAGCAAAGGTAGAGGAGCTGTCGCGACTCCACAAACGCGCTCAAGCCGAACTGCGCGAGTAGGCTTGAGCGTCGCGCTGACCTCACTCGGGAAAGGTCCAAAGGAAAAGCCCAGGTTGAAGCTTTGGAGGCTGAGCTGGTGGCTGAAAGAAAGAAGAACTCTTTCCTTTTTGAGGAGATATCATCCTGCGATGCCGACCTGACGAAAGCTTCCACGAAGGTGGCCTGGTGGAAGAAGAAGACTGAACAAGCCTTTATCGCTGGGGTCACAGATCAGCACCGCGGTAGGGTCGCTGATCCCGCTGAGGTCGCCAGGTATGACTCCGTGAGGATGAAAGAGATTGATGAGAGCCAAGAGGGTTTCCTCTCCTTCGAAGAGGAGTAATAAGTTAGTGCATGGGGAGGGCCCATTTGATGCCGCTTGATTGGGGGTGTCGCTTCTTTACTTACTCCCTTGTTGTATTATTTTTTCCCATTTGGATTTTGACGTCACCTTCTTGCTTGTAATAATTAACAAATCTTGTAATCTTGACCAAACAATACGTGTTTCTGAACGATGTCGCCCTTTATCACTTGCCGCTTGACTACTTTTTTCTTCGCATTTCGCCTCTTGCGTGCCGTGGTATTGCAACTTGCCGCTCCTTTTCACTGGGTTTGACTGCCTCTTTTTTAGAGCATTTAATGCTCTGACTCCTTTTACTTGATACGGAGGAGACAGTCATGATGCTCTGAGCCCACGTGTCCTCAAAGGGGAGCGCTAAGGGAATAGCGGGCTGAACATGTCTTTTCGCTCCTCAGGGATTGTACCCGTTTCCCGCGCCTCTTGTCCTTGACACGTCACACTCCACGATCGCTTGACCCGTCGTTCCCTTTAATCCTTAGGGTTATAAAAACCCTCACGTGCTCTCTTCTTATCTTTTGTTACCTTTCTCTTTGGAAAACGAAAAGAAAGAAAAGAAAACACAATTCCTCTTCTTCCTCCTACGATCCGCCGCTGCCCGGGTGCTTCGATCTTCCTCTCTCAAAAGGTACCTTCCTATCTATCCTTCGTTTAACCTTGCCCATGGCTCGTAACCGCCGCTATTCCCGCTCTGCTGGGGAGGGGGATATTGATACTACTATTTCCACCATTGCTTCCACCGCCGTCCTTCGACGGCGCCTGCGGAGTTATAATGCCACTCTCGACCAGTTGGAGGGGTATTCTACTGAAGTTGCCCCAAAGTCGCTTCGCCTTAATAGCGAATTATCTGGCAACCGTAAGGTTCTTTATGCTAAAATGTTTCATTATGGTTTTCGGCTGCCTCTAGATCCTTTAATTACCGAGTTACTCTCTGAATTCGATTTAAATGCTGCCCAGTTGAGTCCAAATGCCTATTGTGGCATTTATGCTTTTATAGCCCTTTGTAGATACATAGGAAATGAATCTCCTTCTTTGTTGTTGCTTCGCTCCCTTTTTCAATTATACCACCATAACAATGGCATCATAGCGATATCACCTCGCTATGATGTTAAAGCCCTAAACCCCTTTACCTGGAAGCTGTTGTTCCTCGAATCTTCTGTTGACGCTTGGAAAAAAAGATTCTTCATCGTCAATCTGCCCGAGCCCTTGTAGCGGAGCGGGTTTAATCTAGTCGTCAAAGATGCTGCCTAGGGTGGCAGGCCACACTTAGGACCAGTTGACCAAGGCTGGCTGGACAAGCTACTCAACCTGTCGGGGATTCTTGGTGTTCACACTCGCGAACTCGCATGCCGGGGCAACATCCGGGATTGCATTCAAAGTGAGCACCGTCCCTTCATTCGCTGCTCCCCGTCAGTACTAACTCTAACGTTCTTTTCTTATTTCTACAGATCCTCCCGCCAGGTGGAAACCTGAGTGCATCAAGAAAAGAGAAAGAAGAGCTCAGCAGAAGAAAGAAAAAAAGGCTCTTTCTGCCGTCTCGACCGGTGCCGCTACTGACACCACGAACGCGTCCACTTTTGCGCCTGAGTCCTCTTCTCTTCCTCGAGCGGAGGCTACTACCACATCAACTATTGAGCCAATTTCCTCCCCCAACATTGTTCCTACTCAAGCGTCGTCTTCTCGTCCTCCCCTCGCCAAAAAGAAGAAGAGAACTCTCCGCCTTCGCGTTATCGCTCCTACCCGTCCTCCTGTTCAGGTGGTTTTTACAAACTTTTCTCTGTCTATTTGTTTCGTTCGTTTCTTAATTCCCCTTTTTCTTTCGCGCGTAGGATACCGCTGCTGTTGCCTTTTCTGCTACTTCGCGCGACGACATGGACTTGTCAGGCATTCTTGGCCCCAAGCGACCGCGTCCCAATGAAGACACCCCTTCCGCGGATGACTTTGCTGCTGGTCAGGAAGGGCAGTGTGGCGTCACCAATACTGGCCCCTTGGTGGGCAATCAAGGCTCTGGTCCGCCAGGGAACGAGGCTACCTCCGCGCCGCTTCACTCTTCTTTTGCCGCGTCATCTCCTCCTCCTGGCAATCCCTTGGGCTTTCTGGAGGATCTTGTAGAGGGGGACTTTCCATCCCTACAAACCGGCGGCTTCAATATTGACACTGGACCATCTAATCGTTCCCCTTCGTCCCCTCCGGATGTCTTCTTCGTTCCTGCTGCTGTTCAAACGATCTCTCCTTCTCTTCCCCCCATGGACACTCCGCGCATGGTGGCTGACCTAAGCACTATACTCTCTAGCGGAGCCACCACCCATCAGGTTGATTTAAGTAACATTCTCCAGCGCGGGTTCCCAGCATTAGGAGGCGACAGCTCCCTAGCGACATCCGCCTATCTGGCAGGACATCTGTTGTCGGTTAAGGAGGAGGAGCAGGCCTTCTTCTCTGTTGCCGAAGGTGAGCAACTGGAGCAGATAAGGACCCAACTGTTCTCTGGCTTTCAGGATTTTCATTACTGGTCCAGGAATGTGACAAGAAGAATGAGCTCTCTCCACTCTTCCTCCCAGGAATGGCGCAACGCTAATCACCAGCTCTTGAAAGAAGTCAACAAGTACCAAGGGGAACTTAATAAAACTCAGGAAGAGCTGAGGAAGTGTGTTGAAGAGCGACAATGTGCGGAAGCCAGTTTAGCAGTTGCGAGAGAGGAGCTGGAAGCGGCCAGAGGACGCGAGGCCACAAGGGATGCCGCCCTTCAAGTGGAGCAGGGTAAGAATGCCGCACTTATGGAAGAAACGGCAGACAAATGTAAATGGTTTCTGGAAGAAACTGCGGGCCTCATAGCTGACTGCTTCATTGAGCGTCATGGCCGCAATCAGTTCGACGCTGATGCCATCATCCGCCTCTTCAAGCAGAAGTCTGGGTTCCTCACGGAAGAGGGCTATCGCCAAGCGAAGAGGCCACGACATGACGAGGGGGACGACAGCTTGCCCAGGCCGTAAATGTTACTTCTTTTTTTTGTCCATCGAGCGCCCTCACTTCTTTGCCCTTTTTGTGTTTTTGGGGCCTTTTGCTTAAACAAGTCTCCCCTCTTGTATAAACAGTTTGCACAATTTGCCGTCATTTTACTTTATCAATGATCTTTCTCAATTTGCTTCCGTTAGCCCTTCTTTCAAAACTTGTTGCCACCGTTGAACTGATGTTGCCTGCGCCTTCGAACCTCCATTGCGGAGTCGCAACATGCAATGTCGTCACGTGTTTCTCTCCACGCGATAGAGTAGATCGGATCTTCACCATTATCTTGTACCGTGTTTAAGACAACGGGATCTCCCATTTAGACGCTCTGCCTTTCCGCAGCGTCATTATTTTCTCAAGTGCTTCATCACTTTCACGCTTTACTAAATTTTCTACACATTTTTACTTATAACTTTCGTTAGTAGCGACATATTCCAAAAATTCTTAGTTACCTTGGGTCATTGCCGCGCGTGCTCCCCACTCACTTAGCGCGATCCCTCCGAGGTGTCGCTTGTGCCGATTTTTCTGCACATTTTCACTTATCATTTACATTAGTAGCGACATCTGCTAAAATATCTTGATTACCTTGGGGTGTGGCCGCGTATTTCCCCAACTCACTTGGCGCGATCTCCCCCGATGTCGCTCGTGTCACGTACTCATCCAGCCAAACTTCACCGGGTTTGTCCCTTCCGGTTACTAGCTGGGGTACCGTGACTTCTCACATTTCCTCAATCGGCCGGGAAGTGCCACCTCTCTGTGCGCCGCCTAATCAGGGCCGGCCATCACGAGGATAGGACATTTCACTTCCTCAGCGTTGTCCTCGCACCTCGGAACGTGCCCCTTCTTAACGAGGTGCCTATGTTAGCGCTACCATCGTAAGGATAGGATTTTCACTTGCAAGGTGGAGTTTTTATCTTCCCTAGGGTCGTGCCTCACTTAATGATCATCCGCCTATGTGAGCACGGGCTGTCACAAGGGTAGGACTTTACACCCCCAGGGGAGTCGGGGCGTGCCCTCTCTGGGTTTCCCCAGGATAGGATTTTTCACTCCCGACAGTGCTGGAGCGTGTCTCATCTTAGTGAGCCGCCTGATCAAGGCCGGCCTCACAAGGCCAGAATTTTTCACTTCCAGCACCATATATTCCTAGGATCGCCGGGGCGTGCCTCGTCTTGACGACCCGTCTGTATTAGCCCATTCTGCCCCAAGGCTAGGATTTTTCACCCCCGACATCCTCCTTTCCTTGTTATCTTCACATCACACAGACAACCAACAAGGAACAAGAAATATTTCCACAACAATTGTTAGACCATGCCCAACGACATGTCAAATTCATAATTTCAATTTCCAGACCATGCCCAACGGCATGTCAAATTCATAATTTCAATTTCTAGACCATGCCCAACGACATGTCAAATTCATAATTTCAATTACTAGACCATGCCCAACGGCATGTCAAATTCATAATTTCAATTTCTAGACCATGCCCAATGGCATGTCAAATTCATAATTTCAATTACTAGACCATGCCCAACGGCATGTCAAATTCTATCACAACATAATTTCAATTACTAGACCATGCCCAAGGGCATGTCAAATTCTAGCATGATATAATTTCAATCGAGCAATATTCCAAGAGTTAGGTAAGGGAGTACCGTCAAGCGTTTCGAGGTGATACGCCCCCTTTTCGATAACACGAGTGATGCGGTATGGGCCTTCCCAGTTTGAGCTAAGTTTCCACATTCGTTGGCCCGCCGCTCGCTTGTCCCTGAGCACCAGGTCTCCTGCCTTGAGCAGCCGCTCCTTAACATGACTGTTGTGATACCGCGCCATTCTTCTTTTGTAGTGCATTATTTTCAAGAGAGCTTCCTCGTGCGCCTCAGGCAGCATATCAAGGTTAGCTCGTAACCTCTCCTCGTTTAATTCCTCCTTGAAATATTCCACCCTTAAGCTTAGGGTGCCGATTTCGACAGGCGTTACCGCTTCGGTACCAAAAGCCATCGCAAAGGGCGTTTCCCCCGTACTAGTTTTGACGGTCATGCGGTAAGCCCACATTACATAGGGTAGCTCGTCTGGCCACTTCTTTTTCGACCCCTCAATTTTTCTTAATACCGCTCAGGATGCTTCGGTTGGTTACCTCCGCCTGGCCGTTAGTCTGGGGATGGGCCACAGAGGAAAACCTCTGTTTGATCTGGAATTCTTCACATTGCTCTTTGAAAAAGCGGCTGGTAAACTGTGCCCCGTTGTCACTAACTAGCACGCGAGGTACCCCGAAATACATGATAACTTGGTGCTTAAAGAAGTGCCATACCTTCTCCGTCGTAATACTAGCTACCGCTTCCGCTTCTGCCCATTTGGTGAAGTAGTCGACTGCCACAATTACAAATTTCAGTTGGGACCTCGCCTTAGGAAAAGGGCCTAAAATATTGATTCCCCACTTGGCAAAAGGACAAGGTGCCACGATCTGAGATATTTCAGTGGCGGGTCGTCGAGGGATTTTGGCAAATTCTTGACACTTATGGCATGATTGCACAAAGTTGTTACAATCCCTGCGAATAGTGGGCCAATAGAATCCTGACTGGAATACCTGCGCGGCCATGGTACCACCCAACACGTGCATGCCGCAGATCCCTTCATGAATCTCACGCAGGGTATAGAGGCCTTCTTGTTCCGTTATACATTTTGCGGCTGGGTGCGAGAAACATCTCCAAATTAACTCCCCGTCATAATAAGTGCACCTTGCCGCTTGCTTCAGTACTTTTTTCTTCTCTGCACTGTCGCTCAGCAACTCGTCGTGCTTCAAAATTTTTATCACAGGGACCCTCTAATCCTTTTCAATCTCCTCCACACATAGCGATAGCTGTTCCTCCATGAAGGGCGGTAGTGACCTTTCCTCATAGTACACGCCTTCTGGTATGACAACCTCCTGATTGGCTGCCGCTTTGGCAAGATTATCCGCCTCGGTATTATCTTCCAGCGGAATGTGTTCGAAAGTGACACACACGCCGCTTTGTTCAATTTCTACCAACTCCCTTTTCACTTTCGAGAGGTATTGCGCCATGATTAGTTCTCTAGCTTGGGAGTGTCCCAAGACTTGATCAATTATCAACTTGGAGTCCCCTCGTATTTTCAACCGTGGGGCTCCTGCTACCAGGTCATTCTCAGCTTTGGTGAAGAGATTTCTTCCTACTCTAAGCCCCGCCAATAACGCTTCATACTCTGCTGCGTTGTTGGACGATGGTTGTAGGATTCTAATGGCGTGCCGCACCTGCATATCGTGTGGCCCGATCATGTATATGCCAGCTCCTGCCAGCTCTTGATTTTTGGCGCCATCCACATAGATGACCCATAAGTCCGCAGGGGCTTCCGAGGGTAGGATCTTTGCATCACTCTCTTCCTTCTCGAGCGGCTCCAACGCCTTATCCCCAGTAAAAGTACACTCGGCGATAAAATCTGCCAAAACCTGAGCTTTTACGGATGGCCGAGCTTTGTACTATAATCCATACTGCTCCAGCTCAATTGACCAAATCAACATCCTCCCCGAGGATTCTGGTTTCCTAAAAATCCTTCTCAAAGGCTGATCCGTGAGCACGATGACTAGATGGGCCTGAAAGTATCTGTCCATCTTTCGTGTGGACTGTATCAGGGCGAATGCCACCTTCTCAACGTGGGTGTATCTCACCTCGGCATCTTTTAACACATGACTAACAAAGAAAACGGGGCGGTGGGCATGATTATCCTCCCGGACCAAAACGACACTGACCACTTCATCCGTGATGCCAAGGTATAAGAATAGGGTGTCGCCCGGTTTCTGTCGTGTTAGCACCAAGTTAGACGACAAGTAAGTTTTCAAACCCACGAATGCCTCTTCGCACTCTTGTGTCCATCCGAAAGGAGCTTTCCTGCGTATGACTTTAAAGAACGGCAAGCACTTCTCGCCCTGCTTAGAGATGAACCGTCCTAGAGCAATGACGCGTCCTGTTAACCTCTGAACTTCCTGGAGGGTTCGCGACGATACCATATCATGGATAGCCTTAATCTTTGACGGGTTCGGCTGGATGCCCTTTTGGCTTACCACATACCTCCAAAATTTCCCCGTTTGAAATGCAAACGCGTACTTCCGAGGGTTCAATTTTATCTGGTACTTCCTCAATGTGTCAAACACTTCCTGCAAATTGGCCAGATGGTCGCTGAAACTTCTGCTTTTGACCAATACATCATCTACGTATGCTTCTATATTTTTCCCGATTTGCTTTTCGAACACTTTGTTGGCCATACGCTGGAAGGTTGCCCCCCATTCTTTAAACCAAACGGCATTGCCGTGTAGCAATAGGTGGCCTTCGGAGTTATAAATGCCGTCTTTTCCTCATCTTCCTTGGCCATAGGAATTTGGTGGTATCTAGAATTGGCGTCCAAGGAACTCAAATACGCGTACCCTGCCGCTTGATCGACCAGCTGATCAATCCGGGGAAGCGGATAACAGTCCTTAGGACAAGTGTCATTCAAGTTAGTGAAATCAATGCACATATGCCAGTCTCCGCTGGGCTTGCGGACTAGGACGGGGTTGGCCAACCAAGTGGGGTATTGAACTTCTCGGATGAATCCTGCATCTAACAGTTTCGCTACCTCCTTATCAATTACCACCGCCTTTTCCACGGAGAATGCTCGTTGCTTCTGTTGAACTGGCGTAGCGTGCGGGTCAACGTTGAGTCGATGCTCATCCACTTCCCTGGACACGCCAGGCATGTCCGCCAGTTTCCACGCGAACTCTCCTTTGCACTTGTTTAACAGCCGGGCAAATTGTGCGCTCTCCTCAGGGGTTAACTTTTCACTGGCCTGGAAACTCGCCTCACCATTACCCTGGACGGGGATGGGTACCATCGCATCCACTGGCTGGGTTTGCCTTTCATCCCTTTGCTCATAGGGATCCGCTGCCACACACACATATTGATCACAGCTTTTTTGAATCATGAGTGAATAACACTCGACGGCTAGCTTTTGATCGCCCTTAATCGATACTACTCCTTCCCAAGAGGGGTACTTCATCCTGAGATGTTTCTGAGATACCGCCGCCCCAAAGCGATTGAGGAATGGCCGCCCTAGAATGGCATTATACTGTAGGATGAGATCCACAACCAAGAACATCAACTCTTCTGATCGTTTCGACGCGTCTTCTCTGAAATACACAGGCAGTGCTGTGATTCCAATTACAGGTATAGGGATGCCGTCCATTCCAATAATTGGTTTCTTGCAAGGTGCCAGTTCACCGGCAGGGCATTTCATGAGATTATATGCTTCCAACGAAAATAAATTTACCGCACTGCCATTATCAATGAGGGTCCTTCATACCCCATGGCTCCCAATAACCGGTGTGACTACTAGCGCGTCATTATGAGGGAAGACAACGCCCTTCTCATCCTCTTCCGAAAAAGATATTACCATTCTGTCCAGTGCATCAATCGCTCCCTTTTTTACAGGTTGGCCTTCCCGTTTCCGCTTCTCTCCTGCCGCGAGTGTTGCTGGGGTAATCTCATCCAGGAACGACGCACCACCAGCGATAATGTTGATGATGGGAATGTCCTCATCATGCATCATTAGTGCCTCTTTCCCCCTTGTGCCAGAAGTCCCGCTGCTCCTAGGGGAAGGAGGCAATTGATGGTCACCTGGCGCCCCGTGTGGGGGGTCGCTCCTGGTTTCTTCTCTCATTCGAGTGGTGAATTCTCCAAGATAGCCTTCTTCCAACAGACACTTTATTGCTAACTTCAATTCCCTACATGCCTCTGTAGAATGCCCCTTGACCTTATGGAATTTACAAAAAGCATTTTCCCTTCCTCCCATGACCACCCCTGGCTTCACAGGGGCTGGATAGCGGATTGGCAGGTTCCGCTGCTGAATAATGGCTAGGATTTCCGCTCGGGGGAGTGTAAGGGGAGGAAGGTCGGGATCGTACATTCGACCCTTAGGGGGATCCGCCTGTGGCTGAACATTCAGAGTGCCACCTCTCCCTCTAGAGAAATTACCCTTCTGGCGATTCGACGCCTTGGGAATGTAATCTTTCCGCTGGGCGTATTCATCACCTGGACAGGTATCGTGGGTCATACTGGCTTGAGCCGCGGGAGCAGGAGGGGCGTTCTGGGGCATATCCCGTATCCTGTTTCTATATTCCTCTTCTTCCATTCTCGCATAATTGTGAGCCTTCAATCTTAACGCATCTAAAGTCATTGGGGGGTCCACCATCAGCGTATCTCTCAGCTTCCCATATCCACAATTCCGCTTCAAAGCTTCTATAGCAAAATCAATAGTAATACCAGGTGTTAATGACATTTCCATATCAAAGCGACCAAGATAGCTATTCAGAGACTCTTCTGGTTTTCTACATATATCAAATAAGGCTGCAGCAGACTTCCAAATAGGGATAGCTGTGCTGAAGCGACTCTTAAACTTGGCCTCTAGTTGCGGGAAATTATCAATTGATCGAGCGGGAAGTCCTTCAAACCAGAGGCGAGCTACTCCTGACAATGTCATAACAAATATTTGACACAACGCCGCGTCGTTGTGCGTCTGAAACTGGACGAAGTCCCTCACCTTATTAAGATGCGAAATGGGGTCTTTGGTGCCGTCGTATGACTCCGTGGGGAGCTTAACATGTCGGTTGACCCTGTGGTGCCTTATACGGTGGGTGAAAGGATGACCAGTGGTGTCATCCAAGATCTCACAATCATGACGAGGAGGAGACATGTCCAGGTGTCGCCTGTGCCCTCGAGGCTCCGGGGTACGATGCTGCCTGGGAGACCGGCTACGACTCCTAGGCGAACGGGTTCGACGCCTCCTACTGCCTGATCTTTCACTCCGCTCCATAGATACCTCTCTAGCGGCTCCCTCTCTCCTGCCATCCCAACGCTCTCTGTATTCATCTAGCGATCGCTCTATTTGAGAGACAGGAATCCGCGGTATCCGCAGTATGTAGTGCTCCTCCGGTCCATCTGCCAGTTGCGCAAAGCTGAATGGCATGCTTATCGCAGGTGAGGTCAGAGGGACACTCACTTGGCGTCGAGGCGATACTAGTCGATCGGTGACAATAGATGGAGTGAAAATAATTCGGGAAGACACACCTGATGTCGCGGTGCTAGAAGTGGGGCCTGCAGCCATCCCAATCAAGTAATCCAAGTGGGCACGAAGAGCTAACATCGAGCTTACCGACGGAGTAGTAGGGCCATCCATTCCAGAACCTGCAGGTGGAGGGGCGGAGTGACTTGATCCGACCACGTGGGAAAACGGGCGCCCATTGAGGAAATAAGGAAACCCATTTGAAGAAACAACGGGGTGCCCGTTTGAGAAAATGGCGTGCCAGTTGTCAGTCCGAGAAGAAAGTCTGTCTGCGCTGAGGAAGTTTCACGTGATGTGACAAATGTACTGGACGAAGACGTGGAAAAAAGTTCCCTACGCGCGTGAACACCACGAGTATGAGGGGGTGTGGATTCTGAATCTGAAGCCATGATCCTTCGACTCTCAGGAAGAACAGAGCTTGGTTACTAAGGAAACTCACTTAATTAACCAAGGCTCTCAATGAAAGCACCACTTGATAAGAGTCCGAGAGATACTGAGCAGGATCGGCCTGATCTGGGCTGGTCGGGAACACTGTACTGGGGTCTTCGTCACCTGCAAAGCGCCGGAGGGAGTCTCCGGTGTAAACACTCCGATGCCAAAGTCAATGTGAGTAGTCAAAATGACAGGGGTTCAGTACGCTGTCTTAGGCTTACCCTCTTGTCTGAAAAGGTGGGGGTATTTATAGGCAAAGGAAGGAGTGTACCGACAGGGGGTAGGAATTATCCCTGGTAGGTGTCGCTGGGGTGGCAGGGAGTGATGTCATGCGGGATGACGTCATGCGGAGTGACGTCATGGATGACCTGGGATGGGATGCCACCGTGCGGATGTCGCATGAGAGCCCCCCTCGCTGATGTCGACCATCCCAGGGTCGGCCGCCAGGCTAAGGGCTGTAAGAACAGGGTCTCGTCTCCCTCGGCGGGTACAGTATGCTGGCCGAGTCACCTAGCGGGGTAGTGGAGATGCCACTTCTGTGGTATCGATAGTTATCAATCGAAACAAAATAAATTGAAAAGTTCAGAAAAAGATACAAGTTTATACACATAGGGCTAATACAAATAGCCGCCAAACCACTACACATACTAGGACTCGATTCACCTATACCGATATGCTTAAGGGACACTAGATTCAAACGTTTTGATGATTCTTTATTAGCAATATTACAATGGACCAGTATACTTAAACTGTTATCCAAACATTACAGTTTCATTAACTGACCCAAACATATTAAAAGTTTTATTATTAAACATCAACACTTTAGACAACATGATTGAAGGATCTAAAAACCTTGCTATAATTTATAGAATATATTACAAAGTCATGTCAACTAATATAAACCCGAAAGCATTAAGACATTCACGAAAAAATGAATCTCTCTTAATAGAAGCCAATACTGAACATGCTATGATTCAGACTCCTAAATTATTACAATGGAATCAAGTGACTTTTCCAGACGAATGGATTTTACCCAGCATAAATGAATCACAAGCCATTACACCAAGAACTCAACCTGCTAGAACAAAAGAAGATGACAATGGTAATATTAGGGTAACATTTGAACCTCACAGAAGAAGTATAAATATTACAGAATTCCAACCAACAGAAGCATCAAACATAATAAACTCTAGAAGAACTGCGAGTAGTCTAGAAATACCAAGGTCCAGACTTAATAGAAGTCAATCAAACTCTATTTTAACGGGAGTTAATTTCAGTAGAACTATACCAAGACCACTCTATACAGATCAAGGTAGTTTTCAAACCTGTGAACCTGAAACATTAAGATCACCGTTACCAACAGAAAGTGATATGAGATATACTAATCAAATAAATACAATTACTAAAGAATATGAAATAGATAAGGAAAGATTAAGATGAGAAATTGATCATCCATCCAATAATAATATAAAAACTCAATTTTTCAGTTATTACACTAAAGAACAAAAAGATAGTATTCGAGAACAGTTCTATACTTATCTAAAAGAAGTATAAATACATATTCCCTTCTTTATATGGTTTAAACAACATAAAGAATTACTAGACTTTCAAAATATAAACGTAATAAAAACACCAATTCAGACTTGGAAAACTATAACAGACACCGATATAAAAGCAGTATATCAACCGTTCGAAGAAATCAAAATAAAACACCTTAACTATGACATCACTGCGTCACCTATAAGAGATGTAAGAGAAGAAAACAGAGAGATTAAACTTAAGGACATAAAAAATATCCAATCACAGAATAATTGTACCAACATCTTGCTTAATACAATGGCGCAATAATTAAACATAATAGAAGACAATACTCCACCCATAGTCCATTATACAAGACACACCTTTAAAGGGGAAGGGAGTAAAACTCAGATAGAAAAACCTTTGAAAATTAGTAGTCCTATATTTAAACCCAATACTTTACCAGGATTCAAAGAAAACTTTAAATTCTCTAGAGAAGATGCACTTTTAGGAAGAATTAGTCAAGAACTAGAAAAATAAATGTAAAATCAAGAAATCAGATTACAGTCTTAACTAAAGAAAAGTTAGAAGAAATGACTGAATAATTTAAAAGTCTAGAAATAAATAGACTAAAAGGAACGAGTTATCAAAGACCAAACGTTAAACATTACTATCCACGACCTTCTTTTCCTGACATGCAGTCAGAAGAGAAAAACACTAGACAACAAAATAAATATGATGGTTTAAGCATAGACGAATGGAATTTAGACGAACAAAGTAAACACAATATAATCAGTATGTTAGAAGCCATGCTAATGGCAGCAACTGCTCATAGAACAAGAAATAATACAGATAAACAAGTAGCCTTTATACTTATGGCCGGTTTCTCAGGAATGCTTAAAGTATGGTGGGATAATTATCTTACCATAGAAGAAAGACTAGCCATAATGAACGCAACTAAACTAGATGGTGAAGAATTAGTGGAAGACGCAACTAATGTTCTTATTTACTCTATACTAAAATATTTTATAGGAGAACCTAAACAACTTCAGGAAGAAACCACAGAAATACTAATGAATTTAACCTACCCAAAACTACAAGACTTTACATGGTATAAAGACATGTATTTATCCAAAGTTTTCTTTAAAGAAGATTGTAGCCTTCCATTTTGGAAAGAAAAATTTATATCAGGACTTCCCAAACTATTTGCAGAAAAGGTTAGAGCAAAAATAAAAGACGCAAACAAAGGAGTAATTATATACGAAGAATTAACCTACGGAGAAATAGTAGCCTTCATTAATAATGTAGGATTATCTCTCTATACTGACCTAAAGCTGAAAACAAAACTAAAAAATGACAATCTTTAGAATAGAAAGGAATTAGGATCTTTCTGTTCACAATATGGTTACGAGACAATTAGAGCACCATCAAGAAATTACAAAAATTAGAGAAAACAATATAAGAGAAAAATTAGAGAAAACAATATAAGAGAAATTATAAACCTAAGTATACAGAAAGATACCAAGAAAGATCCACTAAACCTTATAAAAAAACTTTTTATAAAAGAAAGTATAAAAATAAAGGAAAACAAACTACTAAACAACCTACATGTTATAAGTGCGGACAAGTAGGACATTATAAGAATAATTGTAAAATGAGAACCAATATACAAGCATTAGACTGTGAAGAAGAATTCAAAGAATAACTTATTCAACTACTAAATGAATCAGAAACTGACGATGAATAAAAAGTAGTGATAATGAAGAATTATACAAAATACAAGAAATACTTCTGAAGAAGATAATAGCTCAGAAGCAGAAGAAGAAGATAATATATGTTCTTGTGTTTACAAACAAGTTAACGTTATTACTAAAGAAGCTGACTTATTAATGGAATTAATAGGAAAAGTAGACGACCCAGAAACACAAAACAAATACGTTAAAAAATATAGTAAACAGATTTGCTAAACCAGAATCAACTGTGATAATTCAAGATCTAAAAGAAGAAACCAAGACTATTAAAACAGAAATAAAAAGTTTACAAATAGAAAATACTAAACTTAATATTAGAATCAGCATGTTGGAAGACAAAGATACTAATGATCTTAGAAAAGAAAATCAAGAAGGAGAAGTTGAAAACTATAAAGAATTAAACTAAGAAATTAACAATGAAGCTTTAGGCATTACAGATGAACATTTTCTAAATATTATTTCAAGAATTGAATACCAAAAATGGCACGTTAATATAGAGTTAAAACTAGATGCAGACTTTGACATTAACATACTAACACTTGTAGACTCAGGAGCAGACCAAAACTGACTACAAGAAGAATTAATACCAACCCAATACTATGAGAAAACCAAAGCAAGGTTATACGGTGCAAATATGACTAAACTGAATATAAAATATAAACTCTCAAAAGCATAAATTTGTAATCAAGGCTTTTGTTTCAGACAATCTTTTATACTAGCCAAAGATTTAGGACAAAGAGTAATATTAGGAACCCCTTTTCTAATGCAACTTTGCCCTTTTAGAGTAGAATACGACGGTATTTGGACAAAAGCAAAAGGGACAAAAATTTGTTTTAAATTTATAGAAGGACCTAGACAAAAGGACTTAAATGTTATAAAAAATTATGCTTATACAAAAGAAAAAACATTTACATTCACTTACAAGAGAAATAAACTATAAAAGGGTAGAAGAAGATTTACAATCCCCTTTTAACCAAAATAAGATAAAATAATTTCAAAATTCATTTGAAAAAGAAGTTTGTGCAGACGTCCCAAACGCATTTTGGAATAGAAAGAAATACATAATAGAATTACCTTACGAAAAATATTTAAAGAAGAAAAAGCATACGACTAGCTTGATCAAAGCTTTTATTTTGGTGAGTAAAACATCACCAAAATGCAAGCAATAGACCGTGAGTGTAACACATAAGGATTTATTTGAGACAATTGCGCAAATATAGGGACCCTAGGCGTCGTTTAGCCTCGTTTGTTCTCCTAATTCTAATCTAACTAGGTTTCCTTAATTGTTCTTTGACGAGCTGGACTTGTGAAAGATGAAATCGCATGAAATTAGGAGTTTCTATTCTTGAACGCGTCCTCTATGTTGCTCTTCACGTTTCTGCCCCAACATCAACGCTCTATCTTAGGCAAGATAGGAACAAAACTTGGCAGAATCCCAATAAAATGATCTAAATTAAAAGGACCTATTTGGGACACTTGTAAATATAAGGATTTATTTGAGACAATTGTGCAAAGATAGGGACCTTAGGTCGTTTAGCCTTGTTTTGAACCAAAAAATCCTACATATAAAAAGTTTTTCTCCTAGTTCTAATCTAACTAGGTTTCCTTACTTGTTCTTTGACGAGCTGGACTTGTGAAAGCTGAGATAGCATGAAATTAGGAGTTTCCATTCTTGAACGCATGCTCAAACTTTCTCTTCACGTTTCTGCCCCAACAACAACGCTTTATCTTAGGCAAGATAGGAAGAAAACTTAGAAGAATTCCAATAAAATAGCTTGCATTTTCAGAAGTGCCTCATTAATATCATTTTCTTCGAAAAGGAACCAAACATACACTAATCAGTAGCATAAAGGCTCAAATAAGACTGAAAAGAGAGCCATTTATATGAATTATATGTATGCTATCAAATAGCCATATTCCAAGTGATCCTCGTGAAGAGAAGGATGCCAATAAAGAATCCATGGTCGTTTCCACAATATTTATCAAGCTTTCCAGCAAGCAACCAATTAAACCCAAGCAAAAATAATTTCAAGAAGAATCAAGGTTAGGAGAATGATAAGTTGGCGTTAAAGGAATATCCATTCGTGGAATCAGAAGTTCCAGAAATCTTTAATCAACTTTTAGGACAAAATTTGATTGAACTTCCAACTCCCAAGAGGCCTAAAGAAGTTTGCAAAGTCGACGATCCCAAATAGTGTAGGTATCACCAAATAATCAGCTATCCCATTGAGAAATACTTTATCCTAAAGGATCTAACTATCTGCATAGATAAAAAGGGGGCATTCAACTTGAGGATGGTGAAGGAGTTTCAACTTCCATCATAGTCATAATATCCTTTGGTTCTTTGGATCCTATTGTCCTTCCAAAATCTCATTTTCAAGAAAAAATAATTCCCCCTTGCAAGAGAATTCAAGGCTGATCTTTCAAAAGAATCCGAAGATGAAATGAGAGATAAATGGTCTACTTTCACTTCTATGAAAGAGAAATATATGGAAATTGCATTAAGGAAGATCTTCTATCTAAGTTATATTGTTTCTTTTCTAAGGAAATTGGCTATTGAAGAATCCACCCTAAAAGATAATGAAGATGATGTTGAAGGATGGACAGTCATCACAAGACAGAGAACGCAAGCAATCGCACATCATGCCTCTTCTATCTCGCTAGAAATTTCATCTAGTGAAAAGAAGTTTGAGATGAAAGTCAATAAAATCTAGCACAAAAGAGGGTTACGAAAGAGACGTCTAAAAATTTCATCCTTTAGAGTCGGAAAATCAAAAATTCAAAATCTAAATGCACTGACACCCAATGAGTGTTTCCCAAAGGCTTTTTCGAAGATATTGGAGTGGATATAAAAAACAAAGGAGATAAACATTCCAACCTCCAAAGTTCAGAATGAAGAAGGCATTTGAAAATCCAATAATGATTCAAATCTATGATTATGATAGAAAGGATGCTCCTAAGCCTCGTGCCTCAGCTTTGAATAAAATTGTTACAAAAATGTATGTGTTTCAGCCTTTAAAAGGTTAGGGGCATCATTGTCTCCCACTTATCCAAAGCCAGACGGACCGATTCTAAGGACGTCAATCTTTGAAAGATTATGGGGTATCACCATCCCCCACTTATCCAAAGTCAAGGGGTCAAATCCAAAGATGTCAGCCTTTGAAAGATTAGGGGCATCATCATCTTCTACTCGACCCCAGTCAAGAAGTCCAATTCAGCATGATATAATATTTTCTAGGTTAGGCGTCAAAGTGGCTGATAAGAATAGCAAGTCTAAAAAGAGAAGAAATCCAAAGCGACGACCTTTCAAAAATAAGGGGAAATAGTTTTTTACCCCCTATACTATCCGCAAAAAAAAAACGACCTCCCCTGGACAAAAAACAGCATAATTCACCTCCCTTGGACTACATTTTATGCTCAAGTAGCATTTTCCATCCATTTTACTAACGGGTTCATTATTTCTGACCCATTACTGTCGGTTACACAACTTGGAGTCCCGGTAAATAATTAAAATACAACCTGCAAATTCAAAAGTAAAACTTTAGATTTGAATTCTGTTTAGTTAAAAATTAGTTGGTGGACATGAAAAATAATTAAACTAGAAACTCAAAAAACTGGTGCACATGAAATCAAGAGTGGGAAAGTGGCAGGGAAGAGAAATTGCAGAAGATTGCATGGTGAGTTAGACAACGATAGGAATAGAAAGTTGAAGACAAAGTCCAGTAGACGATTGGTGGAAGGAAAAGGGAAGGAACGCGAGTGAATGAAAGAAGTAAAGGTTACTCTCCTCTGCAACTGCGAGGCGAGAGAAGGGAGGGAACCAATTGTTCTCTCTTGTGGCTGCGAGGCGACGAAGGAAGAAAGGACCACCGATTGTGGACGGTTGACTCCCTATCAGAAGCAAGGTCAGTGACTTGTCTTTTCCCGCCTTAATGATAACGAAACAACTGTTTCCATTGAAATGTGTGTTTGTTTCATATTTAACTCGATTAGGGTTTTGAATAAACAAATATGCATTGTGTTTCCTTTATCTTCTCACCTTTTGCTTTTGTCTCTCTGTCTTGTTATGCGGTTTAGGTATTTTGGTGGTTGCCTTGTGTTCGACAAACTGAAACGTTTTTGACTATGATACTATTATTTTCACCATTTTCAGTTGTGGACCTGCTTCATATATTTCATAGTTTGTAATAAATTGGAATAAATGCATAAATATTTCTTTCACAATTACTAAAAATGTACTTCAATCCCATGACATGATGCTTTTTAATGTGAAAATCTTCACGAGTGAGATCCTAGTTCCAAAATTGATGTATATAGATGCAGTGGTTAATAGATTTTGGATAGAACATAATGAACTGACTCTAGCGGACATAACAAATACAGTGGTAAGGAAAGGATACCGTAATGCTCTACATTATAATTGCAAATATCCATGGGAAGAAGTGGAGGAGGGCATTAAGGGTTTGAGGAAGAAGAAGCATATGTAGATGATCATTGATGAGATACTAAGAAATGGTGAACATTTGAAGTGTAGGTAGAGCATGGCATAAACACTCCTATATTTGTTGAGAATCTAGACAGTAGTTATGAAGAGATGGCAAATGTAGTAGGGGGTGATACTATAGGGGTTGATGATATGGATGTAGGTTCTGATACTACAGGGGTTGATGATATGGATGCAGGTTATGGTACTGCAGGGGTTAATGCTGAAGATGAAGTAGGGGGTGTTCCTTTATTGCTAACCTTTGGAGATGGAGAATAGTGATTCAGTTCATAAAGTTGAAGTTGTGGTGGAAAGTTGTGATGATGATAGTTCAGATAATGGCAAGGTTGGTGCAACTGCTACAGACTGTGATGAGAGGATTGAAGTAGAGGGATTGCAAGAGATAGACCTTGAGAATAGTCCTAACTATACAAGCCATGGGTCTAGAGTTAGACCCAATTCAGAGCAAGATGGGCCTGTGATATGATCATGCCTAACCTAGTATTAGAGATGATTGCACATCCTACTGGAGGCCAAACGACATGTGGGAAGCCATCACAACGCCTAGGCCTAGACGCACGGACCTCAGAGGATGGCCGAGCAAGCCATGAAGTCGAGGCGACATGCGGGAAGCCATCGCAATGCCTATGCCTAGACGCATGGACCTCACAGGATGGCCGAGCAAGCCATGAAGCCGAGGCGTATCTAACCCTAGCAAGTTATGAGACCACCCGCCTAGCCTTTGCCGCACACATATCAACCCTACTCACACGACCTTGGCTTATGATTCCATTCAAGCCGGGCTTAGAAGCCCATCCAAGAGGCTAAGACGCTTGCCAAGAAGGAGGAGTTCATTAAGGGCAAAATTGTCCAACCTTGCCCATTTTGTGTAGTAGTATAAATACTAGTTTCTTGCATATTTTCCTTAGTTTAGATATGGAAGAGTATTTTTATTCCTAGAATTGAAACTAGTCCTCAATAGTCGAGATTACTCCTTCGGTTATGATTTGTTTGAGTTGAGATTACTCCTCACATATTCTCCGAAGCTATCCTATTTTGTGTGTAATTGTTATTACCTCATCTGTGCGCATTTTATTGAATTATTGAGTGTTTGTGTTTACTGCAATATTGAGGATATTTTTCCCGTATATTCAAGCATATCTCAAGTGTTCAATCGATTATTGTTCTTTTTTCCATCTCTCATCTCAAACCGCATTCTTCTTTCGGGTAATATCCTTCCGTTTCGTGTATCTTTGTTTGTTCATCATTTCGTTGCGTTCCTCCATTGTTTCCATGAGATTTCCTACTATATTTCTTGTTGTTTTGTGTGTCACAAACTGAAGGACTAGATCCTACCAAAGAGATAGATATTCGGCTTGCAAACACCAAGTCGAATTCTCATCAAGTGGTAGCGGAGCTCTTGGCGCTCTTGAGTTTATCTTATGTTTGTTTCGTTTGTGTCTGCACTACCACCCAGAAAAATCTAAAATTTTGTATGTGACCAATTTTTTTCATGAGTAGCCTGAAAATTCTGTGAAAATGTCATGCATTTTGGCCAAAACAGAAAGGTGCGCAATTTTCATTTGAGAAAAGTAGTTCCTGTGTTATTGGTCTATTTTCTTTACATTTTCAGCCGAATTTCCTCTTCTGTCCTGAATGAAACTTGTAGTACATTGTATTAAGAGTGTCCTATGTGAATCTTGTGAATTTTAGCCATCCTTTTCTATATATTTGAGTCAATAGTCAAAAGTTTGTCAAGAACATTTATAGTGTTCATATGTTCATCTTTTGTCCTTAAGTCTTTTACCTTTTGATTCGATTTTTGTTTGAGTCAGCCTCTTGAAAGGTGTTTCCCTATTGTTTAATCTTTCAAAATCTTATTTCCCTCTTGTAAAGCTTGACAAGCCGGTCACAACTCCCTTCTCTTACACTCTTCCGGATTTTCCTCAACCAGCACTCTACCCTACACACCTCTCTACTAGCCTGACTTTGCTGTGTTGTAGCTCCTATAAAGTACTGAAAATACAACATATAGAGTCTCTTGTAACCCTCTTGTAGCTGACATTTTCATTAGCCACGACCTGCATCCAAGATTCCACACACAAAGTCTCCAAACAGCCAGCTAATCTAGACTACACCTAGCTGACAACTTTTCCCTAAAAACTGGACAACCTTTTGTACCTAGAGTAGCTGCTGCTATACTAATACCTTGTCCACGTTTATACCTTGTTTTAAACCTCCTTTGAGCTACAAAATAGATGGACCAAGTTGATACGATCCTATTAGCCAAGGATACGTATGTCGATATTTTGGATCTAGTTCAATAGGTTTTTGCTTGACGCAGAAGATAGGACTCACTAGAGGTGAGCTTGGGCAGAGCTTGCTAGCTGGCTGGCCGATGTCTAGTGAGGTTCTTGATGGAATTTACTATATGTGAACTCGCACACGGGGAGAACCGACCTAAGAAGACAAGCAACAGGGGTGCAATTTCGGGTTTTACTTGCTAACGACCTGAGCTTGCAGACTCAAGGAAGAAATAAGACACAAAGGAGTCCACCTTCAACACAAGAGAGTCCACTCTTGAACATGAAAAGTCTTAATTTTTTATTAATATCAAAGTTGCCTAACAATGGAGCCAAGCGACTCTATAAATAACAAAACCCTACACACATGCGTACTAGGGTTTCGAGTCCTAAACAAGTAACTACCTTATTTAACAAAAGGAAAGTAAATAAAAACAATAATAATAGTATCTGAATAACAAACTCAGTCTTCGCCCGAGTGAGCTGCAAGTTGGGCCAACTCCCTTGAGTCGTACGACACCTGAGGCACACCCGGCGTGTGACAATGTCACCCTGGCTTTCTTGAGTCTGGCTTGTGCCTTCTGGTCCAGTCTTGGTCTCAATGTCGCTGTCATGAGGCATTTTAGGAATCCAAGTCAAACGTCATCGTTTGGCTTTCGGAAGTTAGAAGTGGAGCAGACTTTATCGCATAATGCGTCTGCGAATCCTTGGCGATGTAGGATTCTAGTCAGTGAAAATGTCAACTCGGACCTTTAGGTGATTGGCTCGCTGATACGATCCTTGGTTGCCCGAGGCTCATAGCACGTGAAATCGATCTAGTTCAAGCTTGGACTTGCGCTGATGCAGAATAACTAACTCTCTTAAGCGTTTGACCCTACTAATAACCTGTACTAGCCAACCCAAATCAAGTAAAAGAGGATCTTGATTCGAAACCCTAACCCTGTATTTAACCTGTGAATACCACCCTAGGTGGAACGACTCAATGGAATGGACTTTCAGTTTTACTTGCTGATCTATTCGAGAGTCTGATCTCAAATAGGAACAAGGTTAAATGGCTGAACAATTGAGAGAAACTTCTCTAGTTTAATTATCAAAATTCGTAGTCAAAATACAATGAAAAAGGTGGCTCCTTTAAATAGGAAAACCCTAAACCCTTACAATAGAAGTCCGAATTCTAATTGAACTTCTAACTAATTAATTAAAGTAATTAGAAATAAATCCAAACTTATTAATTAATGACTAATTAAAAGTGGAAACATGGGAATTTCCAAAACAAACACAAATCTGGTCCTCGTTGGCATGATCACTCCAAGCCTAGGCGTGATCACATCAAGCAACCTTCAGCCTCGTCTCATGCATCTGTTTTGGGTGTGATCACGCCAAGAGTTGACGTGATCATGTCAAGGCTCGACGCAATCTGCCACTCGCGGACTGTTGTGCGTTCATTCTGCGCAAGAAAATATCAACTGACATAACTTTCAATCACGTCAAAGCACGCAAGGGAGCGAGCTAAAAGAGCTACAATGAGTCAAGAGAGGTTCATTCATGCCCACATATCTAAGATGAGGAGCATCACATGAAGGAAATACATGCTAGGTCAATGTACACGCATGGCACATGCACATAAGTCATTCCTAGCATCAGTCAGGTCAACGCGAGCGAAAGTGACCCTAACGAACTCCGAATTGACTTCTGTCAAAAATAAAAGATCCCTCAGAGTGTTAGGAAGGTTTTGTCCAAATTTTAGGTCAATCAAGCAAGGGAATAAAAAGTTACGTTAGGTCAACTTTCAGTCACGCGGAAGGCACGTGCACAAGGACATTGGCGGATTGGCAACGAGCCAAAACGTAAATCACTCTAGCATTTTGACTAATTCCAATTGCAATATGTTTCTAAGTCCAGAGGCTAGTTCGTGTCAGGATTTGGGCTAGAACGCATAAGCGAATTGGAAGATGGCCCATAGAGAGTTTGCGTCACACAAGAAGACTACAAGTCTAAACCGACTAGGAGTAGAAGATGAGTTCAAGCTTGAAGAGGAGTCGATTTAAGAGAGAAGATTCTAGAAGACTTTGTATATATCTAGATGGAGTAAATATTTTATTTATTTTATTTATTTAATTAAATTAGAGTTATATTAGACTTAGGACTTCTAGTCATAGTAGAATTAGAACTTGTAACTAGTTTGTAACTCTTGTACTTTTTGCGCCTATTTAAAGGCAGCATTTTTCATTAATGAATTAAGAGTAGAGTTCCCATAAATTTCATATACCAACCAAAATCGTTTCCTTTCGTCTACCTTCTTGTTCTCTTGGTTCTTCGCGGAGCAAGCCGCTTATCTTGTGTAACTTAACCGTGGCATTACAGGGATAGTGTGGGAGGTGCGGTTAGGGAGTGACTCGCGTGGAATCAATGGAGATAGGTGTGGAAGGTGCATGAGGAGCGTGACGGTTACCTGCGTGGCACTTACGGGATAAGTGTGGGAGGGCGTAAGGGATCGTAAGACGACACAGGGCTGATCGTCGAGCTAGCATTCATAGGGTTGAGTGTTGGTTTGCTTTATTCATAGGGCTGAGCGTTAGCATTGCTTGCGTTCACGGGGCCTAGCGTTAAGTGTGCGGGCGGCTACAAGGCTAGGCGTTCGTGGAGATTGTGGCTTGGCTCAAATGGAGATTTGCCAACCATTAACCTCACCAACTATCCGAAGGTGGATTCCTTCAAATCTATCAAAGACCGAGTGTAAGGTGGGATCTTATAGACTATTCCGTGTCCCAAACCTATAGAAGAACTAGATCGGTATTGAGTGACCTCGGGTTCTGTCCTAGCACCCAAGGATCGCATCAATCAAGACCTAACTACTCAGCCCCTAGCGACCTTGCAACATTGACCACGACCTAGCTAGAGACCAATGCCCTACTCTGTTCCATTCTTCTTCAACTCCAGATGCTTCCCTACGAATTGGCACAGAGGCTGCAACCTCTTACCACCCATTGATCCTCCTTTCCACCCTAAACTCTCTTGCGTTCGGGCACAATTTTGCACAATTAATTCCGGGTGAACTCCTTTCTTTTTCGGTTTTTATTTCCGCATTCCCTTGTTTGAGTCCCTCCTTCGTATTGAGGACAATGTGCTGCCTAAGTATGGGGGAGGGACACTTGTGTGTTTGTTTCTTTGTCTGTTCTAGTGTGTTTATTTAGGGTAATTTTTTTTTGATTTTTCGATAAACTTTCTTAGGATTTTCCTTTTTTTTTTGAACCATGGTTTCTTGTAAATATCTTTTTGCTTCAGCTGACACAATACCCACTATTTTCAAACCTCCCTACTTAGACCACACTATGTCATCCCACTGCATATAAGTTAATTTGAGCATTCACCGCACTTTATTTGACACACACGATCACTGTCTACCTGCTCTTATAACTGCATCAAGACCTTGATGTTTGTAGTCACATTGTTTATTGATCGTGTGTCGAACATGTCAAATATAATAGTGAAATAGGTATGGAATTGGGGGTAGAAATACAACTTATCACTGTCTACAAGAGTTTGTAGATTATGGTAAGAGGATCGTCCACAAAGACCTCTAGCAGAAGTAATTCTTGGTTTGACTTCCTCGTCACTGGATTTGGTTTGGTAGAATCTGAAAACAAAGACAAAATAGAAAGAGGTAAAAATAGTTCAAAATAGTATTGGCCAAAGGCTTGGCCAAGACAGGGGTCAAGATTGGAATAAATCTAGTAAAAGTGGAATTCCAGGTAAGGGCGATATGAGAGCTTCTGTTCTTATGCTTCGATCATAGACTCAAGGGTATTCATCTCTTGATTCATAGTACTGCTATAGAGTGGAGGTACTCCTGTTCACTCCTATCTTTCCTCCTCTTCAAATTACCTGGCGGGTGCTCCATTTTCTGATAATCCTAGCCAAGGGACACCTTGTTGGTTAAAGGGTTTATCCGTTTGACTGCTGTCTTGAATGGTTGTTCGCTTCCTCAATGGTATAGGGGAAGACAGTACCTAGGCCAAGGTGTTTCCCTGTGGAAACCCTAGGTTGTCAATCTGGTCTTGACCTAGATTACTTATTTCTTCTAGTCTGGCGCGAGACTAGTCACCTACTTTGTCTAGCCGACGGGTACTCCCTTTCTTTCTAGACCGGCTGCAACTCTTCTCTAGTAACCTTGTCTCTAGTGAGTAAGTGATAGATTAAGTTCAAGAAATAAATAAATACGAGAGAAGAGATTATTAAATACTGATTGATCTCACGAATGCATAAGAACTTCAGCTCATCAACCCTTACCAAGAATGGGTGTTTAGCTATTCATACTCATAGATAAAAAGATAAAATATTTGATTGCATAAATAAATTAAATCCGAGATTTAAATAATTAAATCCGGAGCAAATTGTATCAATGCCAAAGAAGGAGAAAAGAGAAGAAAGGTTTTGATATGGACAGAGGAGGAACAATGTTTAGCTAAATAGCCCTCAAACTCCTCTGTCCTATTCCAACTCTAATCCCTCAAAAATCTCTAAAAGATTGCCACAATAAATTGTTCTAAAATGGAAATTAAATCGCAAATACAAAAGAGGGAGATCCCTTGCGGGATTCTTCAAAAGATATGCTTCAGATCCCTCTAGATTTGCTGGACAGCTGCGACTTGCCAGCTTGCAAAGCCCTAATGTGGGAAGCGGCCCAAGTGATCCATGCTTCTGCCTCTATCGCAAAAGTGTCTTGGCCGCAGGCTTGGCCAAGACGATCTGATGTGCGCTGCTTTGAATGTGAATGTGTCTTGGCCAAGCTCTAGGCCAAGACTCGGGAAAATAGCTTCAGCTCTTCACAAATCAGAATGTTCAATAATCTGCCTCCAGACCAGAACTGCTAAGATATGGGAAATACAAGGATAAATCAGTAGGTTTACTGCCCAATTCAACAAGTAAATGGACAATAAAACATAATGAAATGCAATGTAATCATTTATCCATGTGAGCACTTTGAGCCTTCATGTCATAATTCCTTATGTGTGATAAATGCATAACTAGACACTAGTTAGGTTTGCATAATATCCAGGGTATAGGCACCATTAGACATGGGATAATAGTAAAATGACATTGAACTTTACACCATTTTTGTGTCTCTCTTGCCATCTTCCATCAGCATGCCCTCGACACTGACCCTTACCCCCACTCTGTATTCTTTTATGATCTTAAGCCATTCGAGCCTTTATTTTTGACCCTTCCTTAGCTGGTCGGTGGTACCTATCGATGGTTTCTATGGGGGCTAAAGATAGAACTGAGAACAGTCTAATTGTGGGGGCGATATAGTTCCATATAAGATGTGACGAGGCTTTATTGCTGAAAGTGGCGAAATGGTGAATCAAACTAGAAAAAGGGAAAACAGAAGAAAAAGATCTGTGCTTGCCCTGTTATTGCTTGTATTTTATATTTAAAAAAAAACAAAAAGCAAATAAAAGCAAAGGCAAGCATAGCAGAAGCTGCAGGAGTCACCGGTACTAATCCAAGGAAAGAATCCCCACACAAAGACAAAGGATCTTGAAGCATCTAGTGATACGAGCATGGACCCACCGATGTCCACACACATTGCATGTGAAAGGCCTCCCGCGTGGCCTATCTTCCTCACACGGACCTCACGGGTTGGCCAGCCAAACCATGAGCCCGTCCGCGCCTAACCCTAGCTACCCATGAGTCCATGCGCCGAAGCCTTCAAAGCCCATCTTCAAGGCCATTTGTCCAAGGGTAAATGGGGGTTTTCCCTTATTTTAGCTCTAGTATAAATAATGAGTGATAGACTCATTTTAGACTTGTCTTGAATTTTAAGTGAATCTCTTCATAGACCAACCTTAGTGTAGCTTTAGGAATTAGGGTTCTTAGAACCATTATCTATCTTTCATCTTCATCAAACAGCCGGGTTATCCTAGCAAGACTAGCGAGGGTTGGTTTTGATTAAGAGATCCTTACTCTACTTGTGGCAAGGTTGCTTAGATCTTATTCTAGGAGGGTTTGTCGTGTATTGTAAGTTCTATTATTGTTATCATTAATACATCTCTATCCTTCATCTATATTTCCGCTGCACTTATCACTCCATCTCCATCTATATTCATCCATCATCCATCTTATCATTCGTGGTTACCATCCTCTCAAAGGGGACTAGATGCTTCAACATACAACATTCGACCTTCCTCTCCAAATCGAAGTCGAGCTCTTATCATGTGGTAGCGGAGCTTTATGGATGTCCTCTAGGTTGGTAATCTTGCTTTTTTCATCATTTTTGTGGTTGAAATCATCTTCCCTACGTCCCTTTTCATTTTTGAGCATTTTGGCAATTTTTGATTTTTGCCCAAATTGTTTGTCTTTTTGTGTTTTGATCTTGTTTGAACTTAAATTTCTGGAAAAATAGTGTTTGTGTTCATCTTCAAGCTTCAAATCTTCATCTTCTTCCTTGTAGACGTTCATCATGTTCTTCTTGTCTTCAAATATTCATCCATGTGCATGGGAAAGATGACAAGTGTGTAGTGGTGTAAGTGGTCCCCTTTTGGTTTGCTTGTCTAGTTGTCATCCACCACACTTGATCCACATTCAGCCACATCACCTTCATTCCTACACCAAGTATTTTATTTGGCATATGCATAGAATATTCTTGTAGATATTTTATACACACTCACTTGACACATCACTTGCCACCTCATCACTTTTGCCACATCATCAATTTTTGGCATTTAGTGGAAAATATTTCTTGATTACAAACTACTTGTCACATACTTTTAAATAGAAATACTTGTCATACACATTGATTTTGAGCTCTTGCACTCACCTATAAAAAAAAAGAATTAAAAAAAGAAAGAAAGAAGAAGAACGAATGCAAAGGGTGAGTCACAAGTTAAGAGTTTCATTGTGTTTAAACATTGAAGTGTGTACTTGAGTCATTTTAGGTGTGCATTTGAAGTGATTGCATTTTTCCTCCATTTTTCATACTTTCGGCTTTCAATTTTCATTCCCATTTGTTTTCTCCTTTGTTGAGCTATCTTTCCTTTTGTGTCTTTGGTTTTTCCCTTCTTTGTTTCTACATTATCAATCTACTCTAAGCCAATTGGTTGTTCAAATCACGCATTCCTTCATGAACCTTATTTTGGCTTTCTTTACCTTTCTTTCTAGCCCTTGTTTTTCCTTGCATTTCCTTGTGCTTTCGTGATTCTTAGAGTCATTGCTAGCTTCGGTTTGGTTTATGCTTGGAGATAAGAGTGCGTAAGGAGGTGATATTATTAGAGAGTTGTGTGAAACACGAGAGAAACACGTGAGGGAGAGACTAACGTTTGTTATATAGCAATTGTATGTTTGTTTCTTTTTGTAGGTACTCTCATTATGTCTCGTTATTATGATGATAATGTTTCCTATTGGGAGGATAGTTCTTGTTGTCCTAGTGATTCTTGTGACTCGATTGCGGGTGATGATCACACTTCTTATTCTTATGAGGGCAATGTCTCTTATGGGGAGGGGACACCATTCGTATGATCCTTATGAGTCGCATAGCTCTGTGGAGGCTCCATCTCGACACACTGCTTGTTCTTATGGCTCTTGGGTGGATACTGAGTATCTTCCTTATGGGCAAGGGGACTACTACATCGAGGCTCCCTATTCTCCAAGCCATGGCCATGGCCCCGCTACTTGTATTTTTGTCCGGTGACCTCCTCAACATTCCTATGTCCATATTCCATCTTATGCAAGAGAGTCGTCTTCAAAACGGGAGTGCCCCTATGACCGATGCCTTCCCTTTGCGGGAGAGCCACTCTTTTTATCAACGGATCTCTATGCACCCGATCTATCCAAAGTCCGCAGGCGTCATTATTGATAACTTCTCGCATCCACTTTTGAAGATGAAGCCGTGAGTTGATGGAGGATAGGATCTAGTCCCCAGTGAGAGGTTGGTGTGCTCGGATGGATGTATGGATGAAATCGTTTGTAGATGATTAATGGAGAGGATAACGTCGCAAGCAAGGAGATGCGGAAAGCTGCAGCGGAAATAATGGATGAAAAGGAAAGTGTATTGATAGAAAACAAGTATGGAACTTCAATACCCAACAAACCCTCCAAACGACTTGGTTAGGCAACCTTGTTACAAAGTAATGAAGGATCTCTCACTCAATGACCAAGCCTTACTTGAACACGAATGAACAACCAGGCTGGAGAAGATGAAGTGCGGCTCTTAAGGAACCCTAACCCTAATTCCTAAGCTAAATGGTCTTGAACGAAATACATTCAAATCAAAGACAAGGTATAAAAGAGGATATCTCCTTCTATTTATAGTTATTACAAAACAAGGCCGAAAAGCCACTTAAAATGACCTAATCACGATAATGTGATCACATTATTCCTTAGCGTGATCACGTTATCCCCTAGCCTTCACGACTCCAAGCTTTGCGTCTAGGAGTGCAAAACTCGCGCCAAGGTCCTTTCAAGTGCATTCGAGGAAGCTACGCTACGCGGGAGGTCTTTCTTGGTCAATGTGCAGATCCACGCTCGTATCATCCCATCCCCCTCTGAAGAGATTCGTCCTTGAATCTAAGCTGTGGATGGTGTGAAATGCCAAAATGGGAGATGGATATTTAAGCACAAGTACCTTCGTTTCTCTTGTTCGTGCGATGTCCCTTTCACACTATTGACAAAGTGAATCCGAGTAGCCCTGAAGGGGAGCCCAAGTAGTTAAAGAGGAGAATCGGCCAAGATGAGTAGCTAAAGAAGTGATGGAGGTGACTTAGTGAAGATGATGAGCCAAAAGGGTGGTGGAGGAGGTGCAACCAATATGATCAAGCCTGTCGCGCCCCACGAAAAATTACGAAAAGAAAGTAATTCACGAGTGTGCAACGAAATTTGGGACCTTCAGATGCTCGGCGTAAATGGACGCCTAGCAGCATGCAATGAAGTCGCCACCCTAATTTGGTTGCTAGGTTTAGGGAACCTTAATCGTCATGGCATAGGAAATATAATAAGTAAAAAACTAAAGACACAAAAAAGGGGTCTGGACCCCAGATAAAGGTTCGGGGTCGTATTATGGTCTCGGGAAGGTGTTAGGCACCCGAGACACATCCGAAAATGGTTATCGGTTGATGAGAGAGGTGTTTAAAAAGGTGTTTGAAAAATGCGTTTTGAAAAAGGGGGCCCTCAGAGGAATCGTCACTTTAGTCTTTTCTATGATCGTGATCGTTCAGGAATAATTAAAACATCTTTCGGACGGGGTTACCGTTTATCGAGATCGATTGATTATTCCTGACCGTAACGTGATGGGACTGAAATTTCCGTAAGACTGAACGAGTGCCCTCTTTTTTCATCATCGGGCCATGCATGATTAACCTAATTACTACGTGATTCTAACATGGATTGCTAACAGAGTACAAATTTAAATGATAAGTTTTTGAATTGAAAAACTGAAGTGGGATCGAACGTCCCCTATGTACATACAGTCAATACAAACGAGAATTTGAAATCAGATGAACATGGCATTTTAAGCAAGTATTTAAAACACGTTGTTCATGTGGATTGATTTTAATTCTAGCAGTTCTATATATATCATGCATACATTTGATATTTGTAGAAAGCATCGAATAAATAAAAAGGACTTGTGAGGCGTACTTTCGAGCGAAGCTTGAAATTAACAGTGCGGCTGCTGCTGCGTGAGGACGAAGGCTGGGAAAGGGACTGAGGGTGCGTGAGTTGGACAGGGAGAATGGAGATGGTCAGTGGTGTTTTTCTTGCTCAATTTTCGGACCGTTTATTCGAAGGGAAATGGTGGCTATTTATAGCCAAAAACGCGTGGGAAGGGAGACGTCGGAGTTGCGCGTGGTGGCCGGCTGGTCACGGTGGCAAGCTAGGGGGAGGCGTGATGATGGCGGAGGGCTAGAGGGCTACGATGCGATGGGAGCAGCTGGCTCGGGCGAGGACTTCCGTTGCCTCCCTCGTGCATGCACATTAAATCAAGGGCCATTGATCTGGTTGACTTTCCTTGGTTGACCAGATCAATGGCCATGATCAAATGGCCCTTTATCTGATTTAAATGGCCTCGAGCCGGTTCCCGCGAACAAACGTTCTGACTTTTCGAGCCGAAGGTACCGTCGCGTAGAGAAAAATACGACGGGTTTAACCGTCTACAGCGAATGACGAGAATTTTTCGTTTAACGTGTTTATTTTCGCGTTCAAAAACGTGAAACGTTTGAACGGAAAAATAAAGACGTTACGCCAAAAATTACACGAAACGCTGTAGACCGTTGCGAGCAGAAAAAAAGCTAGCAACTAGTTGATGGAAAACATTTTAAAGTCGAGCTATGGTCCGAGCAGACTTACTCGGGTCCAATAAAAGCTCGAATGAAAATAATAATAAAATAATAAAGTACTAAAAAATGCGCTAAAACATAAAAAATCCTAAAACTTATGAGATGACCTAAAACGAAGAAAAAACTAGCAAACGACTGCCGGATAGTCAAAAATGTGGTTTTTAAGGCTAAAAATAATAATGATAATAATAATGAAAATATGTGCCGAAAAATTAAAAATGTGATTTCGAAAGCTGATGATGCTAACGACGATGCTAAAACGCAACGAAATACCTAAAAATGCTAGCGACAGTAAATCAACTGAAAATGACTGTAAGTTAACTAAATAACAGAAATGCTAAAATTAAATAAAAATGGCGTCAAAATTCGGGTATCAACAGTTGCCCCTAGATATCTGAATTTTGGCGACACGGCAGGTCTTACCTCAAACTTACGGTGATGATGTCGCTCTGGGAGGAGGTAGTTGATTGCTGTCGCTCTGGGAGGAGGGATTGTCGTAGACGTCACTCTGGGAGGAGAGATGCTTTGATGTCACTCCGGGAGGAGGTATAATCTTGACGATGTTATTCGTTGGCGTCACTCTGGGAGGAGATATATATAGTTGATGTCACTCTGGGAGGAGATAGCTAGTTGATGTTATTCGTTGATGTCACTCCGGGAGGAGATATATATTTTGTTGTCACTCTGGGAGGAGGTAAGTTGATGTCACTCTAGGAGGAGGTGTGCTTTTGATGGTATTATTTGGTGAGGAGGAAATTGATGCTGTCACTAGGGATTAAAAAGGTGTCTATAAAATTGATGATGTTGTTCGTGGACGTCACTCTGGGAGGAGATAATTGGTTGATGTCACTCTGGGAGGAGGTAAGTTGATGTCACTCTGGGAGGAGATAGTTGGTTGCAGTCGCTTTGGGAGGAGGTAATCGTTGACGTCACTCTGGGAGGAGATAGGTTGTTGATCCTGCAAAGATATATATAAACTTAGATCTATTTGGATGTCGAGAGAAACATAATTCGCAGAAAATATAAATGACAACTACTCTATCAGAAATCGTAAGTAATTTTACGAAAACATAAATGACGGCTCCACTGGGGGATAATTGCTTGACATATGACTGACGTTGCTTCGGAGGGATAACTCGTGATTCGCGGAAGTATGAAGGGTTTGTCCTAATGATGTCACTCTAGGAGGAGGAAAACGCAGATGACGTCATTCTAGGAGGAGGAAATGCGTGCTGTCACTCTGGGAGGAGAAAAATGCATGATGTCACTCTGGGAGGATGAAATGCACGAGGTCACTCTGGGAGGAGGGAATGCATGAGGTCACTCTGGGAGGAGGAAGTGCAGTACAGAAACATAAACAACGTCAATTCCCGTAGGAAAAGACGCGAGGTGCAGAAATTAACCTAAGGCCACTCTAGGAGAAGAAAAATGCTGATGCTGTCTCTCTGGGAGGAGGAAAAATGCATGATGTCACTCTGGGAGGAGGAAATATAAAGCTGTCACTCTAGGAGGAGGAAATGCAGTATAGAAATATAAACAACGTCAACTCCCGTAGGAGAAGACGCGAGGTGCAGAAATTAACCTAAGGTCACTCTAGGAGGAGAAAAATGCTGATGCTGTCTCTCTAGGAGGAGGAAAAATGCATGATGTCACTCTGGGAGGAGGAAATATAAAGCTGTCACTCTAGGTGGAGGAAATGCAGTATAGAAACATAAACAACGTCAACTCCCGTAGGAGAACGCGAGGTGCAGAAATTAACCTAAGGTCACTCTAGGAGGAGAAAAATGCTGATGCTGTCTCTCTGGGAGGAGGAAATGCAAATGATGTTAGCGGCCTTGATATGAACCTAGAATGCATCTGCATCCTGTTCAGGAGGTAACGACCCCAAGGACAAGACTTTCCCACGATTTGCAGCCGTAAGTAGTCCTCACCTGATATTAGTGTTTGCACTCATTCTCTGAAACAAGGCTAAGTGTTTTATGCTCATGAAGATGCAACTAACATGATACATAATTTACAGTTCGCAATGTCAATCCGAGTGAATATACTTCAAATGAAGATGCACATGCATGGGCATTCTAATAATCGACGGGACTTTTACGGAAAAGAATGAAAGGACATGAAACGTCCGGAAATGAGTTTGTTTTGGAAGACATTGCTTTGCTGGAAGCTTTTTGATGAATGATGCTTTGTTGATTGGCCAGGATGAGGGCGAGGTACGTGAGCCTTTTTGCTTTTTGCTGAGGATGTTTGCTTGACAGAGTGCGTGAGCTCTGGGATTCTTGCTGGGGGGTGCTTTTCGTTCGGCCAGGGGCCTTTTCTTGAGTCTTCATTGGGGAGTGTTGTCGCTGTTCTTTTTGCGACTCACTACTTGAGTTGGCCCTGGGCCCTTTTTCTTCTCGGGTCTTTACTAGTGATGCTGGATTTGAGGTTTCTTGAGTTGGCCTTGGGCCTCTTTTGCTTGACTTCGCTGGGGAAGGATGCTTTAAGATTTCTCGAGTTGGCCTTGGGCCTCTTTCGCTCGAGTCCACTGGGGAAGGTTGCTTTGAGACTTCTCGAGTTGGGTTGTCCCCGGGCTATGCTTGCTTTGGCTCTTCGACTGTTTGTATTCTTCGAATGTCTCTGAGCATTTCTCTCTTCTTCTTTTATATTTTTTTCTTCTCTTTTTATTTTTATTTTTTTTATTTGATTTGATATGCAACAGAGCAGAGCAAGCACAACCTTCGCCTTGATCTCTTCCCATTTCGTCTTGAGGCCTCGACCTTCTCGTTGCTGCTTCTTCGGTGATAGTCCTTAGCGATCTCCTGGTGACCCTTTTCCGTCCCTTTCATCGTGTTCTTGGACTTGACGTGCTCACGCTTCCGGCTGGCAATCTTAGTTGAGACTGCCCCCTGGCTCCCGGGGTATGAGTGATAGTGAAGGTTTTGGTAGGGGTGATGACATATGTAGTGGAAAGAGGGAAGAAACGAAAAAAATGAAGAAGATCGTAAAAGTCCCATGTCCTTTTATAGCTATCCCATGTCTAATGGCGCATGTACCCTGGATATTATACAAATTCAACTAGTATCTAGTCAGGCTCTTACACTCTTGAAGGATAAGGAGCAATGGCTCAAAGACGCTTACCGGGATCTGTTTGTGACTGCTTACGTCGGAGCAAACCGCGGATATAAGAGCAAACAGGTAATATCATGCATGGCATGTAATTTGGGTAGATGTTTTTTTTTTCTTCTTTCTTTTTGTTTTTTTTTTTTTGGACAGAGAGATCGGACATTCCTGACCTATGCAATGCATGAAATGCTTATGAGAGTAGTATGCTTTGGTTTTAGCGGGGCTAAAAGGGGATTTTGATTGATTTTTGATTTTTGGTTGATTGGTAATTTGATTGCTAGATGGTTTGATTGCTAGACGGTTTGATTGCTAGACTGTGGGACAACTTACTTACAAGGTTCTACCGAGAACCTAAGGTTGCCCTCCCAGTAGGCCTAACGACCATACTCAACTTAAAGCTAACAAAGCAAGCAAGAACGAAAACAAATTTAAATAAAGGGAAGGAAAGATGGACTCCCCTGAAATGCGCAGCAGGGCTGCAAGGGCGTCTTCCACAAGCTCCACGCAGATGACAGTGAGATGCTTCAAATCCCTGTGAGATGCAGAGGGGACAATAGAAAGGGCAATTAATCCGAAAACGAAAAGGAGCTAAGTTCAGGGATTCTCCCTTCTTTTAACTCGGCCTTTCGAGGGTGCCTATGACGTGGTCCCAGCTCCGGACGCTTTGTCTTGATGTGCTGATCGGTTTCTTTTTCAGCTGTTTTGAGGGAACCGCCGACCCGAACCGTAGTGAGGAAGAGACCTGTATTTCGTCCCCTCGCTTACCAGTCTCTGCTGGACCTACGTTGATTGGCTTCTTGATTGCTTGGGGATAAAGGGGAAAACCCTCTGTCTCCAAAACGTGTAGCGGGGCTGCAAGGGCGTATGCTTACTGTTCTTATGCAGGCGATGAATGGGGGTAACCCGGTTCCTGAAACAAACAAGGTGATGACAGATGAGGAGTAAATGCAAGACAATTTTTAGTGAAAGTAATGCGATGGATAAGTTTTTAAGCTCTCCCTTTTGGATGGGCTATCCGTGGGTCACTGCAGCGTGATTGGCATCGGATGTCGATTGATGATGGCTTTGCTTTTAGATGCTTTGTCGTAGCTCCTGCCTCGGCTTGGGTGATGCGGGCAGCCTGGCTGTCCCTCAACTAAAGGGTTGATCTTCACCGTGTTGATCAGGGTGCGGATGTTAGGGAAAACTCCTCGAACAAGACCGCATTAAGTATGTTGATGATGGCCCTAGGGGGACAGCTTTTTGTCGTGCTTTTTTTTCCGGGTTGTCTACAAGGGTGCGCTGGGCGATCGTGGTGTTTTGGTGATGAGTTCCCCCGAATAGGTGAACGGAGATGGGAGTCAATGCTACTAGTGTTCCGACGACTCGGTTGACGTCAAATGGCCTTTGTGACTTTGGTCCAGCATTCAGTCCTTTGAGGCCGGTTGTCTGCAACGCCGGTTGTGCTGGTAGCACTGCGAGGAAAGAAATTGCACTTTAGATGGTGATGGTTTAAAATCTTTCCTGATTCGCTCTTGAAGGTGGCCTGCTGCGGCACGTCAACACCTCCTACGAGTGGAATTCTCTGGTTCTATCATGATGACGAGCTGAGGCGTGGGACCTTATGCCCCTGCAAAACTTATGATTGATTAGTGGCATTAGTCTAAGTGACGTATCTTACATCTCGAGCTACTCCTGGGGAGCCATCCATGTCATGCCTCCTTTTGTCATCTCACAAGTTAAAGAAAAAGGATAACAAAATTTTAAAACAATGCATCTCCTGGAAAAAAAAACTCATTTTATTAATTTCAGGACAAATGTTTGTACTAGATTGTCATGATAAAACCCTATGCCTTGGGTCTGGCTGAACGCTCGGTTCGCGATGTTTCAGGCGAAGTATCTCTTGACTGCATCGGCATTTACCAGTCTTGGGAGATCGTCTCCATCCATGCTGGTTAACATTAGGGCACCCCCTGAGAATTCACTTTTGACCAGGTACGGGCCCTCGTACCTTGGGGCCCACTTTCCTTGACTAGCCTCCTGATGAGGGAGAATCTTCTTCAGCACTAAATCCCCAACCTCGAACTTGCAAGGTCGCACTTTCTTGTTATAGGCGTTGGCCATTCTTTGCTGATATAGTTGTGCATGGCAGATAGCGGCCAAATGTTTTTCGGGAAGGAGGTTCAGCTGTTCGTACCTCACTCTTGCCCAATCTGATTCTTCTACCCCCGACTCTGCCAGGATTCTGAGAGAAGGGATTTCAACCTCAAGAGGAATCACGGCTTCCATGCCATAAACCAATGAGTAGGGAGTTGCCCCTGTAGACGTACGGGTTGCTATCCGGTAAGCATGTAGTGCGAAGGGGAGCATGTCATGCCAATCTTTGTGCGTGATTACCATATTTTGGATGATCCTCTTCAGGTTCTTGTTTGCTGCTTCGACTGCGTCATTCATCTTTGGTCGATATGGTGACGAGTTCCGGTGCTTCACCTTCCAACGTTGGCAAAGATCGTCGATCATTTTTCCGTTGAGATTGGTACCGTTGTCCGTGATGATTGTTTCCGGGACCCCGTGATGGCAAATGATATTTCTCTCAATGAATCGCATGGTCATTTTCTGAGTGATGCTGGAGTAAGAGGCGGCCTCTACCCATTTGGTGAAGTAGTCGATTGCTACGAGGATGAAGCGATGACCATTAGAGGCTGTTGGATGAATTTGGCCGATGATGTCGATTCCCCACATCGCGAAAGGCCAAGGCGATGCCATGCTGAAGAGAGGGGCTGGAGGGACATGGAGATGGTCCGCGTAGATTTGACATTTGTGGCACTTCCGGAAGTAGCTGATGCAATCTCGTTCGATGGTGAGCCAAAAATACCCTTGCCTCATTATTTGTCTGGCCATCATATGCCCACTTGCGTGTGTGGAACAGACCCCTTCGTGGATCTCTGCTATGATTCTCTTTGCCTCAGCCATGGTGACGCAGCGAAGCAAAGCTCCATCCGCTCTCCTTTTATATAGAACCTCACCATCGAGGTAGAAATCTAGTGCTAAGCGCTGGAGGGTCTTTTTGCTAACCCGGCTTGCCCCCGGTGGGTACTCCCGGTTTCTGATGAATTGTACTAAGTCGTAGAACCACGGCTTGCCGTCAGGTTCCTCTTCTAAGGCGACACAACATGCCGGAGTTTCCTTTACTTCCACTCTCAATGGTTGGAGCATTACTCCGCATTCTAACTTAAACATTGATGCCAATGTGGCTAATGCGTCTGCGAAGTGGTTCTTTTCTCTGTCGACTCGGTCGAACTTGGTTTCCTCGAATTCCCGGGTGAGTTGGGTGAGTAACTTTTGATAAGGGATGAGCTTGGAATCCCGTGTCTGCCATAGATCCTGGGCTTGGTAGATGACGAGTGCTGAATCACTGAAGATTCGGAGCTTCTTTACTTTTAAGTCGAGGGTTGCCGTCAGACCGCTGATGCATGCCTCATACTCGGCGATGTTATTGGTGCAGGGGAAGTTCAATTTGAATGCTATGGGGAATTGACGGCCATCTGGGGCTATGACCACGGCTCCCACTCCCTTGCCCGAGAGGTTCACCGCACCATCGAAGAACATGGTCCACCAATCGTCTTCTCGGAGATCTTCTGTGATCTCATCTTCAATCATTACGATGTCCTCATCGGGGAAGTCGAAGCTCAACGACTCATACTCGTCCGAGGCATGATCAGCCAAGTGATCGGCGAGGGCCCTTGCTTTAACCGTTTTCCGAGTCACATAGATGATCTCGTGCTCAGCTAATAAGACTTGCCATCTACAAATGGGACTTGACAGGTACGACTTTTTGAAGATGTATTTCAAGGGATCCATGCGAGAGATTAGCCAAGTCGTGTAATACAACATGTATTGCCGGAGCCTTCGGGCGCACCATGCTAGGGCGCAACAAGTCCGTTCCAACATAGAGTAACGCATCTCACATGCGTTGAATTTTTTACTGAGGTAATAGATGGCTTGTTCATGCCTTCCGGACTCGTCGTGCTGTCCCAAAATGCAACCCATGGCGCTAGCCGTGACTGTCATGTACGTGAGCAAGGGACGTCCTGGCGTCGGAGGAACTAGTACCGGTGGGTTTTGCAGATATGTCTTGATTTTCTTGAAGGCTTCTTGGCAGTCTTCGTCCCATTCTGCATCTCCGTGCTTCCTTAGCATTTTGAACATCGGCTCGCAAGTAAGCATTAACTGGCTGATAAAGCGAGTGATGTAGTTGATGCGTCCTAAGAAGCTTCGCACTTCTGTTTCGGTGCTGGGAGCAGGCAACTCTTGAATTGCTTTTATCTTATCAGGATCCACTTCTATGCCTTTGTTGCTGACGATGACTCCCAACAACTTCCCGGAAGTCACTCCGAAGGTACACTTAGCTGGATTTAGCCGTAGCCGAAATTGCCTCAATATTTCGAACACCTTTCTCAGGATGTCTACATGATCTTGCGTGCCGTGAGATTTGGCTATCATGTCGTCGACATATATTTCCAATTCTTTATGCATCATGTCATGGAAAAGGGTGACGGCAGCACGTTGGTACGTGGCTCCTGCATTTTTTAATCCGAAGGGCATCAGTTTGTAGCAGAAGGTTCCCCAGGGCGTGATGAAGGTCGTCTTTTCACTGTCCTCGGGTGCCATCTTGATCTGGTTGTACCCCGAAAATCCGTCCATGAAAGAGAACATGTCATTTTTAGCAGCCCTATCAACAAAAATGTCGATATGGGGAAGTGGGAAGTCATCCTTAGGGCTGGCTCGATTGAGATCCCGGAAATCCACGCACATGCGAACCTTCCCATCTTTCTTAGGCACTGACACTATGTTGGTGATCCATTCTGGGTACTCGGCAACTCTCAAAAAACCCGCGTCTAGTTGCTTGGTAACTTCTTCTTTGATTTTCAGAAGGATGTCTGGATGCATCCTCCGAAGTTTTTGCTTGACAGGCTTAAACTTAGGTTTTAACGGAATACAATGCTCAACTATCCCGGGATCAAGACCTGGCATGTCGGCGTATGACCATGCGAATACATCGGAGTAGTCCTTGAGAAGAGAAATCAACCTTTCTCTCTGAGTCGTATCCAGGGTAGTTCCGATCTTGACCAGTTTTTGATTCTCGTTGCTTGCCCCCAAGTTTACTTCGTCCAATTCCTCCCGATGAGGGGTTATTTCCTTTTCTGAACTTTCTAGTAAACGGGCCAGTTCGTCGGAGACTTCAGCCTTGTCTTCGGTTGTAGCGATGATTTCTTCGCCAGTAAAGACATAGGTTTTATCAAGACAATCCGAACCAACACTCATCCTGAAATTAAAAGTGCGAAAAAAAGAGATGCGTAAAATGAAAATTTGCATATATATTGATTTTTTAACAAAAGGGAACATGAGTCCCTACAAAAATGTTTTCATAAGAAAACGTGCCAAAAACATATATATTTTTCAAAAGGAGAAATTACGGAGAGACATCCGGAAGCATGGTGATGGTCCAGTTGCACACAGACTCCCCTGACTTCTTAATGAAAATGACTGAACCAGGCGTCGATCCTTCTTCTCCTAGAGTGCAGATACGGAGGTCTGATACCCTGATTGGATTTTCATTGATGGTTTCAGCGGCGAAGGGGAACGTGGTTCTGATATGGGGGATTGGCATTTTGCCTTCTGGTGTAGAACGTCCAAAGAGCTTAGCCAGCTGCTTTTCTTTCTTTTCTTGGGCAATCCGGGTGATATCGGCCTCGCTGGGTTGGTACCCTAACCCAAATCGGTCTCCGAAGCTCTTCGGAGGCGCCCAGCCTTTTGATCCTTGTAACTCGGCCCCGAGCCATTTTCCCAATTGGAAGCTTCCCTCTAGTGTTGACTTAGTGGTTGTTTCGGCTATCCCAGATTTCGAGGCTTCGCAAACGGGGGATCCCTCCTTGATCCAATCCGCGTTGATGATTTCAAAGGCTTGGAAGGAACTCTCTAAGGTTTCTGCAGTTTCAATGTAAGGCACGGATGCATGCTTGGCCAAGATCAAGGCCTCTTCTGCCTTTATTGTGACGAGGACATTGTCCTTGACGTATTTGAGGCATTGATGCAGGGAAGAGGGGACAACTCCTGCTGAATGGATTTCCATGATCTGAAATGTCAAGGTGAAAGTGTGGGGCCCGATGACCATATCCAACTCAATGTTCCCGATGATATCTCGAGTGGTGCCATCGAAAGCCCTAGCCATCATTCCGCTAGGTTTTATGAGGGAGTAATCGACCGGCAGCTGTTCAAGGACATGCCTGGGCATGACATTAAGTGCGGACCCATTGTCGATTAGGGCCTTTGCTATGATGTGTCCCTTACATTCCACCGTGATGTATATGGCCTTGTTGTGATCTCTTCCCGAGGGGTCGATCTCTTCTTCCGAGAAGGAAATGCTGCTTAAGGCTTGGATCCTTCCGACAAGGTTTTCCACCCCTTCTGTAGTGATATCCTTAGTCACGAAAGCTTGCTTCAAGACTTTTAAGAGAGCTTGGCGATGTGGCTCTGAAGTAAGGATCAGTTCCATGATGGAAATGCGAGCTGGGGTTTTCTTTAGCTGTTCGATGATGCTGAACTCGCTCTGTTTCATGATCTTGAGGAACTCAGTTGTCTCGTCCTCGGTTACAGGTTTGCTCAAGCCTCGCGTCTCTTCTACCGTCTCTTCGCGGATCACAGGGTCTTTCCCTTTGGCTTGTCGTTGCTTTTCTACTTCCTCCGAGATGTAACATCTTTTGGTGCGGGTCATGCCCCCGATATGAGAGGCTTCGCCGATGGTGAGTGCTGTTGGTGTGACGGCAAGAGGGATGGTGACCACCGTGTATCCGTAGTTGAATGGGACCGCGTGTAAGTCTCGGCTGGGAGTATTCACAGCTAATGTGAACACTACTTTGCATGGGGCAGGGGCTGCATCTCCTGTTTGGGCCATGTATTTGAAGGAATACGGTGCTGGAGGATTATCCTCGATGACGTTGATTGCTCCTTGGGTTTTCTCTTTGGTCTGAATGATCCCGAATGTTGTGAGTTGCTTGACTTTTTGCTGAAAAAGTCTGCAATCCTGGATGTCATGCTTGCTTTCCCCTTGGCAGAATCGGCATTGGGCCTGACTATTCCCCGGGAATGGCAGATACGCGTTGTTGGCTAATGCGAAGAACAATTCTTCATTGGGTACTTCCCCCATCGACAGGTGAGAAATGTCAATTCCAATGGAAGAAATGTTGCTCATCCCAAGATTATAGTGCGGTAAAGGACTGGTTGTCACATCAGGACCCCTTATTAAACCTTTAGACGAGATTCGTCCTTCTTTGGTTAGGTGCTCGACCTTCTCTCTAAAGTCGTAACAGTTTTCCAAGGAGTGTCCTCGGGTTCCGGCGTGATATTCGCAGCTAACCTTTGGATCATACCAGCTAGGGTAAGGAAGGGATTGAGGCGAGAGTGGGCATGGTGTAATCTGCCCGTCTGCCAAGAGGCTTGCGTAGATCTCTTTCAAAGGAAACGCAGGAAGCGACCATGTCGGTGAAGGGTATGACTCGGAGTCTGAGGATTCCCAAGAAGGTAGTAAGGGCACTGTGCTAGAATAGGAGGGTGGTGCCGAATACCTGACGAGGTAATCGAACTTCCCGGAAGGTTGGCCCAAGGTGTCAATCTCGCGGTCGCCTTCGTCGCGGTGCGCGGAGAACCTTTTGCACGATGAAGTCGATCCTTTCTTCTGGACGATTTGGAGTGGGGTTCCCTCGGCGTTATGCGGGATAGGAAATCCGTCTCCGATCGTGTTGATGGATCCTTCCCCGGGGGTCACTTTCTGGGTTTGTATTACTCCGAGACTCGAGAGTTGTCTCACCTTTCCTGCGAACAACTCGCAACCTTGGATTTTATGACTGTCGCTTCCCTTGCAGTACATGCAGTGACTTGGATTGCTCTCCACGTATGGCACATATCCCTCTCGAGCTAAGGTCTGGAAAAGCTGTTCTTGTGGCCGACTTGATGCTGAAAAGAGACGGTCGTTGCTTTCTCCTACCGAGATGGCATTCACCCCTCCCTTTCCTTGGGAATGATTGGGGAGAGGGTTGGTGGATGTGTTGGGTCCTTTTGCCAATCCTTCGAAAGATATCCATCCACTTTTGATTAAGTGATGGACTTTTGCCTTGAATGCGAAGCAATTTTCCAGAGTGTGACCTGGGGCTCCAGCGTGATATTCGCACCTTGCGTTGAGATCATACCACTTTGGGTAAGGAGGCAATTGAGGCTGAGCAGGGACCGTTACGATCTGTCCGGCCGCCAGGAGATGTTTATAGATTTCCCTCGCGGGAAGAGGGAGAGGAGGTAGAGGTTCTCGGTTCCACCGATCGTTGGTCGTGTTTTGGTTATTTGGGTCTTTTGGCGGGTTATATGGCTTGGGTTGCATAGGTTGTGATGTTTGTACTGGAGGTGGTGGGAAATGTGTAGGATTTTGAGGCAGGATATTAGCAATTGGTGGTGAAGTAAAAGGAAAGGAGGTGGGTTGATATAGTGATGGCGGATGATACGGTGGTGGCAATAAATAAGGCGGTAGTTGTGGAAACGACTGCCCCTGATTAGCTTGGGGAGCGACAAATCCGACGTCCCTTTTCACGACTGATGCTTTCTTTGGTACAGACTCTGGTGTTGGATGCGTGATTCGTCCAGACTTAATCCCTTGCTCGACTCTTTCGGCAATTAGGACCATGTCGGAGAAGCTGTTTGAGGGGTTCGAGATCAGGTAGGTGTAGTAGGGAGCTTTGAAGGTGTGCAAGAAAATCGACAAGAGTTCCTTGTCGCTTAACGGGGGAGAGATTCTCGAAGCCAACTCTCTCCATCTCTGAGCATAGGTCTTCACGGACTCACCGATTTTCTTTTCCAGATTTTGCAGGTCGGCGCGGTCAGGAGCCACTTCTATGTTGACTTTATATTGTCGGTAGAAGGCATCGGACATGTCTCTCCACGTCCTGATCCTGGCTCTGTCCAGCCCCATATACCAAGTTAGGGCGTGCTTGGTCAAGCTTTCTCGGAATATATGGATCAACAACGGTTCGTTGTGGATCATCTCTGCCATCTTGTTGCAGTATGCTCTAAGGTGGGTCTTCGGGCATTCTACCCCAGTAAACTTTTCGAAGTCCGGGATCTTGTACTTCGGAGGTATGACGATCCCGGGGACCATGCACATATCGGCGGGACCTGTGGGATCGAATGGATCGGCCCCTTCGATTACTCTGAGTCTTTCCTCGAGAAGATTCAGTCTGTCACTTTTCGGTTTCTCGGCCCCGATGGGGTTAGAACCGAAGGGCAGCATAGGTTCTGATGAGAACTGAGGTTGTGCTGGGTCGAAAGTGAGGAGCTGAGTTCCCACAGGTCCGGGAATTGTGCTTGGAGGAATAGGAGGGAGATACAAAGCCTCTAGGTGGGCCTGACTCTTGCTGGGGTCCACATCAGGGTTGATTGAAAGGTGCTGAAGCGACGGGGAGATCTCTTCACCCGCCTTAACTGTAGGGTGTGCAGTGGTGAGTACAGTGAAGGGATTATCCCATCTCCAATGGCCCGGGGGGCCAGAAAGTGGTGGGAGTATGGATGGTCCTGCAACGGTGAGCGAAGAGGGAGGTCGTTTTGTTTGGGGGAGATCAAAACCCGGTGGCACTTAGGTGACAGCTTCATCTCTTTCCTTTTCGGCCCTGGTGGCTCTTTCTGTAGTGATCCTAACTTGCTCCCCTAACTCTGCGATTCTAGCCATTAGTGCTTCATCGGTCTTGGCCGGTTCAGTCATTTTTCATTTTTGAAGTCTAGTTAGGGGGAGCCTGTGCGGAGTAGCTTGCTTCCGAGGAGTTATCGTGAACCTGCAAAAGGGGAAAACACAGAAACGAGTAAATACAAGTGAGGATATACAAGTGATATGCAATCCCGAGGCCTCCACGTTGCTCATTCATTTTCCGGCCACACTTTCACTTGATATTTTCAGGGTGGTCGGAGAGGCGACGAATCCCAGGGGTTGACAAGATACGAATGAAACCTCTATACATTCCAATGATATGAAGCAAATCTGAGATGCTAACGGCGAAACCCAAACCAGCAGGGGCAACCAATGCCGCCATGCTAGGAAGATCTCTTTTACGCTATACTTTTGACGATGTAATGCCTGATGCCTGGTAAACTCAACCGACGGGAGAGACAACAATTTTTATGAACTTGGAGTTTTTTTTTTTTTGCGATAAACTAGGAAGACATGACTATGAGTAAGCGATACTCGGATATTTTGAATACTTGTTCTGATTTTTTCAGAATTTCGGTGAGACGATTGTGTTTTATCCCGGAGGGATTTTCTCTGTTTGTTTTGCGATGTTTTGTTTTTTTCTTGGGTTTGTATTGGAGGGATAGTTGATATGGAAAAGATGAGGCGATTTAATAAATATCCGAAAGAGTACGACTTTATTAAAAAGCGTTTACAAAATATGGTAAACTTGCCAACTTCCTAAATTCATCAAAAACGGCTAAGATAGATGAAATCAGGGATCCTAGCTAAAAGGAAAAGATTTGCCGATATCCGACCCATCCCTTGAAGGTGTCATTCCTGGACGTTAGAGTCCTGTTGCCAAAGGTACTCCATCGAAGCCAACTCCCCTTTTTTCATTTCTAACTCAGCCTCTAAGGCGGTAATTCGGCTTTGCAGTACTTGGTTTTTCCTTTCTCCCAAGTCTGCGCGAGTAGTCAAAACCCTTATCGTTGAATCCCTGTCTTCGATTATGGCACTTGATGCTTCTCTTTTGCGGGTTTCACTGCTCAAGCGTTCCTTAAAGGCCCTGAGGGCCACCTTCTTTTGTACTGCTTGTACGCGGATGAAATCCTTGTGCTGCCTGTCCAGTTCATTCATCTGGACCTTTAAGCCACATTGACGAGCTTGGGCCATATCCCTTTCCTCTACCATCAGATCTCGTTCTTCTTGTGCTGCTCGCATCTGTTCTACCACTTGAGCGTAAGCCATGACATCCATTCCTTCGCTCACTTGCGATTCCCCTTCTTCTTCCATCAGTTTTTGATTTTCAGGGCGAGGTAAGACATTGTCATTAACTCGTCTTGACCTCCACTGTGGATATTCTGATATTGTGGTTGCAGGGATGCCGTGTCCTTTGAGGCAAAAAGGGTGGGCCCAGTCTTAGGCATACAACTGAATGTTCTGATTTTCTCCAGCGTGTGGCAGGTCTGATCTTGTCATGCCGAACGTCACGGGAATTATCTGCGTGATGCAGAACTGTCTGAGGACGAGGGCAGGGCAATAGTGAGTGCATCCCCATGCTCCGATCAAAGGAACCCAAGGTAAGTGTCCGCAACAGACGATGGGATTGGAAGTCTGCAGCCATTTGGCGTGCCAACTGAAGTCTTCTTCTGAGAGGTTTATGAATCGGTCGATCCAGACATCCTTATTTTCCATCTCCCATCTATCCGTGGTCATTGCGTTGATAACCCTGAGAAGAGGACATGACCTTATGTAGCTTGCGAAGAAAATGGTCTGATCAGGAATCTGCTTGAAGTGGCTGACCAACCATACTGTCAACAACTGGGTGCAACAAGTAAGTCTCCCTTTCCTTTTTCTTCGACAAGAGTCCAAGGAGCGAAAGGTCTCGGCCAGAATGGTTGTTGTAGGATTGATGGCATTTGTTTCCATCTCGTAAAAGATGTTGGCTGCTGCAAAGTCGATGACATTCCTCATTTTCGGAAAGAGGACAAATCCTACAATGGCGAAAGCCAGAATCCTTAAGCGTTTCTTCCCGTTGGACAATCGAAAGCGTGCCTCAATATCTGACCAGCACCAGAAGTAGTCACCCTCTCTGACACGAGTAGTGATACCTAACAGCTTATCGAGCCTTATTTTGACACTTGAGGAGTCGAGTCGAACATTCTGGTATATGGCCGATATAGGAGAGGTGAAGCATCAGAGCTGAGTACTCCTCTAGTGTAGGGGTCAAGTCTACCTCTTTGTCGAAAGAGAAGCACCGATAATAGGGATCCCAGAATTTTAGGGCTGCCCGGATGCAACCCCAATCAGTCTTTACGTCGACTAAGGTCAGTAGCTTTCCATAAATACCCTCAAACTGTGTCTCTTCGTCTTCAGTCAGCTCATTTATCAACATCCGAATCCTAGTTAAGTCAAAGTCCACGACTTCTACTTTGATCTTGGTGGTGATGTCAGAGCGAACCCACGTTCCAACAGATCTCCTTATGCGGCCTGATCGTCGAAACTTCGTCCCCCGAAAATATCAAATGAAAGTAGTGTAGGTGCCGACATGTCGAATGAGCAAAATGGGTCCTATGGGACAAAAATAAAATTTTAAATGCAAAGTAACCTGCACGTGTATGAAAATTTACAGTTCGTATAACAGAAAAATCATGTCAATATGCCAACAAGACAAATAGAGCCACGACAAATAGGTATAATCATGATGCATGTGCTGGGGCTCTGATTCTGACATTTCTAACTGGCTTGAATGGTTCCCGGATGATACCATGAAAAGGTCCCTAAAGTGTCGTCCAGTCGCCCGATTCCTTGCGAAATCGTATAACCTTTCGACTGGCTTTAGGGGTTCATCCGAGTTGGGATTGGTGAACACTACCCAGGACATGTGTCGTAGGGCGTCACTACTACCCTCCTATTTTGGTAATTGTCCCCTGGGTGTATGGCGCTATCAAATGCATATGACAATTGATAAAGTAAATAAATAAACAGACCAGCAATTGATCAAAGCAAATAAATAAACAAAACACCTCTCTAAAAAGATAAAACCAGCTCCGACCCTAAAGTCCCCAGTGAAGTCGCCAAACTGTCGCGCCCCACGAAAAATTACGAAAAGAAAGTAATTCACGAGTGTGCAACGAAATTTGGGACCTTCAGATGCTCGGCGTAAATGGACGCCTAGCAGCATGCAATGAAGTCGCCACCCTAATTTGGTTGCTAGGTTTAGGGAACCTTAATCGTCATAGCATAGGAAATATAATAAGTAAAAAACTAAAGGCACAAAAAAGGGGTCTGGACCCCAGACAAAGGTTCAGGGTCGTATTATGGTCTCGGGAAGGTGTTAGGCACCCGAGACACATCCTAAAACGGTTACCGGTTGATGAGAGAGGTGTTTAAAAATGTGTTTGAAAAATGCGTTTTGAAAAAGGGGGCCCTCAGAGGAATCGTCACTTTAGTCTTTTCTATGATCGTGATCGTTCAGGAATAATTAAAACATCTTTCGAACGGGGTTATCGTTTATCGAGATCGATTGATTATTCCTGACCGTAACGTGATGGGACTGAAATTTCCGTAAGACTGAATGAGCGCCCTCTTTTTTCATCATCGGGCCATGCATGATTAACCTAATTACTACGTGATTCTAACATGGATTGCTAACAGAGTACAAATTTAAATGATAAGTTTTTGAAGTGAAAAACTGAAGTGGGATCGAAAGTCCCCCATGTACATAAAGTCAATACAAACGAGAATTTCAAATCAGATGAACATGGCATTTTAAGCAAGTCTTTAAACATGTTGTTCATGTGGATTGATTTTAATTCTAGCAGTTCTATATATATCATGCATACAGTTGATATTTGCAGAAAGCATCGAATAAATAAAAAGGACTTGTGAGGCGTACTTTCGAGCGAAGCTTGAAATTAACAGTGCGGCTGCTGCTGGGTGAGGACGAAGGCCGGGAAAGGGACTGAGGGTGCGTGAGTTGGACAGGGAGAATGGAGATGGGCAGTGGTGTTTTTCTTCGAAGGGAAATGGTTGGTATTTATAGCCAAAAATGCGTGGGAAGGGAGACGTCGGAGTTGCGCGTGGTGGCCGGCTGGTCACGGTGGCAAGCTAGGGGGAGGCGTGACGATGGTGGAGGGCTAGAGGGCTACGATGCGATGGGAGCAGGTGGCTCGGGCGAGGACTTCCGTTGCCTCCCTCGTGCGTGCACTGTGCATGTGCATTATGCACATTAAATCAAGGGCCATTGATCTGGTTGACTTTCCTTGGTTGACCAGATCAATGGCCATGATCAAATGGCCCTTTATCTGATTTAAATGGCCTCGAGCCGGTTCCCGCGAACAAACGTTCTGAATTTTCGAGCCGAAGGTACCGTCGCGTAGAGAAAAATACGACGGGTTTAACCGTCTACAGCGAATGATGAGATTTTTTCGTTTAACGTGTTTATTTTCGCGTTCAAAAACGTGAAGCGTTTGAACGGAAAATAAAGACGTTCGCCAAAAATTACACGAAACGCTGTAGACCGTTGCGAGCAGAAAAAAAGCTAGCAACTAGTTGATGGAAAACATTTTAAAGTCGAGCTATGGTCCGAGCAGACTTACTCGGGTCCAATAAAAGCTCGAATGAAAATAATAATAAAATAATAAAATACTAAAAAATGCGCTAAAACATAAAAAATCCTAAAACTTATGAGATGACCTAAAACGAAGAAAAAACTAGCAAACGACTGCCGGATAGTCAAAAATGTAGTTTTTAAGGCTAAAAATAATAATGATAATAATAATGAAAATATGTGCCGAAAAATTAAAAATGTGATTTCGAAAGCTGATGATGCTAACGACGATGCTAAAACGCAACGAAATACCTAAAAATGCTAGCGACAGTAAATCAACTGAAAATGACTGTAAGTTAACTAAATAACAGAAATGCTAAAATTAAATAAAAATGGCGTCAAAATTCGGGTATCAACAAAGCCCAAGAAGGATCGGGTCCGAATAGCTTTGTGAAGGTACCATCGGGATGATGGAAAAATTGTTGCCAAGGGACCTAAATATGCGCTACAAGGCAAGACAATGAAGGGCTCTCTCATGGGAGCCTCTGTACACAACCTACTCAGCGCTAAGTCACTCCTATTGCTGCCAACCACCCCATGATCATCATCCACATTAATGTGTGGCAAGCCGGGGAAATGACGACCACCGTCGAAATACGTCAAATATAATAATAAATCCTGAAGCATAGATGCACAAATTAATTTACGTACAACGGTAACAAGGTCGAACCATAGGGATTAAAGAATGACAACTTACCCTAGAAGTATGACAAAGCTAAATGCAATTAAATACTAACACAAGGGGGGTTTGTTGGTTAAACTAGTTAACCAAATGAGATTGAGACCTAGATAGCTAACAAAGACAAAAGTAATAAAATTGACAAAAATAACAATCATAAACAAAACAAATAGGAAAATAAATGAGATAAAGTCAAATGAGAGGAAATCTTAGCAAGGGATTTTCTTGGGTTGCGTTGAGGCTAGTCAGTCATCGGCGCACAAATATTCTATTCATATGCCATAGACGTGCTATAGGAGCTAGGTACGTTTATGCCCCCTACTTTACTTCGTAAGAGAAGTTACCCCCCGTTTTCACATACGAGGTAACCTTGACACTTCGCCATCCTCCCAGGTATTAGATGGGGAGGCAATACTCAAAGGCCCATTAAGAGGAGGAAAGACATGTCTAGGGGCGAGACCCTCATCTCGTCACACTCATGCCACTACCCTAATTGGTTGCTTTCCCTAGACGGAATGGACCAAGCTAATGACAATCCGTCTAGTTGTCTGCTTCTATTCTAAGGCCTCACGTTAGTTATTACCAAAGAAATGACGATAATCTAAGAAGGTAAACTAGTAGGTAATCAAGCTTCCAATAAGCCCAAGTAGATTTGACAATAAAAATGGAAAACAAAGAAATATAGCGATAAGAATATATAAAGCGTGATTTGGCCTCTTGACTACCCCTTTGCAACCCTCAAAATATCCTTGCTAAGCGGATGAGTATAGCCGCTCATGCTAATAAATAAATAAGTAAAAATAGATCTAGTGCAAAGTATAAAAGATAGAGAAGCAATAAAGGAAATAAAAAATTAATAAATACCGGTCGGAGCTAAAAGCTCCGGTTTGAAGAAGAGTTGGTAGCTGGCGGCGACTACAACAAAAAGGGAAGAAAAAATCCCAAAGAAAGACTAAAGAGGAATGTGTAAGAGCGGCTTCCCCAAGGATGATCTGATTCCTAAAACCCTAAAAACTAAGGCTTAAATACCCTCTTAGCTCATATAAGGACAAAATACAGCCAAGAGAGAGGTACAATAGGAGCTTGTCCTAGAAAGGGAATATCCTAAAATGCCAAAAATGGAATCTGCATGGAATCCCGTGCAGATCTTTTGGAAAATATTCCTTCCGCGCGTCGAGGCCTCAACGATATCCTCAAGGGCAAGACAACTTGATCAACAGAAAGGGCTAGACGATTAATGCTCCAACAGAAAACCATCCAAAAAATGCATATTTCAGCATCTTTCTCTCCTTTAGCCTGGATCTGCAAAAAGGATGAATTCAAAGGCAAATTAGCAGTATCATGCTCGAAATAAGACTAAGAATGAGGAGAAAATCATGCATAAAAAATCCCCATTAAACATCCCCACACTGCCCAATGCTCGCCCTCGAGCATTCACAAAATTAAAAATAACCCTAAATCAGAACACACGGTATCAACCTAAACACAAGAATAAACAGACCAATCAACACACTGCATCTAATTAGAACACAAGTCCACCTAGAAATGCATCTGCACCAAACCAGTAGGATAACGACCCTAAAGGTAAGACTTTCCCAATCCAGGCCCATTCACCAGCAATCCTCACACGGATAACTATTTACACTCACACTCACAAACAAGGCTAGGTGTTTAATCACTCAAAATGTAGATAACACAACACAAAAATAGAGTTTGCATATCAATCCGAGTACGTAGTACACATGCGTGGGCAATCTAGCAATCAAAAAGAACTTTGCATCTTAAAAGAAATAGAATAGGGTGCGGGTGAAGTAGAGAGAATAGAAGGGATAGAGAATGAAAAGAAAATAAAAGAAAATGGAGAAGAAAGATAACCAACTGAAGTTGAGAGATTCCTTGGCTGGAAAAAAAAGAGAGGTCGGTGAGTAAACACTTGCTGGAGGCGTGACAGCGAGGGCTAGACGATGACTTCTTTTCTCTTTTGTGGGGGAGATCTTCTTCTGGGTTGGAGCTGGCGATTCTTGCTCCTTTACTGCGCTTGGTCTGCTTTTATAATAATTTTTTTTTAAGTGAAAATATAGCAGGCACAAATGTTTCTTCTCTTGACTCGCCATTTTACCATGGTTAGGAGCTGCAGCTGTTGTCTCTGTTTGCATATTTCTGCTTTTATCGTCATGGCCTTGCTGTCTTTTCTTCCCCACACTTATTCTTTTGTGCTTGGGATGGGCACAATAATTTTTCTGTAATGTCTTGCCTTAACTCTGCTTTCAGTACCCAGAATTTCTCAGACCTTTTTTCTTTATCTTCCCACACTTATCCTTAATTGCGCTTAGCCCTTGCTGTCTTTGAAAAGTGTTATTGTCGCGCCCCCGAAAATAAAAATTCGCGAGTGTGCAACGAACTTGAGACCTTCAGATGTTCGGTGTAAACAGACGCCTCGCAACATGCAATGAAGTCACCACCCTAATTTTGTTGCTAGGTTTAGGGAACCTTAATCGTCATGGTATAAAAAATAAAATAAATAAAAAACTAAAGGCAAAAAAAAGGGGTCTGAACCCCAAAAAAAAGGTTCAGGGTTCTATTATGGTCTCGGAAAGGTGTTAGGCACCCGAGTCACATCTGAAAACGGTTACCGGTTGATGAGAGAGGTGTTTGATAAAAATACGTTTGAAAAGGGGGCCGTTAGAGGAATCGTCACTTTAGTCTTTTCCACAATCGGGACCGTTCAGGAATAATTGATCGTTGAACCGATTGATTATTCCTGACCGTAGTGATGGGACTGAATTTTTCGTAAGACTGAATGAGCGCCCTCTATTTCATCATCGGGCCATGCATGATTAAATTAATTACTACATGATTCTATCGTTGATAGCTTAACAGAGTACAGATTAGATGAGGGGTTTTGAAATGATAAACTAATGTGGGGTCGAAAGCCCCCATGTACATACAGTCAATATAAGCGAAAAGTTAAAATCAAATGAACATGACATTTTTAAGCAAGCCTTTAAACACGTTGTTCATGTGGGTTGATTTCAAATTCTAGCAATTCTATATATCATGCGTACGATTGATATTTACGGAAAGCGTTGAATAAATAAAAGGGAACGAAAGGCCTACTTTCAAGCAAAGCTTGAATTTAAAACTGCCAAACTTTGAACTTGACTATCGATGCTCTATATGAGCTATCAATCAAAGAGGGAGAAGAAGCAAGCTGGTTAGGTGAGATTGGTGCCCTTAAACCAAAGGGAATGGCTTGGTATTTATAGGTTGCGAACGCGTGGATGGCTAGACGCGAGGGACGCGCGTGGAGGCCGAGCAGTCGTGCTGGCGGGGCTAGGCGGCTGTGCTAGCGGAGCTAGGGCTGAGGGGACGGCTCGGAAGTGACAGTAAGTGACGAGAGCAGGCTGCTCGGTGGCCTGCTTTGCTGGTGCTCCACGTCCACGGTGCTTGCGCACCATGCACCTTAAATAGCCAACCGTTGATTTGGTTGACTTTTCTTGGTTGACCAGATCAACGGTTATGATCAAATGGCCCTTTAAGTCTATTTAATTGGCCTTGAGCCAATTTCGCGTAGAGAAAAATAAGGCGAGTTTAACCGTCTACAGCGAATCACGCGAATTTTTCGTTTAACATGTTTATTTTCTTGTTCGGAAACATGGAATGCTAGGACGAAAAATAAATGACGTTTTGACGAAAATTACGCGAAACGCTGTAGGTCGGCGTGAATTAAAAAAAGAGTAGGAACTAGTTGATGGAAAACATTCCGAGTTCGAGCTATTGTCTGAGCGTACTTACTCGGGTCTAATAACAGCTCGAACAAAAATAATAATAAAAAAATAAAATGCTAAAAAATGCGATAAAATACTAAAAATCCTAAATTTCATGTGATGACCTAAAACGAAGAAATAACTAGCAAACGACTAACGGATAATTAAAAATTTGATTTTTAAGGCTAAAAATGATAATGATAATAATAATGAAAATACGTGACGAAAAATTAAAAATGCTATTTCTAATGCTGACGATGATAAAATGCGATGAGAATTTTAAAAATGCTAACGATAGTAAATTAATTAAAAATGACAGTTAATTAAATAAAATGACGGAAATGCTAAACTTAATTAAAAATGGCGTCAAAATTCGGGTATCAACAGTTGCCCCCTCTTTACTGTCTTATCGAAGTATTTGATAAGTAGTAAAGATGGTTGCCCCCACATATCCGAATTTTGGCGACACAGCAGGTCTTACCTCTATCTCACCATGATGATGTCACTCTAGGAGGAGGTATGCTTCTGATGTCACTCTAGGAGGAGATATTGTTGTAGATGTCGCTGGGGGAGGAGATATTGTCGTAGATGTCACTTTGGGAGGAGATATTGTCGATGTCACTCTGGGAGGAGATATAATTTGATGTCAATCTGATGGGACAATTTGATGTCACTCTGGGAGGAGATTTTTTGATGTCACTCTGGGAGGAGGTATAATTTGATGATGTCACTCTAGGAGGAGATAAGTCGTAGCTGTCACTCTGGGAGGAGATATGTTTGATGTCACTCTGGGAGGAGATAATTGTTGATGTCACTCTGGGAGGAGATACGTTGTAGCTGTCACTTTGGGAGGAGGATATAATTTGATGACGTCACTCTGGGAGGAGATAGATTCGTAGATGTCACTCTGGGAGGAGGTAAGTTCGTTGATGTCACTCTGGGAGGAGATAGTTGGTTGATGTCACTCTGGGAGGAGGTAAGTTCGTTGATGTCACTCTGGGAGGAGATAGTTGGTTGATGTCACTCTGGGAGGAGATAGTTTTGATGATGTTATTCATTGATGAGGAAATTGATGCTGTCACTCTAGGAGGAGGTAATCTATTGATGTCACTCTGGGAGGAGATAGATTCGTAGCTGTCACTCTGGGAGGAGGTAAGTTCGTTGCTGTCACTCTGGGAGGAGATAAGTCGTAGATGTCACTCTAGGAGGAGATATTGTTGTAGATGTCACTCTGGGAGGAGGTAGGTTGTTGTTGTCACTCTGGGAGGAGATAGATTGTTGCTGTCACTCTAGGAGGAGGTATTGTTGTTGTCGCCTTGGGAGGAGATATTGTTGTAGATGTCACTCTGGGAGGAGATAGATTTGTTGATGTCACTCTAGGAGGGGATAATTTATTGAATGTCACTCTGGGAGGAGATAGATTGTTTGATCGGATATCCTGCAAAGATGTAAACTTAGATCTACTCGGGCATTGAGAGAGACATAAGTTGCAGAAAATGTAAATGACGATTACTTTGATAGGAATGGAAGGTAATTTTACGAAAATATAAATGACGGCTCCACTGGGGGGATAAGCGTTTGACATGTGACTGACGTTGCTTCAGGAGGATAATGTGTGATTCGTAGAAGTACGAATGATTTGTCCTAATGATGTCACTCTAGGAGGAGAAAAATGCAAATGATGTCACTCTGGGAGGAGGTAAATGCAAATGATGTCACTCTAGGAGGAGAAAAATGCATGATACTGTCACTCTGGGAGGAGGAGAATGCAAATGATGTCACTCTGGGAGTAGAAGAATGCATGATGTTGTCACTCTGGGAGGAGAAAAATACAAATGATGTCACTCTGAGAGGAGAAGAATGCATGATGCTGTCACTCTAGGAGGAGAAAAATGCAAATGATGTCACTCTGGGAGGAGAAGAATGCATGATGCTGTCACTCTGGGAGGTGGAGAATGCAAATGATGTCACTCTGGGAGAGAAGAATGCATGATGCTGTCACTCTGGGAGGTGGAAATGCAGTACAGAAACGTAAACAACATCAATCCCGTAGGAGAAGACGTGAAATGCGGAAATTAAACTAAGGTCACTCTAGGAGGAGAAAAATGCTGATGCTGTCACTCTGGGAGGAGAAAAATGTATGATGTCACTCTGGGAGGAGGAAATATAAATGCATCCTGTTCAGGAGGTAACGACCCCAAGGACAAGACTTTCCCACAATTTGCAGCCGTAAGCAATCCTCACCTGATATTAGTGTTTGCGCTCACGCTCTGAAACAAGGTTAAGTGTTTTACGCTCATAAAGATGCAACTAACATGATACATAATTTTCAATTCGCAATGTCAATCCAAGTGAATAGACTTCAAATGAAGATGCACATGCATGGGAATTCTAATAATCGATGGGACTTTTACGGAAAATAATGAAAGGATATGAATTGTCTGGAAAGAAGCTTGTTTTGGTAAAGATGTGCTTTTCTTGATGAGTTTGAAGGTTTTTGACGAGTGATGTTTGTCGATTGACCCTGATGAGGGTGAGGTGGATGAGTTCTTTCACTTTTTGTTGGGGATATTTTCTTGACAGAGTGCATGAGCTCTTGGATCCTTGCTGGGGATGCTTTCCGGTCGACTAGGGGCCCTTTTCTCGAGTATTTACTAGAGAATATTTCCTTCGAGATTCCTTGAGTCGGCTTTGGGCCCTTTTTCTTCTCAAGTCTTCACTGGGGGGATGCTTTCCTTGAGATCTAACTACTTGAGTTGGCCTTGGGCCCTTTTTCTTGAGTCTTTACTGGGAATGTTTTCTTCGAGATTTCTTGAGTTTAGTTGTCCCCGGGCTGTGCTTGCTTTGGTTCTTCGATTGTTTGTATTCTTCGAATGTCTCTGAGCATTTCTCTCTTCTTTTTTGTTTTTTTTCCGAGTTGAAATGCATCAGAGCAGAGTAAGCACAACCTTTATCTCGATCTCTTCCCGTTCTGGCTTAAGGCCTCGGCCTTCATCCTTGGATTTTTGGCCTTTCTTCGGTGATAGTTCCTAGCGATCCTTCGGTGACCTTTTCTGTCTCCTTCGTCGTGAACTTGAACTCGACGTGCTTTTACTTCCTACTAGCAATCTTGGCTGAGACTGCTCTTTGGCTCTCGGGGTATGAGTGATAGTGAAAGTTTTGGCAGGAGTGATGGCACATGTGGTGGAAAGAGGGATGAAAAATGAAAAAAATAGAGAAGGTCATAAAAGTCCCACGTCATTTTATTGCTATCAATGTCTAATTGCACATGTACCCTGGATATTATGCGAATTCAACTAGTACCTAGTCAGGCACTTACACTCATGAAAGGATAAGGCGCGATGGGTCGAAAATACTTACCGGGATTTGTCTGTGACTGCTTACGTCTGAGCAAATCGTGGATATAAGAGCAACCAAGTAAGATCATGCATGATATGTAATTTTGATGGATGCTTTATTTAACAGAGGGATTGAACATTCCCGACCTATGCAATGCATGAATATGCTATGAGAGTAGTATGGATTTTGTTTTAGCCGGGCTAAAAGGGGATTTTTTTTGATTGATTGATTGACAGTTTAAAGTTAGGACGCGGGGGATGACCTATTTGCAAGAATCCAACGAGAACCTAAAGGGTTGCCCCCCCAGTGGGCCAGACGACAGTACACAACTTAAAGCTAACAAAGTAAGCCGGAACGAAAAATAAATTTTAAATGAAAGGGAGGGGGGGGGGGAGATGAACTCCCCTGAAGTGTGCAGCGGGCTGCAAGGGCGTCTTCCACAAGCTTTACGTGGATGAAAATGGGATGATTCAAGTCCCTGCAAAATGAAGAGGGGACAACAGAGTAGAAAAGAAAGATCGATTTGAAAACAAAAATGACATAAGTTTAGGGATTCTCCCTTTCCTTAGCCCGGCTTTCCGAGGGCGCCTGCGGCGTGGTCCCAATTCAGGAACGCTTGGCTTAGATGCTTTGATTGGTTTCTTTTTTAGCTGCTTTACGGGAACCGCCGATCCAACTCGGAGTGAGGATGAGATCTGCATTTTTGTTCATTTGCTTACTAGCCCTTGTCGGACCTTCGCTGATTTGCTCCGTGATTGCTCTGGGATAAAAGGAAAAAACCTTCTGTCCCCGAAGTGTGCAGCGGGGCTGCAAGGGCGTCTGCTTACCGTTCTTATGCAGGTAAAAAATGGGGGTGGCCCAGTTCCTGAAAAAGATAAGGCGAGAACAAATGAGGAGTAAGTGAAAGACGATGCTTAAAAAAAGTAATGCGATTGATAAGTTTTAAGCTCTCCCTTTTGGATGGGCCATCCGTGGGTCACTGCGGTGTGACTTGCATCGGATGTTGGTTGATGATGGCTTTGCTATTAGATGCTTTGCCGTAATTCCTGCCTCGGCGTGGGTGATACTTGCAGTCCGGCTGTCCCTCTTCAGAGAGGAGTTCTGACACTTTATAGCAAGGGATTGTGGATAAAACAAATGAATGCGATCACCGTTAGTCAGAAGTTAGTGGCCCATAAATTAAAGGATTGATCTTCATCGTGTTGATCATGGTGCGGATGTTGAGAAGTTTCTTGAACGAGACCGCATTAAGTATCTTGATTTGTGGTCCTGGAAGGATAGCTTTTCGTCGTGCTTTTTCTCCAGGAGTTCTGCCTGCAAAGGTGCGCTGGGCGACCATGGCATTTCGATGATGAGTTCCTCCAAATAGGTGAACGGAAGTGGGAGCCTATGTCACTCGCATTCCGGCAGCTTGGCCGGCATGGGATGGGCTTTGTGACTTTGGTCCAGCATTCAGTCCTCGCTCAAACTGGATAATAGTGTTGTTGCGAATTCTGACGGTGGATGGTCTTTAAGTTCTCTGAGTAGTGTTACAGGCTCAGACAATCTTCTAGATGATCGGGTGATAGCTTTGCGGGGTGATCTCCCTTTATGCATTCGGTCCTTTGAGACCGGTCGCAGGATGTGCTGGTAATACTGCGAGGAAAAAGTATTTTGATTTAGATGGCGACGACTTTTTAAAATCTTTCTTGATTCGCTCTTGAAGGCGACCTGCTACGGCAATTCCGGGGCTGCTACGAGGGGAACTCCCTGGTCCTATCGCGATGATGAGATGAGACATTACGTCCCTGCAAAACTTTAAGATTGATTAGTGGTGTTAGTCTAAGTGTCGTGCCTTATGTCTCGAATTACTCCTTGGGAGCCACCAATGCCATGCTTCCTTTTGTCATCTCACGAGTTTAAGAAAAAGGAACAAAAAGTTTTAAAACAAAAAGCATCTCCTGAAAAAACTCATTTTATTAATTTCAGGATAAACATTCGAGTGATATTGTCATGATAAAACCCTATGTCTTTGGCTCGGCCAGATGCGCGGTCCATGATACTTTAGGCGAAGTATATCTTGACGGCATCGGCATTTACCGGTCTTGGTAGATCATCTCCATCCATGTCGGTTAGCATTAGGGCACCCCCCGAGAATGCACCTTTAACTAAATATGGACCTTCATACTTTGGGGCCCACCTTCCTTGACTAGCCTCCTGATGAGGGAGAATTTTCTTCAATACTAGATCCCTGATCTTGAACTTGCAAGGTCGCACTTTCTTGTTATAAGCGTTGGCCATTCTTTGCTGATATAATTGCACGTGGCAGATAGCAGCTAAGCGCTTCTCGGGAAGGAGGTTTAACTGCTCGTACCTCACTCTTGCCCAATCCGATTCTTCTACTTCTGATTCTGCCAAGATTATGAGGGAAGGGATTTCTACCTCAAGAGGGATTACGGCTTCCATGCCGTAAACTAACAAGTAGGGAGTTGCCCCTGTGGACGTACGGGTTGCTATCCGGTAAGCATGCAGTGCGAAAGGAAGCATGTCATGCCATTCTTTGTGAGTGACCACCATTTGTGGATGATTTTCTGCCAGTTTTTGTTTGATAGGTTTAAACTCAGGTTTCAATGGGATGTGATGCTCAACTATCCCGGGATCAAGACTTGGCATATCGGCGTATGACCATGCGAATATGTCCGAGTAGTCTTTGAGGAGGGAAATCAACCTTCCTCTTTGAGTCGTGTCCAGGGTAGTTTCGATCTTAACCAGCTTCTGATCCTCATTGCTTGCCCCCAAATTTACTTCATCCAATTCCTCCCGATGAGGGGTTATTTCCTTTTCTGAACTTTCTAGTAAACGGGTCAATTCGCCGGAGATTTCGACCTTGTCTTTGGTTGTGATGACAATTTCTTCGCCAGTAAAGACATAGGTTTTATCAAAACAATCCGAACTAATATTCATCCTGAAAAATAAAAATGCGAAAAAGAAGGGATGCGTAAAAAATGAAAATTGCATATATATTGATTTTTTTAACAAAGGGGAACGTGAGTTCCTAAAAAAATGTTTTCGTAAGAAAACGTGCAAACATATATTTTTCTAAAAGGAGTAATTACGGAGGGACATCCGGAAGCATGGTGATGGTCTAGTTGCACACAGACTCCCCTGACTTCTTTACGAAAATGACTGAACCAGGCAACGATTCTTCTTCTCCCAGAGTGCAAATACGGAGGTCCGATACCCTGATCGGACTTTCATTGATGGTTTCGGCTGCGAAGGGGAACGTGGTTTTGATATGGGGGATTTGCATTTTACCACCTGGCTTAGAACGCCTAAATAACTTAGCCAGCTGCTGTACTTTCTTTTCTTAGGCAATTCTGACAAAATCGGCCTCGCTGGGTTGGTACCCTAAACCAAAGCTGTCTCCGAAGCTCTTTGGAGATGCCTAGCCTTTTGACCCTTGTAACTCGGCCCCGAGCCGTTTTCCCAGTTGGAAATTTCCCTCTGGTATAAACTTAGTGGTTGTTTCGGTCATTTCAGATTTTGAGGCTTCGAAAATGGGGGATCCTCCCTCGATCCAATCCGCGTTGACGATTTTGAAGGCTTGAAAAGAACTCTCCAAGGTTTTAGTAGTTTCGATGTAAGGCACGGATGAATGCTTGGCCAAGATCAAGGCTTCTTCTGCCTTTATTGTGACGAGGGCATTGTCTTGGACGTACTTGAGGCACTGATGCAGGGAAGAGGGGACGGCTCTTGCTGAATGTATCCATTGCCGTCCTAGAAGTATGCTATAGGCGGGTTGGATTTCCATGATCTGAAATGTCAAGGAAAACGTGTGGGGCCCGATGACCATATCCAACTCAAAGTTCCCGAGTGGTGTCGTCGAAAGCCCTAGCCATCATTCCGCTAGGTTTCATGTGAGAGAAGTCGACCGGTAGTTGTTCGAGGACATGCCTGGGCATGACATTCAGTGCGGACCCATTGTCGATCAGGGCCTTTGCTATGACATGTCCCTTGCGTTCTACCGTGATGTATAGGGCCTTGTTGTGATCTTTCCCTACGGGGTCGATCTCTCCTTCGGAGAAGGAAATGTTGCTTAGGGTTTGAATCCTTCCGACAAGGTTTTCCACCCCTTCTGTGGTGATATCCTTAGTCACGAAGGCTTACTTTAAGACTTTTAAGAGAGCCTAGCGATGAGGCTCTGAAGTAAGGATAAGTTCCATGATGGAAATGCGAGTCGGGGTTTTCTTTAGCTGTTCGATGATGCTGAACTCGCTCTGTTTCATGATCTTGAGGAACTCAGCTGTCTCGTCCTCGGTTACAGGTTTGCTCAAACCTTGCGTCTCTTCTACCGTCTCTTCGCGAATCACAGGATTTTTTCCTTTGGCTTGTCGTTGCTTCTCTACTTCCTCCAAGATGTAACATCTTCCGGTGCGGGTCATGCCCCCGATATGAGACGTTTCGCCGATAGCGAGTCCTGTTGGTGTGACTGCAGGAGGGGTGGTGACCACCGTGTATCCGTAGTTGAATGGGACGGCATGTAAGTCTCGGCTAGGAGTATTCACAGCTAATGTGAACACTACTTTGCGTGGGGTCATGGCCGTATCCCCTGTTTGGGCCACATATTCGAAGGAATACGGTGCTGGAGGATTATCCTCGATGGCGTTGATTGCCTCTCGGGTTTTCCCTTCGGTCTGAATGATCCCGAATGTTGCGAGTTGCTTGACTTTCTGCCGAAAAAGTCTGCAATCTTGGATTTCATGGTTGCTTTCCCCTTGGCAGAATAGGCATTGGGCCTGATTATTCTCCAGGAATGGTAGGTATGCATTGTTAGCTAATGCGAAGAACAATTCTTCATTGGGTGCTTCCTTCATTGAAGGGTGAGAATCGTCGATTCCTCCTACTGAGATGGCGTTCACCCCTCACGTTCCTTGGGAATGATTGGGGAGACGGTTGGTGGATGTGTTGGGTCCTTTTGCTAACCCTTCGAAAGATACCCATCCACTTTTGATCAAGTGATGGACTTTTGCTTTGAACGCGAAGCAGTTTTCCAAAGTGTGACCCGGGGCTCCAGCGTGGTATTTGCATCTTACGTTGAGATCATACCATTTTGGGTAAGGAGGCATTTGAGGCTGAGCTGGAGCTGGTACGATTTGTCCAGCTACTAGGAGATGTTTGTAGATTTCTGCCGTGGGAAGAGGCAATGGAGGCAATGAGTCTCGGCTCCACCGATTGTTTGACGTGTTTTGGTTACTTGGGTCTTTTGGTGGGTTATATGGCTTAGGTTGAAGGTCCTGCGACGGCGAACGAAGAGGGAGGTCCTACTATTTGAGTGGGATAAAAACCCGGTGGGAGTTCGGTGGTAGCTTCATCTCTCTCCTTTTCGGCCCTGGTGGCCCTTTCTGTAGTAATCCTAACTTGTTCCTCTAACTCTGCGATTCTAGCTGTTAGTACTTCATCGGCCTTAGCCTGTTCAGTCATTTTTCGTTTTTGAAGTCTAGTTACAGGGAGCCCGTGCGAAGTAGCTTGCTTTCGAGGAGCTATCGTGAACCTGCAAAAAGGAAAAATATAGAAAAAGAGTAAGTACAAGTGAGGACACGCAGGTGATGTGCAATCCCGAGGCCTCCACGTTGCTCATTCGCTTTTCCGGCTACACTTTCACTTGATATTTTCAGGGCGGTCTGAGAGGCGAGATATCATAGCTATTGACAAGATACGAAGGAAGCCTCTATTCATTCCAACGATGTGAAGCAAACGGAGATGCTACCTGCGAAACCCAAATCAGCAGGGGCAACCAATGCCGCCATGCTAGGAAGATCTCTTTTACACTATGCTTTCAAACGATGCAGGGCCTGATGCCTGGTGAACCCAACCGAGGGGAGGGACGAAGATCTATACCATGAACTTGGAGTTTTTGTGATAAGCTAAGAGGACATGGCCATGAGTGAGCAATGCTCGGATGTTTTGAGTATTCGGTAGGATTTTTTGGAATTTTGGTGAGACGATTGTGTTTATCCCGGAGGGATTTTCCGTTTTCTTTTTGCGATGGTTTTTTGAGTTGTATTGGATGGACAATTGATATAGAAGGTTGAGGCGCTTTTAATAAATATCCGAAAGAGTACGACTTTATTAAAAAGTGTTTACAAAATATGGTAAACTTGCCGACTACCTAAATTCATCAAAAATGGCTAAGATAGATGAAATCAGGGATCCTAGTTACATGAAAAAGAAAGGGGTTGCCGATATTCAAGTCTTCCCATGAAGGTGTCAACCCTGGAAGTCAGAATTCTCTTGCTCCTGCCAAAGGTATTCCATTGAGGCCATCTCCCCTTTCTGCATTTCTATCTCGGCCTCTAAAGTTGTAATGGTCTCGGGAAGGTGTTAGGCACCCGAGTCACATCCGAAAATGGTTACCGGTTGATGAGAGAGGTGTTTAAAAGGTGTTTGATAAAAATGCGTTTGAAAAGGGGGCCCTTAGAGGAATTGTCACTTTAGTCTTTTCTACAATCGGGACCGTTCAGGAATAATTGATCGTTGAACCGATCGATTATTCCTAACCGTAGTGATGGGACTGAATTTTCCGTGGGACTGAATGAGCGCCCTCTATTTCATCATCTGGCCATGCATGATTAAATTAATTACAACGTGATTCTATCGTGGATAGCTTAACAGAGTACAAATTAGATGAGGGGTTTTGAAATGATAAACTAATGTGGGGTCGAAAGCCCCCATGTACATGCAGTCAATATAAGCGAAAAGCTAAAATCAAATGAACATGGCATTTTTAAGCAAGCCTTTAAACACGTTGTTCATGTGGGTTGATTTCAAATTCTAGCAATTTTATATATCATGCGTACGATTGATATTTACGGGAAGCGTTGAATAAATAAAAGGGAACGAAAGGCATACTTTCGAGTGAAGCTTGAATTTAAAACTGCCAAACTTTGAACTTGACGATCGATGCTCTATATGAGCTATCAATCAAAGAGGGAGAAGAAGCAAGCTGCTTAGGTGAAATTGGTGCCCTTAAATCGAAGGGAATGGCTTGGTATTTATAGGTTGCGAACGCGTGGATGGCCGGACGCGAGAGACGTGCGTGGAGGCCGAGTGGTCGTGCTGGCGGAGCTAGGGCTGAGGGGACAGCTCGGAAGTGATAGGAAGCGACGGGAGCAGGCTGCTCGGTGGCCTGCTCCGCTGGTCCTCCATGTCCACGGTGCATGAGCACCATGCACCTTAAATAGCCAACCGTTGATCTAGTTGACTTTTCTTGGTTGACCAGATCAACGGTTATGATCAAATGACCCTTTAAGTCTATTTAATTGGCCTAGAGCCAATTTCGCGAATGAACGTTCCGAATTTTTGAGCCGAAAGTGCCAGCGCGTAGAGAACAATAAGGCGAGTTTAACCGTCTACAGCAAATGACGCGAATTTTTCGTTTAACGTGTTTATTTTCTCGTTCGGAAACATGGAATGCTCGGATGAAAAATAAATGATGTTCTGACGAAAATTACGCGAAACGCTGTAGGTCGGCATGAATGAAAAAAAGAGTAGGAACTAATTGATGGAAAACATTCCGAGTTCGAGCGAACTTACTCGGGTCCAATAAAAGCTCGAACAAAAATAATAATAAAAAAATAAAATGCTAAAAAATGTGATAAAATACTAAAAATCCTAAATTTCATGCGATGACCTAAAACGAAGAAATAACTAGCAAACGACTAACGGATAATTAAAAATGTGATTTTTAAGGCTAAAAATGATAATGATAATAATGAAAATACGTGACGAAAAATTAAAAATGCTATTTTGAATGCTGACGATGATAAAATGCGATGAGAATTTGAAAAATGCTAACGATAGTAAATTAATTAAAAATGACAGTTAATTAAATAAAATGACGGAAATGCTAAACTTAATTAAAAATGGTTTCAAAATTCGGGTGTCAACAGTTACTCACCTGCTAAGGAAAGATCAAAATAAACAGGCTTAAGTGGTTAGAAGAGAAATCTGGGGAAGGGGGAAAAGTGTCTAGGGCAAGATGGAGGAAAAGTAAGGAAGTGAAAGAAAAGAGGTAGAAGAAAAGAAAATATGCAATGTCTTTCGTCATTTTGTTGCTTTCCCGTGTCTAATGGTGCCTATACCCAGGGATATCATGCAAAGCAAGCTAGTGCTTAGTTAAGCATTGAAATTGCACCTGAAAAAAATAGCAGTGTTTGGCTCGAAGTGCTCATAGGGTGCTTTTTGTGATTACTGATGTCTAGGCTACATGGTCATAAGTGCAAGCAGACAAAATTGTGTTTGGCCAGGCAAAGATGTGATAAATGACTTGTTTTATTCTACTTTGTGCAAAAGGAAAAAGACGCGCGTCCAAATAAGGGGAGGTTTAAAAACAAGGCAGTGATCATTTGCTAACAATTTCCTAAAATTTAAAAATCTGAATTTTTTTTTAAAAGTTCACGAAACACACAGTCATGCAACAAATGTAAAAAAAAAATGCAATCAAGCAAATTCCAAAATAAACACACAAACAGATAAACCCCTCCCCACACTTAGGCATCACATTGTCCTCAATGCGAAGAAGGGACTCACACAAGGGCAAACGAGAAGAAACTTAAAACCTAAAAAGGAAAAGGAAAGTCTTCACCTGGAAAAAGAAAGAAACGTGGGTTGCCTCCCATGAAGCGCCTGAGTTAACGTCAAGGCCTTGACGTTGGCTACGCAAATTACTTTGAGTCTGGTGGCTCCACTATGGGGGGGGGGGTGGAAACGTTCGTGGAACAACTCCAATCTGTGGTCTTGCACTTTAGAAACGAGGTCTGTGTCCATATTCTGAATTGCAACCACCCCATTATCATAAATCTTTGTGAGAAGGTAAGTGATAATAATTTGTCTTCTGCCAAAGGATGTATGGTGGAATGGCTTCTCTCAGATCAGTTCTCACGATGGTCCACGGTACCTGCAATGCGCCGGAGGGGTCTCCGGCGGAAACACTCCGATGCTTAAGTCAGTATGTGTACTGAATTTGGCAGAGTTTGGGCCAGTAGAGTCTGCTTACCTGCCTCCTTTGTGGGGGAGATATTTATAGGAGAATGGGGCGTTCCCGCCCGTGTAAACGAGTATGGAGTTGTCGCTAGCGTTAGGGTCTGTGGTTCGCCCTTATCATGACACGCTACCTTGGCGGTAGGTGTATAGGTAGATATTGCCACGGTAGGATAATGGCCGGAGCGTTCTTCCTGACGCATGGTTTCCTCTGGGGGGGAGATAACTCCTTGAGCCATCCAAAAGGTCCATGAGAGGAGCCGGTAGGGCATCGTTAGCCCTCATAGCGTTAGCCCTCATAGCGTTAGCCTTCGGGGGAGGTATCAACCTTGTCCCTACCGCGGCGGTGTGAAACGGTGGCTATGTCCTTTCCCACTGGGTGATAGACGAAAGTACCCTTTCTTTTAGGTGAATTGTTATCATAAGCCCAACTGAAAATGAGCCCGAGTGTTTACCAAGGGCTAACGTTCCTTCTCTTATGGAGAGTCCCTCTGAGTACCGGGGTGGTTCTGCATCAGAAGTCGGTCCTGACGGTTTTTTGTCAGGATCTATAAATCAGAGGTTTCGCTGCACTAGTTTCTTCGCATTTTCACGTCCTTTCTTTTCATATTTCGCCATGGATGAACTGACTCGTAATTTTCTGATCTCTAAAACTCTGACCCTGAAAAATCTTACTGAGGGTGACATCGGCTTCCTAGAGAGGATGATCACCAAGACCTCCAAGGATGTCTTGGAGTTGCAGGGGGTGCTAACCCATATTCTGTCTAGACAGCTGGGAATAACTTTGGAGGATTTTAGTCCCCTACAGAGTCTGGCGAAACTGGCCATTATTACTGCTCACCTTGATGTGGTGGCCTCGATGCTGCAGCAGAGGAAAGATCTGCTGGCCTGCTGCCTAAAGGGCATGAGAGCCTGCTCTACCGAACTGACCTCCGTTGCTGACGCTTTAAGGGAGGTTCCCGTTGTGCCAGGGGAAGATGATGCTGGGTCCAATGTCTGACCGCTGGCTTTGCTTCTTCTCGTTGTTTTTCCTTATGTTTCTTGTACATATTTGAACGCTAAGGCCACCTGGCCATAAATAAATAGCTGTCTCTGCTTTTTCCCAAGTCTCCTCCTTTTTCTTCTTGCTTGGTTACTTGCTACATTGGTCATGAGCCCAACTGAAAATGAGTCTTCCTCGGGACATTGTACTGCAGTGGTCGTGTTCCGGGAATTAGCAATGAATGATCTGTTTTGACTGTTACAGGGCCGTCTTTTCAGTGGCAGGTGGTTGGGCAGTTATTTAGTGTCCTTTGATTGGCGCGTTCGACGAGCAGATGTGCCTATGGCGGATCGGATTCTGCAATTGCAGTTATTTTTCCCAAGCGTCTTAATTGATTTTTTAGGGGTCTGCGCGAGGGTCGAAGTGCTTACTCGGCTATATAAAGGGGGCTGCTTTCCCTTTCCTGTTCATCTTCATCCTTTCCCTTCTCTTTTGCATTTTTGCTTTTGCAGGTCACATGGCAGATTTTTATTTCTTGAGTTCCATGGATCGCGAATCCTTGTCGACTCCCCCGACTTTGCCGGACTTAGATCATCCCCCTCCTTCGCCACCATGGAGGCCTCCGGTCCGCCGAAAAGGTCGTAAGAGGCAGGGGAAACGAACTCCCAAGGCGCCCCTCGTGACTTTGGCTTCTTCTGGTTCTGCTATTCAAAAGGGCGGCAAACGCTTTCCTTCCCCTGGTTGTTTGCTGAATAATTCTTTTCCCACCAATGTTGGTGCGGGGTTGGCAGATTCGAGTATCAAAGGAAAGTCAGGCCCGTCAGGATCCGGCCCAGGAAGGGAGGCAGACAAACCTGTCCCGAATGCTGACTGGAAGATGCCCTTTCTTGATGATGACGGGGTCTATCACCATGGCATTTACTGGCCTGATGAGGATTAGCCTCTTTGCGTTGTACCCGTCTGTGGGTGTTTTATGAATAAAATGACGCTTTCTGTCTTTTCATTTTTGTCATTATTTTCGTTAGCCTGCTGGTCCTTGGTGATAGCTAACGTGAGCGGTTGTCCTGACTGAGGCAATCGCTTCGTGGTTACTCTGACTGAGTCAACACTGTCGCCCTTTTGGGGAGTTACGCCGAATAAATTTCTTTTTCAAATTTCTTTAATGCGCTTCCACGTGGCCAACTTCTTTTACACGCGTCTTCGCCCGATTGGTGCCTCAATTAATGCGGTGGCATTTTTATCCTTTAAGAAGGGCCATTCTCCATTTTTTCAAAACTTTTGCCCTCACTTCAAATTTTTTCCTTTTTTGTCTTCCTTCGTCTTCTTCTCCGAATACCTTTCCGGCCGCTCGCCACTGACCGCCGATTTCTCTGCGATTCTTCTCTTTTAAGGTATCAATTCGACCCTTCTCCGATTTCCTTTTTTGTTGGTTTGCTATGGCTAGGAATAGACCTCGCTAGATTATCTCTAGGCCCATGGATCCAGAGGTCGCCCAATCACCGAGCATTTTTACATGCGACGTGGTTCTGAAAGCCAAATTGGAGGAACATGGTATTACCTTTCCTCCTGGGCATGAGCCTTCTATCCCTGGAAGTGATATGCGGCTTCATAATCCAGCGTGGGGCCACAGTAGGCTTCTTTACTTTAAGATGTTCCTTTATGGTTTCCGCTTTCCCGTTCATGAGTCGATAATCACTCTGCTGCGAGAGTATAGCCTTAATCCTGCCCAGATAACTCCTTCCTCCTGGTGTGCGGTTTATGCTTTTCTTCGCGCTTGCGAGTTGAAGAACATTTTTACCCCATCTATCAATTTGTTTCGCAAATTCTTTAGCATGATTTGCCACAATTGTTTAATCGAGATTACTCCCCGGTGGGATGATGCGCTCGTGCAGTCGTTTTGGCAACGTTTCCACGGCTTCAAGAAGGGTGTGGCTGATTGGAAAAGCAGTTTCTTTATTCTGGAGCTACCGTCCCGTTTGTGGCGTGTTAATTTCAATCAGGAACTGATAGGCCCCGTTTGGACGAATCCCGCGATATTGTCCAGAACTGAGTTGGACCAGGCTAACGCTTTGTTAGACGAGAATACTCACTACCGCATTCACGCCTTTGCTCTGTTCAAACCTCTGGAAGAGTGCGTTATGGGTGAGCCTATTTCTTTCCACCCTTTCTTTGCTTTGGTCATCGCATGCTTTGCTTGCTATAAGAAGCTAACGGTTGATTCCCAGGTGACACTGGTACTCCTCTGATCGTAACGCCGCTTCAAACTTTACCGGCCTCGCCTCCGACCGAGGGCTCTAGTCGGGGCAGCGTTCCTCCTCCGAGGAAGAGAACTAAGACGGTTGCCCGGGGAGGGCAAAGGCCCGTTAGCTCTGCGCAAGTTTCTCGCTTTGTGGAAAATTGGCTACCGGAGCGTCGCAAGAGGACGGACTCCAGCCCAGTCGCAACGACGGTAATTACTAGCGATGATGAGGATGCGGATGCTAAGTCAGACCTTTGCCATGCTTCTTCCCTTGCTGCTTCCCAGCGTCGGAAAAAACTTGGAGTGGCCACTAGCGGACAAGCTACCGGGACATCTCCTGCGGATGTGGCAACTGTTTCTACGCCTGCTGCTTCGTCTGAGGCAGGCGCCTCTCAGCCAACGGAAGCCGCTGAGGCGTTGGGAAAAACTTGTTCTACTGAGGGAGAGGCCCTACCGATGGAATGTCCTCCTCCCATATCTGACGCTCCCGATTCTCCGATTTCTCATTGTATTCCTGACGTAGTGGTCACGCATCCTGTTGCGAATTCGACTACTGAGCTACCGCCTAAGGTTACTCCACAGCTGTTTTTTACTCCTATCAAGAGTACTTTTTCCCAAGGCTCTTCTCCACCTCCATCGATCAATCTTGCCTATGGCGGTCCTGACGGGGTCCCGACCTACCGTATGAATCTTGCAGGGTTTTGCTTCGATGCCCTTCGCGCTGTCGGGGTTCCCCAACCATTTTCTCGAGATGAGTTTACTGCACCCTTGATAGGGGAGATGCTGAGCTCCAAAAAAGAGAAAGAGGAATTTCTTCAACTCCCTCCCTCGGCACGCTTTCACCGTGTTCTGAATGATTCTCTGGACTTCTTCCGCCATTTGAATTATCAATTCGAAATTCACGATCGCGAGTCATATAATTTTTCCAGCGCATTATGTGTTGCGAAGGTGCAGCTTGAAAAGGCGGTGGAGCACTCTAGGTTGCTGACGCGTCTCTGTGAATCATCCCAAACAGAATTGAACAGAGAAAGTCTATCGGGAAAGCTAAGATAGAGGTTCTGGAGGCAGAATTGGAGCTAGAAATGAAGAAAAATCTCTTTCTCCGCGAAGAGATACTTGCTCGAGACGAGGAGTCTGGTAGGGCGCCATTAAAGGAAGAGTTATGGAGGAAGAGGGTTCTGGAGGCCTTCATTTCTGGATTTGCGGCCCGTTTCAACGGTAACCCTTCGGATCCGGCCCAGGTAGCTGATTACATATCTATCGTGATGGGTGAGATTAGCAAAGGTGAGAGCGGTTCTTCTGGTCCCTCGGGGGAGGGAACCTAACGCTAGCGATGGTGCCTGGGCCTTTCCTTGTTTTTCTTGCTGTCGTCTCTTTTCTTTTGTTTTTTCTTGAAAACCATTCGAACATTATTTTCCTTGTAATAATGCTGACGCTTTGTATCCTTTGTCGTATTGTATGATTCATCGTGATATTACCGTTATTCCTTTCTTATCTTCTTTATACCATCGCACCGTTTGGCAAGGCCAGCGCTGCTTTTTATGTTTTTTAATCAATCCCCTAGTCCCTCATTTAATGCGACTTGAAGGGTAATGATGAAAGGAGACACGTGTCCTTCCACAGAGAGGCGTTTGGAGCAGGCGTCTCCTAGGGAGGTGCGAATGCAGAAGCATTTCGTCCTTATTTCAAATTTGCACCTTCTGGAGCGTGCCTTACTTTATGACGCGCTACTTCGCCACGTGTCTGCTATTGACTGGTCGTATCCTTTCAGGGTTATATCTATTGTTTCTTCTACCCCTTTTTCTATTTCCATCTTTTCCCTTATACGCCATTGCGTCTTTGGATAAATACTTTGCGCCGTTCTCTCTTTCTGGATCGAGACTCCTCGTGTTCTCTTCACGAAGGTACAAGGTACACGTCCTTTTTCTTTTCTCTTTACTTTTTCCTTGTTAGCCATGGCTAGGACTAAGAAATCCTCTGAAGAGGGAGACCTTCAAAGGTCCTCCGGGGAAGAAGTAATTGATACTACTCCCACTTCTCTGTACACGCTGCCTTTAATTAACCGTAGACTTGCTGGGTTTTCTGCACGATTTCCCAAGGAATATCCCGTGCATCCTGCTTCTGAGTCACTTCGACTGAACAACATTCTGCCCGGAAATAGTAGAATGCTGTATGCTAAGCTCTTCGATCATGGGTTTCGTCTCCCTCTTGACCCGCTCGTAAAATTGTTGTTGGCTGATTCTGATTTGGCTCCGGCTCAATTGAGTCCTAACGCGATTTGCGTTGTTAGTGTTGTTGCCGCACTGTGCCGTTTCAAGGGAATAGAATCTCCCACTTTAGCGTTGCTTCATGACATTTTCTAGTTGTATTCCCGTAAAGGGGTGATATCGATATCGCCTCGCTATGAAGACGACTCTTTGAAGCCATTTACCTGGAAGCTTATGGGCATTGAGTCTTCTATTCCTCACTGGAAAGAGAAATTTTTTATTGTTGATCTGCCTGAGCCGTTGTGGAGGGCTGGCTTCAATGAAACAATTAAAGATGGGGCTTGGGGTCATCGGAAACCCCTTTCTGACCCGGAGGATGGCTGGTTGAAGACACTGCTTCAATTTGATTTTAGTGTTGATGCCCGAAAAGTGGCCAACGGGTTACCCGTGGAACGGTGCAAGAAGGGTGAGCGTTTGACCTTTTTCCTTTGCGTTGTCAAGAAGTACTAACGCTAACGTTTTGTAACTGTGCAGTGCCTCCACCTGGTTGGGAGCCCGAGTATTTCCGGAGGAGAAGGAAACAGGAGGCGAAAAAGAAGGCTGCCGCGGAAGCTAGGGCTGCTGCTAACGCCGAGGAAGGGGAGGCCCCTGCTACTGCTAACGTTACGGGCACTCGGGTTGTAAGAAAGAAAAGACCTAGGAAAGCACGCGCTGCCCAACCCGTTTCGTCCCAAACTGTTGTTTCTTCAGAGGCTACGGTTGATCCGATTCCTGTTGGAATTCCTCTTGTATCCTCAACCACTCAGGTGTGTATTTTTCTTCTTTTTAAAACTTTGTTTTTCTTTTTGCACGATTTCCTTACCACGTTCTGCGTTATTTAGGAAGTCGTTGCCGCTTCTGCCCCCTCCACCTCCCAGGGAGATATGGCTATCGCAGATGTCCTTCGCGAGCGTCAGAAGAAGGCTCGCCATGAGCTTCAGAATAGCCCTTCTTCCTCGGCCGCCAACCGTACTTCAAGTGTCCTTGGGGGCGAGGGTGCGTCTGCTGATCAATCTGAACATGTTGATTTTGGCGGTCAGCCCCATGTGCCTCCTGGTTCTCCAATTCATTCTGCTCACACCCCAACGGGCTACGATTCCGATGCCCTTAATCTTAAGGTGCCTGGAGGAAATGAGGTCTCAATGCCTAACGTGGAAGGTTCCACCAGTCGGCCAGCTTCTCCTGCTGCGTTGTTCTTTGTTCGGATGCCTCATCCAACCATCGTGAGGGGTGGCCCCGCCCCTGCCTTAATGGCTGGTATCTCTCAGTACGAGCCTCCTCTCTTGCCAACTCACCACATCAGCTTACGCTCTTTTAGGGATAATATTCTGTAGTTTCCTGCCGACGCTGATAATGATACCGTGCTTTCCTCTACCGCTTATCTGGTGGCAGAGATTTTGTCCCTTCCGAGAGAGAGGGATGCCTTTGTGGCTCGGGGCGAGCAGGGGTGCATAAATTTCCTTCGCTCTCAGGCGCTTTCTATGCTTTGCCATCTTCACTATATGGATGAGGAGAATGCCAGAATTGTAGCTAACGGGCAAGGAGAGATAAACAGGCTGCTGGAAGAGCGACAACGTCTCAAAAATGCCCTCAATGCTGCCCACGACGGTATGGAAGCTGCCCGGGGAGAGGCTACCCCTGTTAAGCAAGAGCTGGAGACCGCTAAGTTGGCTCTGGAAGAGGAAAAGCGACAGAGTGCCGATCTGGCCATACGCCTTTCTCAGGAGGAAAATAATCTGCGTCTGGAGAGGCAGAGAAACGCTGAGCTATCTGCCGATTTCTCCCTTAACGCTGAGAAGAGTCGTTGGTACTTGGAGTAGGGCGGGGGAATCATGTCGGAAGCTGTGATGCATCACTATGGGGTTGAGGGGCTCCGTATTGACGATCTCTCTGCGTATTTTGATAAGAGAGCCTCATCCGTTACTGATAGTGGTTTCTACCAGTGGAAGGCTGCTCAGCAAGGAGGGGTCAACGCGCCGCCCAATCCTTAGACTTCTTATTGTTTAGATGCTTTAAATTTTTGTGGCTGACGTGCCCGTCCATATTTTGTACTTTAAACAATGTCGGCCTTGACTTGATTAATCCCCTCTTTTTTGGATAATCTGCTTTTCTTCATGATGCCGTTTGATCGCTTGTCCATATAGGACGTTTGTCGTCCGGTTTCCATAGATATATAATATTCCCCCGTTTGCTTTTCATCAGCCGTATTCAAGTAGCTTTACCATTGTATCCTCCGATAACATTTTTGAGAGTAAGTCAGCGCATCTGCTGCACTCATATTCATGTCGTCCCTTGTTGTCAAAGGGGGCTTTATGTCTATCTCAACGTTGTTGTTGCAGTATGGACACCTCTTCATCCTCGCTTCACCGGGTATCAACCGCGCGGCTACTAGTTAGGATCTCTTTTGTTTCCTTTCGCCAAAGATTGGCTCCAATATCGCTTCACCGGGTATCAACCACGCGGCTACTAGTTGGGATGCCCTTTGTTTCTTTTCGCCACAGATTGGCTCCAACATCGCTTCACCGGGTATCAACCGCGCGACTACTAGTTGGGATGCCCTTTGTTTCATTTCGCCACAGATTGGCTCCAACATCGCTTCACCGGGTATCAACCGCGCGGCTACTAGTTGGGATGTCCTTTGTTTCTTTCCGCCACAGATTGGCTTTGGGGAGTGCCTCGTCTTAGTGAGCTGTCTGATCAGGACCAACCATCACAAGGATAGGACTTTTCACCCCCAAGCGTTGTACCTCACGTCCGTGGAATCGTGCCTCATCTCAATAGGTCGTCTATGTGAGCACAGTTACCACAAGGATAGGATTTTCACTTCCAGGATGGAGTTAGTCTCTCCTTGGGGCGTGCCTCTCCTTATGGGGTTACCACAAGAATAGGATTTCACTCCCAAGGATTCCGGGGCGTGCCTCATCTTAACGGGCCGTCTATGTGAGCACGGTTGCCGCAAGGATAGGATTTTCACTCCGGGAAGCTGTTTGGGGTCGTGCCTCGTCTTAATGGGCCGTCTATGCGAGCACGGTTACCACAAGGATAGGATTTTCACTCCCAAACGCCTTGTTATGCCAGGGCGTGCCTCGTCTTAGTGAGCTGTCTGATCAGGACCAGCCATCACAAGGATAGGATTTTCACTCCTGGCATTCTTCGCTACCTGCATATTACCAGTAGCAAACGCGCAGTGAATATCTCAATATTCATTTATTAGAATAACTTTGATGTTACCCGATTAGCTCCTGGCGTGGTACAGCCTCAGCCGGGCGATGTTCCAAGAGTTCTGCAAGGGCGTTCCCTCGAGCGTTTCCAGATGGTATGCTCCTTTTCCCACAATGCGGGTGACACGATACGGTCCATCCCAATTTGGACTGAGTTTTCCCACACGTTGTCCTGCCGCCCGCCTATCTCTGAGCACTAAATCTCCAGTTTTGAGCAATCGCTCCCTCACTTGCCGATTATGATATTGTGCCATTTTCCTTTTGTAGTGCAGGGTTTTCAGGAGGGTTTCCTCGTGTGTTTCTGGTAGAGTATCGAGGTTAGCTCGTAACCTTTCTTTATTGTTTTCTTCTTTGAAATGAGCCACCCGAAGGCTCATCATGCCAATCTCGACTGGTGTGACAGCCTCGGTTCCGAATGCTAACGCGAACGGGGTCTCTTCCGTGCTGGCCTTGACAGTCATGCGGTAGACCCATAGTACATATGGCAATTCGTCTGGTCATTTCTTCTTGGAACCTTCTAGATTTCTTTTGATGCCACTGAGGATGCTGCGGTTGGTTACTTCCGCCTGACCATTGGTTTGGGGATGTGCCACAAAGGAGAATCTTTGCTCGATCTGGAACTCTGCACATCGATCCCTGAAGAACTGACTTGTGAATTGTGTCCCATTGTCGCTAACCAGCACGCGTGGTACTCCAAATCGCATGATGACTTGGTGTTTGAAGAAACGCCAGATTTTTTCGGGTGGTGATGGTAGCTAACGCCTCAGCTTCGGCCCACTTTGTGAAGTAGTCTACCGCTAAGACCACAAATTTTAACTGAGACCTGGCCTTTCTGAAATTGGCACGGCCGGCTTTCGAGGAATCTTAGCATATTCTGAAATTGGCACGGCCGGCTTTCGAGGAATCTTAGCATATTCCTGGCATTTCTGACAGGTTTTCACGAAGTTATGACAATCTCGTCGAATGGTGGGCCAGTAAAATCCTGACCGGAAGACTTGGGCTGCCAGAGTGGCGCTAGCGATGTACATGCCACATATCCCTTCGTGAATTTCACGTAACACGTGTAAGCCTTCTTGTTCCGTTATGCATTTAGCGGCCGGATGGGAGAGACATCTCCGTATTAACTCTCCGTTATAATATGTGCATCGTGCTGCCCGTTTTAGGACTTTCTTTCTCTCTGTATGGTCTCCCGGTAGTTTATCATGTTTTAGGTATTCTATCACTGGGATCCTCTAATCATTTTCCATTTCCTCCATACAGAGCGATGCCTGCTCTTCCATGAAAGAAGGTGTAGGCAGTGCTCCATAGCACACATCACTGGGTATTGAGGCTTCTGGATTGGCTGCCATCTTGGCGAGGCTATCAGCTTCTTCATTATTTTCTCTAGGAATGTGCTCAAAGGTGACCAGAGTACCTTTTTCCTGTATGTCTGACAGCTCACGCTTCACTTTGGCCAAGTATTGGGCCATGATGGGTTCTCTGGCTTGGGAGTTTCCCAGAACCTGATCCATTATTAGCTTGGAATCTCCTCGGATCTTTAAACGTGTTCTGCCTTCCTTCTCCACATCGGGAATGGCTTCGATGGAGAAACTGTTTCCGATTCTGAGTCCTGCCAGCAGCGCTTCGTATTCAGCCGCATTGTTGGACAATGGCTGCAGGATTCTGATGGCGTATCGCATCTCCAGGCCGTTTGGTCCAACTAAGAAGACTCCTGCGCCTGCTAACTCTTGATTTTTAGCTCCATCTACGTGGATGACCCACGTATCTGCATATGTCTTCGGAGGCGGTAGGCATGAACTTTCTGCTTCTTCCTCTAACAGATCTATTTTTGCATCCTTTGTGAGCGTGCACTCAGCTATGAAGTCAGCTAACGCTTGGGCTTTAACGGCCAGTTTAGTTTTGTATTGCAACCCGTATTGTTCGAGCTCGATAGCCCAAATTAGCATTCTTCCTGAAGATTCAGGTTTTCTGAAGATTCTTCTCAATGGCTGATCCGTGAGTACCGTGACGGGGTGGGCTTGGAAATATCGATCCATCTTTCGCGTGGCTTGCACTAGAGCGAGTGCTATCTTCTCGATAGGAGCGTATCGCAGTTCGGCATCTTTCAATATGTGACTCACGAAGAATACGGGACGATGCACGTGCCCTTCACTTCGCATAAGGACGGCGCTGACTACCTCGTCAGCTATCCCCAAATATAAATATAGTTCATCACCGGGCTCGGGCCTCGTCAGCACTAAATCTGATGACAGGTAAGCTTTTAGCCCTACAAACGCTTTCTCACATTCCTCTGTCCACCCGAAAGGAGCCTTGTTTCGGATGACTTTGAAGAAAGGCAAACATCTCTCGCCTTGCTTAGATATGAATCGTCCCAACGCGATGATGCGCCCGGTTAACTTCTGTATCTCTTTGACAGTCCGCGGGGGTATCATATCCTGTATGGATTTTATCTTTGAAGGGTTGGGTTGGATGCCCTTCCGGCTGACCACATAGCCCAAGAATTTTCCCGTTTGGAATGCAAACATGCACTTCCGCGGGTTTAGCTTCATCTTGTGCTTTCTCATCACATTGAGAACTTCTTCCAAGTCAGCGAGGTGTTCTCTGAAACTCCGACTTTTGATCAAGATGTCATCCACGTAAGCCTCTACATTTCTCCCGATTTGATTTTCAAAAACTTTGTTTGCCATACGTTGAAATGTTGCTCCGGCATTCTTTAGCCCAAACGGCATTGCGGTATAGCAGTATGTAGCCCTAGGAGTGATGAAGGCAGTTTTTTCTTCGTCCTCTACGGCCATAGGGATTTGGTGATATCCGGAATTTGCATCTAGGGAGCTTAGATAAGCATATCCAGTGATTTGATCGACTAATTGATCTATTCGCGGAAGGGGATAGCAGTCCTTGGGACAGGCATTATTTAGGTCAGTGAAGTCGATGCACATGCGCCAGTCCCCGTTAGGCTTTGGAACCAACACAGGATTAGCTAGCCAGGTCGGGTATTGAACTTCTCGGATGAATCCCGCATCTGTGAGTTTTATCAACTCCTTTTCGATGGCCGCTATCTTTTCCGATGAAAAAGCACGTCGCTTTTGTTGAACGGGCTTGGTGTCAGGACTAATGTTCAGCCGGTGTTCCGCAACTTCCCGAGAGATTCCGGGCATGTCTGCTGGCTTCCACGCAAATTCTCCCTTGCATTTCCTCAACAGCCGGATTAATTGCGCGTTTTCTTCAAGGCTAAGAGATTCATTTCACTATCCTTACCGATAGGGATTGATGCCATCTGATCTAGTGGCTAAGTGCGCTTTTCTTCTTTATCATCGAACGGGTCGTCTGCCACGCAAACGTAGCGGTCGCAACTCCTTTGAGTCATAAGCAAGTAGCATTCGGCTGCCAGCTTCTGGTCCCCTTTGATTGAGACCACGCCGTCCCACGAGGGATATTTCATCCGCAGGTGTTTTTGAGATATGGCCACTCCAAAACGATTAAGGAATGGTCGCCCCAAAATGGCATTATACGGCAACGTCAGGTCTACGACTAGGAATAATAACTCTTCGGAGCGTTTGGATGTGTCTTCCCGGAAGTACACCGGCAGGGATGTTATTCCGGCTACCGGAATCGGTACTCCGTCAATCCCAATAATTGGCCTCGTGCAGGGCAATAGATCACTGTCAGGTCGTTTCATCAAGTTGTACGCTTCCCATGAAAATAGGTTCACAACGCTCCCGTTATCGACAAGGGTCCTTCTTACCCCGTGACTTCCAATGACGGGCGTTACGACCATCGCGTCATTATGCGGGAAGACAATGCCTTTTTCGTCTTCCTCTGAGAAAGACAATATCATTCTGTCTAAGGCACTTATCGCCTCGATTTTCGTTTGCGCGTTCTCCCGTTTGCGCTTTTCCCCAGGGTTGGGCGTTTGCGGCATGATTTCCTCGCAATAGGGTGTTCCCCCAGCAATGATATTTATCATGGGGAATGATCACTATCGATAGCGAGGGATTCTCTATTTAGCCCGAGGGGAACTGCGTTAGCCCCTATGGCGTGCGAGGGCGCTTGCCTCTGCTCAGTTGTCATTCCAGTTGGGTTGTTTCTGGCTTCTTCCCTTGCCTTTGTGGCAAATTCCCCAAGGTAGCCCTCTTCGACCAATCGCTCTATAGCCAGTTTTAGTTCTCTGCATACATCTGTCGAATGTCCCTTGACCTTATGGAATTTGCAGTAGGCATTTTCTCTTCCTCCCATGATTATTCCTGGTTTCACGGGAGCTGGGTAACGGATGGGCAGATTCCTCTGTTGGACTATCGCTAAGATCTCCGCTCTTGGGAGTATGAGAGATGGGAGGTCAGGATCGTATATCCGGCCTCTTGGCTGCTCCGTTTGTTTCCGAGTGGGGGACCCTCCGGGTCTTCCTTTCGAGAAGTTGCCTCTCTGCCGGTTAGGGGTTTTGGTATTATGTTCTTTCCGCTGCCCGTGATCCTCGATGGGTCTAGCGTCAGGGGCATTGCTGTGCAGGACGTTAGGGGCCACATATGGGTCTGTCGGCATGCCTCGGATCCAATCTCTACTTTCCTCCTCTTCCATTCTCGCATAGTTATGCGCTTTCAGCCTCAACGCGTCTAGGGTCATTGGGGGGTCTACCGTTAGCGTGTCTTTCAATTTACTGTATCGGCAGTTGCGTTTCAGGGCCTCAATCGTAAAATCGATAGTGACCCCTAGCGTTAGGGACATTTCAAGATCAAATCGACCTAAGAAGTCATTCAACGATTCCTGTGGTTTTCGATGGATATCGAACAGTGCCGTTGCTGACTTTCTGATAGGAATAGCCGTGCTAAACCGACTTTTGAATTTTTCTTCCAATTGAGAAAAATAGTCGATAGACCCAGCGGGGAGTCCCTCAAACCATAGACGTGTCACTCCTGACAGCGTCATTACGAAGATCTGACACAATGCTGCATCACTGCGCGTTTGGAATTGCACGAAATCCTTCACCTTATTGAGGTGAGAAATAGGATCTTTCGTGCCATCATATGATTCTGCGGGGAGTTTCACATGTCGATGGACTCTGTGGTGCCTGACACGGTAACTGAACGGATGGCCAACGTTAGCGTCAGGGACCCCACGAGGCTGATGCGGGTGTGGAATTTCAGCGTCGTATCTGGGATTCTGAGGGTCATATTCCTGATGTCTCCTAGGAGATCGGCTGCGGCTCCTTGGAGTTCGAGCTCGTCGACCTCTGCTGCTAGATCTCTCACTGTATCTAGGAGATGGCTCTCTCACTATATTCCCTCGTCGATCATCCCAGTGCTCTCTATACTCGTCACGCTGGCGGGCTGCTTCGGGGATAAAGATTCCTCCCCTGCATTATCCAGAATAGTCGGCAGGTCCACGCGTGAATGACGGGACGTTTATGGGGGCCAAAGAGAAAGGCAAGGAGGATGGGGGTGCCCTAGACTGTTGGGGCGATAAGGGTCGTTCGTTGACAATGGACGGAGTAAAAATTACTTGGGAGGACACACCAGGTCTCGAGGCATAAGGAGTAAATCCAGCAGCCATCTCTGTCAGCTGATCCAGTTGAACTTGGAGAGCTGCTATTGAGTTCGCGAAAGGGTTGTCCGCTTCTCCTATCATAGATCTCCCCGCTTGGGGGGTGGGATGGCTGGTTCCCGCTATATGGGAGAAGGGAGAGCAAATCTGGAATGTAATTTCTTCCAAACTTGACCCAGGAGGAAGATCTAATTCTCCTGCAGTGACGTCCTGCCCTGGGGTGAAGGTGTCAGAGGTAGCGAAGGGAAACAGGCGTCTGCGGGTGTTGTATGGGATGTTGGAAGTTCGGGACAGCGCCGGATCTGACTCTGAGGCCATAATCCTTCTAGCTTCGGGGAGGAGGAGCTTGGTTATTAAGGATGCTCACTTAATAGAACCAAAACACTCAACGAAAGCACCAATTTGATAATAATTTGTCTTCTGCCAAAGGATGTATGGTGGAACGGCTTCTTTCAGATCAGTGCTCACGGTCCGCGGTACCTGCAATGCGCCTGAGGGGTCTCCGGCGGAAACACTCCGATGCTTAAGTCAGTATGTGTACTGAATTTGGCAGAGTTTGGGCCAGTAGAGTCTGCTTATCTGCCTCCTTTGTGGGGGACGTATTTATAGGAGAATGGGGCATTCCCGCCCGTGTAAACGAGTATGGAGTTGTCGCTAGCGTTAGGGTCTGTGGTTAGCCCTTATCATGACACGTTACCTTGGCGGTCGGTGTATAGGTAGATATTGCCACGGTAGGATAATGGCCGGAGCGTTCTTCCTGACGCATGGTTTCCTCTGGGGGGGAGATAACTCCTTGAGCTATCCAAAAGGTCCGTGAGAGGAGCCAGTAGGGCATCGTTAGCCCGCATACCGTTAGCCCTCATAGCGTTAGCCTTCGGGGGAGGTATCAACCTTGTCCCTACCGCGGCGGTGTGAAACGGTGGCTATGTCCTTTCCCACTGGGTGATAGACGAAAGTACCCTTTCTTTTAGGTGAATTGTTATCAGTAAGGACCGGTCCTCCTATGCTTCAACTTTCTGGAAAAGAGTCTATGACAAGAAGTGTAAAGTAAAACCTTTTGTCCAGTAGCAAAGGTTTTAGAAGAGAGCAACTAATCGTGATGAGTGTTAGTCTTGGCCGTGTCTTAGGCAAGCTGCTGAGCTAGTGTTGTGATGGGCTGGTGAGAGTGTCTTGACCTTGACGACAGTCCATCCAAGGGCCTCGCGGTATCTTTTGAGTGTGGACACCATTTCTCACTCCGCCTCAGGGTCGAGATTGCTAGAGATGATCACTAGGAGTGTGTCATGCTCGCCAAGGTAGGCGTACTTGAGGTGTGAGGGCAAGCTCTTCAACTCTGACTTTGGGTCCTACAAAAGAGAGGGGGCAAGCTGCAAATTAGCAGGAGGGAGATCAATTGGAAAAAAGGAGAAATAATAGGAGGAGAAGGGATAACAGAATGCTCTTTCAAAGCAGCGAGGACTTCTTGAAACTTAGGTGGAGTCACAAGTATCAAGGCCAAGGTGTCCAGTATGGCGGTTGGAATACTCTTGTCTAGGGCAAGCTGTAGAGAATCATCATTAGCAAGTTCAGAAACATTAGTAACAATAGGGTCAACAATATCAACAAATTTTACACTAGAAAACTCAGTGGGGTCTCTTATCGTCAAGCATATTGAACTTGATGGTCTCACCCTCGAACTCAAGAGTAATGGAGGCATCATGGACGTCGATCTTGGCTCTTGCGATCCGAAGAAAGGGTCTTCCGAGCAACATATTGGAGGCCTTGATAGAATGCTCATACTCCATATCAATCACGTAAAAGTTGGCTGGGTAGATAAAATCTCCAACTTAGACCAAGACATCCTCAATAACCCCTTCGGGATGGATGATGGATTTGTTAGCTAGTTTTTTCGTGGTCCTGGTGGACTTGAGGGGTCCAAGGCCTAGACTGTTGTATATCGTCAAGGACATGACGTTGATACCTGCACCAGAATCACACATAGCTCTACCAATGTCAATAGTACCGATTTTGCAGGGAACGGTGAACATACCTTTGTCCTTGCACTTGGGTGGTAGCTTCCGCTGGATTGCAGTCGAGACGTTAACACCTACACTAATCGTTTTCACACCTATCATGTTACACTTGTTAGCACACAAAGTTTTAAGAAATTTGGCATAACGAGGAACATTTTTAATAGCCTGTAGCAAAGGGATGTTAACTTGCACTTTATTAAACATATCAAAAATCTCACGGTCCTCATTATCCTTTTAAGACTTGACTAGACGTTGAGGGATAGACGGCTCAAGGATCTTGTAGATATAGTCTTGAGTGAACTCAGGCGGGTTCTTATCATTTCTTGGGGAACCTCTCGGAGAACAAATTCGTTCCTCCATTACTTATGGAATTTTTGGTTCCTTCGTCTTGGGCTTGAGCTCAGATTTTGGGGATTGTTCAACTTCAAGGTCTGGATGTAGTGGAAGGGGTTTTTTCCACGTCGAGGCTTGGATGCACTTGAGTGGGCAAAACATGGCCACTGCGGAGAGTCATAGCACATGCTTCGTGCTTTGGGTTGGCTTCTACCTGAGGTGGCAATCTCCCCATGTTCTTCAATTCCTTCATATCTGCAACCATAACACTTATTTGTTTTTGTATTTCAAAAATAACACTAGTGAGCTTACTTACCTCATCAACTTGCAGAGCTGAAGGAGTTTGGCCTTGAGGGGCTTAGTATTGGTATTGCTAGTTGATGGGATAGTTTGGCCGTGGCACGAAGTTCTGTAAGTTGAGAGGTGGCTGGGTTCACATACTGATTTTGCTATTGTGGCTGACTAGGCCCAAACGATTGCGAGTTGTGTGACCAACTGAAATTGGGATGCTTCGAACCTTGATTGTAGTTCTAGCCTTAAGGAGCCTGGTTGTAGTTACCTACAACATTGACCTGGATCTCGTTAGGAATATAAGGGCAAGCATCCATGACATGATCCACAAAATTACAAATCTGACAGGCCTTGATCTCGACAAGTTGTCTTGCAGCCATATTTTATAGCATGCCCGTGATGGTTGTTAACTGGTTTAACTTGGCAGCAACATGGACATCCTGGGTGTGGTTTGCTTCTTTGTCAGATGCGATGATGGTCTTTGCCATAAGCTCAATAATGGCTTTAGCGGCAGCTGGGGTGCGAGCACAAAGAGAACCACCAGTTGCGGCATCCAGCAGGGCCTTGTCAGTTGGCTTCAAGCCTTCATAAAAATATTGGATAAGTGTGTAATCAGTGAGGTTGTGTGAAGGACACAAGGCTTGCATTTTCTTGAAGCGCTCATGGTATTGCCCTAGACTCTCGTCATCTTTCTAGACAATGGAGATTAACTGCTTGCGGGTGACACTTTTCGTAGACGTTGGATAGTACTTATCAGTGAAAGGCTTAGACATCTCAGCCTAGGTGATGATGGATCTTGGAGGGAGGTCATAGAACCAGTCCTTGGCTGCATCTTTTAGAGACCACAGAAAGTCTCACAATTTGGCTTGGTCAATGTCGACATTGGTCGATTTCAAGGCCTCGCAGACAGAGTGAAGATGTTGTAGATGCTGGTGAGGGTTCTCTTTAGGTAATCCATGAAAGGTAGGGAGATGATGCATGGTAGCGGACTTAAGCATCCAGTCATGCTGGACAACCGACCGGATGATGCAACTGCTTGGCGACTCAGGAGCAGCATTGAGGTCATCAATGGTCTGGTCGTTCGGTGGTGGCGGTGGATCTGCCATATTGGGTATCTCGGGGTAGACAAACTCAGGGTCGTCGAGGTCTCGACAAAAGAAAGCAAGATCTTCGTGGAAGAGATTACTGAAATTATCTAGGTCGGAGAGATTTCTGTCGAGGGTAGGAGGGGTGGGGATTCCTCTACGGTTGATAGATGGTCCTCTAGCCTGCCTACGAAGTCCTTTTTCTATCCTAGTGAGCTCGTGATCGAGGGGTAGTAGATTAGGTGCAGATCTCCTGGTCATACATTCAAAAGAAAGGAATCAGTACCAAACAATCCCGGGCAACGACCCCAAAATTTGACGAGCGCCGTCGAAATGCATCAAATATAATAATAAATCCTGAAGCCTAGATGCACAAATTAATTTGTGTACAACGGTAATAGGGTCGAACCACAGGGATTAAAGGATGACAACTTACCCTAGAAGTATGACAAAGATAAATGTAATCAAATAGTAACACGGGGGTGGGGGGGTGGGTGGGGGGGGGGGGGGGGTGGGTTTGTTAGTTAAACTAGTTAACCAAATGAGATAGAGACCTAGATAGCTAACAAAGACAAAAGTAATAAAACTGACAAAAAGAACAATCATAAACAAAACAAATAGGAAAATAAATGAGATAAAGTCAAATGAGAGGAAATATTAGCAAGGGGTTTTTCTTGGGTTGCGTCGAGGCCTAGTCAGTCATTGGCGCAGAAATATTCTATTCCTATATCATAGACGTGTTATAGGGGCCAGGTACGTTTAGACCCCCTATTTGTAAGAGAAGTTACCCCCCATTTTCACATATGAGGTAACCTTGACAATTCGTCATCCTCCCAGGTATGAGACGGGGAGGCAATACTCAAAAGCCCATTAAGAAGAGGAAATACACGTCTAGGGGCAAGACCCTCAGCTCGTCCCACTCGTGCCACTACCCTAATTGGTTGCTTGCCCTAGACGGAACAGACCAAGCTAATGACAATCCGTCTAGTTGTCCGCTTCTATTCTAAGGCCTCATGTTAGTTATTACCAAATAAGTGACTATAATCTAAGAAGGTAAACTACTAGGTGATCAAGCTTCCAATAAACCCAAGTAGATTTGACAATAAAAATGGCAAACAAACAAATATAGCGATAAGAATATATAAAGCATGATTTGGCCTCTTGACTACCCCTTTGCAACCCTCCAAATACCCATGCTAAGCGGATGAGCTTAGCCGCTCATGCTAATAAATAAGTAAAAACAGATCTAGTGCAAAGCATAAAAGATAGAGAAGCAATAAAGGAAATAAAAACTTAATAAATACCGGTCGGAGCTAAAAGCTCCGGTTTGAAGAAGAGTTGGTAGCTAGCGGCGGCTACAACAAAAAAGGAAGAACAAATCCCAAAGAAAGACTAAAGAGGAATGTGTAAGAGCGGCTACCCCAAGGATGATCTGATTCTTAAAACCCTAAAAACTAATGCTTAAATACCGTCTTAGGTCACAGAAGGACAAAATAGAGCTAAGAGGGAGGTACAAGGGGAGCATGTCCTAGAGAGGAAATATCTAAAAATGCCAAAAAAGGCCTCGACGACATCCTCAAGGGAAAGACGACTTGATCAAGAGCAAGGACTAGAAGATTTATGCTCCAATAGAAAACCATCCAAACAACGCATATTTCAGCATCTTTCTCTCCTTTAGCATGGATCTGCAAAAAGGGTGAACTCAAAGGCAAAGTAGCAGTATCATGCTCGAAATAAGACTAAGAAAGAGGAGAAAATCATGCATAAAACACACGCTATCAGGGAACAAACACTAGAAGGAACACTACTCTCCACTTCACTGTTCTCATGCGGGCTATTTGCACTCTAGAGTTAGGGCATGTCACACAAGTGCCCTCTACCCGTATATGTGGTAAAAAAGATGTCTCTTACTTGTGTGAAGGGAGCAGAAGGGAAGGATGTGGACTTGAAGGGTGGCTGACTTCGGCATTTCTCGAATTCTTGAACATTTCGGCCTTAGTGAGGTCAAAAAATAGGAGGAGGAAGAGGAGGTGCTCTGTCATAGGATATATCTTACGCATGTGATGGATGACGGCCACGGTAAGGTTCTCCGTCATACAAAAACTCTTGGCCATAATGACGCCCACAGACGTTGGATAGATTAGGTGCATCGAGATCTGTGGACAAAAAGGGCGGCTCTCGCACAAAGGGAAGGCATCGGTCATAGGTGCGCTCTCATTTCGAAGACGGCTCCCTTGCATATGCTGGAATAAGGCTATAGGAACATTGAGGAGGCCACGGCTTGGAGAATAGGGAGCCTCAGTCTAGTAGCCCCCTTGCCCATAAGGAAGATACTCACTATCCGCCCAAGAACCATAAGACCAAGAAGTGTAATGATCACCCGCAATCGAGTCACAAGCATCACTAGGACAACAAGAACTATCCTCCCAATAAGAAACATCATCATTATAATAATGAGAGTACCTACAAAAAGAAACAAAAACACAATTGCTATATAACAAATGTTAGTCTCTCCCTCACGTGTTTTGCTAGTGTTTCACACAACTCTCTAATAATCCCACCTCCTTACCATCTCAAATCTCTTCTCATAAACCAAACCTTAGGCTAGCAAGACTCTAAGAATCCAAGAAAGCACAAGGAATGCAAAAAAAAACAATGGCAAGAAAGAAAGGTAAGGAAAGCCGAATTAGTGATCAAGGAACAAGCACTTGATGTATGAACACTAAAATGGCTTAGAGTGGAATGAATGTGCGGAAACAAGGAAGAATACATCAAGACACAAACTACATAAGAAGAAACGAAAAGAAAAGGTGAAATGAAAAGGAAAAACTGAAAGTTTGAAAATGGAAAATTTGTAGGGGTGTGCAAAAATCGATCCGATCCGAAAACCGAACCGGAACCGGAGCATTTTGAACCGAATCGAACCAAACTGTAAATTTTCAGTTCGGTCCGGTTCTGTTCCAACAAGGACCGGAAAGTTTCGGTTCGGTTCGGTTCTGCCCCTACAAAAAACCTGAACCGGACCGAAAAACCAGAGAACCGATATATTATATATATATATAGATGTACGCAATATATACCAAACCTTATTATTGCCTCAATGGTTGAGTATGCAACCAAATTTTTAAAGGGAGGGGGGTTCGAATCCCCTCCCAAGCAAATGTTTTTTTTTTCTTTCAGCTTTTTCTTTCTTGATTTTAAATTTTAGAAACAACTAACATTCAATTATAACCATTTCTGAAATTAGGGTTCCACAAAACACACCATCGCCGCCTCTCGCTCTCACCCTCACCCTCACCGGTCGCTCCTTTCTCTTTGGCCTCTGCTCTCGTCGTCTCTCGGTCGCTCTTCTCACTCTCGCATCGTCTCTCTCGGTCTCTCACCGGTCGCTCCTTTCTCTTTGGCCTCTGCTCTCGTTTTTCTGAAATTAGATTTTGGATCAACTTGGACTAAGAAAAGGCAAGTAATCTGTCCTTTGTTTCATTTGAAAGTTGTATTTTATTTTATTGTCGTGATTAGCGTTTTTTGTTGTTGTTGCTCAATGTAAGATTGTTCTCACTACTATTTATAGAAATTGCTGAGTAAGTTTTCTTACGTAAGACTAAGGTGGGAATACCCAATCTCTTAGTAGAGAAAAAGACTAGAGAAAATTTTGTTCATTACCAGGAACTCTTATTTGATCCACTTAAAATTGCAAATCCTAATCTATTGTATAAATATAAAGACTACTTTATCGTTGCTGATATCCTTACTATTATACCATCTATAATTCTAGGTATCTCTTTATGGGTTGCACTACCAACTGAGAATTATGATGTAATTGGTAATATTAAGGAAATAGAAGAAGGTGTTTGTTCTCTGCCAGAGTATATAGTGCTCGAATCTTTGGGTCTTATTAACAATATTACAAATCAAAGTAGGTAAGGTAAATTGGGTATTTTTAAAATGACCAACTTGGGTATTTTTAAAATGACTAAATTGGAAAATGTGATGTCTTTCTGTTGGAAGTATCCTTAGTTCTAAATTTTATGATTGAGGCTGAGGTTGAGGCTTGTGTTTGATGTGGTTGTTTCTTTTATTTTTTGTATAGATGTCGGGGTCTCCTATGATTGAGGCTGAGGCTTCATCGCAACCAACCGTACAGGCAGACGGAGTGCAAGGAAATCAAGATCCACAAGAAACTGAGGAAAAGAAAAGAAAAGAAAGGTCATTCGTGTGGAATCATGTCACTAGGGCTGTTCAAAACTTCCGAATTCTGAATTTCCGATTTTTTCGACCCGAAATTTTGAATTTTGGAATTCGGAATTCGGAATACGGAAATTCGGAATTCGGAATTAGATACCCGAATTAAAATTTCGGGTCGGAACGGGATGTGTTTTGAAAAATTCGGGTACCCGAAATACCCAAATTTTTCAAGCCTAAAACGACGTCGTTTTAGGCTAAGCCTAAAACTACGTCGTTTTAGGCTAAGCCCAAATAAACCTAACATTCTCCTCCTCTTCTTGCGATTTAGATCAGATCCAATCCAACACGCTCTCTCTCCCTCATTCACTCAAACCAATGACCACCCACCGATCTGCTCTTCACTCCACCACCCATCGGCACCACCTCCTCCATCTGACCGAAACCAAGACTAAGAACATAGTAATCAATTTGAAGGAGACTATCAGTCACACCACAACCAAACTCCATACCAACCCGAGACCCTAGCCGTCGCTGCTGCTCCACCAACCCGATCCAGTCTCCAGCTACGCTGCTCCACTGCCCAATCTCATCCCCTCCGTCGCTGCAGCATCACGCTATCTCAAACATAAGAGTGATGTTCTTCTCTTGATCTGTGTTTCAGTGTTTCTTTTTTGGGATTGATCATATTGATTTAGTTTAACCTAGATCTGATCTGATCTACTACCACCATACTTCTAGGACTCCGATCTACTTTAGTGGTTCATTAAGCAAATTGATGGAGCAATCTGGAGCAATCATGGTTCATTAGGCTGTTTTGTAATGATTTTTGAATTTGTATGCTCACTGCTCAGTGTGGAGATATGTCAGGTGCTATGCTGCTGGTTGATAAAATGCCTGAAAGAGATGTAGTCATAGTTTCGGAAAATTCAGAAAATTCGGGTATTCCGAAATTTCCGAAATTGTGAATTCGGAAATTCGGGTTCGGAAGCTTTTTTATTCGGTTCGGAAAGGGATGAAAAATCCAAATTTCGGAATTCCGAATTTCGGAATTTCGGAATTCAGAAATTCGGAATAACCGAATGAACAGCCCTACATGTCACAAAGTTTAGGAATCGGAAAAATGAAGAAAAGGTACGCTGTAATTTTTGCGGAAAGAATGAGTATAAGTATGCTCCTAGTAATAATGGCACAAGTGCAATTCGGAAGCACTTGCTTAAGTGTAAGAAAGGACCATACTTTGAATCATCTAAAGTCGAGAGTAGTGTGTCAGAGGGTCAATCTCCGTTAAATTTTAATCGGAGTAACGAGAGTGTGTTAGTTACATGGAAATTTGATCAGAACATGTGTAGGAAGGCATTGGCATACATGATTATTGTTGATGAAAAGCCTTTTAAGATGGTTGAGGGTAAAGGTTTTAGGCACTTTTGTTCTGAAATGCAACCGAAGTTTGTAATACCTTCACGATTTACTATAGCGAGGGATTGTTATGAGATGTTTGTGGAGGAAAGGTTGAAGCTAAAAAGTAGTTTGTCATTTAACTGTAGGAAGGTCAGCCTTACTACAGATACATGGACATCCAATGAAAAGATTAATTACTTGTGCCTGACTGCTCATTATATTGACTGAAATTGGAAGTTACAAAAAAGAATTATTAATTTTTGTCCAATTTCTAGTCATAAAGGAGAGGTCATCGGTAAATTGATTGAGAAATGTTTATTGGAGTGGGGTATTGATAAGGTTATGACTATAACTGTTGATAATGCTAGTTCAAATGATGTTGCGGTGGATTATTTGAAAAAACGAGTCAATTATTGGAAGGGTAGTGTTTTGAATGGAGACTTTCTACATGAGGTGTGTTGCACATATAATGAATTTGGTAGTTAGTGATGGGCTAAAAATTGCTACTCCTTCAATTATTCGAGTCCGAAATGCTATTAGATACTTAAGGCAATCCCCGAATAGATATGAAAAATTCAAAGCATGTGTTGTGGAAGAAAGGATAGCTAGTGAAGCTATGTTGTGTCTTGATGTGTGTACCCGTTGGAACTCGACTTATTTGATGTTAGAAACAGCCTTGAAATTACATTCTGCTTTTGATAGATATGCGGGGTTGGATTCTAATTTTAAATGTGAAGTTGGTGAGGATGAAGAACTTGATTGTAGAAAGGGTATTCCAAAGGAAGAAGATTGGATTCATATCAAGAACATGATTAGATTTTTGAAATGTTTCTACATACTTACTTTACATGTTTCGGGTACTAAATACACTACTTCGAATGTTTGTTTGAATAAGGTGAGTGAGGTTGATTTTAGGTTGAAACAAATGTGTAATAATGTTGATCTTGAGGTGGCTGAAATGGCATTGTAAATGAAAAAAAAGTGTGACAAATATTGGGGCAATCCAGAAAAAATTAATGTCTTATTTTTTATTGCGGTCGTGTTAGATCCAAGGTACAAGTTGGGTTACGCGAATTTTCTGATTAACAACATGTATGAGTTTATGAATGTTGTGGTGTTAGTTGAAAAAGTTGGAAGGAAACTTAAAGCACTATTTGAGGAATATGAAAGAGAGAATAGCAACTCCAATGTTAATGCAATTGCAGAAGCTTCTTCTATGGATGTTGAATCAGTGGCATTCTCATTAGATTTCGATGATAATATTGATGGTGAATATGGATCAGCTTCATGTGCTTATAAATATAAGTATCGAAAAGAAAAGGTTCAAAGAGAGATGGGACTAAAAAAATCAGAATTAGATCGTTATCTTGAGGAAGAAACGATAGAGACTTCTGAATCTTTTGACATTTTGGAGTGGTGGAAGGTTAATGGTGTTCGGTTTCCTACTATGTCATTGATAGCACGGGATGTGTTGGCTATTCAGACATCTACCGTCGCATCAGAATCTGCATTTAGTTGTAGTGGTCGCATCCTTGATGATTTTCGAAGCTCTTTGTCCGCAAAACTTATAGAGGCACTTGTTTGCACTGAAGATTGGTTGAGAGCACCAACTTATGATTATCATTGTACGACTGAAGAGACGAACAAAGAGGTTGATGAGCTTGAGAAAGGTAATATTTAAGTTTTAATATTTTTAGCTATGAATTGGTTATTTATCATGTGAATGTGATTAATTCTAATCATCTGTAAATGGCAGCCCTCGCGGACGTTAAATTTGCACCTCCAGTGATGGATATTTTTTCTTGAGGATTTTAATCGATTGCAGGTTAGTCAAGTTCTTATTTAATTTGATGTGTTTTTGGCTGAATTGTTGATGTAACATTCCCTTGTCTTTCTCCGGTGATTCAAGTGCTATTTGCGGAATTAAAAGTATAAATTAATGTCATCAAATAAGTCATGTGCTAATATTGGATACTGCTACTACTCCTAGAGACGTTTTGCCCTAAGTCCTGTTGTTTTCATGATAGATGAATTGCACTTTGGTGGATGCTTATTTTTCCATTTTATGCTATGGTTATATCACTTCGTCATGTGGGTTAGGTATTGTGTAGTTTGTGCCATTTAAGGTCTGTGCAAAGAGACCTTAATGCTTGGAGGACCTAGATTGTTTCTTATTAATTTGAAGCAGGGACTATGAGATTTTATTTCTTTAATTGTTGTTTCATAGTTTTGGATGGAATGCAACAAAAGGGCATTTGAATGGGAAGAGCCTTTACCACCTTTATTAAGTTATTGGATTAGGATTTACATTTCTAACTTAAGAGGGAATATTTGTAAATAACTGTAGACGAAGTTGACAACTTATTGATTCATTAATTCATTGCTTTCATTATTTAAAGTCGATCTGGGTGGCAGCTCATTTGGTCCCTTTTTTAATAGATCCATTGTTCATTACAAAAAAAGTGGAAGGGGACTAGGCATGGTTATTGGTTCTTTGAATTTCAGAATTTTGTGTTTGACCTTGTCCTCTATACTTATTTTGCTACATATCTTTTTGGACTGTTTAGCTGTGTAAGTGTTTCCCAAATCTTAACTTTGATATGGAAAGCAACAAAAAACTTTAATGGAATAGAAAAAATTAGTCTTTGCAACTCCTTGTTGTGAGGGAGATTTATTTTGGTCACTGCTAGAAGCAAGTGAATTATACAGTAGCATATAATTGGCGCAGAGGATTATTCAGTTTTGGACTAGCTGGTGGCGTTGGACGTGTTGGCTTTACCTTGTTGTTCCCTTCATTCATTAGTTGTCCTGTTGAATTTAACTGTCAAAATCCATTCAAACTATAAGTCTCACTATTGGAAGCAGAGTAGACTTAATGAACAACTTTTTGTTGGCCTAAGTTGTTGATTCTGGAACATTGCAGGTTGGAGACATAGCCGAGCTTGGGATTGCTGAAGCATTCAAGGTTAAGCAGGGCATACTGCTCTCGCAGGAGGGAAGATAGGATGTGAGATGGATAGAATCTTTTGGCTGGATAGGATGCTTGTAGATGCAGTCCAGCTTTTCTTTTTTGCTATTTATTGCTAAACTGCAGACAGGAATTTTAGTAGAAAATTTGGCTTGTTTTGTATTAACTGATGACTTGGCTACTTGATTTTGTGCTTTCTGAATTTGTTGTACTGGAATTAGTAGTAATTAAGATTTGAGTTACTGAGGAAAATTAGAACATGATTCAAGTGCTATTTGCGCAAAAATCTGATCATTTTTTGGAATTAAAATCTGATAATTTTTTGGAAAATATTTTTGGCATCATTTTTTTTAAAAAAAAAAAACTGGAACCGAACTGGAACCGGACCGAACTGTCCGGTTCGGTTCGGTTCTTAGGTTACAGAACTGGAAAAATCCGGTTCGGATCGGTTCTGACTATATCAGAACCGGAAAATTCCGGTTCGGTCCGATTTTGAACCCAAAACCGGACCGAACCGGTCCGTGCTCAACCCTAAAAATTTGAACAAATGCTCACCATTTATGAAACTACCACACTTATAAAACCTACATACACAAGTAAGGTTCTTGCTTGACTCACCCATTTGTTTTCTTTTGAAAGGGTAGACGTCCTTCTTTTATTTATTTTTTGTTTTTTTTTTTTGAATGTCTTCTCTTTTCTTTTCTTTTTCTCTATTTTTTTTATAAATGAGTGCAAGAGTCTTAAAAGAAATATGTATGACAAGTATTTTGAAGTGAAAAGTGTATGACAAGTAGTTTATAATCAAGAAATATTTTTCACTTAATGCCAAAATATGATGATGTGGCAAGTAGAGGTGATGTGGCACAAATAAGTGAGGTGGCAAGTGATTGTGCAATGAGGTGTCAAGTGATGTGTCAAGTGAGGTAAATATCTTGGAGTGGTAAGAAAGTTGAAATACTAGGCTAGAAATGAAGGTGATGTGGCCTTCTATCTACCAAGTTTAGTGTGTGACAACTATCACAAGCAAACAAAATGATATCACATGGATCACAAGGCACACAAGACACTTGTCACTCATTCCATGCCTAAGGATGAACATATGAACACCAATAAGAACACCAATTCGGTTGAAGGGAATAAGATGAAGATTTGAAGCTTGAAGATGATTAAAAACACCAAATTTTTAGATTTAATGCTCAATCAAGATAAAATCACTAGAAAATAAATTTTTTTGACCCAAATCCAAAAATTATCCCAATGGTGCCAAATGAAAACCGAAGCTATGGGAGACGATTTCAACCATAGAAATGAGGAGAAATCAAAGAAAAACCAACCTAGAGGACGCCAAAAGCTCCGCTACCACATGAACAGTTTTCGGATCCACTTTTGAAGATGAAGCCGTGAGTTGATGAAGGATAGGATCTAGTCCCCAGTGAGAGGTTGGTGTGCTCGGATGGATGTATGGATGAAATCATTTGTAGATGATTAATAGAGAGGATAACGTCACAAGCAAGGAGATGCAGAAAGGTGCAGTGGAAATAATGGATGAAAAGGAAAGTGTATTGCTGGAAAATAAGTATGGAACCTCAATACCCAACAAACCCTCCTAACTACTTGGTTAGGCAACCTTGTTACAAAGTAATGAAGGATCTCTCAATCAACGACCAACCCTTACTTGAACACAAATGAATAACCCGGCTAGAGAAAATGAAGTGCGACTCTTAAGGAACCCTAACCCTAATTCTGAAGCTAAATGGTTTTGAAATAAATAAATTCAAATCAAAGACAAGGTATAAAAGAGGCTATCTCCTTCTATTTACAGTTATTAAAAAACAAGGCTGAAAAGCCACTTAAAATGACCTAATCACGTTTCTGCCGATTTGATAACGTGATCACGTTATTCCTTGGCGTGATTACGTTATCCCCCAACCTTCACGACTCCCAACTTCTATTTTGGGAATGATCACGCCCAGGGTTTGGCATGATCGCGCCAAGCTTTGCGTCTAGCAGTGCAAAACTCGCGCCAAGGTCCTTTCGAGTGCGTTCGAGGAAGCTAGGCCACGCGGGAGGTCTTTCTTAGTCAATGTACGGATCCACGCTCGTATCATCCCACCCCCCTTTGAGGAGATTCATCCTCGAATATAAGCCGTGGATGGTGTGAAATGCCAAAATGGGAGATGGATATTTAAGCATAAGTACGTCCCTTTCTCTTGTTCGCGCGATGTCCCTTTCACACCATTGACAAAATGGATCCGAGTAGCCCTAAAGTGGAGCCCAAGTAGTGAAAGAGGAGAAGTGGCCAAGATGAGTAGCGAAAGAAGTGATGGAGGTGACTTGGCGAAGATGATGAGACAAAAAGGTGGTGGAGGAGGTGCGGCCAATATGATCAAGCCGAAGGAGGAACGGGTCCGAATAACTATGTCAAGGCACCGTCGGGATGATGAAAAAATCATTGCCAATGGACCTAAATATGCGCTACAAGGCAAGACAATGAAGGGCTCTCTCATGGGAGCCCGTGGACAACCTACTCAGTGCTAAGTCACTCCCATTGCTGCCATCCACCCCATGATCATCATCCTCATTAATGTGTGGCAAGCCGGGGGAACAAACACTAGAAGGAACACTACTTTCCACTTCACTCTTCTCCTGCGGGCTGTTTGGCACACTCACAATTTGCATTTTAGAGTTAGGGCATATGTCACACAAGTGCCCTTTACTCGTACATGTGGTACAAAAGATGTCTCTTGCTCGTGCGGAGGGAGCGAAAGGGAAGGATGTGGACTTGAAGGGTGGCTGACTTTGGCATTGCTCAATTCTTGAACATTTCGGCCTTGGTGAGGTCGAAAAATAGGAGGAGGAAGGGAGGTGCTCGGTCATAGGATATATCTTGCGCAAGTGATAGATGACGGTCACGGTAAGGTTCTCCGTCATACAAAAACTCTTGGCCATAATGATGCCCACGGACTTTGGATAGATCGGGTGCATAGAGATCTGTGGAAAAAAAGAGCGGCTCTCGTGCAAAGGGAAGGCATCGGTCATAGGTGCGCTCTCATTTTGAAGATGACTCTCTTGCATATACTGGAATATGGCTATAGGAACGTTGAGGAGTGATAACATCTCGGCTTCTCTTGAAGGATGAAACCGTGTTCTTTAGCTTGAATGGATCTAGTCTCCTTTGGGAGGTGGTAAACACACGGATGTATGGTGTTTAGATGGTGTTTAATGGAGAAGATAACGTCGCTAGAAGGAGTGTGGATTGTGCAGCGGATTAATAGATGAAAAGGAGAGTGTTTTGATGAACAACAATATATTAAACTTGTATTCAAGTGATTACAAGGATCTCTTAATCGTGCTCACCCTTACTTGATCATGTAATAATCAACCCGATGATATTAAACAAGATGAACAAAACCGGTTTTAAGAACCCTAAGGCAAAGCCAACTAATTGGTCTTGAAAGGAGATAAACTCACAATTAAATCAAAGACAATTCTATAGTGAGCCTATTGCTCACTATTTATACTAAGAGCCTAATACAACGGATAATACCCTTACACCCTTAGACAAAGGGGCTTGAGAAGCTTGGCCTTGGCAGCAATGGGCCCTTGGCTTAGCCATGGGCTCGGCCAAGGGTTCACGGCTTGCTAGGGTTTGGCGCGGCCTCGCGCGTATTTCATCATGGTTGGTTCGGCCATCCCGTGAAGCCTTGTCGTGGATACGGGTTAGATCCCTGGAGCTCGTATCATCCCCTCCCTCTTCAAGGCGATTCATCCTCGAATCTGTAGGCTCAATCCCTTGCTTGGACAAACGGGTCAAAGTATACTCTTGGCTAGTGGCCACACACGGAATCCTCAAAATACAACTCTCGGAGAATATAGGCCAAGGTGGAGGCCTTCCTCGGGCTAGGCGTATAGGTGCGGATGGGAAAAACCCAAGAACCACTAAGGATCGGCCGAGATGGGGAATGGTGGTGATGAAGGCCAAGTGAGGACCCCTAGAAATGAGCGCAGATCCGTGGGCACTACGAGACACTAGAGCAGTAAAGGGAGCATTCCGGGTGAGGTGCGGGACCATGAAACCACTAGGAGGTGCCGAAAGTAGAAAGGAGGGGGTACGACCAATAGGCTTAAATCCAAGTAGAAACGGATCCTCAAAGCTATGCATAGGCACCCTCGGAATGATGGAGAAAGAACTATCCAAGGACTGAAACTTGCGCTGCAATGCGAGGCAATGAGCGGCTGTCTCATGGCAATCCGAAGTGAACTCACTAGCCATACTACCAAGATAGGGAATGGAGGCGATTCGGCCCAAGTGAGGGATCACAGTAGTGATGGGGGAGGCGCCGCCACTATGAGAAATCAATGGAGTGATGGATAAGACTCGGTGAAGAGGGGGAGCCAAACGGGTGATGCAGGGAACTCGGCCAAAAAGATCAAACCCAAGGAGAAAAGGATCTGAATAGCTATGTAAAGGCACCACCATGATGATGGAGAACTTGTTGCCCATGTGCTCAAAGTGGCATTCCAAGGTAAGGCAAAGAAGAGCTCTCTCATGGAAGCCCGTAGATAACCCACAAACCTCTCTTGCACTCCCATCGTTGCCATCCTTCACAAGAGCATCACCACTCGGAATGTCATCCAACACATCCATTGTCGCAAGACATGGGATATCAGCCTCGTTAAGTGGTGGTATAACCAGCATTTCCTCCACAATTGGAGCCAAACTCTCCTCAATAGACAACATTCCGGGAGAGCACACACTAACCTCATCGATGGCTGAAAGTGGAGGTGTTGGAAATCGCGGTTGCAAGGAGCTAATTGCCTCCAAAATAGCCGCATTGGTTTGCTCTTGTCGCGCCCATTAGCGTTGCAATTCAGTCATGATATTTTGTGCAACTAGAACTTGCTCATCCAAGTGCTCAATATGATGCTCGTGACTATAGAAGAGTGGAGGAGGCCGGTGGACATAGCTTGTAGGTTGCACATCATAATAAAATGAGGCGTTGTGCGGGGGCGCAATCCTACAAGTCGGTGGGACATAGGGACGTTGAAGAGGCTACCGAAGGAATACACCCGAAGTGGGGCCATGACCACAGCTAGGAGTGGGAGGAATGGAACGGTAACTAGGAGGAGGCAGGGGCCAATGGGCATGGTGGGAGGCTGCTCATAAGAATATAGTATGGCGTGGCGAGGAGGTGCACTAGAAACTAGTGGCACAAAGGGGTGATGCTGGCTGCCACGGTCCGGGACATAGATAGAGGTGCCACGACGTGGGGAAGGGGCAACCTCGGTGTAGTCATGGCTACAATCCTTATGCCATGATGACCCAACCTGGTTGTCCTCTTGCCCATAAAAATCCTCTCTATTATCCGCATAAGACTCAAACCCATAGGATTGCCGAGAGGGCTCAAGATGATCATACTCCAACCGGGGAGAATGCGCTGCACTAGAATGGTGGCCTAGGTTGTCCATCACATAAGAGCTAGAACCATAACTCATCTCATCGGAGTAAGCACTGCCATAATAAGATCCATGTGGATAGGCTACACTATCAACCACATACGGCCGAGGGCTACTTTGTGTCTCATGCTCATTGTCGTAACTTACCTCATAGCAATAAGAGGACCGGTCACTAGAACCTGTGGTGGAGGCGGTACTAGAACAACAAGATTCCTCCTCCCAAGAGGACCCAACATCATCACAATAAGAAGACACAGAAAATTACCTACAAAATGGAAAACAAACACAATTGATAGATAAAAAAGGGTTAGTCTCTCCCTCACGTGTTTCACTCGTGTTTATCACTCTAATAGGCTCACACTTTTCTCTCAAACTCTTATCTCAATCACAAACCCATCAACTAGGCTAGCAAGACCCTACTGATCGACTAGAGTTCATGGAAAGCAAGAGAACCAAGGTAAGAAAGAAAGTGAAGAGGAAAGCCGAATTAATGCCCAAGACTAATGATCAAATCGGACACTAATTAGACTTAGATTAGAGTAACAAAGTGTGGGAAACAAAGAAGAGAAACACTAACTCAACGCTACTCAAGAAGAAACTAAAAGGAAAAGAGAAGCTAAAATGAAAGACACAAGCTACACAAGAACTGAAATTTCGAGCGCAATCTACACACTTTTCTTGGAATGCAAAAAGGTATGGAAATGGCACTGAATTAACAGTTGACTCAAAAACAAGTTTTGTTCCACACAGAAAGAAGTTGATGCACGTAAAATTTCAGATTTTTCTAGGCTAGAAAACTCATACAAAATGAAAAAGAAAACACTGCCGAATATAGGAAAAAGAACAAAATTTGGAGGAAAAATTCTCCTAAAATGTTCTTGACCTAAATGCACACTTTAACATGAACCAATACACTTCAAATGAATGCATACAAGTAGTCTCTTTCTTATGACACAATTGATTCCCCCTTTATTTTTTTTGAATTGTAGGAACTTGATAACTTTTTTTTTTTATCTCTCTTTTAGTTCCTATCTCTTTTCTGTTTTTTTTTATAAAAAAATTGAGTGAAGAGAACTCACTTGTATGACATGTATCCTTGGAAGAAGAAGTGAAAGACAAGTAGTTTTGTCATTTAAAACTTATCACTAAATGCCAAAATATTTGCTAACATGCACTCAAGTTTTTCACTAAAATGCACTTATTGTTTTGCTAAGATGCACCAAAGTGTGTGACAAGCAAGTCCGCTTATATGGCAATGAGTTAGGCAAAGTGTATGATAAGTAATATGTGTGTAAGGATTGAAACCTAGGGTCGGCTATGTGAGGAAGAAGTGTGGTGAGCAAGCTGAAATGCTTGGCTCACAATGAGTGCAAATACTTGGCTCACAAAGTAGTGATGTGACCGGCTAGGAGAGGAGGGCAAAAATGTTGGACACTAGCTAACAAACAAGCAAGTCCACATGGCTCTCAAGGCTCATCATAGGAAGCTCCAATCATAGCAATTAAACACACTTAAGAAGATGAAATTTCGTCACATAGATGCACCACAAACACAAAAATATTCAGCAATTGTGTTTCTCCAAAAATCAACACACTAGAAGACAAAAAATTTTCTCAAGAACACAAAAGTTTCAAATGAAGAGAAATAGATTCCTATGGTAGAAAATAATGTTTAAGCCATAGAAAACAAGAATGAAGGTGTTTGAACCGCGGAAACTCAAGGAAAATGGGTTTTGACAATTTAGTGGAACGGGTGTAAAAATTGAGAAAAACTGAAAAAATTTCAGCACAAATAATAGATGTTCTACGGTAGAGGAGATGATTCTAACAGTAGAAAAGGAGTTTAAATGAGGTTTACCAACCTAGATGACGATTGGAGCTCCGCTACCACTTGATAACATCTCTGCTTCTCTTGAAGGATGAAACCGTGTTCTTGAGCTTGAATGGATCTAGTCTTCTTTGGGAGGTGGTAAACACAAGGATGTATGGTGTTTAATGGAGAAGATAACGTCGCTAGAAGGAGTGCGGATTGTGCAGCGGATTAATGGATGAAAAGGAGAGTGTTTTGATGAACAACAATATATTAAACTTGTATTCAAGTGATTACAAGGATCTCTTAATCGTGCTCACCCTTACTTGATCATGTAATGATCAACCCGATGAGATTAAACAAGATGAACAAAACCAGTTTTAAGAACCCTAAGGCAAAGCCAACTAATTGGTCTTGAAAGGAGATAAACTCACAATTAAATCAAAGACAAGTCTATAGTGAGCCTATTGCTCACTATTTATACTAAGAGCCTAATACAAGGGATAATGACCTTACACCCTTAGATAAAAAGGCTTGAGAAGCTTGGCCTTGGCAGCAATGAAGATGGGATTGGCCATAGGCTCGGACATGGGCTTGGCCAACGGCTCGACCAAAGGCTCGGACATGGGCTCGGCCAAGGGCTCACGGCTTGCTCTATGTACCAAGTTTAGTGTGTGACAACTATCACAAGTAAACAAAATTGGATCACGTGGATCACATGGCACACAAGACACTTGTCACTCATTCCATGCCTAAGGATGAACATATCAACACTAATAAAAATATGAAGAAGAAGATTTGAAGCTTGAAGATGATTAAAAATACAAATTTTTTGGATTTTATGCTCAATCAAAATGAAATCACTAGAAAACAAAAAATATGACCCAAATTCAAAAATTATCCAAATTGTCCCAAATGAAAACTGAAGCTATGGGAGATGATTTCAACCGTAGAAATGAGAAAAAATCAAAGAAAAACCAACCTAGAGGACGTCAAAAGCTCTTCTACCACATGATATCTTCTCGGATCCACTTTTGAAGATGAAGCTGTAAGTTGATGGAGGATAGGATCTAGTCCCTAGTGAGAGGTTGGTGTGCTCAGATGGATGTATAGATGAAATCATTTATAGATGATTAATGGAGAGGATAACGTCGTAAGCAAGGAGATGCGGAATTTGCAATGGAAATAATGGATGAAAAGGAAAGTGTATTGATGGAAAACAAGTATGGAACTTCAATACCCAACAAACCCTCCTAACTAATTGGTTAGGAAACCTTGTTACAAAGTAATGAACGATCTCTCAATCAACGACCAACCCTTACTTGAACACGAATGAACAACCCGACTGGAGAAGATGAAGTGTGACTCTTAAGAAACCCTAACCCTAATTCCTAAGCTAAATGGCCTTGAAAGAAATACATTCAAATCAAAGTAGGGTATAAAAGAGGCTATCTCCTTCTATTTATAGTTATTACAAAACAAGGCTAAAAAGCCACTTAAAATGACCTAATCACGTTCTGCCGATTCGATAACGTGATCACGTTATCCCTTGGCGTGATCACGTTATCCCCCAGCCTTCACGACTCCTAGCTTCTTTTTTGGGAATTATCACACCCAGGGCTTGGCATGATCATGCCAAGCTTTGCGTCCGAGAGTGCAAAACTAGCGTCAAGGTCCTTTTGAGTGCGTTCGAGGAAGCTAGGCCACACGGGACATCTTTCTTGGTCAATGTACGGATCCACGCTCGTATCAATTATGGCTAAGAGTTTTCATATGACCGAGAACCTTACAGTGGCCGTAATCCATCACATGCGCAAGCCATATCCTATGACCGAGCACCTCTTCTTCTTCCTCCTATTTTTCGATCTCACCAAGGCCGAAATGTTCAGGAATTTCAGCAATGCCAAAGTCAGCCACCTTTCCAGTCCACCTCCTTCCCTTCCGCTCCTCCTAAATGAAAAAGAGACATCTTTTGTACCACATGTATAGGTAGAGGACTTAGCTTTCCTTTTGTGTCTTTAAATTTTCCCTTCTTTGTTTCTACATTATCTATCTACTTTAAGCCAATTTGGTGTTCAGATTACGCATTCCTTCTTGAACACTATTTTGGCTTTCTTTACCTTTCTTTCTAGCCCTTGTTTTCCTTGCATTTCCTTATGTTTTCTTGATTCTTGGAGTCATTGCTAGCTTTAGTTTGCTTTATGCTTGGAGATAAGAGTGGGTAAGTGTTGTACCCCTTTTCAATTTTAACGCGAACAGTTTTGGGGCAGATGTGAGATAAAATTGGACTCATCGCACATAATGCAATGAAGTCGCCACCCTATTTATTTCTAGGTTTAGGGAACCTAAAGTCATGGGATAAAAGTAAAAAAAACTAAGGCAAAAGGGTCTAAACCCGAGATCGATGGTTCGGGGTCGTATTATGGACTCGGGAGGGTGTTACGCACCCGAGTCACATCCAAAAAGGTTACCAGTAAAAAAGAGAGAGAGATGTTTAAATAAAACATTTAAAAACACGTAATGGGCCCTCAAAGGAATCACCACTTTAGTATTTCGTTGGGTCGGGGTTGTTCGGGACGATCGGGACTAGTTTTTCCGTTTAAGGGATTGTTACCGTTTTTACTAAAGTGGTCGCCCCTTTTATCATCAGGCCAATGTTCACGAAGCAAATCGAATTCTAGAATTTCTAAATAATCACGAATACGAGTGTACGAGTGCTAACGTTGTTGGGTGATCATGCATATAAAATAAATTGAGTTCTAACGTTTCTAAATAAACATGCGTATGAGTGTACGAAAAAGCATTAAATAAATAAAAGGGTTTAAGGTAAGCGTACTCGAGAGCGTGAGCACCGATCATTGTTTACCCTTCAAAACTGAGATTAGTGACAAGTGATAATAATATAGGTATAAGCAAACATACAAGATTTTTAACTAATTAGTTAACTAATTATTACAAATGAGTAATTGAAATAATTACTTAACTAATTGTTACAAATGATTTAGGTAATTTATTAGCTAATTATTACAAACTGGCAGTTGAATAATTAACTAACTATTACAACAATTTAAACAACTCATTAGCTAATTTATTACAATAAATAATTGATTTAACAATTAAAAAGCAAGTGGAAGTTGATTAACAATTGATATCGTGCAAAAATGATTATTCACATATTTACGAATGCACAATTAATTAGTACAAAAAAATATTACGATGGGCCGAATTACCAACGCGGGCCGGGCCCAACGAAATGGGCCCAGCAGATGGGTCAGCCCCCACGAAATTGCAGCAGCCTTTTGGGCTGGGACCGCCGGCCCATTTCCTTTCCTTTCTTGCTGGGCCAAGCACCCAACTTCCTTCCTTCTTTTCTTCTTCTCCGCATGGGCTTGACAAGGAGCAGCCCATCAAATAAAAGTTCAAAGCAACCCAAGCCTTCTTCCTTTCCCTCCTTCACTATTCATTGTCTTCTTCCTTGCGTCGCCGACGCCATTGCCGGTGACCAAGGAAGAAACGGCCAAAACAATTCTCTCGACAGTAGCAAATCACGCTTGCAATCACAGCAAAAAAATTCAACCAAAACAACCGCTAATTTAAATAAAATGATAATTAAGTTAATTAACAAAAAATTCAAAATTCTCCCGAATTGTCTAGCAATTCATTGAAGCGAAGCAACGTAATTAATCTAGAGATAAAATAAAAATTCTTTGAAAGAAAAATGGCCATTGTTTTCATTAAAACACGAACAAACCATTTTTGAAAAGAAATTACAGAGAAACGTTTAAACAAACAAAACTTTGAAATTTAAACTAAAGTAGTAGGCAATTGAACAAAGCAGAGCAGTCAAATTAATTAGAAACAAGTGCAGCAATTTAATTATTTGAAGCAGGAGTAGCAGCAGTTGATTGAAAATAAGCAGAGGTAAATAATTAATTAAAAGCAAAGCAGAGGGAGAGAGCATGAATTGGTCCCCCTTTTTCCAGTCGTGAGGAGGGCACTATTTATAGGAGAAGTTTGAGTTGGTTGGAGCCTTTTGTGGTTGAGAATGGTTGGAAGGCTCGAAAGCAGTGACGAGGCATGGTGATGATGATTCATGGACGGAGTAAGGAGCAAGCTTGAGCTTGTGTGGGTGAAAGTGGATGGAAGCTTCTTGATGGGAGGTTTGTGATGATGGATTTGCGTCGACGTGGGCAGCTGGAGGAAAGGTGACGAGGCTGAAGATGAGGATGCATTTATGTGCATTAATGCATTAATGCGATACGAGTAGGATATTTTCGGTTCGAGCCATCGGTACGAGAGAACTCATTTGAAATGAAAAAAAGCTCGAACCAAAAGGACTAAAATATGCAGTAAAATGAGACAAAATAAATAGTAGATAGCAAATAAAGAAAAAGTTCAGTTTAAGGTCCGAATTTACTTGTTCAGAATCGATAAAAGTTCGAATGCAAAATAAATACTATAGTGAAGTAAATTGAATGAAGCAAAATGAAATGACGTGAAATAAAATAATAGTAGATAATTTCCAATTAAAGAAAGATAATTTCCAATTAAAGAAATAAAGCGTTAGATCTATGGTCCGAGGAATCTTGCTCGGGACCAATAGAAGTCCGAGCGAAAAGATAGTAAAAAATACGAAGAACCTAAAATGACACGAAATGGAGCGAAATATTAAAATAAGCAGCCATAGATCAAAAATTGATAGAAAATTAATTTAGACGGGCTGATAGTGCGATAAACGATAAAAATGCAAAAAAGTTGTGACAAAAATCAAAATTCGGGTAGCAATAGTAAGGAGGTGAGATTATTAGAGAGTTGTGTGAAACACGAGCAAAACACGTGAGGGAGAGACTAACATTTGTTATATAGCAATTGTGTTTGATTCTTTTTGGTAAGTACTTTAATTATGTCTAATTATTATGATGCTCCTTATAGTTTTGAGAGTTGCTTTTATGGAAGTGAGACATCCTATAGGAGTGGCTCTTATGGGGTCGATGACCATGAATCATGGTCTTATGCCGCACCTTTTTCTCGGTCAGAGTTTGAGCATCATGAGCCACTTCGGCAACCATCTTGTTCTTACAGTAAGCACACTTCCTCCTATGATCAAGTTCCTTTTGGATATGATGCCAATGTGGATGATAGGTGGGATGGCCAAAGTGTTGCTAGCTATGATAGTGGTTGTTTCTCTCGGTAGGGACTTGATTATAATTGGCATAGAGCTAGTGCATATGAGCCTAAGGCGCACCCTCCGCACTATGATGGCTATGGTTCTTGTGCGGATAGTGAGTATCTTCCTTATGGGCAAGGGGACTACTATACCGAGGCTCTCTATTCTCCAATCCATGGCCTAGGTTCCTCATCCTACCATAGTTGTGGCCATGGCTCCACTACTTGTGTCTCAGTCCGTCGGCCCCCTCAACGTTCCTATGGCCATACTCCTTCATATGCAAGAGATCCTCCCCACACGTGCGATATAACCGAAGGCCTTCTTCTGATCGAGAGCAACACTTCTGTTCTGCATATTTTCCTTCGGCTCCTCCCACACGAGCAAGAGACATCTATTGCACCTCATGTACGGGACGAGGGTACTTGTGTGACATATGCCCTAACAATAGAGTGAAGAAAGTGAGTTGTGTATATCAGAGTGTGGTTATGGGTTCAGATAAGTCTTCCACCTTGCTTTCGCCTACATTTGACGCACTATTGGAGGAAACCAAGAAACTCACGACTGACTTTAGAGTTCAATTGAAGCAATTAGTGACCTCCAAGCCCCTTGGACAATGTGAGTTGGTGTGTGAGAAGAGTGAAGTAGAAAGTGGTATTCCTTCTAGTGCTTCATCCTCCGACTTGCCACACATTGATGAGGTTAGTGCTTGCTCCTATGGTTTTCCTCCAATTGAGAAGGATTTGGTTCCATCTAGAGCGGAAATGCTTGTTGTTACGCCAATTGATGATGTTGTGGCTCCATTGGTCGCGAAAATGAGTGTTTTGAGTGTATGTTCACATGGTGATGATCATGGGCAGATGGCACCAATGGGATGACTTAAGGCTTAGTGGGTTGTCTACGGGCTGCCATGAGAGAGCCCTTCATTGTCTTGCATTGCAACGCCATTTTGCGCATATCAGCAGCGAGTTCTCCATCATTCCGGTGGTCCCATCCCATAGCTATTTGGATCCTTTTCTCCTTGGATGTGAGCATATTGACCGAGTTTTATCCATCACCTGTTAGGACTCTCCTCTTCACCAAGTCTTATCAACCTCTTCCATGGCCCCTCCTCGTGACCGAGTCTCCTCCTTCATTCTGTTGGCTCCTCATCTTGGCCGAGGCTCTTCCATCACTCCGTTGGCTGAGTCATCCTCATCTACACTTTTTACTTTTGTCATGCTCCACGGTTTAGATTCGAGGATGAATCTCCTCAAAGGGGGATGGGATGATATGAGCATGGACCCACCGGTGCCCGTACACATTGCACGTGAAACGCCTCCCGCGTGGCCTATCTTCCTCACACGGACCTCACGGGTTGGCCGACCAAACCATGAGCCCATCTGCGCCTAACCCTAGCTATCCATGAGTCCATACGCCGAAGCCTTCAAAGCCCATCTTCAAGCCCTGCGTCCAAGGCACTTTGTCCAAGGGTAAATGGGGTATTTCCCTTATTTTAGCTCTAGTATAAATAATGAGTGATAGACTCATTTTAGACTTGTCTTGAATTTTGAGTGAATCTCTTCATAGACCAACCTTAGTGTAGCTTTAGGGTTTAGGGTTCTTAGAACCATTATCTACCTTTCATCTTCATCAAATAGTCGGGTTGTCCTAGCAAGACTAGGGGAGGGTCGGTTTTGATTAAGATATCCTTACTCCACTTGTCGCAAGGTTGCCTAGATCTTATTCTATGAGGGTTTGTCGTGTATTATAAGTTCTATTATTTTTATCATTAATACATCTCTATCCTTCATCCATATTTCCGCTGCACTTATCACTCCATCTCCATCTATATTCATCCATCATCCATCTTATCATCCATGGTTACCATCCTCTTAAAGGGGACTAGATCCTTCAACATACAACATTCAGCCTTCCTCTACAAATCGAAGTCGAGCTCTTATCATCTAGCCCACTGCAGTCGGCTGATGGATACTATCCACCAATCCTCCTCTTTCTTGCTAAGGAATTCCTTCTAATGTTGAGCCGACTCCTACTCCTCCCTCCTTTTTCTCCTCTTCCTCCTTCTTATTCCTCATCTCTTTTCTCCATTTCCCTCATATCCCGAGCATTACCCTTTTTCTTGAAAAGTTTATTTGATTATTAGAATGCCCATACATATGTACTGTCACTTGGATTGACATAGCAAAGTTGACCCTTGTGCTATGTTATTTGCATTCTTATGAGTGTTAAACACATAGCCCTGGTTTTGAGTGTGAGTGCATATACTTTATCTTATGAGGACTACTTGCAACTACTTGGTGTAAGAGACTCCTATCCTTGGGGTCGTTATCCCTTGGGTTTGATGCAGATGTTTACGTAGGTGTGCGTTGTGTATTGTTTAGATGAGGTGTGTGATTGATAGATTTTCATAGTGCTTGGATTGACTGTGTGTGTTTTGGATAAGGGGTTGTTCTTAGTTTTGACTTGATGCAATGCTGGAAGGTAAGCATTGGGGTAATGTGGGGGAATTTGATAAGTGTGTATTTTATTCATATTTTTCTCTTTTTCCAGTTCACTTTCGATCTTGATGCTACTGATTTGCATCTATTTCCCTCCTTTTTACAGATTTGGACTTGGAGAAGGAAAATCACAAAAGTATACACTTTCAGCTGAATTCTGACGAATATTGAGCGTTGAGGCCTTGTAGCTGTTGGTCCGCAGAAGCTGAGAAGTCTGACGCAGAAAAGGAAATTCCCGAAAGAGGAAAACCGATAGATCCGGTCTTTTATTCCCGCGATATTCCATCTCAGTAGAATATATATTATAGGAAACCTACTTCTATTAGACTTAGGATTCCATTTTCTATTTACTATATATACTCTAGTACATTAGGGTTTTACAACTTCTTCCCTCTCGGATTTTGTCACTCCATACTTCTGCCTCCGGCGCCTTTCCTACTTTGTAATAATGTCGGAGCTTTAGCTCTAACAGGTATTAAGTAGCAATTTTTAGTGTTTTCTTCCTTGCCCTTTTATGAAATTCTTCTTTAATTATTTTGTTTATTTAATTTCCAGCATGAGTAGCTAAATCCTCCCTTCTTGGTAAAGGTCATCGAAGGTTGCATAGGTTGGTTGTGAGGTCCAATTAATAAATTTTTATGTTCGTATTTGCTTGTTTATCAATTGCTTGTCAATTACCTAGCAACGGTTAGAGGTCCGGCCAACTAATAATTAAACCTAGAAAATTACCGCCATCTCTGTAGTAATAACTAATGTGAGGCTACATTGTAGAGTAGGCAACTAGATCAGAGTCATCAGTGATATGATCCTAGTTGCCTAGGATGCACTTGACGATGAGCTAGTTCGAAGTTTGGATTTTCAATGCGGAAAAAGTAACTCCCTTGAATACTTAACCCTCCTAATAACTTATACTAGGCAAACTTAGTCAGACAATGGAGGTTCTTGAGTCAAATCCCTAATCCTCTACTTAACCTTCGAATAGCAAACTAAGGCGAACGATCAATAGGGTTGAACTTTTGAGTTTTACTTGTGATTTTAATCGAGTGTTCGGACTCAATTGAAGACTAGGTTCTCCCAAGAGAAATTTGAGAAACTCTCTCGAAATTCTATTATCAAAATCAGGGGTCGCTGGTCAAAGCCTCTCTTCAATGGGTTGGCTCGTCTTGTCATTCCTTGCACACGCGCCATAAGCTCTAGGGCTTGTATTGTCCGTGCGACAGGCACTTGTTAGGATTACTTTCGAGTTGGAAACGAAATCAAGCTAGGATAAGAAAGAATAAACGACAATGAGACAAAGGATTTACGTGGTTCGGTCTAGCCGTACTCCACAAGCCAACAAATATTATTTCTCTCAATATTCTTTAGTTTTACAATTACAAGAGAGTCTATTTATAGGGAAAGGGCTGACCTCCATTCCCTACGTTAGCGATGTGGTATATCAGACTCCACATACCCAACAATCTCCCACTTGGAGACTGATCACAGGTCCACTCTCACTCATGTAACTCTAGTAAAACCCAAAACAACCTTAAGCAACTCTATATGTGTAGTGCCTTCTCAACAATCAGTTCTAAAGGCCAGTTGAAGCTATGCAAAACTTCAACTTCTCTTTAATAACCACCTTGGTCAGCATATCTGCTGGATTCCTTGAACTAAGGATTTTCTTCAAGGATAAAGTACCATCACTAATCAACTCCCTGATAAAATGATATCTCAACTGGATATGTTTTGTCCTAGCATGAAACATAGGATTCTTCGCAAGATGAATGACACTCTGACTGTCGCTGTACAGAGCGTTGTCTTCCTGTTTCTTGCCCAACTCCTCAAGAAAATTCTTCAACCAAATCATTTCCTTGCTGGCTTCTGAAATAGCCATGTACTCTACTTCCGTGGTTGAAAGAGCAAAACTCTTATAAAGTCGAGACATCTAACTAAATATTGTGCCACCCAAAGTGAAACTATATCTCGTAGTACTCTTTCTTGTATCCTCACAACCACCCAAATCTACATCAGTGAATCCTTCCAAGATTACATCTTTCCTGCGGAAACATAATGCAACCTTATAGGTACCTTTTAAGTAGCGTAACAACCACTTAACTGCCTCCCAATGCTCTCTTCCAAGGTTAGACATGAATCTGCTAATAACTCCCACTACATGAGCAATGTCTGGCCTTGTGCACACCATGGCGTACATCAAATTACCAACAACAGATGCATACGGAACATTAGCCATTTCTTTCTTGTTTTCATCCGTTTGAGGTGACTGCTTCTTTGTCAGATTGAAGTGGGCTCCCAAAGGTGTACTTCTGATCTTAGCATCCTGGAGGTTAAACTTATTTAACACCTTCCCAAGGTACTTCTCTTGAGACAGTTTCAAAGTACCTTCACTTCTATCTCTGATGATGCTCATACCAAGTATCTACTTTGAGGGACCCAAATCCTTCATCTCAAAATCTAGAGACATCTGTCTCTTCAACTTGTTGATTTTCCTCATGTCAGATCCTGCGATTAACATGTCATCAACATACAACAGAAATATAATATAAGATGAATCAAATTGCTTAATGTAGCAACAATGATCCATAGTACACCTCGTGTACCCACTCCTCATTATAAAGCTGTCAAACTTCAAGTACCACTGTCTTGGTGCTTGCTTTAAACCGTTACAAGCTCTTTTTCAACTTGCAAACCAGGTCCTCTTTCCCAGTTACCAGGAATCCCTCTAGTTGTACCATGTAGATGTCCTCCTCAAGATCACCATGTAAGAATGCGGTCTTCACATCTAACTACTCTAAATGTCATTTCTCTGCAGCCACAATACCCAAAACAAGTCTGATAGTAGTCATCTTGACAACCGGAGAAAAAATCCCATTATAGTCAATGTCTTTTTCTTGCTGAAAACCTTTCACCACTAACCTTGCCTTGTATCTCTTGCTGCCATCAAGTTCTTCTTTAATCTTGAACACCCATTTATTCTGCAAAGCCTTCTTTCCTGCTGGTAACTTAGTCAACGACCAAGGCTCATTCTTCTCAAGCGAACTCATCTCCTCGTTCATAACTAGCTCCCACTGAACTGACTCATCCATCTGCATTGCCTCTGAATAACTCTCAGGCTCACCATCCTCAGTCAAAAGCAAGTAATAAGCTGAATGAGAGTATCTTTGTGGCGGTCGCGAAACTCTATTTGATCTTCTTACTGCAACATCTAGGCAACTGGGACTTCCTCCTCAACATCTCTATTTGCCAAACTCCCACTGTTTCCTGCAAGAACATCCTTTGTATTGTCTTCCAACATAATCTTCTCTTTAGCTGCTTGTTTCTTTGTAGTTTTAGAATCTGCTGCAAGCTTATCCTTATACACTACATTCTCATTGAAGGTGACATCCCTACTTCTAATGACTTTCCTGTTCAACTCATCCTAGAAACAGTATCCCATCTCATCTGAACCGTAGCCAATAAAAGTAACCTTCTTTGCTTTAGGATCAAGCTTATCCCTATCAGAATCTTTAACCGGCACATAAGAAACACAACCAAAAACTCTCAGGTGTGAGAGATTTACCTCTTTTTCTTGCCACTCTTCCTCAGGAATCTTGAACCCCAAAGGAACATATGCCGTTGTACTAACTACATCTGCCCAAAACATCTTTGGCAATACTGTATGTATCCTCATACTCTTGGCTCTCTCATTCAAAGTCCTATTCATTCGCTCTGCAACTCCATTCTGCTGCGGTGTCTCAAGAATAGTCTTTATCATTCTAATTTCGTGTTCTATACAATAGGCTTTGAACTCATCACTGTTGTATTCACCCTCATTATCTAATTTCAAGCTCTTAATTTTCAACCTTGTTTGGTTTTCAACTCCTGCCTTCCACTTTTTAAAGGTTTCAAACACTTCAGATTTATTTTTTAGAAAATAAACCCATACCTTTCTAGTGGAATCATCAATGAAAGTGACTTAGTAGCATGATCCTCCCAAGGAAGCAACTGTGGTCGGTTCGTACACATCTATATGAACTAGCTCTAACTTCCCAGACTTGGGTGCATTCCCTGATTTTGCAAAAGTAACTCGTTTCTGCTTCCCAAACACACATGGTTCACAAAATCCAACTTCCACATTCTTCAGTTTTGGAATCTTGCCTTTAGAAACTAGCAGCTTCATACCCTTCTGACTCATATGCCCAAACCTTTGGTGCCAACGAGTCGATGGACCAACATCATTAGTAACTGCATTAACCTCGTCACATGATTGTTCCATAGTATAAAGTGTTCCAACTTTATCAGCACGAGTAACAACCAAATTCCCCTTCACAACCTTCCATTGTCTATTTCCAAAGATGACACGGTATCCTTCCTCATCCAACTGACCCACACAGAGTAGCATCCTCTTGAGTCCAGGAACGTATCTAACATCTTTTAACAACTAGATTGTTCCAAAAGAGGTTCTGAATTTGATGTCTCCCATACCTGTAATGTCCAAAGTCTCATCATCAACAAGACGAACTTTGCCAAAATTTCTAGATCTGAAATTTAACATTGAATCCTTGCTTGGAGTGGCATGGAATGATGCACCAGAATCCATAACCCAACATTCAATACAACACTCAACACAACAAATCAGTGCATCATCACTAACTTCTTCCACTGTGTTAACTGAGTTACCATCTTTCTTCTTTGGTTTAGGAACTGCAGGGGCCGTACACTGATTCCTGAAGTGACCAGTCTTTTGACAGTTCCAGCACACAATATCCTTACAATTCTTAGACTGCCCTTTCTTCCTGGACTTCGATCTGTTATGCCTTGATTCTGTCCCTTCCCAACTTGTCTTCCTCTACCATCCATACTCAACAAAGAGCCCGATGATTCCCCAAAATTCCTCCTATGAATATCTTCTCCAAGAATCGAGTCGCGAATTCCTATGAACGTTAACTTCGTAGTCTTAGACGAACTGCTAACTGCTGTGACAAACCCTGACCAACTGTCAGGTAATGAGGACAACAACAACAAGGCATGTACATCAAATTTAATCTCAACGGAAACTAATCTAGACAGTATAGATTTAAATTCGTTCACATGATCAGCAACAGAACCACCTTCTTTCGTCCTCGTATTGACTAATAGACGAATCAAATATACCTTATTAGCTGTAGAGGGCTTCTCGTACAAATTTGATAATGCCTTTATTAGTCCGTGTGTAGACTTCTCACCAACGATGTTGTAAGCAACGTTCTTTGCTAGTGTCAATCGTATCACACCTAGAGCCTGCCTATCCAATAAGTCCCAATCTTTATGACTCATCAACTTTGGCTTTTTCTCCTCTAAGGGTTCGTGCAGCTTTTTCTGATACAACAAATCCTCGACTTGCATCTTCCAAAATCTAAAGTCTATCCCATCAAACTTGTCGATCTTTATCTTCCCATCGTCTGCCATCGCTCCTACTCACTACTAACCTTGCTCCGCTACCAGTTGTTAGGATTACTTTCGAGTTGGAAACGAAATCAAGTTAGGATAAGAAAGAATAAACGACAACGAGATAAAGGATTTACGTGGTTTGGTCTAGCCGCACTCCACAAGCCACACAAATATTATTGCTCTTAATATTCGTTAGTTTTATAATTACAAGAGAGTCTATTTATAGGGAAAGGGTCGGCCTCCATTCCCTACGTTAGCGATGTGGTATATCAAACTCCACATACCCAACAACACTATCTCCATTCGATGAGGCTGTGTAAGCCTCCCTCGATGCGCGCTAGGTACGCATTGTGCGTGCGCTAGGGCTAGGATCGTATCATTCCCTCCCCCTTGAAAAATATCCTTCCTCGAATCTGGACCTAAATACACAGCACAACACCTTGAGTCAGTACCAAAAAAGACACACTCTAAAGATAGAAATTACCCGAGACATCCACATCAGCAGTGGTGTCTATGTGTGCGGCAATATTGTGGGTAGAATCATCGTCTCCCTTAGCTAAGGCCTTGTCAAATTGAGTAGGCAACCGTGGTAGGTGTAAGAACATCCTATCCCAATCAAGAACCCTAACAAAAAACTTCAAATGCCTACGGTATCCATGATCCGTCTGTGGCATCCCCAAACGCTCCAAGTGCGCTATAGCTTGCTCACGTCGTATCTTCGCCATCACCAAGTCCTTGTCAACACCTCTTTCTCCACCACTTCCATAATAGGAGGGTTCAATCGGCGTTGTGGTTGCCAAACAGTCTTGCTGGCATCTTCTAGATGAATTCTGTGGGTGCATAGGGCTGGAGACAAGCCCTTGATATCAGCAATTGTCCACCCGATGGCTTGTTTAAACTCTTTCAGCAAGGAAATCAACTCTTTTTCTTCTGGCTCATCTATCTTGTTAGAAATGATCACCGGAAGTGAATCGTTGGCACCAAGATAGGCATATTTGAGGTGTGCTGGTAAGGTTTTCAATTTAAGAATCGGTGCTTGCACGAGAGAAGAAGGAAGCTTGGTGTGATCATCATGATAGGGGGAGATAGCAGGAGGAACTGGAGAGATGATAGGTTGCTCTTCTAATGCTGCAACAGCTGAGTCCAATTCAGGTGGTGTGTAAACTGTCGAGGCCAAGTCATCTAACACTTTTGGTGTGATACATCTGTCGAGGGCAAGCTGCAATGGATCAGTATAATTCAATTCAGCGACTTCATGAATAAATGGATCAATCAAATCAACATAATCAAGGCTAGAGAATTCAGAAGGGTATCGCACTAATTCAAGCATATTGAATTTGATGATCTGGCCATCAAATTCGAGAGAGATGGTGGCGTCGTGAACATCGATCTTGGCTCTGGCAATAGCAAGGAATGGTCTCCCCAGTAGTATATATATGGCTTTAGTGGATCGTTCATCCTCCACAGCAATGATATAGAATTCTGTGGGGAATAAGAAGTTGCCCACTTGGACCAACACATCTTCTATAACACCTTCGAGGTATATGACAGAATGGTCTGCTAGTTGGATAGCAAGTCTGGGGCTTTTGAGTGGACCGAGGCCTAGACTGTTCTAGATCATCAAGGGCATGACGTTGATGCTCGCACCTAAATTGCACAAAGCTTTTCCGACGCCAATTGTTCCAATCTTATAAGGGATGATGAACATACCTGATCCTTGCACTTAGGTGGGATCTTTCACTGGATATGGGCAGAAACATTAGCTCCCACACTTATCTTGTTCACCCTGGCCAAGTTGTGTTTGTTGGTGCACAATGTCTTCAAGAACTTAGCATATCGGGGAACATTCTTGATTGCTTGCAATAGAGGGATGTTGATGATAACTTTACTGAACATGTCGAAGATCTCACTATCTTCCTTAACATTCTTGGACTTGACTAGATGTTGAGGGAAAGGTGGTTCAAGGATCTTGTGGATATACTTTTGAGTGAACTCAGGCGGGTTCTTATCATTTCTAGGGGAACCTCTCGGAGAACGGATTTGGTCCTCCATTACTTATGGAATTTTTGGTTCCTTATTTTTCTTGGGCTTGAGCTCAGATTCTAGGGATTGTTCAACGTCGAGGGCTAGATGTACTGGAGGTAATTCGAGACCACTACGGAGGGTCATAGCACATGCTTCGTGTTTTGGGTTTGGCTTTTTCTGCCCATGAAGTCTACCTCTATTTTTCAATTCCTTCATTTTAGCAGTCATGATATTCATTTATTTTTGGAGGTTCGAAATAACACTCTTGTAGTTGGCTACCTCATCAACCGGTGGAGGGGCGGAAGTCTGATCCTTAGGAGGTTGATACTAGTATTGTTGATTGTTGTGGTATGGAGGTCTAGGCCATTATATTCTGCATATTGAAGGGTGGTTAAGCCTGATTCCCACATTGGTGTTGTTGCTGTGGCGGCTGGCTAGGGCCAGATGATTGGGGGTTGTGAGACCAACTGAAATTGGGATGCTTCCAACCCTAGTTGTAATTCTGGCCATATGGAACATTGTAACCTCCAATAGCATTAACTTGAATTTCTTCCAGAATATAGGGACAGACGTCTATAGGATGATTTACAAAATTGTAAATCTGATTGGCCTTGATCTGGACAGGTTACCCTGAAGCCATATTCTGTAGCATGCCCGTGATGGTTGTTAACTGATTTTTTATGGCAGCAACGCGGACATCCTGAGTGTGATTTGTCACTTTGTCAGATGCAATGATGGTCTTGGCCATAAGCTCAATAATAGTTTTGGGGGCAGCTGGGGTACGAGCACAAAGAGAACCACCAGTTGTGGCATCTAGCAGGGCCTTGTCATTTGGCTTCAAGCCCTCATAAAAGTATTGGATAAGTGCATGATCGATGAGGTTGTGTGAAGGACATAAGGCTTGCATCTTCTTGAAGCGCTCATGATATTGCCCTAGACTCTCGTCATCTCTCAGGACAATGGAGACTAGCTGCTTGCGGGTGACACTTACCATAGACGCTGGATAGTATTTATCGGTGAAGGCCTTAGACATCTCGGCCCAGGAAGCAATAGATCTAAGAGGAAGGTCATAGAACCAATCCTTGGCAGCATCTTTCAGAGACCACATAAAGGCTCATAATTTAGCTTGGTCGATGGCGACATTGGTTGGATTCATAGCCTCGCAGACAGAGTGAAGATGTTGGAGATGTCGATGAGGGTTCTCCTTGGTTAATCCATGGAAAGAAGGGAGATGGTGCATGATAGCGGACTTTAGCATCCAATCATGCTGAACAACTAGCCAGATGATGCAACTGCTTGGTGACTCGGGAGCAGCATTGAGGTCATCAATACTCTGGTTGTTCGGTGGTTGTGGTGGATCTGCCATGTTGGGTATCTCGGGTTATACGAACTCAGGGTCGTTGAGGTCTCAATGTAAGAAAGCAAGATCTTCGTGGGAGAGATCACCAAAATTATTCAGATCGAAGGTATTTCTTTCAAGAATAGGAGTAGGGATTCTTCTATTGTTGATAGATAGTCCTCTAACTTGTCTACGGAGTCCTCTTTCCATTCTAGTGAGCTCGTGATCAACGGGTAGTAGATTAGGTGCAGATCTCCTGGTCATACATTCAAAGAAAGAAATCAGTACCAAGCAATCCCCGACAACGGTGCCAAAATTTGCCCGACCGTCGAAACGGGTAAAAAATAATAATAAATCCTGAAGCCTAGATGCATAAATTAATTTGCATATAGCGGTAACAAGGTCAAACCACAGGGATTGAAGGATGAATCTAGCCCTAGATGTATGACAGAATAAATGCATAAAATAGTAACATAGGAGGGGTTTAGTTGGTCAAACGAGTTGATCAAGAGAGTTAGTTAGAAACTAAACAATTACTATAAGCAAGAATAGTAATAAATGCAGAATAGTAACAAAGAAGACTCTCGGGTTGCGTCGAGACCTAGTCAATCATCAACGTAGAAATATTCCATTCCTAAGTCATAAATGTGTTATAGGGACTAAGTACGTTTAGACCCCCTACTTTCCTTCGTAAGAGAAGTTACCCCCCGTTTTCACATATAAGGTAACCTTGACACTTCACCGTCCTCCCAGGTACGAGACGGGGAGGCAATACTCAAAGGGCCATTAAGAGGATGAAATACACGTCTAGGGGTGAGACCCTCAGCTCGTCACACTCGTTCCACTACCCTAATTGGTTACTTGCCCTAGATGGAACAGACCAAGCTAATGACAATCCGTCTAGTGTCTGCTCTATTCTAAGGCCTCACGTTAGTTATTACCAAATAAATGACAGTATTCATAAGAGATAAACCAGCAGGTGATCAAGGTCGTAACAAACCTCAAGCGAAATAACAATAAACCGGCAAACAAGCAAATATAACAGTAGAAATGTATGAAGACTAGTTAGGCCTCAAAACTACCCTTTTGCAACCCTTGAAAAACCATTGCTAAGAAGGATGAGTGATAGCATGTTTTTATGCATGATTTTCTCTCCATTTTCTCACCAATTTAAGGCATGATTCTGCTAATTTATCCTTGTTTTCATTACTATTGCAGATTTAGGCCTAAAAAGGGAGTTTATGCAAAAATATGTATTTTAGGAGAATTTTGTGCGAATCTGAGCTTCAAGACCAAAGTTGAGGTCCCGACTCCAGAATAGCGTTCAAGCTCCCGAATCGAATTCTCCATTCGGGCCCCCCAAGGGCAAAGAACGTCATTTCCACGTGTCCACTTGCCAAAGCTCCTATGTGACCTCTCTGATACTTTTCTGACAGTCCTGCATTGATCACAAAATACCTACCCTCTGACCATTCCAGACCTTGAGCCCAATCCAGATCTGCCAAACCTGGTCAAGACCAAGAAAACCAGCTTTATGCTTTTCAGCTTTGTGCTTTAGGGAGCATGGATCCATTGTAATAGGCTTTCTTTAAATGCATTTTGTCCCTAGTTTGGACTGGAGATATTTTGTGCTTGGAGCTCTAGCTTATAAGGAGCATCCAAGGAGTAGTTTAGGAGATGATCCATTATCATGTAGTTTTTAGGAAGAACACTCTTAGACTTCTCTCTAGTTTATCTCTCTAGATCTTGTTAGCATCTTCACTCTTTGTCGTCGGGCTTCAAACGTTTAGTAACAAAGTCTTCTTCCCTTAATCTATTTATTTACTTATTATGCTCTCTTTAATTATTATTTATTCATCTTCATGCATGATAGCTAAATCTTTAATTCTTAGCAAAGGTTATTCAAGGGCTGCAGGGGCAGATTCGAGGCCTAAACATGCTTAATATATTCTTGCTGCCATATTTAATTGCTTATCATTTTAATTACACTTTTGCTTGTGTTAATTAGAGGCTTGATCAACTGATAATTTCTATGAGTAAATGCTGTCATCCATGTGATAAATACGAAAGGAAAGTTGCATGGAACAAGTAGACATCTATCTAGTAGTAGCTGCGCTGAAGTGGTCTCGACTAGCTAAGATAAGTAGTTAATTAGGGCGAGGTCACGAGCCTGACAAACTGAGGGACTTTTAGCTCTAGATCTATCTTTTCCTATCTTCATGGGCAGTCTGAATATGGCCCTCCCGCATTCGTGCCTGGAGGGATGGCGGGCTGTCAAGACTACCTCATATGCGGAAACGGGGGTAGTTTCGCTTAAGAGAAAAATAAGGGATATCCGAGGAATCTGGTCCCTATGTCATTTCTATGCATGCTTGAGTAGAATATTTCTGTGCTGATGACAATCGGGCCCCCGAATGCAACCCAAGAATGCGTTTTGCTAAGATCCTTCTCTATCTGATTTATTGTGCTTATTTCTCTCTCTGTTTTATTATCTTGACCTGTTCACAAATTTGCTGTATTTTCTCCTTCGGGACCCCGAATTGACAACTCAAGGTGCCGAATACTGCTTTCTTAGTTAGAAATTGTTAGCTCCCAAACTCTCTCGGCTGACTTGTTTTAGTCAAGTAAAACCCCCCTGTTTGTTACTTTTCGTGTTTTTGTCCTGTGATTTCATTCAAGACCTTGAATCAGTTTCTCTCCATCCAGCCCTTGAATTATGTTTTGTTTCCTTTATTATTTTATTTTATAATCTGGCCTTGTCTAGTGTAAGTCTTCACCAATCTCTGTGGATCGATCCTCTTGCCACTGTCTTCAATCTATTTTGTTGCATGTGATAAGTTGTAATTATTTGTTTGATCGTGCCTTCGACAAGCGCGTTATCAAAATGGCGCCGTTGCCGGGGATTGGTGTTAAGTCTTGCCCTAGACAAGTCCAGATTTTTGTTTTATTTTATTTCTTTCTTTAATGTCTTATTTTAATTCTTATTCTCATTCACCCTCTTTTCCTCAGTATTTTGCTCCTAACCCCCCGTGGTGGAATCAAGGAAATTTCAACTATGGAGTGCAATCTAGACCTAGATATCAATATTTTCAGCCTCCACAACCTCTTCAAGACACAGGGTTGTCTTAAGAAAATATGGCTGCATTAATTGGCTTGGTTATTCAAGTTAAAGAGATCTTTCGGGAGCTTAAGGAGCAGTGGCATCAAGAGGACATTGAAGCAAACTCCGCATGCCTCCCCAAATTCAAGACCCCGACGCTGCCCCAGCACCCGAACTAAATTTTTTAGCTCTCTTGCCCAATCAGACGATGGATCACCCTATCACTCCTATAGAACAAGATTTGCAGCACTTAGATAGTGACGACTATTTAAGTGAAGAGGAGAATTTCTCCACCACCACCCTATGGGAGTTACCATATGAGCGTCATGACCAAGATGATGAGTCTTATGGGATAGAAGACCTTTTCATGCCTACGGATGAGCTAAAATTGGAGGATTCAGGATGCTCTCCTTTGGAGTCAAGAGCTAATATGGACTACATAGACATCGAGGTCCCGAAGTTAAGCAACAAAAATCTGCCAAATTTTTGTGACGAACTTCGAGGTCTCGACGCAGAATCAGGGGCAGAAACCATTTTTCGGCGGGGAGAGATTGTGAATGAGGATTCAAGGGAGACTGAGGATGAGGATTTAAGTGAGATTGAGGAGAAGATAATTGATGACTTGAGCTTTTCATCGTGCCCTCGATCTAAAGCCGTTATGGGTGAAAGGGAGATTTTGAAACTTTTTGATTATATTGATCCTTTTCTTGAATCACCTTCCACTCATAACAATTTTTTCCTCTTAATTTTGCAGGAGCCCAAATTAACATTTGACTCATATCATGGCCGCATGCAAGATGCTTTGCTAAAAGACCATCCACTCCATGCGATAATTCACATCAAACTAAGAGGATGGAAAGCATTTAGTAGAATTGGTTAAAGGAAACTTGAAGAGTCAAGGCCATGATGCTAACTAAGACGCTTCGTGGGAGGCAACCCACGTTTCTTTCCCTTCTTTTTCGGCTTTCATTTTTCTATTTTTATTTTCATATGCCCTTGTTTGAGTCCCTTCTTCACATTGAGGACAATGTGTTGCCTAAGTGTGTGTGTGTGGGGGGGGGGGGGGGGGGAGGGGGGGGGGGGGGGGGGGGGGTTATCTGCCTTATTTGTTTACTTTGCTTGACTGCATGTTCACATAGAATGAAAATACTGTCTACATATTCAAGGTCCCGAATATTTCATTCTCTGCCTGCTGCACCTTATATCTGCTTCAAGACCTAGACACCAGTAGTCAAGAAATAACACATTGTGAGCATTTGAGCCTTCATGCCTATGTTTATTGTTTGAGCGAATGCATGACTAGGTACTGGCTGGGTTTGCATGATATCCATGGGTGTGGACACGATTAGACATAGGAAAGCAGCAATAAGATTAAGTCTTCGCATCAAATTGTTCTCTCATTTTTTTTCTGTTCTGTTTCGTCTATCTTGACCCCGATACCCCTCTTTTTCCTCCATTCTAACCATTTGAATTTTTTTGATCTTTCTCTTGGCAGATGAGCAGTGTTGATGAGAGCACTATAGAGGGCTAGACTAGACAAATGAAGCAACAAAAGCAAAGTGTGGGGATCCCCCAAATAAAAGGCCCCGAATGCTGGCACAAATTCAAGACCTCGAAGCTAAACGAAGAAAGCAAGGGTAGAGCAAAATGAAAAATCACTTCCCATCCACAGCAAAACACAAGTATAGGGAAGTGAAATCAGAATATCAAGCCCCCGAAGAACAAGGTCTCAATCCTCAAACAATCCAGATCTCTCTCTCTCTCTCTCTCAATTAAAAAAAAAATTAGAAAAACAAAAGTATAAATAAAAGAGAGAGAGAAGAGAGCAAGACCGAATCATGAAAAAGAAGAAGAGGAAAACCAACAGCCAACGTCCATTCAAGGTCCCGAGCCAAGGTCCCGAGTGAAGAAAGCAAAGATCCCCCTTGAAGAAGAAGAATCTAGTCTAGCTTTCGCCCTCAGCAACATTGTCTCACCATCTCGATTCTTTCTTGCCAAGTGAGCGTTCTAGGTTTGAGTTGGTTTCGCCACCTCCTCATTTCACTTCCTTACTCTCCCTCTTCTCCACTTTCTCTTCTCATTATGCTTCATTCTTCCACTCCTTCCATTTTCTCTTATCATTTATTTTCCTTGCTTCCCCTTCTTGCCCCCGATGCGGAGTCTTTTGATTGCTAGATTGCCTATGCATGTGTCTAATGTACTCGGATTGATATGCAAACTTGGTTTTGTGCTGCGTTTTATGCATACTTGAGTGTTTAAACACCTAGCCTTACGAGTGTGAGTGCAAACACTGACCCATGTGAGGACTGCTGGTGAATAGGCCGATGTGGAAAAGTCTTTTCTTAAGGATCGTTATCCTTCTGATCTGATGCAGGTGTTCATCTAGGTGGAGTCTATTTTTATTCGAGGTCCTGAATGTTGAAAAGCATGCTTATTCTCTGTGCTATGGTTTGATGTGTTAGTTCTATTTTGGGGACTGTTTTAAATTTTGTGAATGCTCGAGGGCGAGCATTGGGCAGTGTGGGGATTATTTGATAGCATATTTTTATGCATGATTTTCTCTCCATTTTCCCGAAAATTTAAGGCATGATTCTGCTAATTTATCCTTGTTTTCATTACTATTCCAGATTTAGGCCTAAAAAGGAAGTTTATGCAAAAATATGCGTTTTAGGAGCATTTTGTGCCAATTTGAGCTTCAAGACCAAAGTCGAGGTCCCGACTCCAGAATAGAGTTCAAGGTCCCGAATCGGATTCTCCATTCGGGCCCATGAAGGGCAAAGAACGTCATTTCCACGTGTCCTCTTGCCAAAGCTCCTATGTGACCTCTCTGATGCTTTCCTGACAGTCCTGCACTGATCACAAAATACCTACCCTCTGACCATTCCAGACCTTGAGCCCAATCCAGATCTGCCAAAGCTGGTCAAGACCAAGAAAACCAGCTTTATGCTTTTCAGCTTTGTGCTTTAGGGAGTATGGATCCATTGTAATAGGCTTTCTTTAAATGCATTTTGTCCCTAGTTTGGACTGGAGATATTTTGTGCTTGGAGCTCTAGCTTATAAGGAGAGTCCAAGTAGTAGTTTAGGAGATGATCCATTATCATGTAGTTTTTAGGAAGAACACTCTTAGACTTCTCTCTAATTTATCTCTCTAGATCTTGTTAACATCTTCACTCTTTGTCGCCGGGCTTCAAACATTTAGTAACAAAGTCTTCTTCCCTTAATCTATTTATTTACTTATTATGCTCTCTTTAATTATTATTTAGTTATCTTCAAGCATGAGTAGCTAAATCTTTAATTCTTAGCAAAGGTTATTCAAGGGCTGCAGGGGCAGATTCGAGGCCTAAACATGCTTAATATATTCTTGCTGCCATATTTAATTGCTTATCATTTTAATTACACTTTTGCATGTGGTAATTAGAGGCTTGATCAACTGATAATTTCTATGAGTAAATGATGTCATCCATGTGATAAATACGAAAGGAAAGTTGCATGGAACAAGTAGACATCTATCTAGTAGTAGCTGCGCTGAAGTAGTCTCGACTAGCTAGGATAAGTAGTTAATTACGGCGAGGTCACGAGCCTGACAAACTGAGGGACTTTTAGCTCTACATCTGTCTTTTCTTATCTTCATGGGCAGTCTGAATATGGCCCTCCCGTATTTGTGCCTGGAGGGATGGCGAGCTGTCAAGACTACCTCATATGTGGAAACGGGGGGTAGTTTCGCTTAAGAGAAAAGTAAGGGATATCCGAGGAATCTGGTCCCTATGTCATTTCTATGCATGCTTGAGTAGAATATTTCTGTGCTAATGACAATCGGGCCCCCGAATGCAACCCAAGAATGCCTTTTGATAGATCCTTCTCTATCTGATTTATTGTGCTTATTTCTCTCTCTGTTTTATTATCTTGACCTGTTCACTGATTTGCTGTATTTTCTCCTTCGGGACCCTGAATTGACAACTCAAGGTCCCGAATACTGCTTTCTTAGTTAGAAATTGTTAGCTCCCAAACTCTCTTGGCTGACTTGTTTTAGTCAAGTAAAACCACCCTGTTTGTTACTTTTTGTGTTTTTGTCCTGTGATTTCATTCAAGACCTTGAATCAGTTTCTCTCCATCCAGCCCTTGAATTCTGTTTTGTTTCCTTTATTGTTTTATTTTATAATCTGGCCTTGTCTAGTGTAAGTCTTCACCAATCTCTGTGGATCGATCCTCTTGCCACTGTCTTCAATCTATTTTGTTGTATGTGATAAGTTGTAATTATTTGTTTGATCGTGCCCTCGATAAGCGCGTTATCAAAATGGCGCCGTTGCCGGGGATTGGTGTTAAGTCTTGCCGTAGACAAGTCCAGACACCTACTGTGCTGGCGTAAAATAACCTTACCATATCTCGAACCGTCCACGCTTTGGAATGTCGTCGCAGCGTGAGGCTTTTAATAAGGAATTGGATCATGAGATGACGTTTTACGTTGAGAATCTCCCCTCCCATGTTGACCCACGAACACTAAGGTATTTGGGTGCCAAGCGATGGAGATTGCCGCAATTCAGCTTCGTGCATGACACGTACGTTGCGCAGCGACGGAACAAGGAAGGGAAGCGATTTTGCTTCATCCATCTGGAAGGGGTCAAGAATGTTGATCAAATGTTGCGGGCCCTCAACACCCAATCGGTGGGTGCTTCTGCAACCACATGTGCAGTGGGCAGGAACAGAAAAACCTACTTAAACTCTACCAGACATCGATTCGAAGGGAAGGGAAAAGAGAAACCGAAAACCCTGACAGTGGAACCCGCTAAACCTAGGAGACCCCTAGCTGGATCAGCGACACCTAGACGATGGGAAACACTTGTCACTAGTAAGGTAATCGACCTACCAATACCTAGGACTAATGAAGGCTGGCTGAGCAGGAGTGCGGTGGGGGTAATTAGGTCGGTAGAGAGATTACCAGAGATTCAGGATTTGATCCTTGAAGCGGGCTGGATCTACGATACACGTATTATGGGGAGGGGTTTTTTCCTTCTTGAATTTGACAGAGAGGAAGAATACGATCGCTGCATGGCGACGCCTTGTGCAACAATCCAATCACTCTTCACTAGGGTGATCCCATGGAAGGAAGCGTCCCCGGACGGAGGGAGACTAATTTGGATTCAGTGCATCGGAATCCCAATTCAAGTATGGGACCATCATGCGTTCCAAGTCATAGGGGACAAGGCTATAGGCCTTGTAGCAGTAGATGAGAATACTGCTGGTAGGAAACGCATGGATGTAACGCGTATGTTGGTATCGACGAATCTAAAGAGTATCGACTTAGTGATCCAGATTTCAGTAAGTGGGGTGGTACATAAGGTTAAGTGTCAGGAGGAACCAATGCAAGGGGCTATCTCCAATCCAGACTGGATGGTAGGAATTGGAAGACAAGAGTCTGATTGCGAGGAAGACGATGAGGACTAAGGTAGGGAAGAGGATAATTTGAGTGTAGATAAAGGGGCCCTAGTTGTCCCAACTAGGGAAGCTTCAAGTAGATCCCATAGGCAGGATGAATCTCCGGGGGCAGGGATGTATATAGCTCCGAAAAGCAGCGATGTTCGCCCCTGGGTGACAGTAAGACGGAAGAGTGCTAAGATAAAAAGGATAGTGGGTAAAGAGGGTAGCCTCCATACGACCCAGGATGCAGGATCAATTGGTAGCAAAGTTCAAATCTCGGATGGTGGCATTGCACGCAGAAACAAGGCCCAAGAGGCATCAGTGCTGAAGGGGGATGTATGGGAATTAGGTAGGAGGTTGGCACTAACTGACTCCGCGAACGAGGAAGCTATGCAAAACTTCGACCAACAACGATTCGAAGGGGAGTTAGAGAACCTAATGTAAGTAGGAGTAGTCGCGTGTACGTCAGGGAAAAGGTGAACATTATATCCTGGAATAGTCGAGGGCTGCAGCTGGCAGCGAAGAGGAGATCCTTTCGGCAGCAGGTAGCTAAGGGCAGTGTGAGTATTGTGTTTCTTCAGGAGACCAAGAGAGATAACATGGATGATTTTTTCGTGAAATCCCTATGGAGGAGAAATAAGATTGGCTGGCTGGCGGCTCTAGCAACAGGCAGGTCGGGAGGTCTTCTAGCAGTGTGGAACTCTGAAGACTTTGTCGTATCCAGGAGTGGGATTGGGGACCGGTTCCTGTGGTTGGAAGGTAAGTACACTCCTACAAATTTTGAGTGTACGGTGATAAATGTGTATGCGTACTCCTTGGCTGTGGAAAGGGCAGATTTATGGAGGCATCTGAAAGAGGTTATTATGCAAGCTAGATCTCCTATTTTGATTGCGGGGGATTTCAACAAAATCCTAGAGCCCGACGAGAGACTTCATGGTATAGAGGTCACAGGAGGGATGAGGGATTTTAGGAGATTTATTGAGGAGTGTAGGCTGTCTGAATTTCAGCACTCGGGGCATCGGTTCACGTGGGCAAACTCTAGCAGTCGCAGTAAGATTGATCACATTTTTACCCAAGAAGGGTGGTTCTCCTCTTGGCCGCATCTATCCCTGAAGGCTCTGAGCAAGAACCAATCTGACCACACCCCTCTTTTCCTTAAATCTGAAGAACAGAATTGGGGCCCTAAGCCATTCCGCGATCCTGTTGTGTGGTGGGATACGTTTTAGTTTAAGAAAAAGGTGCGGGGGTGGTAGGACAAGATCAGCGATGACTTCCCAGGGGACAATCAGATTTTGAGAAGGTTTAGGGAGCTCAAGAAATACCTGAAATAATGGAATAGGGAGGATTTTGGCAATATGGAACAAGTGCTGCAGACGTTGCAAAACAGATGGGATTGGCTTGACAGCCAAGGAGACATGAGAACCTTGACGAACATTGAAGTAGATGAGAAGAACCAACTAGAAACCACCATTCGGATTAAGCAAGGACATCTTAGTAAGATTTGGCAGCAGAAGGCTCAGGTGAGATGAAATCAGGAAGGAGACCGCAATACCAAAATTTTCCACCGTGTAGCGAAAAATAACACGCAATGAAACAATATTAGGGAGTTGGTTACTTCCCAAGGTAGATTAATCTCGCCTGATGCAATCAAAGAGGAGGCTTGGAGATACTTTGGCAATTTCTTCAAAGCGGAACAGTGGGATCGCCCTAAGTTGCAGAACATTGGCTTTCCCTGCTTATCTGCTGCAGAAGCGGATTACCTAGATAGAGCGGTGACTAATGGGGAAGTCTGGGAGGTGGTCAACCAGTGTGGCAGCGATAAAGCCCCTGGGCCCGATGGATATTCCATGTTCTTCATTCAGCGTGCTTGGGATATTATTGGGAAGGATATGTGTACTCTGGTCTAGAGTTTCTTCAGGTTAGGGCGCTTCCCCCAAGGAGCGAATACCTCCTTCATTACCCTTATTGCCAAGAAGGCAGGGGCCTGCAAGCTCCAAGACTATCGCCCAATTAGCTTGGTCAGCAGTTATTATAAGATAGTGTCGAAGGTGCTTGCAGGAAGACTGGGAAACGTGATTTCTTCTCTGATTAGCGACAATCAACATGGCTTCATCAAGGGGAGACAAGCCTTAGATTGTGTTCTCACAGCAAATGAGGTGGTCCACACCCTTAAAGCTTCGAAAAGGAAAGGGTTCCTATTTAAAGTGGACTTCGAGAAGGCCTATGATTCGGTGGATTGGGGTTATCTAGCGAATGTGATGAGTTACATGGGGTTCAGTAATAGGTGGAGTGGGTAGGTGCAGCAGTGTTTAAAAATGGCGATGGTGTCTGTTTTGATTAATGGCTCCCCGTCGAAGCAATTTCTTGTAGGGCGTGGTCTTCGTCAAGGCTGCTCCCTCTCTCCCTTTCTGTTTAACATTGCGGTTGAGGGGATAAATAGGTTGTTCAGCCTTGCTTTGGGGGAGGGAACTCTGAAAGGGGTCAGTGGGATAGGTTGGCGTATTAATCATCTGCAATTTGCAGATGATACTCTGATTTTCGTTAATAATGAAGAAGACGAGATACAGGCAGTTAAAGGTATACTCAGGTGGTTCGACGCCTACTCGGGCCTGAAGGTAAACTTCCATAAGAGCTCGCTAGTGGGAATAAATGTAAACATGACGGATGGGGAAGCTTTAGCTAGGAGAGCGGGATGTAAATACGAAGTTACTCTGTTCAAGTACCTGGGGTCTAGCATTGGTCTTAACCCTAAACGGCTGTCAAACTGGGAAGGTCTGCTGTCCGCGGTTAGGAGAAGACTAGCGTCTTTGAAAGGAGCTCTTTTGTCGATGGGGGGTAGGGTGACTCTAATTAAGTCAGTCTTGATGATTCTTCCGGTCTACAATATGTCCATCTTCAGAATGCCTTTGGGGGTTAAACGCCAGTGTGATAAGATGATGCGCCTGTTCCTGTGGGGCGGCGATGACCATCACAGGGGAATGCCGAAAGTCCAATGGGTTAAAGTCACCAAAAGCAAGGAGGAAGGGGGTCTTGGGGTAGGGTGCTTGCGTACCAGAAATGATGCCTTATTAATGAAACGGGTTTGGGGAGTTGTGACAGGCAAGCAAGGAATTTGGGAGAGGATAATAAGGGCAGAATAAGGGGTTAATTCGATAGGAGATCTGTGGCGTTCGGAGAAAAGGGTGGCCTCCTTGGTATGGTCGGACATGTTAGTAGTATGCGGTAGGAATGGATCGGCTTTTGATTTCTGGTCTAGGCAGGCGAAGATTAAGGTGGGGAATGGAGATCGGTTGAAGGTGTGGTGGGATCCCTGGGCTGATAGTATTCCCTTGGCCATTAAGCATCCTCGGCTGTACAACCTTGTGATAGTCAAATTGGGAACGATCAGTGAGCTTGGGAAGTGGACTAATGGGGCTTGGGAGTGGGATTTCAGGTGGCGCAGAGTCTTGTTCGAATGGGAGAGGGATGAGGCTTCGGATATGCAGCGTAGGCTCCCTCACCTGCTGGGAGGAAACACCACGGATAAGGTCATATGGGACTTAGACGCTGCTGGAAAGTATACGGTTGCTTCCTTTTGTAGAGGGAAAGCGAGGTGGAGTGCCACGTCGACCATGGACAGCTCCTTGCAACGCTACTGGACGGCGAAGGTTCCCTACAGGGCCCAAATATTCACTTGGCTTGCGTGGAATAATGGGCTAGCAACCAGGAATTTCCTACGACAAAGGGGCATTATTGAAACTGAAGGTGATAGGTGATACGAGCCTGAGTAGGAGCCCAGCCGCACCTGCCGCATCCGTGCCCTTGCCGCCCGCAGGAGCCATCACATGCTCTCGCGCAAGGACCCTACAAGCGAGGCTAAGCTCTCTGATCCATACGGAGCTAAAGGCCGAAGACTCACTGGAGTCAGCCACCCTGCGCGCCCCAGCCGCGCCTAGTCTCGCTCGTGTGCGCCGCACCCGAGCCCGCACCGAGGCCACCTTGGGCCAAGTCGGACCTCTAGCCCAAACTTTAATGTAAGAAAGATTCTGGCAAGACAGAAGTTATTTATAAATCACCAAGAGAGCCCTTGCCAAGTTTCAGCCCAATCGCACCAGGGGTTAGAGAGAACGCATCACTTCAAAGTATCATACTGCCAGCGAAAGCCACCTTCGAGCCTTTTGACGATCGACGAATATTTCTTCGAGCCATCTTCTGAAAGTTGTTAGATACATGTCTTGTGAGTATCCTGTCCGAATTTCATCCAATTTTCCTGAGGGATTTGAGAGAACGCCTTGTTCTTCCTCGACTGCGCAGGAATAAAGCCCAACGGGCTGCCAACGGATCCGATCCGAGTCTTTGGTCATTCCGGCCGACGTTGAACTCGTCTAGATCATTGACTTGACTTTATTTTAAGTTGTTTGACTTTAATTATCTAGGTGGATTTTATTTTAGTAATTAGGAGCTCTTTTAAGTAGTTGAGCGCAAGTGAACTTCCTAATTAGGGTTTTGCGCATCTCTTTCCTTATAAAGAGTATGCCGCTGCTATTGTTATTTCTTAGTTGATATTTGATAAACAAAACCAGAAGAGTCTTCTTCAGTTGATCTCTCTTGATCCTTGTTCTATATCCGGTTTGATAAGCCGTATCTAGCCTCAAGTAAAACACGAAGTTATCGCTCAATTCCTTAGTTCGTCTGGGTTGTCTAGGTATTGCACCTAGGAGGGTCAGGCTCCTATTGAAGAACCTCGAACGATTTCATCCAGGTTGCCTAGGTATTGCAGTTAGGAGGGTTGGAGTTTCTGACGAGTTATATTTTCCGCATCAAATCCTTGTCGCTGAGCAACGATCCAACAATTGGAAGGTTTCCGAATTAGGAACCACATCAATAGGTGTCCCTTGTGTGGAGATAGCGAGGAAACAGTTGACCACCTCCTACTCCACTGCAAATTTACTCTTCAAATTTGGACGACGATTTTAAGATGGGCAGGTGTGATGTGGGTGACTCCCGAGTCTATGTCTGCTCTTTGGGATAGTTGGTCGTCGTTGCTGCTGTGTAACAGACCAGTGGTGCAGGAATACTGGTTGGTTCTTTTGTATGCTGGGTGTTACACCATTTGGTTGCAGCGGAATAGTGTGGTCTTCAAAGATGGGAGATGTTGTTTGTTTGGATGTTTAAATCGCATCTTCAGCACCTGGCAGCAGTGGTTGCTGGCGTTAAATCCCTAGTTCCCCTACTCCCATTCACAGATGATCCTAGGGCCGGAATGGCTATTCGGGCTAGGATGAGTAGGATTGCTAGTTTTCATTATTTCCTTGTTGCTTCTGTTTTGTAAAGTAGCTGGGTGGGAGTCTCTGTGAGATCAGTTCTGCAGGTCTCCTGCCTTTCTGCTTTCTGCTTGTGCCCTTTTGTCATGGTGCTTCATGACCTTTAAATAAAGTCCTTTGCTTATTAAAAAAAAATATTACATGAATTATTAAATAACAGGTACAAGAACTTTTAAAAATATTGTGTGCATTAAATTAATCTATGAATTTATAGCTCATGCTATTTTTATAAAAGAGGGATGACGGTGTTGATTTCAAATCTCCTTTTCTATATTTATATGAATAATACTAGTGATCTACATCAAATGCGGTAGATCTAGATGGAGTGTATAATTGTGAGGCTAGACTTTCCGATAAAGGGTAGCTAGAGTGGTGAAGTGTAAGGACAAAGTACAGTTCGTGTGTTATTTTCTTTTTGAGCAAAGTACAATGTGTATACTAATTAGTATGATAAAAATATTCTGCTAGTATTATTTTATATATAAGTATAAGCATATGTTATATTTACAGAAAAACAAAGACGAGCAAAAGAAAAGAAGAGAAGCATATGGAAAGCAAGGGATTGGTAGGACTAGAAGGCCCTGTTATGTTCATGCATGTTCACGGGGAGCAAACATAATTAGGCTAACTATATAATAATTAATTAGAGAAAGAAAAGCATAAATTTTTTTATAATTTTATCAATTGTGTTACAATTTTATGTGTGAAATTTGAATATTTTAATTCTCTTAATTAATTAATTTATTGTATTTAAATTTAATATCAATTACCCTATTTCCGTTTACAAGTATTAGAAATTGATATATAGATAGATAGATATAGATATAGATAGATAAATATAAATAAATAATAGGGCATGCATTTAACCGTTGCATTACAACTTTACTCGCGAAATTTGAATATTTCATCTCTCTTAATTAATTTGTTGTATTTTTATTTAATATTAATTACACTCAGTTTCACAATAGTAACCATTTAAGGTTTGTGAGCACAAACCAATTGTCTATTAAATAATCTACTTTTTACCTAAAATAATATATCTTTATAAATAAATAAAAGTTCTCTTACCAAACTTATTTTTAATTTTAGCTTAACAAAATACCGGAAAAATTAGAAAATAGATTAAAACACCTCAACGAAATCCTACGTTACTATCTTGAAACAAAAAATTACTTTTGTAAAAGAGAAATTATATACTACTCATGAATTATAATATCTAATTTTATTTTATGTGAAACGAAGAAAAAGGGAAGAATGTAATATCCCAGCCTTCCGTTTAGCTATAAAAAGCCATTCCTCCTACCCTAATGAATTACAATATCTAATTTTATTTTATGTGAAACGAAGAAAAAGGGAAGAATGTAATATCCCAGCCTTCCGTTTAGCTATAAAAAGCCATTCCTCCTACCCTAAACATTCAGGAGAGGCTTACGCTTGGTGGAGTAAGCTCTTATGTACATATCTGCTACTACTGTTATCATTACTATTTACCACCCAAAAGAAAGAAAAAAATCTTTTTCTTCTCCAAACTAAATAAAAAATTATATCTCCTCTCTATCTATTTACTAACATCCTCTATATATATACCTCTTGTGTTCTTAATTTGTGCTTAATTTGATGTGTTTTTTCCTTTTTGGTTTGTGCGTTTTTTTTTTGTTGATGGGTATATATATATATATAGTAAATGGTTATGATAAAAAGGGAGAGAGCTTTCTTCAGTCCACTCATAGAGAGCTGTGGGATTTAATTAGCTGCCGACTCATTCATCCAAATACTGGTCACTTTGTAATTAAGGAGGAGAAGAAGAAGACAGTATACCCCGAGATTGAGATTCGAGCCTCAGCTCGATCTCCTACCGGAAGGAGGTAACTAATTAGTTATGAAAGATGAGATAATTGGGTAGTAAATGAGTGACTGATGCGGGAGACAGATTGAATCTTAAGTTCCCTGTACTTGGACTGAAGGGAGCTCCCTCCCCTCTTCTCTTCTATATTCTTCATTATTAATTTTTTATATATATATTGATTAATTAATTAATTGTTAATTATATTATATGTATATGTAGCTAGCTAGATATACTACTAGTATTTTTTCTCTAAATTAAATTAATAATGCCTTGTTTTATTAATTTACATTAATATTATTATTGTACTTGTAGCTAGTATAGTAGCAGCTAGCTAGCTAGGAAGCACGTTGATTCTGATTGCTGAGGTAATGCTGCTTATTAAGCCTGCTATTTGTTTTTATGCATTTTGAAACCCTTTGTAATTATTATCCAGTGCAACAAACTCTTTTTTTTTCATAAATTATTAGATAATTCAATCACTGTGAATTCATACCTGGTAAAATTTCTTATAAATTTTAAGAGATGGTTTAATCAATATGCTTTGTAACAAAATGATGGAAATAACATACCTCGGTGTTTTTCTATTGTTAAATTGATTACATCTTTGTTAATTAAGAAGGAAACATTGACATATTAATCGTTTAGGGTTTTGTTTTGTGCATTAGTTTGTCAGTTTTTTCCTTTGTTGAGAGGTAAGGCATTAGCTAGGGAAAGCCGGAGAGGTTTTGAATGGAGATTTTCACTTCTTTTTTTGGCACTTTAAAAACACTAATCCTTGAGTTTGACAGAATATTACAGATTTCGGTGGTTGATTTACTAAGAAGTAAAGCATTCTACTGGTAATTTCTACTTCCACTTTTAATTTTAAGTAATTGAATTTAGGGTTTCTTGTTTTAACATTTTTTTCGTCAAAAGGATTTAAATATTGTTTTTTTTCCTTCGAAAATTGAATTAAGGGTTTAATAATAGTATATTTGTTGAATTTCTGAATGTTTATGTTTTTTTTAATTAAGAAAGAAGAAAATAAGTATGGAGTATATATATGGTTGCATGATCACAGTCCACGACGAGGAGGAGTGGACATTATTAGGTTTGGTTTAGCTTAGCTTCTTGGGTTTTGGGGTTTTGGTTTGCAACAAGTTCCCAGGCGCCCATCCCCATGTCTCCCCTGGATATCATCATCCCATATAGTCCATTCCATGTGCAATTACTTGTAACACCCTTCAACCTAACCCTCGGGCCTCATCACCACCAACCAATGTTTTCAATATCAACTCATACTGATCGGTATTTACGATATATTTAATCTCAATAGCAAAAATTATATTAAAAAAATTCTGTTTTATCTCAATTTTATCCCTGCCTTAAAGTTTAAGAAAATCAAAGGAATTAACCATCCCGAGTCTGAACCATTTTTCTTATAATGTATTTAGTTATTCTAATTTTTCCAATAACATGACCAGTTATGTTAGAAAAATCTGAATTATTCAATAAAGTTAGACTAATGAGATTAAAAATGTATCATTTCTTTAATCACATTGTATTTTCCTAATTTGGGTTATCCGATAGACCTCGTGTTTAAAAATGTAAGATTAGTTAAATTGGATGCCCATAAATTGTTTGTAATAATCTATATATAGATTATTACAAACAATTTATGGGCATCCAACTTGAGATGTTCAACTATATATATATATATTATTTCTTGGTATTACATATATACATATTATATATATATAATACTGAGAAATATATTTTATTCAAGATTAGTATATCTCATATCAATAATAAAATTGAGATGTTCAACTATATATATATATATTATTTCTTGGTATTACATATATACTTTTTATACTTTTTATATATATATATGTAATATTGAGAAATATATTTTATTCGAGATTAGTACATTTTATATCAATAATAAAATTAAGATGTTCAACCAAATGAGATTGATAATCCTGCTGCCACTAACCATCTCCTTAGCTAGGACTTTCTGTAAATTTGTATAATTTTCCTTCCATTTTCAAAAAAAAAAAAAATTGAGTATACTCCATCTTTTTAACCTTGAATTTAGAATTTCATTTAGAATATATATATATATATATATAATATAAAGTTAGGTTTTAAACTAAAAGAAGTGATATCTTCTCCAACTTTTGCAGGAAAGAGGACCGAATCTGATATGCAATGAGTAGGAGGAGGGCTGGAGGAATTAGGATGTCTTGCTGCATCAGTGTCATTAAAAAATGCAATGAACTTGACCTAACTACACGTTGTGCAGTAGATAAATTAGTCTATGGAGTATAATTTTTTTGATCGAGCCTCCGAGATATATTCCTTTCTTGTGCCTCTGGCTCTTCCTTTCCCTATTTTTTTTTTCCTTTTCTTTTTTCTCTGTCTTACACAATAATTCATCATGTCTAATCAAGAATATAAGAAAGCTGCATCTTTTCTATAAGAAAACTGTATCTTTCTTTCTTTCTTTCTTTTAACAAGCTGCATTTTTACGTATTTATTTCATTTTTATGTGTAGTATTACTTTAAAATTAATATTAAAGCTTCATGCATGATCTACCCGATAAATGGCGGAGAGGATCATCTTTGTATTAAGGTTGATATTAACATTGATACTAGTTGATTAAGCAAGCATCTAATTATTAGGGCTGGATTATAACTATTTTTAATTAACTTTATGAGTTTGAATTAATCATATTTACACCGGTTAATTTATTAAATGATAAATTGTTCTTAATAGGTAACGAATGATTTGATACCTATATCAGTGAATTGGTACAGTAGTGTCTAAATATTTTCAAGATAGAAAATAATTAAACATAAACAACTAACCAAATAAAATTCCATATTCAACAATCAGAAACTCAAGTTCACTGCTCGTTGTGAACAACCCTAAAATATGATTTGAGTTTTTTTTATTAAAAACATAGAGAGGGCAAAAAGAAACATTTGTACAGTAAAGTGCGTTTATGTTTCGAATAAGTGTTGGCATTTGTATAAGCAAGAAAAGCAAAAGAAGGGGAAAATGGGTTCTTCAACTTCTTTAGTGCTTTCCTCCTATGAGCCAGTGAACGACGACAAGTGCCACACTCTGTCCCTCTGCGATTCTCCTTTCCCTAAACGAATCTCTCTCAGGAAGACAACAATTCCCACCACAATAACATTTCTTTTTTCATCTCTTTCTATCTATTGGTTTACTCAACATATACTTCTCTAATTAAGCTCATTAACACTATGCTAAATATGGATACTGATAATACATAAAATTATCAGAAGGGCACAATGGACTTTGCACCTTCACAAAGTACCGTTGACCGGTCAAAACGGCACATGAGTCAACGATATAAAACGGCATCGTGATCGATTGACCAGGTCAACGGGAATAAGTGACTAAAGGACAAGTCCAGCCCGTTATCACTAAAACGGCACAGAGCCGATTCATCAATAAAGGCAAAGACAACGGCACTCGGCCGATTCACAACAAACGGCTCCGTGCCGATTCGCCACAAACGGCATCGTACTGATGGGGCCCAGATATTAATCTCCCCTCACAGATATTATTTGTATAATACTCCATAGTCAGTATACATTTAGTCAAGGTTGGCAGGGAGGATAACCTGCTCCCATCACATCGTCACCTGACAACCGGACAAGGGGACGACTCTATTCCCCTAAAATAAGGTCTGCACCCCACGTTATAATGATGAATCCCTGCCCCTAGACCACCTGCTGAGGAAAAAGGGGAGGGGATGTCAGAGATCTAACCACTCTAGTCCAGCCTAAGGACTAGAGGGAAGTATATAAGGGAAGTTTCTCCTTTACTCAAAGACACTGAAAAATACACACACTTTCTCCACACTTAACCAAAATTACTGACTTTGGCATTGGAGCTCTTACGCCGGAAAACACTTCCGGCATTGTGCAGGTCCTTCACGGCGATCTGATCACTACCTCCAGCGAGCCACTTTACCAAAGAACCCCTCACTCCGGTCCACGGATTATTAGATACCAGCTTTTTCTCCAAGTCCCTTTCCACTTTTATTTCATTGAAAAATACTAGTGGATTTTTATTTTTCCAATAAATAGTCACGAATCAATGAATTGGTGAGATGAATATGTGGACGATAGTTTAGACCCAATACATGGGGTCTAATGACCACAAATATTCAGATGATGTTAGTAGCATACAGTAGCTGAACTGGAGTTGATGGGCCAATCAATAGGGCAATAGATTGAGAGCGAAGTGTGATGAATGATTCTATATTTCGTCTCAATTCAAAACCGAACATAAAATATGGTGAATCTCTACGAGGATTATGACGATGGGCTTGAGGGCACTTTGTTCAATAGGGAGATTGTTGGATGTGCGAACCAAAATCTTACTCCCTCCTTCCCCAATTAAATGTCTTTCTCACATCCCAATATTCAGTAGGGAACGCATATCGAGGAGGCCGGATGAGGCACTATTTGACCCCAAAAAATTCCGTACTTTTTTTCGAACGTACGTTGATCCTTAACGTACTTCTGAGAAAAAATTCGGGGCAAAATTGTCTCAAATAGTGACTGTTCCGGCCGTCTTAAGGTACGTTCCGAAACAGTAAAAGCAAAAGCTAAAACGACGTTTAATTGGGGAAGGAGGGAGTATATCACAAGTTGATCTTAATGTTGATGTATTCTGGGTAATGTTTAGAATTTTCCGATCAGAACTCAACACATCAACATTACAATAATATTATTATTGACAAACCAACATGCTAAATACGATGATTTTTATTTTTATTTTTGGAAAATAATTTTTCTATATAGCATCCGGGTAGCAAGCTGACGTGTCAAAATATTTTGATGAGTTTTTAGTGAGAAAAATCATATTGTACTGTAATATGTCAATTTTAGGAGTTAAATATTACTCCCTCCGGACACAATTAAATGACGTTTTAGAATAGTAAAAATTCGTAGGACAATGATCTTTGATCTTATTTTATTCTACATTGTTTTATTTTTACTCCTAATTTCCACTCAAATTACCACACCATCATCAAATTGGGTTGATTCATATAAAAAAATAGTCATTTGCACAAAATATATGCTTCGGAATGCATAAAATGATAAATATTATTAACAGTAAGAATCCGTAGAAAAGTGACAATTATTTGTGTCCAGAGGGAGTACCAAAGAATGAATAAAAAAACTCGAGATATTGTAAACATAAATAGATGGTACAAAGTATCAAATCCTCTAAAGTAGAGGGGGAAAAATTGTCATTTAACATATTTTAACTTTTCCAAAAAAAGGAGATGCATCCCTCTTTCCTCTGCCATAATTTATCATCTTGCACCATCTTTAACAAACAGGAATGACATTGTTTTTTGTCACTAGCTTTGTTATTGTGTGACACTCTACAACCTTGATGGTATGGGAATCTTCCAAATGCTCATGTCTCATAATGGTCCGAACGCTGTTTCTACTTCATTCGGGATATAGTTGGTCTTAAAACTAAACGAGTGTGCTGGTGAATGGAAGATTTTCAACTTTGAATTTTGATAACGGAGCATATCTTTTAAATAATGAATTTTATATACATAAAATTCTATCTGATAATCAAAACATTTATATTTGTTCGTCGTCATGGTCATCAACCACCGTTTGGTTCACATGTTTATATATACGTTTGTCTAACACAAACAAACTCTTTCCATAATCATCTAACATTCAACAAATTAAGCTTTTTATCTATGAATTTGTAGAAAACATCATTAGCATATGTAGTCTATCTTGATTGGGTAACATTATATGAGTAATAGGAGCATTGAAAATTACTCATCCGTTCCTTTTTGGTTGTCGTTTTTTTAAAAAAATAATTTTATCAATTTACTTGTCGTATTTAAATTTTCAAAATAATTTTTTATAGTTAATAAAAAAATTAACCCTAAATAATTTTAAATAACCACTTTTTGGAGGAAAATTAAAAAGGAATGGTTCATAATTAATTAATAAGGATAGTTTAGTAAAAAATTATACAATAATTGTAATCTAATAATTTTCTTGGTTATCGTTAAAAATGAAAAAGTGACAACTAAAAACAAACGGAGGGAGAAGTACAAGTTTTATTTTAGATTTTCAAACCTCGCCTCGTTCCAAGTTTGTATTGGTATCTTTGTCATCCGAAAACAACCAATAAACTACATACCTATGAACAAATTTATAATATTTTATTTATGTATTCATTAAGATAGCTTGATTTTTTTAGTAAAGATTTGGTACTAATGCTCTAAGAAAGCTTGATTTTTCTTTTATTTTCAGGGGGCTTTATATGTTCCAGCCCATTTGGAAAAAGTTTTGGTGTTAATTTTTTTAAATATATAATCGTTTTATTCACCATGTTCAAAAGATGACTAGATTTTCGAAAAGATTGCAAATTTGACCGTCATCTTGTAATGGACCAACATTCAATAACCTACTAAACTCATTAGGGTCCACTCTTATGAAATGGAGACAAGATTATTGAGGTGATTTTTTTTTATAGAAATTTATTTATTTCTAAAGATGGCATAGGAACAAAAATGAGACTAAATCATTCTTGTCACGTTGTCTTGATTTATTTGATATCATCTTTATCTATCCAATAATTGAACTTTTTCTTTAAATATATGTATGGTCTTTTATTAATGAGAAGGGTATCAAATATCAATAGATAAAGAAAGAGTAGAGTTCATAGATTTAATTTATGATGGCATGAAAAATGTGATTTATAGTCTTTAATTCTTTCTTGTAACCAAAAAAAAAATGATGTTTTTTTATGATATAGGTCATAAATTCGATCCATAGTAGCGTGAAGAATATAAATCGTATAAATGTTAAAGCTACTTTCAATGAAGAAGAAAAAATCCTAATATATGATTTGTATAAGGAGGAATTCTAGGATGCCGTAACAACATCATAATATAAAAGTTGTAACACATTCAAGGATTATATCTAATGGTGCAGATTTTTCTTTATAAATAAAATATAAAAAATATAGTTTACCAACAACTTGTTCTGTAGGTAAAGTTATGAAATGTTCTTTAGTTTTGTAACTTTTTCTAAATATTTCACTTTATAAAAGTTATGAAATTTAAGTAAAAATGTTACGAAATATGTAAAAAAAGTTAAAGAAAGTTAGGGAGTTCTTCATTCTTTCTTCATAATTTTTCTTGCATATTCTATAATTTTTCTTAGATATTCCGTAATTTTATAAAATTTACGGAATTAAAAAGTTACAAAGTATATAAGAAAAGTTACGGAATTTTAAACAAAGTTATAGACTTCTTGTTCCATTCCATAACTTTTCTTGCATATTTCGTAACTTTATAAAAATTACAGAATTGAAGCAAAAAGTTACGAAATGTGTAAGAAAAAGTATTAATCTTTAAAAAAGTAACAGAATCCATTAAAAAGTATATGGAGTTCTTTTTCCATTATATAACTTTTCTTATATATTTCATAACTTTACAAAAATAAAAATTTGAAGCTAAAAGTTATGGAATATGTAAAAAACGTTACAGAGTTTTAAGTAAGTTACGGAATTTTTAAAAAGTTACGGAGTTCTTTTTCCGTTCCATAATTTTTCTTGTATATTCCTAACTTTGCTTACATATTCCATAACTTTATAAATATTACGGAATTCAAGCAAAAAGTGAAGGAATATGTAAGAAAAAGTACTGAATCTTAAAAAAAAATTACGAAGTCCTTCTTCAATTCCATTATTTTTCTTTCCTATTTCGTACCTTGCTTGCTCCTTTCCATAAGTTTATAAAAGATACTAATTAAACCAAAAATTACTGAATACTTCTTACTAGGGTTGTTTATCGGTTAACCGAAACCAAAACCGAAACCGAATTCCCTAAAAATAAAAACCAAAACCAAAACCGAACCGAACTTTATAGGAACCGAAATTTTTTCGGTTCGGTTTTTCGGTTTAACCAAAAAAACCAAAATTTTACACCTGTTTTTTTTTAAATTCATGAAAAAAGGAGAAAAATAATCCATAATTAAATCCAGCAATCAATCTATAATAAAATCAAATTCATAATTAAATCCAGCATAATCCACAACTTTGCTATTCTCATGAGCAAATCTACAATTTTTCAGAAAAATCAATGGCCAATTTTGACAAAATGTCTTAGATAATTGAGAAGAACATAACCAAATGAAAATACATGCATCAATAATCAATTAAATCATTCTTCAAACGCAGAAGATGGACATGGTACAAATTAAAACCAGATCAGAAAAATAAAAAAACTGAACACCATTCCACCACTCACCGTGTTTGCGAAACCCAAATCGGAAAGCCATAGTATTCAAAACCCTCCGCACATTAACCCAGCACTCCATTGGGAGAAAGATTTAAAATAAAGATTCGAGATATATTCCTTCTTTCTCATCTCCTCCAGTCCTCAACCAGTCCGGATCTGGGATATTCATCTTAGATCTAGGATCTTCGGTTTGGTGGCATTATGGTCTTGAATCAAGATGATGTTGTGGTGTAAGATAGGAGGAAGAAAAGGGGAAAAAGAACAAAAAAATTGGTAGAGAGCGATTGAGCGAGAGGGAGAGAACGACTAAGCGAGAGGATGAGGGAAAGTTTCTGTTTTGAGAACGAGAGGATGAGGGAATGGGCAATTGGGCATAATGGCATTTTAGTAAAAACAAATGCTTATATAGTGGGTAGCAAAAGTTCGGTTAGTTCGGTTAACCGGACTTTTGCTTACCCATATCCGAAACAAACCGAAGAAAGGTTCGGTTATTGAAAAACCGAAACCGAAATTCCGAAACCGAACAAGCAAAATTCTAGTTTTGGAATTTCGGTTCTTCGGTTCTTGCAAACCGTTGAACAACCCTACTTCTTACATTCTGTAACTTTTCTTGCATATTTTGTATCTATTTACTGCATTCCAAAAAAACAAAAGTTACAAGTCAAGTCACATAGGATTGTACTAATTTTAAACCGTGCCCCTCTACTTAAAGTGAAATGTCACTTTATACCATATACTTATTAAAGTGTCACTTTATACCATATACTTATTAAAGTGTCACTTTATACCATATACTTATTAAAGTGTCACTAAATACTTTTTTACTATAACTTGAAAGTAGACCTACTAATTGGACGGGTCGAGCCGAACTCGGGCCTAATTTCACTAAGCCCTCTAAAAATTGAGGCAGACCTAACTGAACCTTAAGAGGGTCAACTTTTATATGGCCAAACTTACCCTCTTACTAAACGGGCCACCCGCGAGCCTAATGGGCCGACCCGTTTAATTTTATGTAATTAGAGAAAATGACAATTTTTGTATATCAACTTGTCGCACCGTCGCGAGCGAAATTTGGGACGCAATGAAAAACACATACAATGAAGTCGCCACCCTATATTGCTAAGGTTTAGGGAAACCTAAAAGTCCGTAAAAAGGAAGAAAATAAAGTAAAAACTAAGGCACAAAAGAAAAGGGTCTAAACCCGAGAACAATGGTTCGGGGTCGTTTTATGGACTCGGGAAGGTATTAGGCACCCGAGTCTCATCCTTTAAAAAGGTTACCGGTTCTAAAAAGAGGTGTTTAAAAATCATGTTGAAAACAAAGTAGTTTGGCCCTCAGAGGGGGTATCGTCGCTTTATTTCTTAAGTTGGTTTGATTGATTTTATCCTAATTATTGTCAAGTTGTTTAATAGAAAATAACATTTTTTTATCCTCTAAAAGATAAAGAAGGTCGATTGTATACCTAGTCCAGTTAAATTCAGGCGAGTTCAAGATTAGTCCGATTACATGTAAAATTGGTGAGATTACTACCTTTTTATTAATCTTTACCAAAGCAACGCCAATATCGTCATTGGGCCATGCATATGATTAATACTATTTACTAGGTGATTCTAAGCATGCATAGGTGATAACAATACGCCTAACGACAAGGGTATTTTTGTCTCATACCCCGCGGGGAGAGAAAATGGTTGTCGTTCCTACCGTCACGGCAGCATCGAGGCTACCGTCTCTCCCTAGGAGATTGACACCGGGATGGTCGACGTCAACGGGGGGTCCCGCACGACACTTTATGATGACCAAAGACGCTATCCCATCCCAGTGTAAACCGAGCGTCTTTAGAAGAACGTAGCCGTTACCTTGCCTTGGTAACGACTACCCCCACACCTAACGCCACGATGGCATATCACACCATGAGAGAACTATAACCCCTGATGGGAGTGATAGCCCAGAGTAATCCAAACTACGCAGAAATGCTCCTTTTCGCCTATAAATACCTTCACCACGAAGGAGGAAGGTAAGCAGAATTTGATGGCCCAAGCTTTGCCATTCTTACCACTTATACTAACTTAAGCATCGGAGTGTTTACGTCGGAGACCCCCTCCGGCGTCTTGCAGGTACATCGGACCACCGCGGACACTGAATCCGAGGAGCCCTTTCACCTTCTACCCTTCGGCAGCAGACAAATTCTTATCAAATTGGTGCTCTCGTTGAGAGCTTTGGTTCTATTAAGTGAGCATCCTTAATAACCAAGCTCCATTCTTCCCGAAGCTCGAAGGATTATGGCTTCAGATTCAGATCCCGTGCCGTCCCAATCCTCCAGCATCCCGTTCACCACTCACCGATGACTTTTTCCTTTCGCTACTTCTGATACGTCTCCTGCAATGCAAGAGATCACCATCGGGGGATCAGATCCTCCCTTTAGACAAGTGACAGAAACATCCGCATTCCAGATTCGTTCCCCTTTTTCCCAGATAGCGGGACCCAGTTCTATCCCCCAAGCGAGGGGATCCGTGGTAGGTGATGCAGACAACCCTCTCGTGAACTCAATAGCGGCCCTCCAAGCCCAATTGGATCAGCTGACAGAATTGGCTGCTGGGTTTACTCCTCATGTCTCAGGACCCGGTGTGTCCACCCTAGATAGTTTTCACTCCGCCTATTATCAATGAGCGACCGTTGTCGCCGCGGCAATCCAGAGGGTTTTCGTTTTCCTTACCCTTGTCATCGGCCCCCATGAATGTCCTGCAATTTGCACATGGACATGTCGAACCTTCTGGGCAATATAGGAGAGAAATCCCTATCCCTGAAGAAGGCCGCCGGCATGATGAATATAGAGAACATTGGGATGACAGGCGAGATGAGATGTTCAGAGAACCATCTCCTAGATACAGTGAAAGATCAAGCAGCAGGAGGTGTCGGACTCGAACGCCAAGAAGCCGCAGCCAATCTCCCAGGCGGCATCGCGAATATGACCCTCAGAACCCAAGATACAATGTCAAAAATCCTCCTCTGCATCGACCTCATGGAGTCCCTGACGGTAACGCTGGTCACCCGTTCAGTTACCGCGTGAGGCATCACAGGGTCCATCGACATGTAAAACTCCCTACAGAATCATATGATGGCACGAAAGACCCTATTTCTCACCTTAATAAGGTGAAAGACTTTGTGCACGTCTCTGGTTTGAGGGACTCCCAGCCGGATCTATTGATAACTTCTCCCAGCTGGAAGATAAGTTCAGGAGTTGGTTTAGCACTGCAATCCTTATCAGGAAGTCAGCGGCTGCGCTATTTGATATTCATTGAAAATCGCAGGAATCGTTGAATGAATTTTTAGGTCAATTTGATCTCGAAATGTCCTTGACTCCAGGGGTCACTATCGATTTTGCAGTGGAAGCCCTAAAGCGTAACTGCCGTTACGAAAAATTGAGAGATACATTAATGGTGGACCCACCATTGACCCTGGATGCACTAAGACTAAAAGCGCATAATTATGCGAGGATGGAAGAAGAGGAAAATAAAGAGCAGATGTGGGACATGCCGTCAGACCCGTACCCGACCTCTAACGCCCCACCTAGAAACGCTCCTGATACGCGACCAAGCGATGACTATACCCAGCGGAAAGAGCATGCCGCCAAGGCCTCTAATCGGCAGAGGTAATTTTTCAAAAGGGAGACCTGGAGGTTCCCCTACCCGAAAACAAGCGGATCCGCCAAAAGCCCGGATATACATCTCTAGAAAAAGGAACTCATCATTTCCCCTATCAAGGGTGCGGTAAATGCATCTCTAGAAAAAGGATTGGACACCCCGATAGCGCGGAGACCGTCAAAATAGAACTCTATCAAGTTCATACGATAGTTCGGGGTCCCGTTAGGGCCGCCATAGGAAAGATTGACTGTTGGAGTTGAAGAAGAACCCTCAGTAATCATATTCGAGATAGGAGTAAAGAACAATTACGGAAGGGCTTTAGGCGGCAACTCAGCAACTGAATCCGCAGCGGAAGACGTGACCACTACATTGGGAATACAGTGAGAAATTGGAGAATCAGGAGCGTTAGCTGTAGGAGGAGAGCCTGTCATTGGTGGGGTCCCCGCCTCGGTAGAACGGGTGGCAGTCGACGCCTCAATGATCTTCACCGTCTGAGAAGTACTTGCCTTGAACGAAACGACAGGTATGGAAGCAGCCGCCGCACTAACAGAAGAAACTCCGGTAGCCCGTCCACTCGTGTTTGCTCGAAGCTTTTTCCGGTGAGAGGAAGAAGCATGGCGGAGGTCTGGTTTAACATCCATATCCTCGTCGTCACTATCAAATACCCTTGTTGTGGGTCGGCTTGAGTCTGTTCCCCCGCGATGATCTGGTAGCCAATTCTCGATGAAACGAGAAGCTCGGACAGAGCCGCTGAAGCCTTCGCCCTCCCCGAGTGACTGTCTTGGTCCTTCCCCTCTGGGCTGAGCGCTTTGGCGATTAGAGCCTTCGGTAGGGGGAGAGGCTGGTAAAGTTTGGAGCGGCGTTACATTCAAAGGAGCGTCAGCATTACCAAGTGATCGACCGTCAGTGTCTCTTGGAAAAGAAACGTGTTAGGACAAGGAACGAATGCAAAAGAAAATGCGAGAAAAGACGTTAGCAGGTACCCATAACGCACTCCTCTAGAGGCTTGGACAAAGCAAATTCACGGATACGATAGCAGGTATCCACGTCCAACAAGGCGTTAGCCTGCTCTAGCTCTGTTCTGGTCAGTACCGCGGGATTTATCCAAATGGGGCCTATGAGCTCCTGGTTAAAGTTAATGCGCCACAAATGAGACGGTAGCTCAAGAACGAAGAAACTACTTTTCCAGTCACCCACACCCCTCTCAAAGTCGCGAAACCGCTGCCAGAACGACTGCACGAACGCGTCATCCCATCGAGGAGTGATGTCGATTAAACAATTGTGACAATTCATACTAAAGAATTTGCGAAATAAATTGAGGGATGGGGTGAGAATGTTCTTCAACTCGCAAGCGCGAAGAAAGGCATAAACCCCACACCAGGAAGAAGGAATTATCTGGGCAGGATTAAGGTTGTGCTCCCGCAGCAGTGTTAGTATTGAATCATGGACGGGAAAGCGAAAACCATAGAGGAACATCTTAAAGTAAAGTAGCCTACAAAAATCCCACGCCGGATTATGAAGCCGCATGTAGCTTTCAGGAACAAAGGGTTCATATCCGGGGGGGAAAGGTAATACCGTGTTCCTCTAGTTCGGCCTTTAGAACCACATCGCATGTAAAAATACTGGGTGATTGTGCGACCTCTGGATCCATGGGTCTCCAGAGAACCTGGCGGGGCCTATTCCTAACCATAATAAACCAGCAAATAGGAAATCTGAAAAGATTGAAGTGGTACCTTAAAAGGAAAGATTTACGGGTGACTCGGCGGACGACTGCGGGCGACCAGGAAGTTCTTCTGAGAAAAAGACGAAGGAAGACGAAAGAGAAAATTTGAAGCAAGGGCAAAAAGTGTTGGAAAGAGAAAATGGTCCCTTCTAAAGGGTTAAATGCCACAACATTAATTGAACTACCAACCATGCTGAGACGCGTGTAAAAAGAAGTTGGCCACGTAGAAACATATTAAAGTAATCTAAAAAGAGAAGTTATTCGTCGCGATTCCCCTAATGGCGACAAAGTTGACCCAGTATCCCAACAATCGCGAAACGGTTACCTCAGCAAGGCTAACCCCTCGCGTTAGCTACCAACAAGACCAACACACTAACGGAAAGATAATGACAAAGAGAAAAAGATAGAAAGGATCACTTTATTCATAAGATGCCAAAAGGCATATACAGTATCCCTAACATAAGGGCATTAATCCTCATCGGGCTAGTAGATGCCATAGTGATAAACCCTGTCGTCATCCAGGAACGACATCTTCTCGTTAGCAGGTGGAAAGGGCTCATCCACTCCCCTCTCCAGGCCGAGCCCTGACGGGCCTGACTTTTCCTTGGTAAATGACACTACCGTTCCAGCACCAGCATCGATGGAGGAAGTTTTCTCCAACGAACAATCAGGCAAAGGAAAGCGTTTGCTACCCTCCCGAGTAGCAGAGCCAGAAGAATCAAAAGGTGCGATGGACACCTTGGAGGTTTTCTCCCTCCGCCTCTTACGGTCCTTTCGACGGGCTGGCGGCCTCCATGGTGGTGGCGGAGGAGGATGATCTGAGTCCGGCGAAGTCGGAGGGGTTGGCAGGGAGTCGCGATCTGCGGGACCCAAAAAGTAGAAATCTGCCATTCGATTCACAAATGAGTAAAAGAGAAAGAAGAAGATGAAGATGAACAGAAAAAGGGAAAGTAACTCCCTTAAATAGCCAAGGAGGCGCTCCGATCCTCTCGCGTGCCCCTGAAAAACAATTAAGGCGCCTGGGAAAAGTAACCATAATTGCAGAATCTGATCCGGCACAGGCATACCTGCTCGTTAATTGTGCCAATCAGAGGGCACCAAAAAACCGTCCAACCACCTACCCCTGGGAAGGCGACCTAGAAAACGGTTGAAGCAGAACATTCATTGCCGATTCCCGGGATATAACCACTGCAGCACTGTGTCCCGAGGAAGACTCATTTTCGGTTGGGCTTACAATGAATGCCTCCAACTAACACAACAAGAAATCAAACAAGGAAAAAGAAGACTTGATGGTGATAGAAACAACCATTTATTTATTTATGGCCTGAACGGCCTTAGCATCTAGACGCATGTACAAGAAAGCATAAGAAAAAGAAACAAGAGGAAGCGAAGACAGCGGTCAAGCATTGGACCCAGCATCGTCCTCCCCTGGCACGACGGGAACCTCCCTCAAGGCGTCAGCAACGGAGGTCAGTTCGGCAGAACAGGCCCTCATACCCTTCAAGTAACAGGCCAGTAAGTCCTTCCTCTGCTGCAGCATAGAAGCAACCACCTCGATGCGGGAAGTGGTGACGGCCAACTTCGCCAAGCTCTCCAAAGGACTGAAATCCCCCAGAGATATTCCCAGCTGCCTAGACAGAATGGGGGTTGACATTCCTTGCAATTCAAGGACATCCTCCGAGGTCTTGGTGATCATCCTCTCTAGGAATCCGATGTCACCTTCAGTGAGGTTCTTCAGGGTCAAAGCTTTGGAGATCAGGAAATTTCTGGTCAGCTCATCCATGGTGAAAATATAAGAGGAAAAAGCGAAAAAGATGTGAGAAACTTACACGGAGGAAAGCTTCAATTTATAGACTCAGAAGAACGGCGGTCAGGGCAGGCCCATTTCCTAACAAAGAGCCACTCCGGCATATAGAAGACTGATAAGCCGAAGAGGGAGCGTTAGCCCTTGGTAAACACTTGGGCTCATTTTCAGTTAGGCTTATGATAACAATACGCCTAACGACAAGGGTATTTTTGTCTCATACCCCGTGGGGAGAGAAAATGGTTGTTGTTCCTACCATCACGGCAGCATCGAGGCTACCGTCTCTCCCTAGGAGATTGACACCGGGATGGTCGACGTCAACGGGGGGTCCCGCACGGCACTTTGTGATGACCAAAGGCGCTATCCCATCCCAGTGTAAACCGAGCGTCTTGAGAAGAACATAGCTGTTACCTTGCCTAGGTAACAGCTACCCCCACACCTAACGCCACGATGGCATATCGCACCATGAGAGAACTATAACCCCTGACGGGAGCGATAGCCCATAGTAATCCAAACTACGCAGAAATGCTCCTTTTCGCCTATAAATACCTTCACCACGAAGGAGGAAGGTAAACAGAATTTGCTAGCCCAAGATCTGTCATTCTTACCACTTATACTAACTTAAGCATCAGAGTGTTTACGCCAGAGACCCCCTCCGGCGTCTTGCAGGTACATCGGACCACCACGGACACTGAATCCGAGGAGCCCTTCCACCTTCTACCCTTCGGCAGCAGACAATTCTTATCAATAGGCTAGCAAAGTACTGTTTATATAAAATGCGAGAAAACATGTTGAAAAGAGAAAAACCGAGAAGTGGGGTCGAAGTCGCGCACATAACACATTCGTCAAGATAAACATTAATTAAAATACATCCATGAGCGTAAAGTAAACAACAAGGATTACTAAATTTAATTAATCACACAACATTAAAGATTTAAAACTCATTTTAAAAGGGAGCTCTAATGATAAGGCGGATTAAATATGGAGGTATTTTCTACGAGTTGGGCTTAAGGCCCATTTACTATCTTTTCGCTTTCAAATGATTATTTTCTTTGGTGATTTACTATCCAATAATTTTAGAGGAGCCTAAGTTATTGGAAAAGATTAATCCTACGTTTATTTACTACTTTTTTGAGTTTTCTTGAGTTGATTTTATTCGTTTTGATTTTTATGGATTTATTAAAGATTTGAGTCATATTTTAATGAGAGGAAAAGATATGGAAGTATTTTCTATGAGTTGGGCTTAAGGCCCATTTACTATTTTTCGCTTTCTGAGTGATTATTTTCTTTGGTGATTTACTATCCAATAATTTTAGAGGAGCCTAAGTTATTGGAAAAGATTAAACCCTATGTTTTAATTACTACTTTGTTTGGTTTTCTTTGATTGATTTTATTCACGTTGATTAGTGGGTTTATTAAAAAAAAATAGAATTTTAGTAATTAATCAAGTGCTCACGCATTTAATTAAATCTTGATGTTTAATTACTAATCCTATTTCATTTCCATACATTTAATAAAATAAATGTTGAGTAATTACTAGACCTAGTTCATTCAAGCAAGGGTCAATTAAAATTAATATTAGAGAGAGTTATTAAGCAAGTTCAAGTTTAAATTAATGAATGTGAGTTATTGATTTAAATTATTTCCCATGTGAATGGATTATTTTTAATTCTAACAATTTTAAATAGTCATGCATACGAATATATATACAAAAAGCATCAAATAAATAAAAGGGTTGGAAAGTGTAGTTGAGGGCGAATAACGATTAATTTTATCCTACAAAACCAAGGTTAGTAGCAGGAGAAATAATAAATAATAAACAAACAATCAAATAAATAACTAATTATTACAAGCAAGCAAACAGAATGATTAACACGTTATAACTAAACAAATTATTAGTTAATTACGTGTAAAAATGCAATGGACTCGGCTAACTAAACCGAGCCAGCCCAAAAACCTCTTTCACACTGATGGGCCGAGATTTTCGGCCCATCTCTTAATCCAAACCCATATTTCTTTTCTCCCTCTCTTTTCTCCTTATGGGCCGGCTGGCCCATCACTCTCCAAAACCCCTCCTTCTATTTACCTCTTCCCCATCTTTCTTTTTCTCTGCAAAACACAACACAACAACAGCAGGACAAATAAAGCGTGCAACAGGAAAAGGGCAAAAGAGAAATAAACAAAAAAAATGAGCGAGAGGGAACGAACAGATGGTTGAGGAGGTTGCGGTATCGTTGATAGGTAGAGAGTAGATCGACGGAGATCGAGATGGAAACAGCGGCAAGCAGCAGCAGCCACGGTGGCGAGCAGCTGCAACAACGGCGGCGAGCAGCGGCAGTAACGTGAGTAGGTAGCAACAACAACGAGCAGGGACTGATGGTGAAGAGAGCGACAGTGGTGAGGTGTGGTGTGGTTGGGTGATTCGGATTTTGATTTGGTGGAGCAGCTGAGGTTTGGTTGGCTGATTTAATTTGGTGACGGAGGTATAGAAAAGATTTGTGATTGTGGTCGGGTTGACAGAGGTGGTAAGCGAGGCAGAGGTGATGAAGGTGTTGTATAAAATATGGTGTGGACAAGGTGTTTGTTAAAATGCCTAGCTTAACTTCAGGTTTTGTTTTTGGGATTTTTTATTAGGTAAAGGAAGGTCTGCGGTGGTTATGGTGTTTGATGGTGATAGTGAAGGATGAGTTTGATGTTGGTCGCTGTGGAGGTGCGGCAATGGAGAGGATGAAGATTTGGCAAAAGGAAACTGAGGAACTGACATGATACGAGCTTGAAGGCGTTCTCCTTGCGCCCACCTTCTGTTTGGCCGAAGCCTATCCTCTAAGCCCATCTTCATTTGTTGCCAAGGCCAAGCCCCTTTGTCTAAGGGTGTAAGGGTATTTACCCATTGTGTTAGGATTTAGTATTTAAAGTGCATTCCTTTTCATTTCAGCACTTGCCTTTGATTTTGATGATATTCTCTTTGGCCAATTCTTAGAGTAACCTAGTGTAACTTAGGGTTCTTGGTAACTGGGGCCATTAGGGCTGAATACCATTGTTTATCCTTTCATCTCTTCTTGTAATTAGGCTCCTTAAGCTTTGTTATTAAGGGGTAAATTCAGTAAAGAGAGATCCTTAACTATTGTATAGAAAAGTTGCTTGTTCTTATGATCAAGAGGGTTTTCTGATTTAGTTAAGTTCCTTATTGTCCAATCCGTTCCATCTCTACCAAATAGCCATTGATCCGCTGCAAGTAACTCCCTAAACACCATCTTCATTCATCAAGTTCACCAAGGTGTCCCCTCTCCATCTCCATTTGAGGCACCTATATTCATTGTTAAGACCATCCATGCGTGAGGACTAGATCAGAAGCTCTCAATTCGGCCTTATTCTCCAAAAAAGAAGTCGAGCCCTTATCATTTGGTAGCGGAGCTGCAACTGCCCTCTAGGTTGGTTTTTCTTGTTCTCCTCATCATTTCTACGGTTAGAATCATCTTCTCTACCGTAGAACTTCTTTCTTTTTGTGTGGCAAAATTTCTATTTTTCTCCATTTTCACATCCATTCCACTAAATCGTCAAAACTCATTTTCCTTGTGTTCCCACGGTTCAAACTTCTTTTCCTTTCATATCTATGGTTAAAACATTGTTTTCAACCATAGGAATGATTTAAATCAAGTTCGAAAAATTTGATGCTCTTGAGGAAATTGTTGTCTTTTAGTGTGCTGATTTTTGGAAGAACACATTTGCTGAATTTTTTTTTTGTGTTTGTATGCATCTAAATCCGAATTTCTCTTCTTCTTAAGTGTGATTTATTGCTATGTTTGGAGCTTCCTAAGATGAGCCATGAGAGCCATGTGGACTTGCTTGTTTTCTAGCTAGAGTCTCACATTTTTGGTCTCTTCTCCTAGCTGGCCACATCACTACTTTGTGAGCCAAGTATTTTACTTTCATTGTGAGCCAAACATTTCAGCTTCCTCACTACTTCAGCCCCTCACAAAGCCGGCCCTAGGGTTTAATCCTTACACACATATTGCTTGTCATACACCTTGCAACTACTTGTCTTTCAGATTGCAATTGATACTTGTCATACATTTTTCGTACTACTTGTCATTCACTCAAAATTTTAGGCATTTAGTGAAAAACAATTTTGTTTTTCTACTACTTGTCTTTCACTTCTAAACATCAAAATACTTGTCATACACTCCTTGAGCTCTCTTGCACTTACAAAAAAAATAGCAGCAAAGAAAAGAAGGGAAAAAAGAGTAAGGAAAATCCCTCAATTCAAAAAAAAGAAAGATTACAAGTGAGTCAAAGCAAGAGACTAGTGTGTATGTTGGCATTAGAAGTGTAGTAGTACATCAATGTGCATTTTGTTTGACAATTTTCCTTTGACATACAACATTTTTAGAAGCATATTTGGTGTGAAGAACACAATTTCGGTTTTAGTTTTTGCATTTTCTTTTACACTTTTTTGTGTTCTTTCTTTCTTTTCTTCTTGAGTAGCTTGTGCTTGGGTGTTTTCTTCTTTGTTTCCACATGTTATTACTCTTTTCTAAGTCCAATTTCTGCCCAAATTAAACCCGTTTTCCTTGGGCACTATTGTGGCTTTCCTTGCCTTTCTTTCTTACCTTGGTTGTCTTGCTTTCCATTAACCCTAGTTGAGTCTTTGAGTCTTACTAGTTTAAGGTGTTTGGTTTGTGATTGAGATAAGAGTGTGAGAGAAAAGTATGAGTATATTAGAGTGACAAACACGTGAGGGAGAGACTAACCCGTTTTAGCTATCAATTGTGTTTTTTTTCTCCTTTTGTAGGAATTTTTCTATGTCTTCCTACATACCGCCGCATTTGAGGGTTGCTACTACTAGCCACGCATCTTGGTATCATATTGATCAGCCCCCCCACCTTGACAGTAGGCCCCTGCCTTCTTCTACTTACTGATTAGTTCCTCCCACTCCTAGTCGTGGCCACGGTCCCACTACATATGTCATTGATCGGGGCCCCTCTCACCATTGTGGCCCTCTTCCATCTCATCATGCCCTCACGGCTCCTTATCACCGCGAGCAGCGCCTAGAGCGTTATGAGGAGACAGTGGCTGAATTTCAACGCCAAATATAGGCAATTACTTCAAGGTACCACTGGGTTGAGATATCTCCTTCCCCTCCTCCTATTTGCCCTTCCTTGCCTTCCTCTCGCGTAAGAGATTTCTTTTGTGCCACTTGCATGGGAAGGTGGCATTTGTGTGATGTTTGTCCGAACAAGAGAGTGCCTTTGGAGTGTATACCAAATAGCCCGCATGAGGAGAGTTTAGTGTCGCTTGGAAGGGAAACAAATGTGTTGGCCCCGTTGGTTGAGGAGCTTGAGGATGTTCCTAGTGTTGTTTCGGCTGAATCACCATCACTTGTTGAGGTTGAGTTGACTCCATTTGAGGAGAAGTTACTGGTTTCGGATGAGTCCACTTCGGATTGCCATGAGACAGCCGCTTATTGCCTTGCGTTGCAGCACAAATTTCAGTCCTTGGGTAGTACCTTCTCCATCATTCCGAGGGTGCCTATGCATAGATTTGTGGATTCGTTTCTCCTTGGTTTTGTGCACATTGGTAGCTCACACTTCTTTCCATTTGGGGCGCCTTCAAGTGGCCTTACGGTCCCGCCCACTACTAGGAGTTCGCACCTGACCTAAGTCACCTCCTTGCCCCGTCGTGGCCAATCTTTGATGGTTCTTGGGTTTTCCCCGTCCACGCCTACTTATCTTCCCCGCGGAAGGCCTCTACCTTGGTCTATTTTCCCCGAGAGTTGTAGTGTGAGGGTTCCGTGTGTGAGTACTAGCCGAGAGCATGCCTTGGCCCGTTCGGCCTTTCAAGGGATAGAGCCTCTAGATTCGAGGATGAATCTCTTCAAAGGCGGATGGGATGATACGAGCTTGAAGGCGTCCTCCCTGCGCCCACCTTCTGTTTGACCGAAGCCCATCCTCTAAGCCCATCTTCATTTGCTGCCAAGGCCAAGCCCCTTTGTCTAAGGGTGTAAGGGTATTTACCCATTGTGTTAGGATTTAGTATTTAAAGTGCATTCCTTTTCATTTCAGCACTTGCCTTTGATTTTGATGATATTCTCTTTGTCCAATTCTTAGACTAACCTAGTGTAACTTAGGGTTCTTGGTAACCGGGGCCATTAGGGCTGAATACCATTGTTTATCCTTTCATCTATTCTTGTAATTAGGCTCCTTAAGCTTTGTTCTTAAGGGGTAAATTCGGTAAAGAGAGATCCTTAACTATTGTATAGAAAAGTTGCTTGTTCTTAGGATCAAGAGGGTTTTCTGATTTAGTTAAGTTCCTTATTGTCCAATCTGTTCCGTCTCTACCAAACAACCATTGATCCGCTGCAAGTAACTCCCTAAACAACATCTTCATTTATCAAGTTCACCAAGGTGTCCCCTCTCCATCTCCATCCGAGGCACCTATATTCATTGTTAAGACCATCCATGCGTGAGGACTAGATCAGAAGCTCTTAATTCGGCCTTCTTCTCCAAAAAAGAAGTCGAGCCGTTATCTTGACAGAGATTCAAGGAAATTGGGAGGAATTGAGAGTGTTTTTTTGGAATTCTCCTTGAAATTGAGTGAGTGGCTGGTATTTATAGAGAGGGTGAGGTAGGGGTCTGACGATTGCTGGTGAATTAGAGAGAAGGTAAGGGAGAGGGTAGGAGATGGGTGCATTAATTCAATTCCTAGACACGAGGTAACGGGTAAGAGTGAAGACGATCTTTAATGTCAGAGATCTTTGAAAAATGGAGGGGCGTATCCGATTTTGTTGAAAATGGGAGAGGTGAGTCGACTGTGTATGATTTCGTTTGAAAAATGAGGAGGAAGAGAGGTGGTTCGGCGATTATGGGTATTTATTATTATTTAGTTCGAGTTAACGGTCCGATAAACCGATAAAAACTCGAATAAAAATACAAACACAAAATAAAATAAAATACAAGGATATGAAAAATAAATAATAGTAATAATAATAATAATAATAATAATAATAATAATAATAATAATATTTAACCATATAATTAACAATAATTATGGACGATAAAAATAAAAAATGTGGGTATGTTATGATATAGTAATGATTACTTATGTCAAAAATCGGGTAGCAACAGTTGCCCCCTCTTTACTGTCTTATTAAAAGTAAAGTGTAACTGATAGTTTTGATGAGCAGTAAAAACGATTGCCCCAGTACCATGGATGCCTTGCAAATTGTAAATTCAGATTCTGATGCTTAATAAGTACCTCTGCAAAACAAAGGTTAAATTCCTGCAAAACTAATATTGATTAGTGAAATAAGGCTAAAAGTAGCCTTTATAATCTGGACTATTCCCCGTGACCGTTGATACCATGCTTCCTTTCTATCGCCTCAAGATGAGAATTTTAAATATGCAAGTTTAAAAAAATGCTCATTTTATTAATTCAGAATGAATATTAGATTGTCTTATCATAACAAAGCCCTATGTCCTTTGATTCAAGAGAGGCGTGGTCTATAGATTTCTATGCGAAGTACATCTTGACAGATTCAGCGTTCACTGGTCTCGGTAAATCATCTCCATCCATGTTAGTAAGCCTCAAAGCATTTCCTGAGAATGCGTGTTTGACCACATATGGACCTTCATTCTTAGGGGCCCATTTCCCTTGACTGTCCTCCTGATGAGGAAGAATCTTCTTCAGTACTAAATCTCCGATCTTGAATTCGCGAAGTCATACTTTCTTGTTATAAGCGATAGCCATCCTCTTTTGATACAGTTGAGCATGACACATGGTTGTCAATGGTTTCTCTGAGATTAGATTCAATTGTTCATACCTTAGTCTCGCCCAATCAGACTCTTCCACTTCTGATTCTGCCAGGATTCTGAGAGAAGGAATTTCTACCTCGAGTGGAATCACTACTTCCATGCCGTAAACTAAAGAATAAGGAGTTGCCCCCGTAGAAGTACGAATTGCGATCCGATAAGCATGCAAAGCAAAAGGAAGCATGTCATGCCAATCCTTGTAGGTGACCACCATTTTCTGAATAATCTTCTTTAAGTTCTTGTTTGCTGCCTCGACTGTGCCATTCATCTTTGGACGGTAAGGTGAAGAGTTTCGGTGCTTCATTCTCCATTGTTTAAAAAGGTTGTCGATTAGCTTCCCATTTAAATTGGTGTCATTATCTATAATGATTGTTTCAGGAACCCCATAGCGACAGATAATATTCTTCTCGATGAACCGCATGGTTGTCTTCTGAGAGATGTTTGGGTAAGAGGCAGCTTCAACCCACTTTGTGAAATAGTCGATCGCAACAAGGATAAATCGGTGACCGTTGGAAGCTTTCGGATGAATCTGGCCGATGATGTCAATTCTCCACATTGCGAAAGGCCAAGGGGATGTCATGTTAAAAAGAGGAGTAGGAGGGACATGGATGTGATCAGCGTAAATCTGACATTTGTGACATTTTCTGACATAATCAATACAATCTCGCTCCATAGTGAGCCAAAAGTAACCTCGTCTCATTATCTGTCTTACCATCATGTGTCCACTAGCATGCGTGCCGCAGATTCCTTCATGGATTGTAGTCATGATCTTCTTGGCTTCATGAACAGTAACACAACGGATCAAGGCACCATCTGCCCTTCTTTTATAGAAAACCTCACCATCAAGGTAGAAGTCTAAAGCCAAACGCTGAAGAGTCTTCTTATCATTCCGACTTGTCCCCGGTGGGTATTCTCGATATTTGATAAATTGCACCAGATCATGGAACCATGGCTTCCCATCAGGCTCATCTTCTAAGGCAGCACAACATGCCGGAGTTTCTTTCACTTCTACTCTTAATGGTTGGAGCATTACTCCGCATTCTAGTTTGAACATAGAGGCTAGAGTGGCTAATGCATCCGCGAATCGATTCTTCTCTCGATCAATCCAATTAAACTTAGTTTCTTCAAACTTATCCATAAGCTTGGTGAGCAATTTCTGGTAAGGTATCAACTTTGAATCTCTAGTTTACCACAAATCTTGTGCTTGATAAATGACAAGGGCGGAGTCCCCAAAAATCTCTAATTTTTTACCTTTAAATCGATTGCCGCCATTAATCCATTGATACACGCTTCATACTCAGCAATGTTATTTGTACATGGGAAATTCAATTTGCAAGCCACAGGGAATTGTCGGCCATCTGGTGCAATGATTACAACACCCACTCCTTTTCCTGAAAGGTTCACCGCACGATCGAAGAACATGGTCCACCATTCACCTTCCTCTATATTTTCCTTAAGCTCAGCGTCAATCACCACTATATCTTCATCCGGAAAATCAAACTTTAGTGGTTCGTATTCATCCATAGCATGATTAGCCAAGTGATCGGCGAGAGCACTTGCTTTAACCGCCTTTCGAGTCACATACACGATCTCGTATTCTGCCAACAAGACTTGCCATCTACAAATTCGACTCGACAAATATGGCTTCTCAAAAATATACTTTAAAGGATCCATGCGAGAAATCAACCATGTTATGTAATATAACATATAATGCCTGAGTCTTCGAGCACTCCATGCTAGAGCGCAACAAGTTTGTTCTATCATGGATTAACGCATCTCGCATTCATTGAATTTCTTACTTAGATAGTAGATGGCTTGCTCACGCCTCCCCGATTCATCATGTTGCCCCAAAACACAACCCATGGCACTAGCTGTGACTGTCAAATACATAAGTAAAGGACGTCCTGGCGTCGGAGGGACCAACACTGGAGGATTCTGTAAATACATCTTGATCTTCTCAAAAGATCTTTGGCAACCCTCATTCCATTCTGTGTCTCCATTCTTCCTCAGCATTCTGAACATCGGCTCACAAGTAAGTGTCAACTGGCTAATGAAGCGAGCAATATAGTTAATACACCCTAAGAAACTCCGTACTTCCTTCTCAGTTTTGGGAGAAGGTAACTCCTGAATCGCCTTCACCTTGTCAGGATCCACTTCTATACCTCTATTACTGACGATGAACCCTAATAACTTTCCTGATGTTACTCCAAAGGTACACTTGGCCGGATTCAGACGTAACTAGAACTGCCTCAACCTTTCAAATACTTTCTTTAGGACGTCAACATGATTTTGTGCCCCGCAAGACTTGGCTATCATGCCATCGACATATATCTCAACTTCTTTATGCATCATGTCATGAAACAAGGTAACAACGGCATGCTGGTAAGTAGCACCTGCGTTCTTCAAACCGAAGGGCATCACCTTGTAGCAAAAGGTTCCCCAAGGTGTGATGAAGGTCATTTTCTCGCTATCTTTAGGAGCCATCTTAATCTGATTGTATCCCAAAAATCCATCCATGAAGGAGAACATGTCATTATGGGCGGCACTATCTACGAGGATATCAATATGAGGAAGTGAGAAATCATCTTTAGGACTTGCTCGATTAAGATCATGGAAATCCACACACATGCGAACTTTCCCATCCTTCTTTGGTACTAGCACAATATTGACGACCCATTCTGGGTATTCAACAACTTTTAGGAAACCCGCATCAAGTTGTTTTGTGACTTCTTCTTTTATCTTCAAAAGGACATCGGGGTGCATTCTCCGGAGTTTCTGTTTTACTAGCTTGTATTCGGACTTCAACGGAATACGATGCTCAACTATACTAGGGTCAAGACCCGGCATATCGTCATATGACCATGCGAACACGTCTACATATTCCTTGAGAAGCGAAATCAACCTCTCCTTCTGAACAGAATTAAAGGTTGTTCCGATCTTGAAGACCTTCCGATCTTCATTGCTTGCCCCCAAGTTTATCTCTTCCAACTCCTCCTGATGAGGGACTATCATCCTTTCCGAACTCTCTACTAAACGGGCTAGCTCGTGTGGAATCTCAAACTCATCCTCTATTGCGACAATAATTTCTTCACGGGTAAAGACATAGTGTATATCAAGACAATCCGAACTAATATTTAACCTGAATATGAAAAACAAAAGATATTTGGAATGAAACTGCGTAATTATATTAATACGATAAAAGGGAGCATAAGCTCTACAAAAGAGTTTTTCTCCGTTTAGGGAAAATTAAAAAACTATGGATGCATGTTTTTAAAAAAAAGAAATTACTGAGAGACAACAGGAAGCACGGTAGCGGTCCAGTTGCACACTAGCTCCCCAGACTTCTTCACGGAAATGAACAAACTCTGAGACGGTTCTTCTTCTCCTAGAGTGCAGATGTGGAAATCCAAAGCTGCTTTGATCATGACGGAACCTTGGTTGATGACTTCGGCTGCAAAAGGGAATCTTACCCTAATGTGAGGGATAATCATCTTCGTGTTTGGCACAACACGCCCGAATAACTTAGCAAGACGCCTTTCCTTCTTCTCCTTAGAGACCCTATCGAAATCAGCCTTGTTTGGCTTGTATCCCAAACCAAAACGGTCCCCAAAGTTCTTAGCAGACACCAAACTCTTCGATCCTTGCAACTTGGCTCCGAGCCATTTTCCAAACTGGAAGCCATCTTTAAGCATTACCTTAGCTGTCATTATGGCGGCTTTAAGTTCTTACCGAATTGTTCAATTTTTTTTAAAATTTTTTTAAAAAAATAATCACATTTACATTTTCCCTATTTATATAAATTTTATGATTTTCCTAATTTTCATTATTTTATTAGTTTTTTCACAATTTAAAGTTTCCTTTTCAATTTTCATCAAACTTAATTTAAATTTTACTTTTTTCAATTTATTTTGGATTACGATATTTTTCCTTTTTGGATTTTCTCCTATTTTTTTAAAATTGTTGACGCACCAATATAAAGTGATATGCCACGTCAAAAAATATATTTTAATTAATATTTTTCGATGTCATACGCTGTTGCAAGGTAGATAGAGAGACAGGTTATTACTTTGAAGTTAGTAAAGAGGTATTCAATGACATTTTGAAAAATTTATAGCATGAAGTAACACTTGACCCTAAGTAGAGGGGCACAATTTAGAAAACCCGTACAATTCCATGTGATTTTGAGTTGTAATTTTTCTTAGGAATGCAGTAAAAAAAATACAATATATGCGAGAAAATATTACTCAATGTTTGAAAAACTCCATAACTTTTAAATGATCTGTAACTTTTCTTACAAATTTTGTAAGTTTTTGCTTCAATTCTATACTTTTATAAAGTTACGGAATACGCAAGAAAAATTATGGAATGAAATAATAACTATATAACTTTTTAAGGATTTAGTAACTTTTTTTAGAATTCTGTAACTTTTTGCTTGGGTTCTGTAATTTTATAAAGTTACTAAATATGTAAAAAAAGTTATGGAATATGTAAGAAAAATTACGGAATGGAAGTAGGTAGTCCTTAATATTTTAAGGATTCTGTAACTTTATTTAAGATTTTGTAACCTTTCTTACATATTCCGTAACACTTTGCTTCTATTCCATATTTTTTTATAAAATTACGGAATATGTAAGAAAAGTTACGAAATATTGATGAAAAGTTACAGAATGGAAGAAGAATCCATAACTTTTTAAGGATTCCGTAACTTTTTTTGCATGTTCTGTAACTTTCTGCTTCACTTCAATAACTTTTATAAACTTACGGAATATGTAAGATAAGCTACGGAAGATATAAGAGAAGTTATGGAATGGAAGAAGAATTCATAACTTTTTAAGGATTCCGTAACATTTTTTAAGATTCCGTAACTTTTTTTTCATATTCCGTAACTTTTTACTTCAATTCAAGTTACTAAATATAAAAGAAAAATTACAAAATATGCACTAAAAGTTACGGAATGGAAGAAAAAATCGTAACTTTAAAAATACGGAATATACTAAAAGAGTTACAAATAAAAGTAAAATTCCAATAACTATTTTAAAAAGTATGAAATATACTAAAAAAAATATAAGTATATGGTACTCATTTAAATTTATATTCTTGGAACATCAATACCTTATATTTAATTTGATTTTTTATACAATAATATTTTTATCATTTTTTAGTAAGAAATCTATTTTTAAAAAGAAAAAAAAAATTACCCGTTGATAACTTAAACATAACATAATGGACACTTGTCAAAATATTATAAGTGAATTGTAACCAAAGACATCGTAGAATTTACCTTTGTATAAACAAAAAAAATATGTTTGAGAATTGTTTCTAAACCGGACAGAGACTAATCACGTTTACCATTTAACATACAAGCACGCATGACACACCTTTGTTTCAACCAAAAACAGGAGAAAAATATAAGAGAATGATCACTTGTGCTTGATTTTTTATTTTTTAATTACTACATGTACATTGTTTTTGTTAATTTAATACTTGTACAACTCAACTAGTTGGTGTAAATTTTGAGTAATTATATAGTGCACCAAATATTCTATCTAAACATGCTTAATTTCACCCAACCAATAGATTAGTTACATATTAAGTGGTTGGTAGTTATAAATGAGAGTTTTTAAAATTTGAATTTTGAAAATACTATCAACTTATAGAAATTAATGGGATAAATTTTAGGAGGACCAGTCCACATACCACCTTATTAATTGAGCGATCCAACTATAATTTTTCGTAAAGTTGATATTTTCTACATATCATCTAAAAACTTTGACACACGGATGAATAAAAATACTGTGACGTATATAAGATGTACCAAATTAGGACAAAGTAAGAATTAACACAAACTACTGTATAAGTATTAAATTTGCACAAAAAACAGAGTACAAGTACTGAATAGTGAATACCATCAATTCATTTACAAAGCACAACTCTCAAGATTAGACGATAGAACCAAAACATTGCAGTTAGCAACTATGAAGGAATTAACAACTTCCCAAAGTAGATTTTTTTTGTCCCCAATTACATTTGTTTTTGAGAAATAAGAGAAAGTATACACCCTAAACATAAAAATCGAAAGAAAAAAAAATGGAAAAAAAGAGAGTAGAGAACTGACTTTGAAACCCACACTCACATTATGGACAAATGAATAAAAAGAAAGAGACATGAAATTTAAGTTTAGATTCAAACCCAGCACTCTATTTTGTTTCATGGAACTTGCACATTTCAGGTGGATATGGTACACATTAGATTTTCCACATTACAACTTAATGCGGAACAGAGTGCCTTTCAGCTAACAGTAGCCCACACCACTCTTTGTACTGTCCAAACAAAACAATAGCAACAGAATCCACTACGGAAGATTATATTGTCCTACAAGGTCCATAGACTGTTTCATGGGAAGGTGAGTGTGCTTTTGATGGCAGCTTTAAAAAGAATATAGTTCGTGTCGAAGTGCACATAAAGGAGGAAGATAATATTACATCATAGGAAAGTGATATTTGATTCAAATGAAAGCAACAAGTTAATCAAAAGGTTTATGCAACATGTGACTAATACAGATGTTTTTCGACGTTAGTGATCATCAGAGACTATATGCTTAAGAAGAGTAAGGTTGTGGAACTGTGGTATGAGATTCAAACTACATGAGGACAACATCAACACATCTTTCTTGTGCTTTAATCACTCAAAGCAAGCGCAAAACCGTTCATTGATATAGGAATACGCTTTAATCACTAAAAATATAAGGATGCTAAAAAATTCCACTGTTTAACAGCTTCAACAGTTCTATCATATAAACTAACAATGTTTTCATCAAATCACATGGCTGTACTGTAAAGACAATATTAACAGCATCAATAGTTCAAGCTTAGGACACAAGATTGCGGTTGTATCAGGACAAATACAATCCGTTCAAACGTGTAAGCCAACAATGTTTTCACCAAATCACATACAGCTGTCCGTAGTATTGATAAAAAGACTTGCTTAATCAGTTCATTCAGGTAATAATATGATCTGGCTTAGGGTGAGTAAGTCGAATATATATATGGAGCTTTAGAGGATCTAGCCAAGAAATTTACTAGACAAACAACAATACAATGACAAGCATAAACAAAGGAAGTGCAACGGAATGGAAGCAAAGATAAACAAGGGAAGGAAGAATGTTACTGAGATAAACAAGGAGGGAAATCTGGAAGGACTTGAGCGCGGTGAAGAATATTGAGATGCACGTTGAACACGCGGGTAGAGATTCGGAAATGGACAGGAACATACACATATATTTCACAAGGATTTCGTTTACAAGAACGGCTAGCAAACGATTACACACAAATACAAAGGTTGATGGTTTACGTTTTACTTGCGGAGTATCAAAGCACCATCAAGGCTTAGAAATCCACAAGACGAGTTTAGCGTGATAAAGGAGGAGTTATTTATACTCAACAAAATCACTCAGATATCTAAACTAATGAAAATAGTAACTAAGTTCGGTTTTCATACTTAGGGTAGCAAAACGATCTTGTGACAAAAGTGCCCTTGGTGAGGGACGCGTTTTCTATGGAAGTTCAAGGCATTAAGGTGGGTTGTTTAGGCCCATGACTGTTGCTCGATAACGGAAGGAAATGGTCCGAGCTTATTGTGCTTGATTGGGGTCCCGATAGCCGCAATCTTGGAGGAGTTCTTGGTTTAGTAGGGTTGGTGTGAGAAACATCATGGTGTGTGGCCGAGGAGCGTATGAGGCCAAGGCTGGCTACGATGCTTCCGAAGGGGCTTTATGACTTGCGCGGGTGGCTCCCGATAGTTTCTCATGCGTGGGCCGCGGTAGACATGAGGCTCGCAGAAAGCCTCCGTGGGTTACACGGCTAAGGTATGAGTCATGCGAGGCTAGCTTAGGATTTTCCTGATAGCACAAGATGGCTGACCTATGGCTTCCGCAGTTCTCGATAGATGGCCTATGGCTCCCGATAGGCTTGTGCTATGCGATGGGTGGCCTGGGCTTCTCCCGATATCTTGCACAAGAGATGCAGGGTTGGCACTGGCTTTGCCTATGCCTCCCAATAGGCTCCCGATAGTTTGCCTGTTTTCCGATAGATTCCCGTTTGCTTGCACGAAGGACTTAGGGTTGACGTTGATCTCGCCTATGCCTCCCGATAGGTTGCTGATAGCATACATGCCCCCCGTTAGGTGGCCTATGGCTCCCGATAAACCCCTCTCGATAGGTTCGCATGCCTCCCAATAAGTGATGTTCCGGGTGATTGATCCTCACGGCAGAGAGTTTAAGGCTGGTGCATCTGTGATCGCATCAGGTAACCTTTTGTACCGAACACAACCATCAAATACAATTCTAATCAATCAATTTCAAAGTAGTAACTAAAAAAAAATTGGGTTTCAATGCCTAGGAACAACATGATAAGTTAACTGACAACTAGGTAGGGAAAAGCAGCTAGCTGCTCTACATGGAGTATCATAATATGATTTTCCTGTCACTTCAAATAATTTGCAACCATTCTCATATCCTGCACTGTTTACTTAAAACTTTAGCTATATTTCAGGTCCACCACTGTACACTCTATACTATGCCTGGTATGTCATATGACAGATAAAGACACACTTACCAATTATTGAAGGGAATCAGAGGAGTGAAAGTTCCCCCTCTCCATGTCTTCATAAAACCTAATATACTGCTGTGAGAGAAGGTAGCAGCTGCAACACTGGTTGTTAATGAAACAGAAGCTCAGCTGAAACGCTTATGTAGGTTCATAAAGGCCCAACATGTGGCCATCCATACACCGCATTGCAGCAACCTGATCAGAAAGCAATTTGCATGACATCTTTAGATCCTATATATAATAAAACCCAAAAGGGTGTTTCAACATCTATACTATATAAAAAGCACGAAGGAGCTTATTTCCTTAAATTACTATTATATCCTTTAATTATTAAAAAATTTAAGGGTGTAATAGACTTTTAATTTTTATAAAATTACCTACAATATATCTATTATTCAACCACTTATTAATTAATTAACCTACCTATTATTAAAATTGAATAAATCTATTACTCAATCACTTATTTAATTAATTAATCTACTTATTAAATCCATTGATTATTTAATTAATTAACGTACCTATTAAACCCTAAACTACAAAGCATCGCAAACAAAATTACAAAACTAATAACTCCACTCTTTTATATTTATTCAGTTCAGATTCACTCCTTTCTGTTTTATCAAAAAAAAATTCCATTTTCAAGATTACCTACAATATATCTATTATTCAACCACTTATTTAATTAATTAACCTACCTATTATTAAAATTGAATAAATCTATTACTCAATCACTTATTTAATTAATTAATCTACTTATTAAATCTATTGATTATTTAATTAATTAACCTACCTATTAAGCCCTAAACTACAAAGCATCACCAGCGAAATTATAAAACTAATAACTCCACTCTTTTGTATTTATTCAGTTCAGATTCACTTTTCTTTCCGTTTTATCAATTTTTTTTCCTTTTTCAAGACTAGAGTAAATTCTATTTGGGTTTACATCATTTGGTGTAAAGTATGACAAAGAACTTGCTTCATCGAGGAAAGGAGTTTATACCTTTAAAGCTCAAGGTCAGGCATACCACAATTTTCCTGGATTGGTGCCCACAGAGAATAATCCAGTGTATTTTCAACTTTATTTTTATGATACTGATAATGAGCTACACAATAGGATGAGAATTATGGAGAATGTTAACTTGGATGAAAGCATTATGAATAAATTGATGAAGGTTTTGGAAAACAACCCATATGCTAAATTTTTGAAAGGCTTCAAAAATATTTCCTCACTTGACGATTTACAAATCCATATCAACACAGGTGTTAATATTGATCAAAGAGTTTATAACCCGCCTTCTGTTGATCAAGTTGCTGTTATATGAATTGAAGGAAATAATTCTAATGTTCCATTTGAAAGAGATATAGTTGTTCATGCACATTCGAGACAACGCCACAGAATTAAACATTACTTTAGCTGTTATGATCCTCTCCAATACCCACTTTTATGCCCTAAAGGAGAAGTTGGTTGGCATCAGAATATTTTCAAACAATGCAAAAGGTGTTTCAATATTAATACAAAAACTACAGAAGACTTTTCAACTATTCTGAATGTAAGCTTTTAATTAATACGATATTATTTCAATTTTTAGCTCTATTTTTTTTCATGTGTCTTTTAGAATTTTCACATGATGTTTTTAACATATAGGTGTGCATAGACCTACAATATCAAAAGTATCATGTAGACAGTACTATTGTTACAACCTTCAAATTAGAGCTTTTATACAATCGATACTTTTACTATCTGGTAGACTATTCCAACAATATGTTGTAGACATGTACATTAAATTGGAGACTACCAGATTTGATTTCTTCCGTCATCAGCAAGCAAAAATCAGATCTGAATTGTACCAAGGAATTGCTGATAGTGTCATGTCAGGAGAAACTAGAGGAAATGAAGTGGGAAAATGGTTAATCCTTCTTGCCTCTTTTGTTGGAGGGCCACGAGATATGCGACGATGATACCTTGATTCGATATCATTGGTCCAACATCTTGGAAAACCTGATTTGTTTATTACTATGACATGCAATCCATATTGGAAAGAGATTCAAGATCAGCTTACAGAGGGGAACTTGCATAGGAGCTTCCTAATTTAGTTGTGAGGATTTTTCGAGTAAAAGTTCAAGATCTCAAAGATCAAGCTAGTAAGAAACAAGTATTTGGAAAAGTAGTTGCACATGTTCATGTTATTGAATTTCATAAAAGGGGAATGTCACACGTTCATATGTTAGTCATACTCGAAGAAGGTTTCAAAATTGTTTGTTCTGATCAGTTTGATAAATTTGTTTGTGCTGAAATACCAGATGAGGATGAAGAACCTCTACTTTTTCAATTAGTGACCAAACATATGATGCATGATCCATGTGGAGAAAGTAATAAAAAATGCGGTTGTATGGAAAATGAAAAATGCAGATTTCACTATCCATGAGGTTTTTCTTCTACAACTGTTGCTGGAAAAGATGGTTATCCAATATATCAAAGAAAAGACAATGAGCAAAAAATAATTAAGAAGAACAAAGAGCTTGATAACCGATGGGTAGTGCCTTATAACTCTTACTTGCTTACAAGATATGGTTGCCACATAAATGTTGAGATCTGCTCCAGCATTAAATCAGTGAAGTATTTTTATAAGTACGTATACAAAGGGCATGATAAAATATCTGTATACATTGCATCAAATGATGGGAATAATTTGGTTGATGAGATAGAACAATTTCAAGATGGGAGATTTGTCTCTCCACAAGAAACTGCATGGAGGATATATGAATTCAATTTAAATGAGATGAATCCTCCGATGATAAATTTGCAATTACATTTGCCTAATAAACAGGCTGTCTATTATTGGGATAATCAAAATTTGCAAGAAGTGGTACTTTGGGAGCATGTATCAAAGACAATGCTTACAGAATTCTTTACAATATGTTCTGAGAATCCAAATGCAAGACAATATTTATACAAGCAAGAAAAAAACTTTATTCTTAAAATTTTATTTCTTTGCTTATTTATTTTCCAATGTCAGTATTAGTATATATATTATATTGTTTATTTATATTTATAGATATAGTACATTAATTAATGTTCCAATATGATATCTTTCACATAATTATTTCTTATATTTTTACTACAGGAAATTTCCTGTGCATTTTGTCTAGCAATCTAAAGAAAAAGCATGGAAAAAAGAGAATCAACGAGGGGTGTGATTGGTCGTGTAAATACTGCAAATCTAAAAGAAGGAGAAAGGTATTTTCTAAGGTTATTATTGAATCATATTAGAGGACCAAAGTCTTTTGAAGATTTATTGACGGTAAATGAAGTTATATGCAAAACATTCAAACAATCAGCACAAAAGAGAGAATTTTTTGAATCTGACGAGAGTATATCAGCGTGTCTAAGTGAATCCCTATCCCCCTTGATGTTATTAACTATGAATTCATAGACTTTCAAGATCTTCCTCATTGTGACCAAAGCAAACGAATTGGTAAGCAACTAAATTTTAAAAATGTTGTAATGATTATTTTAAATTGATAATTCATATTCTACTTTCAATTATTTTAATGACAAATATTATTGATTTCGTTATTAGCGCAAAACCATTCAATGGCAAATTTTGAGAAATTCTATTAATGGACAAAATGTAATATATTTATTTACTAATGTTCAATTACAGTTTTCCTTATATATAAAATCAAATAATTACAATTTTGTTTAACAATACTTAAAATTTTAAAATTATAGGTGAAGAGTTGAAATTGATCTTGTGTGGAGACTTAACTGAAAAGGAATGAGAAGCCCTTTATGAAATAAAAGAGAAAAATTCTATCATTATTTTATCAAACGGAATGACATCAAAATATCAAGGTATGTCTATAAAATATAAATTCGAGTCAATTGTTATCTAATAATAATAAAAATGCAATTGCTCAAATTGGGAATTTTACAAGTATCAACTACAAGAACGACAATAGTGATGATTAATCCCATAACATATGAAGCAGATGAAATCCGACAATGGTAAGAATATATATATTAAATATAATATAAGATTATTTTACCATTATCCATTGTTTAAGTTAATATTTTTTCCATTTAATTTTACAAATATTTATAAATCACAGCTTGAACTATACTCAACAAGAAGATACCCAGAAGATAATCAAATCATCTTCAAAGAGAATGGACAATGCGAGCAAAGCAACTGTAGAACAAATTGCTAACAAAATTTCATCATCAAAACAACAGGTACCAACCATAAAGCAAAATAATTAGTTATGAGCATAACTGAAAAAACTAACATTAACTCTTATTATTTCTGCGCAGTCTTTCTACGTCCTAACAACAACTATTATCGAAGTGATCAATAAAAGACAACCTTGGTATGAATCATGTAAAAAGTACTGGAAAAAGAATTTGACATGGGTGAGGGTCAAGCAACATGCGACAGGTGTAACAATTGCATTGAGACAATTCCAAGATAATTCCAAACAAATTAAAAATTTAATTATTTTAAACATAAAACAAGATGATTAAGACTCAACTTATAATTTTAGATGCATGCTGAGGTTAGAAGTTAATGATGGTGAGAATGAAGCAACAATTGTTTTTTTTTACGAGACAGAAACACTAATTGGTTGTGACATCAAGAAATACAAAGAATCAGTTGATGACAAGGTAATTCTTTTTGGAATAGTGATACTAAAGTTATTTTATTGCAGAAAAAAATACTAATATTATTCTCAATGTAACAGGAAAAAGAGAAGTCGTCACACTATAGAAAAATGATATCCTGTAAGGACAAGGAATTTGATTTCTTAGTCAAGGTCAGCAAAAAAAATAAGAGCGAACGACAGAGGAATATACTTATCGCTTAAAAGGTTCATGCAACTAAAAAGAGGACACCAACTAAAGAAGAAATTGATGAAGACGAGGAGTTATTAGCGGTAGTTTAAAAAACAAGCCAACAAAATAAACTTCAAATGAATAATGCAACTGAAAAAAAATGTGAACAATACGACAAGGATGAAAGCAAGAATAACAAGATGATAAAAAAAGGAAGGCGAATCAAGAAAATCAAAGAAGAAGATGATCAACAACAAGCTAAAAAATTAGCCAAGCCGGAAAAGAAAAGAGACAAAAAATAAGATGAGGAAGTAATTATTTTGCCCACACCGATACTCATTGACGAAAAAGCTGAAGGCAAAAAAGAGACAAGGAAGTGAACAATACTCAAGAACAAGAAATTTGATAAATTATATGAGTATGAGCCCCTAATGAAAAAGATCAAGCAAGAAAAATTGTAAAAAAACTTTATAATTAATAATTATTATTAGTATGCTTAACAATTTATATGGTTGGTTATAATACTTTAGTACAATATTTAAATACTATTAAGCTATATTATCTATTAATAATTATTATTAGTATGCTTAATAATTTATATGTTCGGTTATATTGTTTTAGAACAATATTTAAATAGTGGCATTATCTATTTCAAATGACCAAAATTAATTTATAAACAATATCTAAATTAAATAATTTAATTTCATATTAAAAATTGCTGCACGTGCCCAAACTATCTATTTTCCATAAATGTATCTGGTAATTTACCTTTCCATGGATTTCATACTTGATGGGACCATTTCTGCACAGCATTGCCACTGTCAACCAGAGCTAAAAACTAGCATGGAAATGCAATTACCAATGTACACAGGGCAATTTATCCAGGCTCATAACTAACAAATATAATTCCCTTGGTTCTGGTAGGGAAATGATCATACAGAAACAAGACATGGAAGAAAAAGAAAGTTACCTGGGACATATCATGAGAGCAAGCTTGAGAGAGCCCGATTGAAGTTCTGCCCAACGTTGAGTGCACACATTGACGGTGAGGTCCAATCCTTCTGAGTAGAAACAAGCTGCTTTTGGGACATCCTTGTGTAGCTGTAACAACCACCGAAACGACGCCGCTGCCATCTATCAAACGCTCTATATAAAAGTGTGTTGGTCACTCCTAAATAGTAGCTCTTTGTCGCTGATAAGTTGCCATCATTGCTTATCTGGAGAAATGACAAAGAAGGATGGGAAAGGAGAATGGCGATGGGCGGTAGTGGAAAGGACAAGGAAGCGCGGAATGGCGAGGAACAATCCCCCACCATCGAAAATGATTATCGATGTATATCCTGTATTTTGAAGTAAGATAAGTAGATAACTAATGATTATCTTACAGTGAAAATTAAAAAAATGATTATAAAAAAAAAATAAGTAATAAAAAGTTAATGTCTTATTCTAAGAAAGAAAAATTAGCGCTTGTTGTTGCTGTTGTTAAAGGTGTTAATGGGATTTCAAAAATTTAAACCCTTCGTTGTTTTGTAAGGGAAGGAAGTCAGCACATTAGGGTGGCAAAATGGACAGACGGACGTTTATGGACCAATCCCATTTAGTCTAATAAATAAGTTGGATAGATTAGTCCTAGTCTATTTAATAAACGGACGGACCAAACCCGTCCATCTAAATAAGCCGGATTTGGACGATTCCGTCCGAATAAGTTTTTTCAAAAAAATAAAAAATATATTTTTTCAAATTTTATCTTACCGCAGCTGGTGGCGCCGCAAGAAATTTCTATTTTTAGCGGCGGCGATGATCCTCCACAAGCCCCACCCACGCCACTATCCTCACCCTCTTCCCATGGAATCTCACTGGAAAACCGCTCTTCATTCCTACCGTAACCACTCCCTCGTATAAAACCTAATCAATAGCCCATTCGTTTAATCTCCAGCTCTAATTTCTTAATTTCCCACCACATCAAAAAGAAAAAATGGCAGTGGTTAATTAATTTATTTCTTTATTTCTTAATTTTTCATCGTTCTCTAAGTAATTGATTAATTAATTTAGAATCGATGATCAGCACATTCAAATTTAATTTGTTGAGCGGAGATGGAGGCGGAGGCGGAGGCGGAGGATGAGGAAGAGGTGAGGCGGCGGAGCCAGAAAATGAAAAAAAAAATGCAGGATGAGATAGAAATGAATGGAGATGAGAGAGAGATGACGAATTATGAAGGTGAGGGATGAGTTTATTAAAATTAAATAATTTATTTAAAAGAGTAAATAATAAATGAATAGAAGGAACCCATTGGGTTTGTCCTGTCTCTCCGCGTGTAAAACGGGATGGGTTTGACCTGTCCCGTTTATTAAATGGGACTAAAATTGTTGTCCATATCCCGTCTAAAATTGGACGGACGGGACGGATATATGGACAATGTCCATATTGCCCACATATCCCCTAGATGATTTATCCAAAGATCTGCGAACGAGCTGATATTAGACTACCCTTTTTCCAACTCAATTGTGCGTGGGACATACGAGTAAACGGTGCCATTTGTGAAAACGTTGCCGATTTGATCCTTTTTAACTATTTTTTAAAGAAAAATATTGAATATATTATTAATTATCATTATAATATTAAACTTCATAAACAATAATTATATTTACTTATATACAAAAAATGGTTTGTAAAATCTAAACAAATATTATAATTTAAATATCATTGATAACTAGATTAGAGCTAAGGTAAGAAGCATAGATAAGATTAAAAAAATAGCATAATTAAGAATATATAATACATACTTTAATATAATAAATCATGAAATTTTAAAATACAATACGCCTAAGAATTTAAAAAAACTTATTAATATATACAAATGCATTGGGTACGTTTAAAATGTATTGGAGTATTTGATACGCATCGCGAGTAAGTATTATAATATTGAATAATTTACTAGCCTAATACATAAGATTTTTCAAGTATTTTTTCATTATAGGATAAGAGGATTAGGTTTAGAGCTTCAAATTTTGTTGACATTGTTCTTTCTTACATGGTTTCATCGCACAAGTATAAATATTAATACATTACCAATTCAGTAATTTCATGACATTGTTATTTCTTACAACAATATAATTATTTTCTTATTATATAAAATATTGAACAATGAATATATATCCACAATATTATTTAATAACACTAATATTAAAATAATGATTAATGACAATATTACTATTATATGTTTGGTATTTTTAACAACTAATAATGACCTAAATTTATATGTATAGTTAATTGATGATATGAATAAGATTATAAGAACCGAATTTGATCGGGTGAAAGGTTTAAGGATTAATGTAATATAGTATTAATTTCATATACAAATATAAATAAATTATTAATTGTGATAGTGCAGGAAAGTTGTTGGTCTGGTGGTAAACTAATGGTTACCTTACTAAAAAGAGATGACCTCGACACCTATGCTCCCCTCCCTCAATGCCTTTTATTTTGCCGCTCCTTGCTCCATAATTGACCTTCCAACCCTATAACAACCACCACTCGCTCGCGCACTTTTGGTGACATCCAGTAATAGAAAGAAGGTCAGAAGCGCCACCGTCAATTACAATCAAGACAACATAAAGAGGAGGACACGTTATATTTACTTGATTTTTCAAACTAGACTTTTGTGAATGAGTTGTTGAGTTGCTGGTAAAATTAAGGATAGTGTTAAGATCCTTGGATGTTGAATTTGTAAGGAACTAGTCTCGATTGCGGATGATTCGGATAATAAAGGATTATGGCGTTCTTGATGAAATTAAAAAACCAGGTATTTTGGAATGAATTTAGGAGATAGGCGCAGCGGGGGAATTATGTTAGGAATATGGAGGAATGTTAGAGGGGTTCGTGGAAAAGAATGAAATTTTGATTCAAGATTAATGGTTCTTGAATTAGGAATTTTAGACGTGAAAGATGAAAAATTAAATGGGCAAGTAAATTTGAGAAAACCCTCTCGTTAACTAGAACGAGCAACCTTTCTATATGAATATACTTGAAAGATCGAACTCAAACTGGCAATGAAAATGCTAGTTTAAGACCGAAAGTTTACAAGAAATTTAGGGAAAGAAAGAAATTACGAGAGTAGGAAATTACAAGATAATTTAAACTAAAAATTGGCTTAAAGCATGAGAAATATCAATCATCAAAAAACGAGTTTTAAAGGGGAATGAAGGCATCTATTTATAGCTTGAAATTCCAAGCTTTGAAAATGCTATTTTACCAGATTGCGTGGATTGATAGGGCACCGTTTGCGTGCTGGCCGCTTGGGAGAATGCCATCTGGGCGCCATTGGTCCTTGGGCTTTGGGTGAGCCTCTTCGCGGCGTAAATGTTGGAGCATACATGCCACGAGATTTTGGCGTTGGCTTCGAGTACGCGATGCGATCGGAGCAATCGTATCATCCCCTTCCCCTTCGAGTGGATTCGACCTCGAATCCAAAGATTGCACGTCCTCGGGGTCCTCTTCATCTGAATCCTCTACAAAGTAGGGAGATAAATCAGTAATGTTGAACGTAGTAGAGGAAACAGCAAAAGATTTAGGAATGTCTAAAACATAAAGCATTATCGTTAATCTTATTAACAATAAGGAAAGGACCAGCCCCTGTATGGCTCAATTTAGACTTCCTAAGGTGAGGGAATCGCTCCTTGCGAAGATGCAACCAAACCCAATCTCCAACTTTAAAGGATTTGGTTCGTTTGACAGCATTGCGCTTTGTCTCGAGTTTGGCGTTCACGTTTTCCATCCTTTGTTTGGCTTTAGCATGTAGCTCTTTCACTTTAGTCGCTCGTTCTTCCCCATCTAAACTGGATACATGAGAAACAGGTAAAGGGAGTAAGTCTATGGGGGTGATTGGGTTGAACCCATAGACGAGCTCAAATGGAGAATATGAAGTGGCAGAATGCATGACACGATTATATGCAAACTCAACAAAGGGAAGACATTGATCCCAATTCTTAGAATATTTTGGTACCATGATTCGAAGCAAGTTACCAAGAGTTCAATTGACTACCTCCGTCTGGCCATCCGTTTGGGGGTGGTAGGATGTGGAAAATAGGAGCTTGGTCCCCAACTTGGCCCATAGGATACGCCAAAAATGACTACAAAATTTTGAGTCTTGATCACTCACAATTGTACGTGGCATGCCGTGGAGGCGAACAACCTCTCGAAAAAATAGGTTAGCTACATGAGAAGCATCAGCAGTGGATTTGCAAGGAATAAAATGTGCCATCTTAGAAAGTCGATCAACAACAATAAAGATAGCATCTTTCCCATTACTGGTTTTGGGCAATCCTAGTACAAAATCCATAGAAATATCACACCACGGGTACGAAGCAACAGGCAATGGCATGTATCGACTATGATTGTGAGATGTAGACTTAGCATGATGGCAATCAATGAATGCATTAACAATTCGATTTATCATATGACGTATGTGCGACCAATAAAAATGTTCTGTTAAAGTACTCAAAGTTTTGTTAATACCGAAGTGACTGCTAAGTCCACCACCGTGAGCCTCTTTAATGAAGAGCTCACGCATGCTACATTTGGGCACACATAATCGACCTTTACAAAATAGGAATCCATCATGCAAAGAATAATTTTCAAAAGGTCCATTCAAGCATACAACATACGCTACATGAAAATCATCATCATTTTCATACAGTTCAATGATATGCGAAAATCCCAATAATTTAGATTGCAAAGAAGTAATAAGTGCATACCTTCGGGTGATGCATTCCTTGTAGGCTAGAACGCTCTTCTTAGATCGTTGTCCAGCGACGTGGGTTTCAATGCGGAAAATAACTCAAAGAAGACGTGTGAATCTCCAAGGTAAGGTGTCCTTTGCACTCCACGCAGAATCCCTTGAGGTTCTTGTGTCAAACCTTTGAATCTCCAAGGTAAGGTATCCTTGGCACTCCAAAGAACGGATGACTCAATGAAAGGTGCTTTCAAGTTTTACTTGACAAGCTAATCGAGTGCACGAAACTCAATTAGATGCAAGGTTCATCAAGAACGAGTGGATGAAAATCCAAACAATTTGTTTTCACTTATCAAAAATAGTCTAGCCGAATTACAAAGTGGGTGGCTCCTTTTTAAGGATGCGTTAAACCCTAATTCCAAAATGGAAATTAGTTTAGTTCCTAATAATGGAATTAAAACAAAAAGGCAACAAGCCAAACTTCCATAAAGGTTTTGAAACCCTAAAACAGCTTAAATAAAATCAGAGATAAAAGATAGATGTGCAGGTGATTGCATTGCATTTCATCATGTTTTATTGTCCATTTTCTAGTTAATTTGGACAGTAATTCTACTGATGTTACCTTTTATTTCCCACATTTGATCAGGTCTGGTTTGGAGGCAGAATGAGAAGAATTCATGAAGTTTAGAGCTGAAGCTGTTTATTCAAGTCTAGGCCTGGATCTTGGCCTAGACAAGGTCGTATCTGACGCAGTACGCTTACCAGAATCGTCTTGGCCTAGACTTCGGCCAAGACTCCTTCGCGATCAGACTGCAGCTTGGAGCGATTGAAGTATTTTTGGAGATGGACTCTCACAGCTGGCACGTAGCAGCTGTCCAGCAATTTTAGAGGGATCTGAAGACAATCTTAAGTAGAATCCCGATTGGGATCTCCCTCTTTTATTTAATTATGATTTAGTTTCCATTTTAAGAACAATTAATTGTAATAATCTTTTAGGAGATTATTTAGGAGATTGAGTTGGAGAAGGACAGAGGAGTTTTAGCTTTCTTATAGCTGATCTCGTCCTCCCCTTCTCTCTCTCTCTCTCTCCGCTCTCTTTTCTTCTTCCACCACTTTTATACTATTTGCTCCGGATTTAATTCTAAAAATCTCGGATTTAATTATATTTATGCAAGTTAATTTCTTTATCTTTTATCCATGAGTATGAGTAACTAAGAACCCCATTCTTGGTAAGGGTGATGAGCTGAAGTTCTTAATGCAATCGTGAGACACAATCCGTTCTTCACAATCTCTTTCTTTGTATTTATTTATTCTTGAACTTAATCCATCGCTTACTCACTAGAGACAAGGTTTGATCATCCTTGTTCTCTAGGAGAGAAGAGTTGTAACCAGTCTAGAAGGAGAGGGAGTACCCGCCGGCTAGACGGAGTAGGTGACTAGTCTCGAGCAGACTAGAAGAATAGGTAAAATAGGTAGAGACCAGATTGACAACCTAGGAACTTAGCCTAGGTACTGTCTTCCCCTATGCCATTGAAGAGGTGAGCAACCATTCAAGACAGCAGTCAAACGGATAAACCCTTTAACCAGCAAGGTGTCCCTTGGCTAGGATTATCAGGAGAGGGAGTACCCGCCAGGTAGTTTGAAGAGGAGGGAAGATAGGAGGGAAAAGGAGTTCCTCCCCTCTATAGCAGTACTATGAAGAAGAGATGAGCATACTTCAGTCAATGATCGATGCATAAGAACACAAGCTCACCCATCGCCCTTACCTGGAATTCCGTATCACAAGACTTTTTCCCAATCTAGCCCGCAGTCTTGGCCTAGACTCTGCCCAAGACTGTTTTGAATTATTTTATTTCTTTCTGTTTTTTTGTCTTTATTTTCAGATTCAACCAACCAAATTCAGTGACGAGGAAGTCAACCAAGAACTACAATTCCCTAGAAGTCTCTGTGGACCGACCCTCTTACCGCAATCTACAAACTCTTGTAGACAGTGATAAGTTGTATCTCTACCCCCATTTCCATACTTATTTCACTCTTATATTTGACGTATTCGACGCGCGGTCAAATTTTGGCGCCGTTGCCGGGGACCTCTAACGGTATTTGTAGTTTTTGTTTTATTATTATTTTATGACAGTTGATGACCAGGTCCTCAAGTAGAGAACAAGATTTGTTACCCATCAATCCCAATCTCACTAGGACCGAAGCACAGCTAAGGAGGCAAGCTCGACTAAGGGCAGCCCAAGAAGAAAGCGGATCGGAAGGTTCTAATTCCGGATCAGAATATAGTCTAGACCACGGTCTTGGCCTAGATTCAGACCAAGACATGGCGGACCAGCAACCAGAACCGACAATGAGGGAGCTGAATAAAACATCTGAGCAGGAGACCTTTTCCTGCATCAATCTCCCTCCATTGGCCAATGATTGGTCCATAAAGACTAACATGGTGGCCAACCTCCCCAAGTTTTACGGCCATTCCAACGAGAATCCATTCAAGCACTTAAGAAACTTACATGTTCAGTGCGACATCATGAAACCCACTACGGTAACCATGGAGAGGGCGAAGCTGAAGGCCTTTCCAAGCTCTCTAGAAGGGGGAGCTCAGAACTGGTTTTACAGTCTGCCTCATAATACCATCAACACCTGGGCTGAGATGTCCACCATGTTCCTCAACAAGTACTGGAATGCCACGAAGGCTGGCATAGCTAGGAAAGATATGGCCGCTATACAACAAAGAAGCGGAGAAAGCTTCTCTGAGTATCATCAAAGGTTCAGAGATTTGCAAGAAGTCTGCCCCACTCATGGCGTAGCAGACAACACTATGATACAATATTTCTATGATGGGATGATCCCAAGTTGCAAGGAAAAAGTAGATTCAGCCGCAAGTGGAGCATTGCAAGATTTAACAGTCACAAGAGCAAAGATGTTGCTCCAAACGTTGGCAGACAACTGCCAAAATAATACCATTTCGGATAGAAATGCTTCTCCTTCTTCTCTAAATTCGCTCAATGTTGAACAAAAATTAAATGAATTAACCGATATGATTAAAACCATTTCTGTTAACATTTCAGGTCCAATGACTTCGGGAAATCAAGAGCAAACAGCCGGGGTGTGTGGGATATGCCAGCAACAAGACCATCAGACCAACAACTGTTATATGGTCCAGCACCCAGAAGAGATAATTCAGGTCAATGCTGCATATCCACAGAACCAAGGTAGCATGCAAAACTATCCCCAAGGAAGCAACCAATACGCATGGAGATCACACCCAAACTTCAGATGGAGAGAGCCAGTCCCTCCAAATCAGAATCAGAATCAAGGTGTACCCCAGCAGCAACAGCAACCTCCTATCAACTTCCAGCATTTCGTTCCACGACCTCAGAATCAGAATCTTGGCCCGAATCTAGGCCAAGAGCTAGGCCAACCTCCTTTACCTCAACTACCGCCTGCCCCTAGACCTTTGCAGCTTACTGGCCCTTCAGTGGAAGACACGCTCAAGCAGCTGATGGAGCTGCAGAAAAATCACATGCAGTCCACACAGACTAGCTTGGCGGAGCTACAAAAGCAAATCACTCAAATAGCAAATCAAGGAAAATTACCTCCTACTACGGTAAATAATCCAGCCCATAATGTGAGTGCTATAAGTTTGAGGAGTGGAGTGGTGTTGCCAGAAAGGAAAGGAGCGAGGACAGATGAGGAAATGAAGAAAATCGCTTCAGAAGATGTGGAAGAGGATGAGGAAGAAGAAGCTGAACCAGAAGTAGTCTTGACCAAGACTCCGGCCAAGACTACCGTTACAGCAGAACCAGAAAAAGAAGAGATTGTTTCGGGCAAGCCAAAACAGAAGGAGGAGATCATAGAAATTCCTCCACCATTTCCCCCGAGATCTTCAAAAGAAAAAAGACAAGATGAAATGAGGGATTTCATGACTGTTTTTGGAAAAATAGCCGTGAATATTCCAATGTTGGATTTAATTGCAAAAGTCCCTTCTTATGCTAAATTCCTTAAAGAATTGTGCACTAATAAAAATAAAATTGCAGGTGTAGAAAGGATAAATTTATCCAACAACGTTTCAGCAGTACAACAACTCCCGGAGAAGTGCAAGGATCAGGGAACCTTCACAATTCCATGCCAAATAGGGAACAAAATCATTGAGAAAGCCCTTTGTGATTTAGGGGCTGGTATCAATGTAATGTCTCTAAGTGAATTTGAAACCTTGAAAATTGGAACCATGAAGGAGACTGATTTGGTGATACAATTAGCTGATCGAACAATCATCCGACCTAAAGGAGTAGTGACTGATGTCCTGGTAATGGTAAATGATTTTATCTATCCAGTTGATTTTTATATAGTTGAGATGAATGTTCAATTGCCATCTTGTACCACTGACATTTTATTAGGAAGACCTTTCCTAAGAACCTCAAAAGCAAAGATAGATTGCTTCGAAGGAAGCATAATTCTGGAATTTTGTGGAAGGACAATTAAGTTCAGCATTTCAGATGCTTTAAAACACCCAAACGACTTGCATTGTGTTAGTTTTTTGGATATTTTGGATCCAATCACAGAAGAAATAGCTGACATTTATCATAACGATCCCCTTGAGTATGTTTTGACCAGGGGAATTTCCACTCAAACACTGCCAGAGCTAGAGAGCCGCACTGGAGATCAGGAGGAACTCCAACAAATGGTGGACAGTTTGGCCGAACAAGAAGAAGAAGACTTAGTCTTGGCCTCGATCGTGGCCAAGACGCCGGCCAAGACTGCCAACAAAAGAAGAAAAGTAGTTAATTGTCAATATGTGCAATCAACGAGTCCTAAATTCTTACCTTCTGTTGTGCAGGCACCACAGTTAGAATTGAAATCCCTACCAGGTCACTTGAAGTACGCCTATCTAGGCCTAGATGACACACTGCCCGTCATAATTTCAGCCAAGCTATCAAGAGTGGAAGAAGATAAATTGATAGCTGTCTTGAAGGAACACAAGGAGGCGATTGGCTGGACGATGGCAGACATCAAGGGGATATCATCTAACATCTGTACCCACAAAATACATGTGGAAGAGGATAAGAAACCCATTCGGCAACCCCAGAGGAGATTAAACCCTCCTATGATGGAAGTTGTTAAGAAAGAAATAATTAAGTTGTTAGATTCGGGTGTTATTTATCCTATCTCAGATAGTAATTGGGTATCTCCTGTGCAGGTAGTCCCTAAGAAGACTGGAACAACAGTGATCGAAGGAGAAGATGGCGCTCAAAGAACAGCCAGAATTCAAAACGGATGGAGGGTATGTATTGACTACCGAAGGCTGAATCAAGTCACTCGGAAGGACCACTTCCCGCTGCCTTTCATCGATCAAATGGTAGAGAGGCTTACTGGAAAGTCTCACTACTGTTTCCTAGATGGATACTCGGGGTTTCACCAAATCCCCGTTGCTACCGAAGATCAACAAAAGACAACGTTCACTTGTCCATTTGGAACGTTTGCCTATAGGCGCATGCCGTTTGGGCTTTGTAATGCGCCAGCCACCTTTCAAAGGTGCATGGTAAGCATATTTTCTGAGTATGTCGAGAGAAGTATCGAAGTGTTTATGGACGACTTTACCGTGTATGGTAATGACTTCGATCAATGCTTACATAACTTAGAAAATATTTTAAAAAGATGTGTTGATACATGTTTAGTTTTAAACTTTGAAAAGTGCCATTTTATGGTAGACCAAGGGATTGTCCTTGGACATGTAGTCTCTAAGAAAGGCATTGAGGTTGACCAAGCCAAAATTGACATTATCAAGAACTTGCCTAACCCCTCATGCTTGCGTGAGGTTCGTAGTTTTCTTGGTCATGCAGGCTTCTACCGTAGGTTCATTAAGGACTTCTCAAAGGTGGCTGAACCAATGTGCAAGTTACTACAAAAAGAGGTGGAGTTCGACTTCAATGAAGCGTGCAAGAAGTCCTTCGAAGAGCTGAAAGAACGACTGACCAAAGCACCAATCATCCAACCACCAGACTGGAGCTTGCCGTTCGAACTAATGTGCGACGCAAGCGACGCTGCTGTTGGCGCGGTTCTTGGCCAAAAGAAAGGCAAAGACCCCCACGTCATCTACTATGCATCGAAGATGCTAGATGATGCCCAACGGAATTATACCACAACTGAAAAAGAACTCTTCGCAATAGTTTTTGCCCTAGAAAAATTTAGATCTTATTTATTGGGCACTAAAATTATTGTATTTTCAGATCATTCCGCATTGAAATATCTTCTGGTTAAGCATGATGCTAAACCAAGATTAATCCGCTGGATTCTTCTTATGCAGGAGCACAATCTGGAAATTAAGGACAAGAGTGGAAGGGAAAATCTTGTAGCAGATCATCTAAGCCGTTGCCTAGCAAGGGGAGACACAAACGAGATCAAAGCAGAATTTCCAGATGAGAAGCTGTTTTCTGTTGCACTGTCTAACCCGGAGTCTAGGCCTAGACTCCAGCCAAACCCGCGACCATGGTACGCTGAAATAGCGAATTACCTAGCAACAGGTAAACACTATGGTGACATGACTACCTATGAGAAGGTAAAGGTCAAACATGACAGTAAGTATTATGTTTGGGATGATCCATATTTATGGAAGATAGGAACCGATCAATTGCTAAGGAGGTGTGTACCTCAAGATGAAACAAAATCCATACTTGAATTCTGTCATTCCCAAGCATGTGGAGGCCACTTTGGCGCGAGAAGAACAGCCCTAAAAATCTTAGAGGCTGGCTTTTATTGGCCAACAATTTTTCAGGATAGTGCTCTATTTTGTAAAACTTGTTCGGCATGTCAAAAAGTGGGAAACATTAGTTCTCGAAATGAAATGCCTATGAATTTTATTCTTTCTTGTGAAATATTTGATATATGGGGCATAGATTTTATGGGACCTTTCCCTACTTCTTTTGGCAATAGATATATTATTCTAGCTGTGGATTATGTATCAAAATGGATAGAGGCGAAAGCCACTAAAAATGATGATGCTAGGACTGTTATTTCCTTTATTAAAACTAATATCTTAAACAGATTTGGGATTCCTCGAGGGATCATTAGTGATCGAGGAACCCACTTCTGCAACAAGATTTTAACTTCTCTTTTCAGGAAATATGGCATCACACATAGGGTATCCACAGCCTATCACCCTCAAACAAACGGCCAAGCCGAGGTGTCAAATAGAGAGGTGAAGTCAGTCTTGGCCAAGACAGTAGGCCTAGACAGACGCGATTGGAGCCAGCGTTTAGATGACGCGTTGTGGGCCTGTAGAACGGCTTACAAAGGACCAATCGGGATGACACCGTACAAGCTAGTTTACGGGAAGACATGTCACTTGCCAGTAGGATTGCAACACAAGGCGTATTGGGCAATACGAAAATGCAACCTAAGTTATGATGAGGCTGGCCAAGACAGAAAATTACAACTCCACGAGCTAGAGGAGTTGAGAGACCTAGCCTACGACAATCAGTTGATTGTCAAGGTCAGAATGAAAGCTTACCACGACAAGAGAATTATTGGAAAGCCCCTCCACACAGGGGAGAAAGTTCTTCTTTACAATTCCCGTTTTAAACTATTTCCTGGAAAATTACAAACTCGTTGGGAAGGCCCCTTTGTTATTACTAACGTTTACCCACATGGTGCAGTAGATATTAGGAATGAGAAAACAGGTGCCGAGCTCAAGGTGAACGGGCAGAGATTAAAGCCGTTCTTTGAGAATTTTCAGGAAGAAAAAGTTTCCGAAAAGGTGGACGAGCCACCTCAAAACAACTGAAAAAAAATTTGAGAGTCAAGCCTAGGACTTAAAATAAGGGCGCTGCAAGGGAGGCAACCCTTGTGTCTTTTAGAATTTTAGGATGTAAATATTTTTTTTTTATTATCACATTTTATTTCTGGGTATTTTTCGTTTTTGTGCAGGAAATTAAGTGTGGGGAAATTGAAGTAGTCTCGGCCGAGATCTTGGCCAAGAGTGAGAGCTAGACTACCTAGCGTGTGAAGAGCTCCTCTTAAATAGTGGGACACGTGTCAGCTCTGCCAAATTAATTCATTCAATTGCTTTTGGAACGGACAGCTCCAAAATTCAATTAAATTGAATTAATTAGGCAGCGTGGGAATTAAAACCACCACCTCTGCATATTCTCTCCCACTCTGACACGGTCTTCTCACATCCACTACAAATTAAACCGCTCCCACCTGAGCTAAAAGCATAAAACCTTTCTTCTTCTTCTTCCCCAATCAAAATCGCACAGTACCCAAAGAACCCCAACATCCGAAAATCCTTTCATCTTGTTCTCCATCTCCAACAATGACTGCACCCAGCCGTCCTTCGCCTTCAACCGTCCCTGAGGAGAGTGACGACCTCCGCGGAGCTGCACCGACTGGAATGCCGACAAACTCCACCGCCGCTGCGCGTCGTCTGCTTCAGGCGCTAGAAGATGAGGACTCCATGTCCTCCGAAGATGACTTACCCGAGGAGTCAGAGGAGAGTGTCCAAGGGGGCGACCGAGCTGTTGTCGTGTCCGATGAGGATTCTGATGAGGTTCCTCTTGCGAAGAGGGTGAAGACCTCTGCTCCGGCGGCGACGGGAGACAGAGCTAGCCGCCACCAGAGCAGGCTACTGAAGAAAATGGCAGGTACCAGAGCATCTAACCCGACTCCGACAACCGCTAGAAAGAAATCCACTCCTGCCACTGCCGCCGCCGCTACTTTTACCACACCACCACCGCCACCTCCGGCGAAGAGAAATCCAGCCACTGCGCGGACCAAAAATTCCGGCCGAGTCAAGCAGGTGGCTCACAAAAAGACACCGACCAAAAAGCCGGTGAAAACCCCAATTGTAGCTCAGTCTCCACCTCCACCAAAGACCACTGCCGCTCCTTCCACTGCCAAGAGCAAAGGGAAACAGAAGGTGGTCCTGGAGGATTCTAATGAGGACGATGAAAACGATTTAGTCTTGGCCAAAACTTCGGCCAAGACTCCTAAGGTACGATCTCTTCCTCCTTTGCACACACTCAAAGGCTGGTTAACATTTGATACCCCTGACCATAAATTTAAGTTGCGTAATATGCATGCCTGTGACATTCCTGCTTATGCTCGTTTGGAGTTTGATTTCTTGGATGAGATGGCTTTAGGGAATAAAATTAGGGAATATGTGTATGCTCTTGGTTGGGTACCTTTTATGTCTCTTGAGTGTGATGCTTATGTTGAGTTGTGTCTTGAGTTTCACACAACCTTTTGGTTTGATGAACCTGCCTTGTATGTGAGGGGTAGAGACAAACCTGATTTTGCAGCCCCCGAAATAGTTAATTTTAGGTTGTGTGACAAATGGAGTCACTTGTCTGTGAATGAATTTAATGCTTTGCTTGGATTTGCCCACAGTGATGAGGCTATATTTGATTATCCCACTGATTGGGATAATAATGTAGCTTTTAGGGAAATTACGGGTGACCAAAATGCAAAATTTGATAGGAATTCTAAGGCACACGCCATACTAAACCCTGCGCTTAGAATGCTCCATAGGGTCTTGTCTATCAACCTCTCGGGGAAGACAAAAGTCTCTGGAAATTTAGCCAAGTCTGAATTGTTTCTGTTGTGGTGCATTTTGCACGAGAAAAAGGTCAACTTAGGCTTGTATTTGGTTGAAGTATTGCATGCCCGTGAATCCAAAACAAAACTGATCTTTGGTTCTTTGATAACTTGGCTTGCTATGCAAACTGCTAGTATAGATCCTGCTGCTTCTGATTTACATTCATGGTGTTCCCCGAAAATCCTTGGTTTTAGATCCTTCGACCAAATGGGACATTTCCATTTGGAAGGAGAGTTTGTTGCATGTAATACAGGATTCACGCTGGTCCAGGACCACATTTTCTCGAAGAATAATGGAGGGCAGTACAAACTTCGGCCCATTATCATTCCAGGAGAAGAAGCAGAGGGCAATCTTGCCCAGGATCTAGGCCAAGACGCTGGCCAAGACACCCCCATTCCTGATGCTGCAGCTGATCTAGGCCAAGAAGCCCGTCAAGATCCTCCTCCCAGTAGCACCAGTGAGCCCCCAGCATGGGCCAGGGAATTCCAAGCAAGACAGCTGCTTATTCTTGAGCAGCAGAAAATGATCCTGGAACGTCTAGGCCAAGACAAGAGTCAAGACCAGCCCGCAACCAGCAGTGCAGAAGTGGCGCCTCAATGGGCATAATGCCTTAACGATAGGCAGGACGTTCTCCTGGAGCAGCTCAAGCTCACGAGGACAAATGTCCTCCACGTGTACCAGCACCTCCAGGCCCACTTCAAACTCCTCAAAGACCTTTACGACAATCTGAGCTCAGACTCCGAGTCATCCGATGAGGAGGAAGCACCAGAACCATCATTACAGCCAGCAAAGTCACCACACCCTTCAATGCCTCCTCCAGCTCCGAGAGATCCAAAGCCGAAGGACTCTCCTGCCTCTGATCTAGGCCAAGCCTCTGGCCAAGATCCCAAGACCCAAGCAACATGAGTTGCTTCTGCCCCCAGGTCGTACTTTTCCTTTCTTTTACTTCTCTGTTTAGTTTTTCTTTTGTTTCTCTCCACACAATGAGGACATTGTGTCTTTTAAGTGTGGGGAGGGTGTTAAATATGTCTTGTGTTTTTGTGAATATTGAATGTTTGTTTGTGTGCCATGTGTCTGTTTTTGGGAGTCAATTAGTGTGTTTTAAATTTTTAATTTTTAAGTCAATATGTCCAGTATAGAGTCAGTCATTGCATGATTTTTATTTGCACTTTTATGCATGTTTTGAATCTGTATTGTTGTGACATCCGAATCCCTTTTTCTTGCTTAGATTGTTTAGTCTTTTGGTGGGATTGCACGTAGACACTTGCTAGGGAATACAATGCTTTAGTAACAGGGATGCACATGAGCGTAAATGATCAATGCCTAAGGGGCATTTAATCTGTTGTTTCCCGAACATTAGTCATCCATATGGTCGTAAGGACACCTAGCTAGGACCTTTATTTCTATTAGGGTGATGAGGTTTGCTGCCGGATTTGAGTGTGTCGATCTATTTGTTTGTAGTGTGAGACAAATAAGGTGTCGGAATGTCATAGGACAGACATAGCAAAGGTGGAAGTCCCTGCTGAAAAGGACAAGCTCTGTCTATGTATTAACGTGTCTATAAAACAGAAAATATATCACAGAAAAGGCGCATGATTTTTTCAGAAAAATTTTTTTTGCTAAGACACAAAAGAAAATAAAAGAAGAAATATTTCTGTCAAAGTGATTTAAATGGCACCGGTCTTTAGACACTTTTGAATAGACGACACTCGGGGGGGACTTAAATCCTTGGTGAACCTTGTTGCCCTAAACTTTATCCATCTAGTCTAGTAGGGTGTCTCGATACCATGTGGAAGGTGTACGTTTGGGGTATTGATCATTCCTTGTTAGTCTAGCATTGGGTACTCTAGTTTAGTGTCTTGGCAGATCCAGTAGAGGGGTAAGCAATCTGAAAATAAGAAAGTCGAGGGGGTTTAGGATGTCTGTTCTGTTTTGATGTGTTTTTAATTTTTGTTGAGTCCTTGAGTCTGTATGCTTGGGGGCAAGCATTGTTTAAGTGTGGGGAGTTTGATTGCATTGCATTTCATCATGTTTTATTGTCCATTTTCTAGTTAATTTGGACAGTAATTCTACTGATGTTACCTTTTATTTCCCACATTTGATCAGGTCTGGTTTGGAGGCAGAATGAGAAGAATTCATGAAGTTTAGAGCTGAAGCTGTTTATTCAAGTCTAGGCCTGGATCTTGGCCTAGACAAGGTCGTATCTGACGCAGTACGCTTACCAGAATCGTCTTGGCCTAGACTTCGGCCAAGACTCCTTCGCGATCAGACTGCAGCTTGGAGCGATTGAAGTATTTTTGGAGATGGACTCTCACAGCTGGCACGTAGCAGCTGTCCAGCAATTTTAGAGGGATCTGAAGACAATCTTAAGTAGAATCCCGATTGGGATCTCCCTCTTTTATTTAATTATGATTTAGTTTCCATTTTAAGAACAATTAATTGTAATAATCTTTTAGGAGATTATTTAGGAGATTGAGTTGGAGAAGGACAGAGGAGTTTTAGCTTTCTTATAGCTGATCTCGTCCTCCCCTTCTCTCTCTCTCTCTCTCCGCTCTCTTTTCTTCTTCCACCACTTTTATACTATTTGCTCCGGATTTAATTCTAAAAATCTCGGATTTAATTATATTTATGCAAGTTAATTTCTTTATCTTTTATCCATGAGTATGAGTAACTAAGAACCCCATTCTTGGTAAGGGTGATGAGCTGAAGTTCTTAATGCAATCGTGAGACACAATCCGTTCTTCACAATCTCTTTCTTTGTATTTATTTATTCTTGAACTTAATCCATCGCTTACTCACTAGAGACAAGGTTTGATCATCCTTGTTCTCTAGGAGAGAAGAGTTGTAACCAGTCTAGAAGGAGAGGGAGTACCCGCCGGCTAGACGGAGTAGGTGACTAGTCTCGAGCAGACTAGAAGAATAGGTAAAATAGGTAGAGACCAGATTGACAACCTAGGAACTTAGCCTAGGTACTGTCTTCCCCTATGCCATTGAAGAGGTGAGCAACCATTCAAGACAGCAGTCAAACGGATAAACCCTTTAACCAGCAAGGTGTCCCTTGGCTAGGATTATCAGGAGAGGGAGTACCCGCCAGGTAGTTTGAAGAGGAGGGAAGATAGGAGGGAAAAGGAGTTCCTCCCCTCTATAGCAGTACTATGAAGAAGAGATGAGCATACTTCAGTCAATGATCGATGCATAAGAACACAAGCTCACCCATCGCCCTTACCTGGAATTCCGTATCACAAGACTTTTTCCCAATCTAGCCCGCAGTCTTGGCCTAGACTCTGCCCAAGACTGTTTTGAATTATTTTATTTCTTTCTGTTTTTTTGTCTTTATTTTCAGATTCAACCAACCAAATTCAGTGACGAGGAAGTCAACCAAGAACTACAATTCCCTAGAAGTCTCTGTGGACCGACCCTCTTACCGCAATCTACAAACTCTTGTAGACAGTGATAAGTTGTATCTCTACCCCCATTTCCATACTTATTTCACTCTTATATTTGACGTGTTCGACGCGCGGTCAGCAGGCGCCGCCGTTTTGGTCAATATGGCCAAGTGGCTTGGCTTGCGGGGTCCGCCGGTCATGTCTTAAGGAAACAAGGCGTTTTCCTTATTCCCTCGAGCGTTCCCAATGAAACTTGGACGGAAACTTCCTAACACATAGACGAAGTACTGGGCTGAGTCTTGTGCGAGGAAAAATGCTCCGATCTTCAAAAAGCTCGGCGATGGCTTTCGCAGTCACATGTGATCTTGTGATTTGGGCGTTCTCCCAAATCCTACGAGCGTTTCTCCTGATTTTTAGCATGGACTTCTCTCTTGTATTATAAATGATGCTGGCCAAGTAAAAAATAATAGAAGGGCCCTGATGGATCTAAAGGTCCGAGGTGGCCACACATGGCCGATCAGCGGGCGTAGACGCTGCGCGGATGAGGGTCACGAGGCGCGCCTAGTGCGCATGCAGGCTGGCTTCCTCTGAGGCTGCCTCTGCCTTTAGCTCCTTGTGGATGAGGCTGCTTAGCCTCCCTGCAATTCGGGCCCTGGAGCGGGTGATCGGGCCCGTGGGCAGCAATGGGAGGCTCGCGGCTGCGGCACTAGGGTTGGGGCTCGCGGTTGCGGCACTAGGGTTAGGGTTGGCTCTGCTAGGGATCGTATCATCCCCTCCATCTTGAGAAGGATTCGTCCTCGAATCTAGATCAGCAACATCCTCATCACCTGCATCAAACAACCTTAAGTCAAAAATATTAAAGGTTCAATGAACCGAACTATACTCACTCGGAAGGTCTAGGCGTTAAGCGTTGTTGTTGATTTTCTCAACAATCTAAAATGGCCCATCTCCTCATGGAGCTAATTTTCCACGTCTCTTCGTTGGAAATCTCTCACGTCTGAGGTGCAGCCACACCCAATCGCCAACTTGGAAGGACACGGTCTTGCGGCCTTCGTTGCGTGATCGTCACTCAAATATACTAATATTTTCCTGGTGCCTAGGTGCACAAATTAATGTGTACAGAGCAAGACAGGGTCGAACCACAGAGATTGAAGGAATAAAACGTTAATAAAGATGTATGACAAGGCAATATGCAATAGATCGAAACCAAGTAACACTACGGGGGGGGGGGGGGGGGGAGGTTCTGTTGATTAATGAATTAATCAACGCAGAGTATGGGAGCTAACAAAATAGAATTGTAAAGTACTCCCTCCGTTCTTTTTTACTTGACACTTTAGAATAGTATAAAACAGTAAGCCGTTGATTTACGGACTTATTTTATTCCTCATTGTTTCATTTTTTTCTTCTAATTTTCACTTGAATTACCACACCATCATCAAATTGGGTTGATTCAAAAAAATTTTTTTTATCATTTGCACAAAATATATGCTTCGAAAAAGATAAAATGACAAATACTCCAAATAGTAACAATCCGCAGCAAAGTGACAAATAAAAAAGACCGGAGGGACTAATTATCTAGGGCACGAAAATAAGATGTAATCCAGGGCAAGAAATATAAATAGATCGAGGACCAGAAAAGTAATAAAAGAGATATTAACCAGATAGGAAGAGATCTTAGCAAAAGGTGTTCCCTTGGGTTGTTTTCTAGGTTGGCTAGTCATCCGCACAGAGATATTCTAGACTCAGGTACAGACTTGCTATAGGGGCTGCGTTTCCACGCCGCATCCCCTACTTACCTTTTTAGATAAAATTCACCCGCCGTTTCCATATATGAGGTGACCTTGACGCTCCGCCATCCTCCCAGGCACGAATGCGGGGAGGCCAAACTCAGAACGCCCATGAAGGGGAGGTAAGATAGATTTAGGGCGCGATAGCTCGGCTTGTCAGACCCGTATCCCATACCCTAGATAACTATTTACCCCTAGACAGAGGTCTCTCACACTACCTCCGCTAGGTGTCTACTACTATTCCAGGGCTTCGCATCAAGGTCTTGACAACGTTCTGTCTTCCAGGCCTTGAAGCTGGAATTCCTCAGAAATGCTCCAAAATTGCTTCTTTTCGATCTTTTCCCTCTTTTGACGCTAATCTGCAAATAAGATTGGAATAGGGGTCAAATAGCAAGTTCAAGCCCCCGAAAGGGCTAGAAAAGAGGGTAAAATTAAGACCATGAAACCTGGATGGATCCCTTGGCTGAGAAAAAGGCGAAGTGGCAAGGCAGCTTTCACTGAGGGCACGTTGATGATTCGGGGGCTAGACAAAGATCTTCTTTCGAGGGCTGGAGAACATTCTTGTTAAGGCTTTGGATGCGGATGCTTTTCTTGGAAGTTCAGTACCCTTCTTCTTTTATTTTGAAATTTAAATGTTTTTTTTTAAAGGGAGGGGGCACGAACCATCTACAAAACCTTGATTCTGCCGGGGCATGAAACTTTTTAATTTGGCGCTTGCCCTTGATCTGCTTCCAGCATCGATGGTGACTTCTTTTTCGTTTCCCCACACTTGAACTTGTCTGTGCGTTCTTTGGGTGTCTAGCCCTCGACGTTACCCTCAATAATCGCTACCTCACCTGCCAAGGAAAAAGATCAAGAAAATATAAATGGTCAGGAAAGAATATGAAAAGAAGGGGAATGTCGGGGGCTCGAAAAGAAAAGAGAGAGAGAGGGAGAAGAGAAAGAAAAAGACATTGATGCGAAGTTTTCCATCATATCTAAGCTTTCCCATGTCTAACAGTGACTATTCCGCGAGATATTATGCAAACCTAAACCGTGCCTAGCTAAGCATTTTCACTCTAGAATAAAAGGGCATGAAGCTACAAAAAAATGCTCACGGGATCAACTTGTGACTACTGGTGTCTAGGGCAAGATTGGATATAAGGGCTAGCAGGTCTGAAAATGCATGTTCAGGTGCGGATGCAATGAATGCCATGCTTCTCCTATGCATCAAAAGTTAAAAATGCATGCCAAAAAATGTAGGTTTGAAAACTGGCAGTGGGAAAATTTCCTAGCAAGGCTAAAAATAAAAGTCCAAAAAATATACAATCATGCAACAAACGTGAAAATAAACACGCAATCATGCAGGCAAAGTGCATAAATAATTCCCTCCCCACACTTAGGCAGCGCATTGTCCTCAATGCGGGGAGAGCATGCAAAAGTAGTTCAAGAAAAATAAGGACAGTACAACCGAAATAAAAGAAAGCATTAAAATTGTTCAGTGCCATTTTGGGGGCTAGAGAAATGGAATTGTTCGGGGGGGGGGGGGGTCACTGGGGTGGCAAATTGCGCCGGGCAACTTCAGCCGTCAAAGCCTGAAGTTCCCGCAGAATGGCCTGGAGGATTCGGGCCTGAGTGGGGTCATAGACAAGGAGGGGAATCGGGGGCTGGCTTGATGCTGACGCATTCTGGGCTTGACAAGTCATCTCGGTTTGGGGCGCTTGCTTTTCGAGGGGTGGGGGGATCGAAGTGGAATGATGATTCGAGAGGTCTGGATAGTCAAAGTTTCTACCGTTCTTGATCCCGTAAACCTTCTCTGCTGCGGAGGCACAACCTGGATAGAAACTCACTACACCTCGTGAGATACATAAATGACCCATGACATCCAAGGTTCGGATATCCAAGTCCTTGAATGTCAGGGGCTCAGAAAGATTACTAGCATACAGGTTAATTTCATGCATTTTCACAGCAAGCAAAGAGATAAGCGACCCAAAAATAGGTCCACGGTTACTATTCAGCACATGCAAAACACTCGAAGCTACCCAAAAGCCAAGATTAACCCTACGTTTGTGTTTCATGCACCATAAAAAGAAAAGCTCCTGCACAGATATCTGTCCGGAGGAACCAAATCGCGCCGAATAGGTAAGAGCCAGATATATGTGCAGGATACGCAAAACAGGATCGATGATTTCATGGGCTTTACTACCCTTAGGGTCACACTTAGCATCCGGCTTATTAGTGAGGTCACGGAAAGCAGCATTAGCATAAAAACAGAAGGTATAACAGTCAAAGCATTCTTATACAGAGGAGTATTCAATTCAGCATCCGTGACAAATACTAACCAGCAATTGAATTTCCCAAGGGTCAGATGTTCCCACTTGTTAGCTAACCTAAAGTTTATGAGACTAGGGGTAGAAGAGTTCGGACCAACCTTGCCCTTGGGCCTAAAAGTACCATCCACCCAGAACGTCGTGAAGAACTCAATGGAAAGCTCAATAAAGGTTGGGTGTTCCAGATAGAACAGAGATTCCCAACCAATATTGGCTACATACTCCCTGACCTTAGACTCAATACCCATTTTAGCAAGAAAATCAAAATCTAGGCGCGCACAGGAGCTAACGCCCTTGGAATTCAGCATATTCAACTTATCTAGGGACGACTTATCATTAAACACTATCCATTCATGAGGCGAGGAAAGGTCAGAAGTCACCTACTAGGAGTTGGATCTGGGAACAGAGGAAGGTGCTGGAGTCTCGGCCTCGACATCATCGTCCGTTTTGGGGGCTCGATGCTTCTTGGAGGTCGAGGGCTTGCCTGTGCTGGAGGATGAAAGTTTCCTCTTCTGGCCCACTGGTGTTTCAACCACAGCCAGCTGCTCCGCTTTGGCCGGAGCCTTGGACGCTCCTTTTTTAGCCGCCGACTTTGCAGCGGCTGCTTTTTGCTTCTTCTCTGCCTCCTCCGCAGCTTTCTGGGCCTCGAGATCTTCTTCTTCCTCATCTGCTTCATTGCCTTCGGCCTCTCCACTTTCTTCAGTGCCCTCCTCCATGGCCTCGACATCATCTTGCTCTTGGTCATGAACAGGCTCAGTCTGCTCCTCCATGGCCTCGACTTCTTCATCTGATACCAGGATGTCCTTGAGGACTTCCTCAATAGTTAGGGCAGGCTCGGGGGCTAGAAAATGGTCGAGAGCTGAGTCAAGGGGGAGCTGTTTGGTGGATGGAGAGGGTTTTTTAGACTTAGATTTGGCTGTGGACTTGGCAGTGAATGATCCTGGGGGGAGTTTCACCACCCGACCACATCTGGTAGTAGTCAAGGTAGGAGGAATAGAGCCGGTAACTTCTAGGTCGTTGTCCACCGGTGTGAACTCTCGGACTTGCTCTGCGGTCGTCGGTGAGACAGCTGCAGGAGAGGGAATGGGAGGAGGGTGGACAGATGGTGGTGTAGCCATTTTATATGAGGCCGAGTTAGGGGTAGCGGATTGAGATCTAGATTTGGAAGGAACGGGGCTGGAAGGGTCCACTAGATTGGGTCCAGAAATGTTCTTTCGAATGGGTCTTTTTGTTTTTGGTGTCATTGATGATGAGTGGAAGAAGAGAGATAGTGGTAATGGAGATGGAGGTGGGAGTACAGAGAAGAGAGGGTTGCGTGTTTGGTGAAAGAGAGATGAGAGTGATGTGTTTGAAAGTGATGTGATTGAAGATGAAATAGGAGCCTGCGAGAGAGAGTTGTAGCCACAGCTGGCATTTAATATACTATCCTTACCATCCCAAGATTTAGGTAATCCTACAATGAAGTCCATGGATAGATCGGTCCACGGTTGGGAAGGTGCGGGCAGTGGCGTAAATTCACCATCACTAGCTAACCGAGATTTTGCCCTTTGGCAAATTAAGCATCTAGCAATAACATACACAACATCACGTTTCATCTTAGGCCAATAAAAGTGTGATTTAAGCATGCGATAGGTTTTATTAATGCCAACGTGGCCCATAAGTCCACCACAATGTGATTCATGCACAAGTAATTCACGCAAGGAACATCTAGGAATACAAAGGCGTTTGCGCCGAAAAAGATAGTTATCATGCGTAAAGAATTTCACGTCAGCCATGGAATCACAAGTCTTATAAATCTCACCAAAACCCAAATCAGTAGGGTAGAGTGGAATAATTTGAGAAAACCCTAAAAATTTGACACTTAAAGAAGAGATCAAGACATACCTTCTAGACAATGCGTCGGCCACAACATTGTCTTTTCCTTCGTTGTACTTGATGTGGTAAGGGAAAGCTTCCAAGAACTCCAACCATACGACATGTCTCCTATTCAGCTTCCCTTGTCCCTTAAGGTATTTGAGGCTCAAGTGGTCGGTATACACCACAAACTCCCTCGGCATCAAGTAGTGAATGCCCTAACTAGCGCATAAAGCTCTTTGTCATACGTTGGATAACGTAGCTGGGCATCCTTGAGCTTTTCACTAAAGAAGGCTATTGGCTTCTTCTCTTGCATCAAAACAGCACCTATACCAATTCCACTCGCTCACACTCCAACTCAAACGGCTTGTCAAAGTCGGGAAAGACTAACACAGGTGCGTTGGATAGCTTGTCCTTCAACGCTTGGAATGCGGCCTCTTGAGGTTCCTCCCACCTGAAATCAACACGTTTCTTAGTTAGGTCATTAAGTGGGGCAGCAAGAGTACTAAAATCACGAATGAAACGACGATAAAAGGAAGCTAAGTCGTGAAAGGAGCGGATGTCGCTTGTTATTTTTGGCGTAGGCCACTCCTTGATCGCTTGCACCTTCGCTTCATCCACGTTGACACCATCCTTTCCCACAAGAAACCCTAAAAAGTCAACCTATGCTAAATCAAAAGAGCACTTGGAGAGATTAGCATAAAGCTTCTGATATGCGTGTGTTTTCTAGATATTTTCTCTCTAATTTTGTATGTTTTCCCCTCCTTGATGCTACTAACTTGCTCTGTTTTCAATACTTTTTGCCATATCCAGCCCTGGAGGAGAAAAAGACAGAAAGCACACATTTTGGGATGGAATTGAGCAGCTTTGGAAGTCTCCTAGTGTTCGTCGCGGCCTAGACGTATTTCCTTAGTCGAGCCCTAGATGCGCACATTCGTGTCCAGCCCTGGACTATCTGTGAAGCCAAAAAGTGTTGCATTTTGCCCTCGATCAGAAGCCGCACGTGCTTGCAATCCTCCTTGGAGCGCACGAAGAGAGACGCCAGCAAGATTCCTCTCTGATCCCTTTTGAGCGTCCTAGGAATATTCTTCCTGGGACATGCTTTACAGCCCTGCTGTCCCTTTCCTCCCATTTTGTCTTCTTCCCTTAGCTGGATTTGTCCTCTAGTTAGCTTAGGGTTGTATATAAATAGTAACTTTAGGATTTTTAGGGTAAGCAACATTAGTTGGAGGCAGAAATCAGCATACTTTCTATTTTTCAGTCTTCTTTGGGATTTGTTCCTCCATCTTCAAGCTGTAGCCGCCGGCCAGCCTTACTCTTTCACCGGAGCTTTTTAGCTCCGGCTGGTATTTAATAGTTTTCTTCCCATTTTCTTGTGTTCCTTTTATGCTTGCTATCAAATCCATTTATATTTATGTTATTATGAGTATGAGTAGCTAGATACTTTTTTCTTAGCACACATTTTTCCAAGGGTTGCTAGGGTAGTTGTGAAGCCTTAATGTTCTTCATAAACTCTTATGTGTGTATTTAATCTCTTGCCATTTTACTGTCATATTGCACTGGATCTATAGAAGCCTGATCAACTGCTGTATTTTCCTTTGTAATTACTGCCATTTCTTTAGACTCAGTAGGCACCTAGCCCAGAGTCATTAGGTTGCTGGTCCAATCCGGCTAGGGCTGGAGGTTAACTAGGGTGGATCTGACAACGTCTTGCCCTAGACGTGTCTTCCTCCACTTCATGGGCCTTTAGATCTCCCTACAAGCGAACCTTGGGGAAGGACGGAGTGTCAAGGTCTCTCCCACAAGCATACCTTGGGCGAGACTTCTCTTACGAAGGTAGACAGGACGCCTAAGCGTACCTGGCCTCTATAGCACGTTTGCACCGTGAGAGCAGAATATCCATGAGCTGATGACCAACTAGACCTAGACGCAACCCGCGGAATCACTTTGCTAAGACTCTTTCCTATTATCTGATTTACCCCCTCTTGTTATACTGTTTTATTGCCTTTAGATAATTTTTACTTTATTTAGTGCACTTGTTAGCTTTAGTATCCAAATCTCGCTGGTTAATTTCCTTAGCCAGCCCAAAAACCCCCCAGTGTTACTTGTTACTGTTTAGACCTGGACATACACTATGAATAGAATATTACCATTAATCCTTATGGTTCGACTCTAATTTGCCCTATACACATTTATTGTGAATTTTGCTAGCAGAAAATATTACTTTTGAGTGACGATCAAATTTTGGCGCCGTTGCCGGGGATTGACAGTTCTAATATTTTGTTTTTCCTTATATGACTAGGAGATCTGCTCTACATCTACTACCTTACGATCCAGAGCTCACTAGGACGGAAAGGGAACTCCGAAGGCAAGCCAGAGGATCATCTCCTCTCCGGAGTAGAGCTCCTATCCCTCTTCTCGACAGAGACCTTTCAGATCTTGATACTCTTCAAAGCCTTGTTGCATGCACCCGCTAATGGATCCCTTAGTGCTCTCACTCCAGCTGCCGCCAAGGCCATAATTGAGCTCATAGCCAAAAATGCCATTCTATTGGGAGGGGCAAGTAGAGACCAGAGTGCTCAGGTAGCTGCTATGCAAGGGCAACTGACTTCTATCTAGGGCATGCTACATACCATGACGTCTCAACAGGCGATCCAGGTCAAGGCGTGCCAAATTTGCAATTACATAGATCACCCCACGGATGCTTGTCCTCATATCCCGGATGAGATCCAAGTAAATGCCGCTGGATATTACAATGCACCTCCTGGCCAGAATTACAACCAGGGCTGGAAACAACCAAGCCCAGGGTGGATACCCAGCCCTCAACAGCAAAACCCTAATCAACAGCAACATCCTTATGGAAACCACCCCCCTCCTCTCAACATGCAGTACTTTAAACCTCGACCACCGTACCTTAACCAGCAATACCAACCCTCACCACAAACAAATCAACCTTTTCCTTCACCTCCACCACCCGAAGATTGCAATCAATATAAAGACATCATCACGGAACTGCAAAAGCAGATAGGCACCATGGCAGCTGAAATGAAAGAATTAAAGAATAAAGGCAGGCTCCCTGGACAGACCGAAGCAAACCCCAAGCACGAGGCTTGCGCTGTCACTCTCCACAGTGGGCGTGAATTGTCATCCAGAGTGAGTCCAAATCTCGACGCTGAACAAACAGTCGAGCCCGGGATTAAGCCAAGAAAAAATGAGACGATTCCAGATGTCATGATTGACAGAATCCGATCTCCTAGAGGTTCTCTGAGGAATGACAAGAAGCCCCCAGAATTCACTCAAGAATATATCCACAAGATCCTTGAGCCTCCATTTACCCAACGGTTGGTCAAATCAAAAAAGGAGAAGGATGACCGAGAGATATTTGATATGTTCAGTAAGGTTCTTGTCAATATCCCTTTGATTCAAGCAATCAAAAATGTGCCTCGTTATGCCAAGTTCCTCAACTCTTTGCACCAACAAATGTCATTTGGCCGGGGTTAACAAGATAAGTGTGGGAGCAAATGCTACTGCCCATATCCAACAGAAATTGCCTCCGAAATGTAAAGATCAAGGTATGTTTGTTATTCCATGTAAGATTGGATCGATCGAACTTGGAAAAGCTATGTGCGATCTAGGCGCAGGCATAAACGTTATGCGTTTGACAGTTTATAACAGTCTAGGCCTAGGTCCATTGAAGGAAACCCACCTTGTTATCCAGTTGGCCGACCGATCCATTGTCTACCCTGAGGTATTCTAGAAGATGTCCTCGTGCAAGTAGGAGATTTTCTATACCCTGCTGATTTTTTATGTTATTGCCATGGCTGAAGGAGAATCAACCACGCCTTCGAATGTTCTCCTTGGACGCCCGTTTCTTACGACAGCAAAATCCAAGATCGACGTCCATGATGCCTCTATTACTCTTGAGTTCGACGGAGAGACCATAAAGTTCAATATGCTTGATGATATGAGATGCCCCACTGAGTTTTCTAGCGTGGACTTTGCTGATATTGTTGAGCCTGCTGTTACTAATGTTTCTAAACTTGCTACTGATGAGTTTCTACAGCTTGCCCTAGACAGGAGCATTCCGCCCGCCGCATTGGACCTTTTGGTCTTGACACTTGTGACTTCAGAGCACTCAATTGTTGATATTGTTGACCCTATTGTTACACAAGTTTCTAATCTTAATGCTGACAACTCTGCACATCTTGCCCTCGACAGGAACATCACTATAAATTCAGCGTCTGCCCCTTCTTTTGTGCGGGCCCTAAGTTGAAGTTGAAGAGCTTACCCTCACACCTCAAGTATGCCTACCTTGGCGAACATGACACACTCCCGGTGATCATCTCTAGCAAGCTTGATCCAGATGCGGAGCGCGAGCTGGTGTCGACACTCAAAGGATACCACGAGGCCCTTGGATGGACGGTCGTCGACGTCAAGACACTTGACCCAGCTCTTTGCACTCCTCAACCAGCCATGACTCCAGCTGTCGTCATGACCACTTTTGAGGCTACGGTAACCCCCGCCTCAACTGCTACTGCTACTTCCTTGACCATCGAGGGCAAGACGCTCAATGATAACCCAACTCCGCAACCTGCCCAAGACACAGCCAAGACTAACCACGATAAGTTGCTCTCTTCTAAAACCTTCGATACTGGACAAAAGGTTTTACTTTACAATTCTTGTCTGAGGCTCTTTTCTAGAAAGTTGAAGCATAAATGGACCGGCCCTTACCTTGTCAAGAAGGTGAATGATCATGGTGTGGTTGCGATCCAGAATATGGACACGGGCCTCATTTCTAAAGTGAGTGACCACAGATTGGAGCTATTCCACGAAGGTTTCCACCCCCTGGTGGCAGACCCACCAATCTTGCCCTAGACGTCTAACATCGTCTAGGCCTGGATGAAAAAGATGGCCGGCCAAGGAGGCATTCCACGCGCCTCATTTTTTTTTCCTCGTATCTCTTTCTTTTAATAATTATTTTCGTTATTTCTTTCCCTCCCTTTGTTTTATTTTTTCCCTCCTGTCCCTTACCCTTTTCAAATTTTGAATTAAGAGGAGCCCGACACCACCACTGCCGTTCCTCAACTCTCACCCATGACCAGATATCTGGCCCTTACCTTTGCAGTACAGTTTGCACCAGCCAGAAAGAGCAGGTTCATAGAGCAAAGCACGGTGGCAAGTTTATTTGGCCTTCAGAAGTGCAATCTTCTACTCAGCCTCCTCCAGACCCAGCTAGTAGCTCCCGCCCAGCAGAGACTCCAGCCCCCGCTGTCACCCCTATGACCATCAATGCTCCAACCCTTAAACGACTCCTCCATGCAATCCTTACTGAACTCCACAGTCTGACTACTGAAGTCACACGCCGCAATCTCCCACCCTATTAATCCTGCCCTGAACAATCGTTTCACCCTAGTGGAGGGTTTTAAATTTCTGTTTTGTACTTTCCTTTAAATTTGAACTTCTGTGTTTGTGTGCCCTTTTCACATTGAGGACAATGTGAAGCCTAAGTGTGGGGAGGGACTTTATCTTTGCTTGCTTTTTAATTTTTGTGTGTGAACGCATGTTTATTTTCATGTTTGTTGCATGACTGCATGATGCGGATTTTCTCGGATTTTTCTAGCTATCTTTTTGCACTGCCAGTTTTATTTTAAAACCCCCAAGGCATGGGCACACACTTCTAGCTTGCGCACATGAAAAAGGTCCTTTTTATCAGTCTAGGCCTAGTCACGCAGTCTTTACCTGTTGCCCCTTATGTCCACATCTAGGTCTGGATAGTTGCAATCAAAATTAAACCTTGTGAGCATGATTGAGCCTCAACGATATATTTTTGTTCATGTGTGAATAGTTGCATGTCTTAGCAAAGCACTAAATTTGCATGATATCCCTGGGTGCGGACGCCATTAGTCATAGGAAAGCGTCGAAAGGACAAAAGACTTTGTAAAAACTTCTTTTTGCTTCTCTTCTCCTTTATTTTTCACCTCTACTCTCCATCTCTAGACCCCAACCATCCCCTTCTCACCCTATTTTCTTAACCATTTGAGCTGATTCATTCATCTTTTCCTTGGCAGGTGAGGTAGAGTTCGAAGAGGGAAATGTCGAGGGCTAGACAACACAACAAAGCCGAAGTGTGGGGAAGATACATCGTAGTTGCAGTGCTGAAAGCAGGAAAAAGGGCCAGCAACAACAGAATGAAGAAATGAAAGCAATAGCAGAAATGTCTCGCCCTAGCCATGAGAAATCCAAGCATCCAAGGTTCGTGGCCTCGATATAAAGTTCTTTAAAAAAAAAAAAAAAAAGCAATAAAGAATCGAGGCACAAGCATAAGTGAACAAAGAACCTGAGCAAAGAACCTGCCAGCACATTATCGAAGAAAGGAACTTCCCTCTCTAGAAGAAGTACCAGTTGTCTAGCCCTCATCCTCCGTCCAGGCCTCGACGAGCGCAACCTCACTACTTCGCTTCTTTCAGCCAAGGAAACATTCCGGCTTTCATTTCATCTCTCATCTCTTCCTTTGCCACCTCTTTCACTTTTCTTTCTTTCCCCCTATTGCAAAGTCTTTTAGATCGAATGATTGCCTATGCATGTGGATCGCTACTCGGATTGATGTGCAAATTGTGTGTTCTGTTGTGTCATTGCATTAGTTTGAGTGATTTAAACACATGACCCCTGCTTATGAGAGCGAGTGTAAACACGACTAGTGAGGATTGCTTCTGTTTGGGCCTGGATGTGGAAAAGTCTAATCTCTAGGGTCGTTATCCTTTTGGTTTAACGTAGGTGTTCATCTAGGCAAGGTCTGTTGTGTCGCAGCTTGGTATGATCCTAAGGATCCTTGCTCTTGTGTCTCATTGGATGTGTGTCGTGTGTGTCTTGGGGTGGTTTTAAGTTTGATTGATGCTCGAGGGCGAGCATTGGGCAGTGTGGGGATGTATGATATGCGTGTGTTTTCTAGATATTTTCTCTCTAATTTTGTATGTTTTCCCCTCCTTGATGCTACTAACTTGCTCTATTTTCAAAACTTTTTGCCATATCCAGCCCTGGAGGAGAAAAAGACAGAAAGCACACGTTTTGGGATGGAATTGAGCAGCTTTGGAAGTCTCCCAGTGTTCATCGCGGCCTAGACGTATTTCCTCAGTCGAGCCCTAGATGCGCACATTCGTGTCCAGCCCTGGACTATCTGTGAAGCCAAAAAGTGCTGCATTTTGCCCTCGATCAGAAGCCGCACGTGCTTGCAATCCTCCTTGGAGCGCACGAAGAGAGACGCCAGCAAGATTCCTCTCTGATCCCTTTTGAGCGTCCTAGGAATATTCTTCCTGGGACATGCTTTACAGCCCAGCTGTCCCTTTCCTCCCATTTTGTCTTCTTCCCTTAGCTAGATTTGTCCTCTAGTTAGCTTAGGGTTGGATATAAACAGTAACTTTTGGATTTTTAGGGTAAGCAACATTAGTTGGAGGCAGAAATCAGCATACTTTCTATTTTTCAGTCTTCTTTGGGATTTATTCCTCCATCTTTAAGCTGTAGCCGCCGGCCAGCCTTACTCTTTCACCGGACCTTTTTAGCTCCGGCTGGTATTTAATAGTTTTCTTCCCATTTTCTTGTGTTCCTTTTATGCTTGCTATCAAATCCATTTATATTTATGTTATTATGAGTATGAGTAGCTAGATCCTTTTGTCTTAGCAAAGGTTTTTCCAAGGGTTGCAAGGGTAGTTGTGAAGCCTTAATGTTCTTCATAAACTCTTATGTGTGTATTTAATCTCTTGCCATTTTACTGTCATATTGCACTGGATCTATAGAAGCCTGATCAATTGCTGCATTTTCCTTTGTAATTACTGCCATTTCTTTAGAATCAGTAGGCACCTAGCCCGGAGTCATCAGCTTGCTGGTCCAATCCGGCTAGGGCTGGAGGTTAACTAGGGTGGATCTGACAACGTCTTGCCCTAAACGTGTCTTCCTCCACTTCATGGGCCTTTGGATCTCCCCACAAGCGAACCTTGGGGAAGGACGGAGTGTCAAGGTCTCGCCCACAAGTGTACCTTGGGCGAGACTTCTCTTACGAAGGTAGACAGGAGGCCTACGCGTACCTGGCCTCTATAGCACGTCTGCACCGTGAGAGCGGAATATCCATGAGCTGATGACCAACTAGACCTAGACGCAACCCGCGGAATCACTTTGCTAAGACTCTTTCCTATTATCTGATTTACCCCTCTTGTGATACTGTTTTATTGCCTTTAGATAATTTTTACTTTATTTAGTGCACTTGTTAGCTTTAGTATCCAAATCTCGCTGGTTAATTTCCTTAGCGCCCAAAAACCCCCCAGTGTTACTTGTTACTGTTTAGACCTGGACATACACTATGAACAGAATATTACCATTAATCCTTGTGGTTCGACTCTGATTTGCCCTATACACATTTATTGTGCATTTTGCTAGCATAAAATATTACTTTTGAGTGACGATCAGCTTCTCTTCACGCAAGGTTAGAAAAATCTCCTTAAGGTGCGAAACATGCTCATGCAAAGATTTGCTATAAACTAAGATATCATCAAAGTACACAACAATATATTTTCCTATAAAACGCTGAGGAACATGGTTCATAAGTCTCATGAAGGTATTGGTGCATTGGTTAATCCAAACGGCATCACTAACCATTCGTACAAACCATACTTTGTTTTGAATGCCGTTTTCCATTCATCACCCTCTTTCATTCTAATTTGCTGATAGCCGCTCATTAGGTCAATTTTTGAAAAGCTTATACTACCACTAAGCTCATATAGCATATCATCTAAGCGAGGTATGGGGTGACGATACTTTACCATAATTTTGTTGACAGCTCGACAATCAACACACATTCGCCAAGTCCCATCTTTCTTCGGCACTAGAATCACGGGAACGACGCATGGAGACAAGCTCTCTCAGACATATCCCTTGCTAAGGAGCTCATCCACTTTCCTCTGAAGTTCCTTAGTCTCCTTTGGATTGCTCCTATAGGCTGGTCAGTTTGGGATAGTCGAACCCGGCACAAAATTGATTTGGTGCTCTATGCCGCGGATTGGTGGCAAATCGGGTGGCATCTCCTCGGGTGTTACATCCTGAAACTCCTGCAAAATAGCTAAAATAGAAGAAGGCACAGAAGCTAAAGGATCAAGAATAGATGTGCTCAAACAAAAGGCTTTAAAGCGAATTAAAAGCAAAAGGCGACTCTCGCCAAAATTCTATTTTTGCAAAATAAGAGCTTTACGCAAATCTTTTGTTTTCGCATATAAGTTCACTTTCTTTTCTTTATCTTGCCTTTTCTTTTCTTTTTCAGGCCCTTTCTTTTTTTTTTTTAACCCGTGCTCACTTTTTTCACGGGGGCTGTTTTCATTCTTTTCTTTTATTTCAAACCCGTGCTCACTTTTTTCACGGGGGCTGTTTTCATCTCTTTTTTTGTTTACAAGCCGTGAGGCCTCAAATTCAGCAAAGGACTTCTCCAACCAGAGCTGATCCTCAAGCACTTGCGTAGGTGTAAGGGGTGCAAGTGTGAACTTCACTCCTTCCTTCTCAAGCTTGTACCGATTGCTCCTTCCTTCGTGAGTGGCGTTGCGGTCGAATTGCCATGGCCGACCAAGTAGCACCTGTGACGCTTGCATTGGGACTACATCACACCATATCTCATCTCTGTATTTCCCAATAGACAAACTCACCAACACTTGATTAGTCACCCTAAGGCCGATTCCATCATTCATCCATTGCAAAGTGTACGGCTTTGGATGCTTGACCATAGGTAACCCTAATTTGTGCACAAGAAGCGTACTAGCACAATTAGTACATGAGCCATTATCAATATTAAGAGAGCATACCTTTGTACCAATATGGCACCTAGCATGGAATAAGTTCTCCCTTTGTTCCTCCACACAAGTCTCGGCTCTTGGCTGCACACTCAAGTTTCGTCTAACTACTATGGTCACCAAATCACAAACCCTAGTTTCGTGATCCGCCGTTTCCTCTTCCTCACTCTCCTCCTCCGAATCCTCTACTAACACACGGTCCTCCTACAAATCCATCTCACCATCATCCCTAATGATCAGAATCCTTTTGTTAGGACATTCGGCTTGCTTATGGCCTCGGTCACTACACTTAAAGCACACAATGTCTTTCGTAGGCACACGGTTAGTACTAGTAATAGGAACTTTAGGAAAAGTAGAGTTGGTCGAATTACCTTTGGTACCATAAGAAGATTTCGATACCTTAGGTGTTTCCTTGCTTCCAAGTGGAATTTCGAGTACTAAAGGTGGATGGGTTAGAATAGCCTTGCGTTGCCTCTCAATCTTCACGGCCATGTGGAACATCTCCTCCAAAGTCCTATATTGGTTCAACTCCAAGGCATTAGCTATCTCTGGGTTCAGTCCACTCATAAATCTAGACATCTTCGATTCCTCATCTTCTATCACATTAACCCTAGCCAAAAGAACTTCCAACTCGTTATGGTAGTCATTCACAGTTTTGGACCCTTGGGTGAGCTTTTGTAGGTGCTGAAGTTGGTCCTTGTGGTAGTACGGTGGGACAAACCTCCTCTTCATCACAAACTTCATATTCTCCCAGGTAGTCACTGGACCTCTCAAATCCTCATTAACTTGCTCCCACCAATGGGCAGCATATCCAAAGAACTCAACGGAAGCCAGTCTTATTTTTTTTCTCATCCGTGTAGTTGTGACATCTAAAAATAGCTTCCATCTTTCGTTCCCAAGTCAAGTATGCCTTGGGATCATCCTTCCCTTCGAAAGGTGGAACCTTGAGCTTGACGCGGTTTCTCAAAGTGACGCTCTCGCCTACCAAAGGTGTGTCTGTCGTGTCTATGCGTACCTCCTCCTCGGCGCATCATAAAACCCCTCGGTCCTGCCATGTGAGGCGCCTCCTCATACCCATCTACAGAACCCTTGGCCTCATGCTCACTGAGCTGGTCATCGCTCGGTGGAGGTGCATATGCCTCTCGGTTCACTCTAGGGTTTAGGTGTTGCGCAAATCGTAGCCCGGGTCCTTGTGGAACAATATTCTCGCGTTCCCTAGCCTCAACTTGCTGCCTCCAAGCTCTCATGTCCTGGAGATGGGCTGCTATATCTTGCAATGCCTTGGCTATATCGTTCGCAGCCGTTGGTTCCTTCTCTGAATTTCCTGACATCCTGAAATCCACAAAGAAAAAATTTGCATGCGTAAAATTACCTAAAACTATCACTCCCTCACATGTTTACTCTTGTGTTTGTCTCTCTATTAATCTCACCAACAAATTGTCCAGATCCTCCTCCAATTAGTTCAAGATGAATCGACTCAAAGAATTTTCAAGTAAAAGGCTTCCAAAGAGACACATAAAGAAAACTAGTGTAGAAATAAATTGTGTGGTAATATACTCGAATCAATTGCAAAGATCAATCAATCAATCAAGTATCCCACAGAGTAGATAGGCACAGTAGTAATGGAATCAAAGTAAAGCTCAAAATACACAGATTGAGTCAATTGATAACTCAAAAACGCTAATGGCATGCTATTAGGGTTTTAAAACTTGTTTTCTCCACAACTTTTGAGTCTCAAGTTCAAATCCAATGATTCTTGTTGCTATAAACCACAAATTCACTCTAGTATTTTGATTTTGAAGTTCCTTTTTTTTTTTAATGGTACTGATTTCGTCTTTTCTCTTTTTTTTCTTTTTTTTGAAATTTAACAAATCACAAAATACAAATTAACTACAGACACTTTGGGGACTTTGAATTTTTTTTTTTACTAAGAAAATACCTACAAATCATTGAAGCCGATTTGCACACTAATCGCACACACAAGACACAAATGACACAAGACAACTAACACACAAGCACGCAAGAGAATTGGTGTAGATAGGAATCAAGGAATACCACTAACAAAGAAAACACAATAGTTTAAAGGGATAGATTTACCAAGTCGGGATGGCAAAGCTCCGCTACCAACTGATACGTTCCTTGTAGGCTAGAACACTCTTCTTAGATCCTTGTTCAGCGACGTGGGTTTCAATGCGGAAAATAACTAGAAGAAGACGTGTGAATCTCCAAAGTAAGGTGTCCTTGGCACTCCACGCAGAATCCCTTGAGGTTCTTGCATCAAACCTTTGAATCTCCAAGGTAAGGTATCCTTGGCACTCCAAAGAACGGATGACTCAATGAAAGGTGCTTTCAAGTTTTACTTGACAAGCTAATCGAATGCATGAAACTCAATTAGATGCAAGGTTCATCAAGAACGAGTGGATGAAAATCCAAACAATCTGTTTTCACTTATCAAAAATAGTCTAGCCGAAATACAAAGTGGGCAGCTCCTTTTTAAGGATGCGCTAAACCCTAATTCCAAAATGGAAACTAGTTTAGTTCCTAATAATGGAATTAAAACTAAAAGGCAACAAGCCAAACTTCCATAAAGGTTCCAAAACCCTAAAACAACTTAAATAAAATTAGAGATAAAGGATAGATGTGCAGGCGCCGCCGTTTTGGTCAATATGGCCAAGTGGCTTTGCTTGCGGGGTCCGCCGGTCACGTCTTAAGGAAACAAGACGTTTTCCTTATTCCCTCAAGAGTTCCCAAATGAAACTTGGAGGGAAACTTCCTAACACATAGACGAAGTAGTAGGCTGAGTCTTGTGTGAGGAAAAATGCTCTGATCTTCAAAAGGCTCGGCGGTGGCTTTCGCAGTCATTTGTGATCTTGTGATTTGGGCGTTCTCCCAAATCCTTCGGGCGTTTCTACTGATTTTTATCCTGGACTCCTCTCTTGTATTATAAACTATGCTGGCCTAGTAAAAAATGAGAGAAGGGCCCTGATGGACCTAAAGGTCCGAGGTGGCCACACATGGCCCATCCGCGGCCGTAGATGCTGCGCAAATGAGGGTCACGAGGCATGGCTGGTGCTCACGCAGGCTGGCTTCCTCCGAGGCTGCCTCTGCCTTCAGCTCCTTGTGGATGAGGCTGCTTAGCCTCGCCTGCAAGGCTCAGGCCCTGGAGCGGGTGATCGGGTCAGTGGGCGGCAATGGGAGGCTCGCGGCTGCAGCACTATGGTTAGGGTTGGCTCCGCTAGGGATCGTATCATCGGGAAAGGGCATCGGCGACCATGTTCTCCTTTCCTTTCAGATACTTAATCACATACGGATAGATACTTAATCACAAAGTGGGCATCGCTCAATGAACTCCATCCAAACAGCGTTGCGACGATTTAACTTACCTTTTCCTTTGAGGTAGCGAAGGGATAGATGGTCGGTGTGAACAACAAACTTCTTCGGGATAAGGTAGTGCTCCCAAGTAGTGAAGGCTTGAACTAGGGCGTACAACTCCCTATCATACGTGCATTAATTGAGCTGGGCGTCTTTCAGCTTCTCACTAAAATATACGATCGGTAGCCCTCGTTGTAACAACACCTCTCCAATCCTGACTCCACTTGCATCGCATTGGATCTTGAATGTCCTGTCGAAGTCAGGTAGGGCGAGAACCGGGCTGGATACAAGGCGTTCCTTAAGGGTCTTGAAGGCCTCATCTTGCTCAGGCCCCCATACGAACGGGACGTCGTTCTTGGTGAGCGCGTTGAGGGGTGCAGAAATTGTTGAGAAGTCCTTAACAAATCGTCGATAGAAACCTGGCAAACCATGGAATGAGTGCACCTCGCTCACATTTTGCGGAGTGGGCCAATCTGCAATCATCGTGATCTTTGCTTGATCAACTTTGAGCCCATCAGCACCTACATTTTTTTATCACAAGGGAAGGGATGCTCAGATCGCAAACAAATAGCAAAGAGAATAAAATTTGTGTTAGTGGAAAAATTTATACAATGGACAAGATGAAGAAGTAATGAATTCGGGAAAATTGGAAGAAGGAATTAATTTGAGAATTTAAGCGTTTACCAACCTTCGAGACAACCGAGCTCCGCTACCACGTGTTAAGATCCTTTGATGTTGAATTTGCAAGGAACTAGTCTCGATTGGGGATGGCTCGGATAATAAAGGATTATGGCGTTCTTGATGAAATTCGAAAACCAGGTATTTTGGAATGAATTTAGGAGATAGGCGCAACGGGGGAATTATGTTAGGAATATGGAGGAATGTTAGAGGGGTTCGTAGAAAAGAATGGAATTTTGATTCAAGATTAATGGTTCTTGAATTAAGAATTTTAGACGTGAAAGATGGAAAATTAAATAGGCAAGTAAATTTGAGAAAACCCTCTCGTTAACTAGAACGAGCAACCTTTCTATATTGAATATACTTGAAAGATCGAACTCAAACTGGCAATGAAAATGCTAGTTTAAGACCGAAAGTTTACAAGAAATTTAGGGAAAGAAAGAAACTACGAGAGCAAGAAATTACAAGATAATTTAAACTAAAAATTGTCTTAAAGCATGATAAATATCAATCATCAAAAAGCGAGTTTTAAAGGGGAATGAAGGCATCTATTTATAGCTTGAAATTCCAAGCTTTGAAAATGCTATTTTGCCGGATTGCGTGGATTGATGGGGCGTCGTTTGCGTGCTGACCGCTTGGGAGAATGCCAGCTGGGCGCCAAGACCGGGTCCAGGTGTGGAACGGTTCATGCTGGCCGGCCTTGCACTGAGCGTGGCTTGATCTTACGGACTGAAACGGTCGTGCTGGCGAGAAGGTTGGGTGGTTGGCGACCGGGTCATGCGGACGGTGGTACTTGTGCGTGAGCGAGGGACGACGTTGCTTGGGAGGCCACGTGGGTGCTGCTGGGACGACGTTGCTTTGGGAGGCAGCGTGGATGATGCTGGACGACGTCGCTTGGGGAGGGGGCAAGAGCGTCGGCCGATGGGCTGGGCTGGAAAGGAGGCTGGTTGTCCTTTTCAACATACTCCATTGGTCCTTGGATTTGCATACATAAGCTCCATTGGTCCTTGGGCTTTAGGTGAGCCTCTTCGCGGCGTAAATGTTAAAGCATACATGCCACGAGATTTTGGCGTTGGGTTCGAGTACGCGATGCGATCGGAGCAATCGTATCATCCCCTTCCCCTTCGAGTGGATTCGTTCTCGAATCCAAAGATTGCAAGTCCTCGGGGTCCTCTTCATCCTAATCCTCTACAAAGTAGGGAGATAAATCAGTAATGTTGAACGTAGTAGAGGAAACAACAAAAGATTTAGGAATGTCTAAAACATAAGCATTATCGTTAATCTTATTAACAATAAGGAAAGGACCAGCCCCTATATGGCTCAATTTAGACTTCCTAAGGTGAGGGATTCGCTCCTTGCGAAGATGCAACCAAACCCAATCTCCAACTTTAAAGGATTTGGTTCGTTTGCCGGCATTGCGCTTTGTCTCGAGATAGCCATAAGGGAATGGATTTTAAGTAAGGCTGATAAAACGAGCTAAGAGTCGAAATCCAAACCGAATTGATACTAAACCAAATTGAAAAAAGTAAGGAATTGAACTAAACTAAAATAATTGGGTTAGATCGGGTCATGAAAATTGTCTTATATTATGGGTTTAGGTTTGGGTTAGACCCGCAGGTACCTAAATGACCCGAATTGTTCTAAAATAGATATATATCTGTGCTATTTATACAGTTATACCTTACCCGAAATGATCCAGCTATGTGAGTTTGGTTGAACCAATCAATTAGTCACATTTATTTATCATGAAATAATTTGATACCTTAAAATGAATCCTAAAAGTTAATATTTTTTAATTTAATATACAATTTTTTCCCTATTATTCTTAATTTTAAACGAAGTTCATACTATTTTAATAAAAAATCTTGAAATGGTTAATAATAAATCTTTTTCTTTCTAAAAATAAGAATTTAATTTCACATGTTATATATTTATTGGAAAATATAGTATACAGATGGTAATTGGTATTTGAAAAAAATACATGAAAAAAATACAAATGCACTATCATGCAACAAGGCGTACCAAAATATTGTTGCCAAATTAAAAAGAAAGATAGAATAGCGCCAAAATGAAACTTTAGACAATCACAAAATTAGAATTTCATTTTTGGTTTTTTTTTTAATTTATCAACAAATATTTTAATTTGTCTTTTTTTCATCTTATCTTTATATAATATGTACGATTCCTTTTATGTTGCACCATATCTTCCTCTCTAAACCCTCCCGATCATGGTTGCATCATACTTCTCATTCTTCCGGTTTAATTTCATAATTGAAAAAAATCCAATTTTAAAAACCGATCAAATTTTTATTTTACAATTTGAGAAAGATCAATTTTTTGACGGTAAAATCAGCTTTCATTGAACTTAAAAGAACTTATTAACTAAATTGAACCAATTTTATAGAGTATCCAATCAAATGAGTACATGATAAAATTGGGCTAAAAAGTCAATAGCCAAACTGAATCGAAAAACTTAAGTAACTTAACTGAACATACAAATAGGTTGGGTGCCGAACCCATGAACAACCCTAATTTTAGCCGCCGCCTTTTTTTCGTAATTTCATTGGATATTAGGGGTGTACATGGGTCGGGTCGGGCCGGTTATGGCCCATAACCGGCACTGGCCCGCCAAATATTTAGCGGGTTGGGTCGAGCCGGTTATCAGACTATAACCGTCAGTTGGCGGGTTGAGCGGGTTGGGTCGGTTAACTTCGGGTTGACGGGTTGGCGGGTTGGATTTTCAGAACCCAAAATAATAGGTCGGGCCCTTCAACTGGGCCGGCCTATTAACCAAACCCATTCAAAAGCCAGCCTCACTCTTTTTTTTCTTTTTTTCTTTTCTTTCTTCTTCCTCTCTTCTTCTCTGCCGCCTCACTCTCCTCTCTTTTCTTTATTTTCTTTTTCTTTTTCTTTTCTTCCTCTTCTCTTTCTTCTCTTCTCTACCGGCCTCAATCTCCTCTCTTTTCTTTCTTTTTATTTTCTTTTTTTTTCTTCCTCTTCTCTTCTCTTCTCTTCTCTACCGGCCTCACTCTCCTCTCTTTTCTTTTCTCTTTGGTTTGATGTTGGATGAGTGATGATGATGGGCGACTGGATCTGGTGGTGGATTTGTTAATTGAGATTGGGTGGGTTTTGGTTAGTGATTTGGGTGGTTGAGATGGGTGTAGTGGTGATGCGGCGGTTGGGAGCAGTGGTGGGTTTGCGGTTTGGCGGTGGGTGTGATGTAGATTTAGTGGTGCGGCGGTCGGTGTTGGGAGGGGAAACGGAGGAGAAAATTGGTGTGGAGGAGGTGAGGTGATGAGAGGTTGAGAGGGAGAGTAGGAGATGGTGAGGATTGGATTTGGAGAGTGATGGAGTTGAGAGGTGAGGTGATGAGAGTTGAGAGGGAGAGGAGGAGTGGTTAGCGTCTGCGAACGAAAAGGAAAGGAAAGAAAAAAATGATGCTTATATACTTAGGGTTAGGGTTAGGGTTAATTGACAGGTTGGGTCGGTTATAAGTGTGTTTTAAAAATCCGACCCGCTATCCGACCCAACCCAACTATAACGGGTCGGTTATATACCCGTTAGCCGCGGGTTATGCGGTTTTATTCCTTTGACGGGTCAGGTTGGTTCAGTTATGCGAATTGAACGGGTCAGGTCGATTTTTTGTACACCCCTATTAGATATGTTGATTTGTTTTTCCTTTCGTCTACTGGGTGAAAGCTCATTTAAGAGTTAAGTAAATAGCTCATAGGCCTGGAATTTTCAGATAAAGAGCCTTGGGAACACAGAAAGAATGGCCCAAAGTTACAGTGAACACTAGGCTCGGAGAAACAACTCGTTAGCCCACAGAAATGGATTTGATCATATATCACCACTAAAAGGAGCGAATTCAAAATTCTCCGTAGTAAAAAAAAGAAGCTTTGCTTATTTTCCAGCGACCATAATGATTTAGCAAGTACTGCTTAAAACAAAGTTAAAGCTGGTGTACAAATAGTGGATTAAGTGCATAGGACAAAAATTGTGGTGAACTTAAGAAATTATCTACTCCATGCAACTATGTAATGGCATTAATATTCCATATACACAATTGAACTTCTGACATAAACGGTTCTGTAGAACTGTATTCGTGCCGATGCAACATTTCATATTCACAAAACAATAATTACCTCATCACAGCTCCTGTGACGGCTTCACCAACATTCTACGAGGAGCTTTTGAATAATTTTAGACGTGAGCGTGGCCCCCTCGATCGTTCTTCGAGAAGCTTTGCCTTTAAAGTATTCTCCTTTAAGTTTTGAGGCAGCTTTGTAGAAGACTCTGAAATGTTGAGATCTCGGGTTGTCAGTTTTGACATCCACAGTCGAACTGGACTTGCATTCCTCCTAGGTGGGTAGCTGCAGGAAGCCTCACCTGTATCATTTTGTAGGTTCATATTCCCAGCTTCAGAGGAGATATGGCTTCTTGTCAGGTTATCAATCACATAACTAGAGTTTGACCCTGAAAGCTCATCAGCTTTTTTCTTTCTTTCAAGACTGCCACCTTCAGTGGCATCGTAATTTTCAGACTTCCGAGAAATTTTCATTTCAGATGGATTCCCTCCTCCTGTATTTACCTCTTCTTTGTTCACCACCTGAGATTTCTGATTCCCATTACCTGACACCGCCTGATTCATCTGTTCTTCAAATTTTACTTGCACCGGTGAATGGTGATCACTTGTTCTTTCACCAGATGCAACTTTTTTCTTTGCTTGGCTTGATTTGGCCTTTTCATGAATATGGCTATCTACAGCTTCATGTAACTTGAAATCATCAGTGTTTGCCTTTTTAAGCTCAAAACACTTAGAATCACTGCCTGTTGAATCCTCTTCATCTCCCACATCTTGGGGTGCACTAACAGCCTCATTTAATGGAACAGATTCCATTGAATTTCGACGTTCTCTGGGCAATTTACTATCAGCACCTTTGGAATCACCAATTCTTTTAGACTTAAGGAAGGTCTCAATTTCAAAGCCTAACTTGTCCACTATTGAGTTGTTTTCAGCAAATCCATGATGAGCTTCTTCTAGCCTCATCTACATCTGTTCATCAACCCACGACTCAGATATATGGAGAATCAAATGAGTGTCTGTCCTTCGAACCCAATCCTTATCAAATTTCTGTTTCAAAGCATGCACCTCCTGTTCGTAGTCTTTTATTCCAGTAGCAAACTCATCACAGATTTTCCAACAGCTTTCTTGATTTTCTCTCTCTTTCAATGTCTTTCATAGCCTTAGAAAGAGAAGATTTCACCTCAGAAAGCTCCCGAGCTAATTTCCTGTGTAGGCTCTCTGACCGTTTTCTTAACTTCCTCTCATCTTCTAGCTCATCCTTTAAAGACTGAATAGCAGCATGTACACGGTCCTGTTCCTTGCTCTTCCGAACTATTATTTTATCTTCTACAATCTGCTTCATCAGATCATCAATCTCATGCCGATCTGCTTGCTGATCCCGGAGCAGTTCTTTGATCCTCACACGTGCGTGGTCTAATTCTGTTTTCATTGCTTTAACCAATGACGTGTTAGAAGCATGCTGTTCTTCCAGGTTCCAGATTCTGTTTAATACTTTAAGCAGTTCTGTTGATGTTTTGAGATTATAGTGGGATTCACCAGCCCTTCCCCTGAAGTCTAAAGAGCTCGAAGGAGTGATCGCAGGGTTATAAAGAGCTACCTGCATTAGAAAGCCATACCAAATTATGAGAAAGGTATGACAATGACAAGAGCTCCCTGTAAAACTGGGTGCCAGAGGGTGGAGGGGAAGAGTTCTCATGAGTAACCCAGTGAAAGAGCAGATACTAAACACAAAGCATACACTGCAAGGCAACTTTGGAATATATCATTTTAGATGAAATTATAAATAAGAGGAGGGTAGTCGAGGTTTCACAATCGGTTATATCCTTTCAAAATGAATCTCAGCATCAATCCCGGAAAATTATGGTTTGCATCTTCCGGAATTTAGTGAAGAGCAAGTTTTCACACAAAAGCAAAAACAGCATGAAACTACTATTCAAAGCTTACCTCCAAGGAACTGCCATAACTTGCAGGAGATACAGGCTGCACAGCACGGTTACTTCTTTCAATTGATCGATGATGCTGAATAAGTGATGCAGCAATATGTCGTCTCAAACTGCCTGCACTTTCTGGTTGGTTCCAAAGTAACATAAAAGGTTAGTGCCAGGAGAGAATGCTCTGACTCTGACGTAGAAATTTTAGGAAAAGAGTGCTGTCACCAGCAAGCCAAGTTAATTCATTTAAGAAAATACACCAATTCACTTATTCAAATTCACCGCTGATGTAACTCAGTTTGCCATCGAGGATTCATTGAAATTTATCAACCTCTGACCTCCAGAAAATTTCACAGCTGTATAAGATGGGCAAAAAAGGAAAAATATAGAATGAATAATGAATCCATTGACACTTCTATGAATGAACCAAGCTAATCTTACTAACCATCTTCACCAGTAATGCACTATTGCTAATGGTCCTTAACTTCTAGCAGGGGAGATGATGAGTGGTGGATGAAACAAACATTATGAACGACATTGCAATCACAAAATAGGATGAAAACTGTGCCATTCCATAAAAACAACGAAAGTTGCAGTCTAACATTGTTGTCGGAAACCTAGGTTCGTAATAATGGACGCCCTCATATGAAGTGGAATCAGAAAATCCATCTCCAGTCTCCATCCAATACACATAAACAAACTAATCCTGGTATAAAACAATCTCAATTGTTCGAAAAAGGTCAAGACATTCTAAAATAACACAATTAATCAATCAACGTAGTAACTAACAACCTATAATCCTCCACAAGATTTCACCCAATAGAAAGACCACCTCCACAATCTAACTTCCACAACTCATGGCAAAGAGAATAATCCATCATCCATCCAAAACATAAATAGACCCATGTTAGATAATAACCCACAAACTAAACATGCTTAAGGCTAAAATCATAATATTAAAGAAAATGAGAAAAACCACCAAATCAGCTAATCAATCAAGACCCATTTAGCAAATTAGTAAGACAATTTGAACTACTAAACAAATAAATACAAATGTGCATATGCGTGGCAGAGTACATACCTAGTCAGGGGAACTGGGAGAAGGGTCAGCTAGGAAGTGAGAGAGGTCAAGGCCTTTGCCCTTGAAGAAATGGTGGCGGCGGTTTTGGCGGTGATCAGCACCACCACCATTATAATTAGCAGCATAATTACTATTGGTAGAATAACGCCCACCTCCCCTGTGCATTGTAGACAAAGGCAGATAGTGCTGAAATTCCCAAAGAACAGCAGCAAGCTTTCTTGCAGAGACAGGAGCAGTAGTGTTCTTGATCCTCCTCTTCTTCTTGCTAATGGTGTTGTGGCGGAAAGGAGGTTCTGCCTCCTCTTGATGGTGGTCAACGATGTTGCTAACATGCGCAGGGGGTGATGGTGAATCCCAAAGAAGTCTAACTTGACTGCAGGAGTATGGGCCAACTCTTTTCCCTACCAAAGCACCTTTCCTCAACTTTTCCCCCAATCTTTCCTTCTTTCCCGCCGCTGCCTCATCATCATCATCATCATCATCTTCCTTTCCCTTTTTGGTTTCCATTTCTTTAATTTTTATTTCATACTTTTCCCCACTTTGTCTCTCTCTCTTTCTTTATTGGCCTTATTGCTTTTTCTAAATTTCTTTTTCTTTAGAAAAACAAAATTTCTTGGTGGGGTAGGAGAAGTGTCTGCAGAAGGTGTGGTGGCTATGAGGGTTTTATCTTTTCTTGGTGATCAGTCGGTTAGGGTTTAGGATATTGTTGGTGGTGATGCTTTTGTTGGAGCAGTAGAGGAGAGCAGTGTGCTGTGATTGTGATTTCCATGATGAAAAGGAAGTAGCAGAGGTAGAAGTTGTTGGATTACCTGGCATGCATTTAGTTCAGTCACCCGCCAATTTTGGCACTTCTAGTTGCCTCTTCAACCAGTAAAATATTGGAGCAGAGGAGCAGATCTTTTGTTCTTTCTTTTCTTTTTTTCAGAAGCTTCGTGAAAAAATATAATTTTAAGTTAATATCCCAAAAAAATATTCTCAAAAGATTATTGGTGACATAACTAGGATGATAATACAAAATAAATACACAAAGGGGCAAGCTTTTCACACTAAAGGAGGGTTCTGGTAACTATCGCGCACGCGGTAATCTAAAAATCACAAGCTATCGGCCTTATCATAAACGTATATCAGGTAAATGTATATCACGTATATATACTAGGAATGCTAACTGGTTTAGGGAATGTTACCGGTAAGATTAATGTCCTCTCGACAGCTGATGCTTGTCACTTTAACCAGAATGATCCACGTGTTCATTATGGCCCACCCATATGAGAAGGGGTATAAATACCCTACTTCCTGAACTCTGGGGGCATGCATGCAGACATAGAAAGACTAGCACCTTACCGGTATCACAACTATCACCCGATAGCTCCCCGTTCACTCATTTTCCTCTATTTACTGACTTGATCGTCGGAGTGTCTACGCCGGAGACCTCCTCCAGCGCCTTGCAGGTGACTCGGAAGCAGAAAGATCATCATCAGCAACCCTATATCAACCAGCCAGATTACGAAATTACGCTCACCTCTAATTTAGGATTATCATTCTGGTGCTTTCATTAAAAGCATTTAGATTATTAAGTGAGTACCTTGATATCTAAATGCTCTCTCTCTTTATTTCAAACTCCAGACACAAGGAAATAGCTTCTCATCAAGATCCCCTCCCCGCTCAAACCATCAACAATTCTGTCGCACCTACCCGAGACATACCTGTAATTCCTACCTCGGTGACTTCAGCAACCGTGAGATCAACCCACGTAAACCGCCAACTAATTTTCTCCACTAGGCCAAAAATGGGTTTTTCGGTCGCAACATCGCCAGGGTTTAATATGGCAAGCTCTACCCCACCTTCCACTGATCCTGTCGCTGCCCTCAATGGGAGAATGGATGTTATAATGTCCATGATATCCAACCTTGTCCCTCAAATGTTAGCCCACTTGTCAGCAACCCCACCATTTTTTACTCCACCATTGGTTACACAGCAAATGGGATAGCCACCAATTCCAAACGAGACGCCCGTCCCACAGGTGATCCATATGATTCCTGATGGAAGTCAGCATCAACCATCCGTGAATGTTGAACAACCTGTCCCACCGGCCTCACCAGTCATAAATGTCCCTAGAGTGGAGCAGGAATATTTAGATAACATGAATGAGGAGAGAAATCGAGTCGGAAGACACAATGCGAGAGGAGATCACTCTTTCCGTCGGCAATTAACAAGGCCTAATGATAGGAGGAGTCAAGATAGATCACCACGAGCTTACTCACAAGGAAGGAATTATCGTCGCCCCCATTTCAGACTAGAGCAGTACGACGAAGAGGAGTATGACCAATCTAGATTTGTTTCACCAGGTTATCGGAGAGACAGAGAGATGATGACCCAAAATACCCGTTAACTCATCGGGTGCGAAGTTATTGGGTCAGTATACGGATTAAGACACCAACAGAAGTTTATGAAGGTATAAAGGATCCTGTTACCTATTTGAATAGGGTAAAAGATTACACCAAGTTTCAAACGCGGAAAGATGAAGCGCTCTGTCAGATTTTCATCTTGACTCTGGCAGGAATAGCCACAGCATAGTTCGAGGAACTACCGGCTGGCTCTATTGACAGTTTTGCGCAATTGGAAGAAAAGTTTCAAAGTAGATTCAACACGTCTATTCCCTTAAAAAAGTCATTCGCAACTTTCTTCGATATCTACCGAAGGCAAAGTGAGTCTCTCGGAAGCTATTTGGACAAGTTTAATTGTGACTATGATAAACTAGAGGATGCGTTGTTGGCAAAGACTCCCAAAACCTTAGATCTTTTGCGGATCAAAGCCCACAATTTTGCTAAGCCGGAAGAAGCCGATTACCGATGAAAAAATCACAAAGATACTGTGCAAAGAAAGCCGATTGAAAAGAAGTCGAAGAATCAGAGAGGCAGGCAAACGAATTTCAAGCCTACGCCTTTACTAGTTCCAAGGGCGAAAATTTTGACAATATTTGAAGACCGAAAACTACCAATCTGGTATCCTCCACTAAGACCCAGTGTTCGTGTGGGGTCGCGGAGAGATCTATTTTGCCGTTTCTATAAGACATAGGGCCACGATACCGAAAGTTGTCACCTATTGAAGATAGTGATAAGATTCGAGGTCGTGTCTGATCGGAACGGCGGCGGTCGGTCGTCGGATGTACCTGCAAAGCGCCAGAGGGGGGGCTCCGACGTAGACACTCCGATGCTTAAGTCAGTTCGGGGATACAAATTAACAAGTGGTTCTGCTGGGTCATCTCGATCATACCTTCTGTTCGAAAAAGTAGGGATATTTATAGGCCTCAATGGCGATACCTGGCGATAACAATCCAGGCGATGTCTGGTGATGACGTCACGAGCGATGCCAGTAGGTGACGTCATGAGCGGTATCTAACTGGGCTGCTGGGAGCGATAACCTCACAGTTTCCTAGGATGGGATGGCGCCGTGCGTATAGAGACGCGTGAGTCCCCCCTCCGCTGATGTCGACCATCCTAGGAATCCTTCGCTGATCTCTAGCGATATGAAGATATACTACGGGACTTATAGGAATCCGTCCCGGCAGGAGTCGCAAGTGTAGTAGCACCGTGAAGGTTGTCTTGATTGTTATCATAAGCCCAACTGAAAACGAGCCTGAGTGTTTACCAAGGGCTGTCACTCCCTGTCCATGTCTGGAATCTTAGGTGATGATTTGTTCTTTTATAAGGCGATAGGCTCCTAGGATATCCGAGCTTCCTTGTCTCCTTTAGCTCGATACAGGTTGGTCTAAACGATGGGCTAGAGCTCAGATTTGAAGATTTTCCTCCGAGCAAACAGATCCCGGCCTTCATTTTTGTCTCATGCCTCGTCCTCTAGAGGCGTTAAGAAATCCACAGGAGACGCCGCCGTCTTGTTCGTAGTTATTAGGGGATTGCTTTCACCTAGCGATATTATTCAGCCTGATCCCTTGGGCAGGACTTAGAAAATTGCAACTTTACTCCTGTCGCAGGAGAGCTGCTGACAGGCCACTTGCGATGTCGCCAAGGACTGCAGCCGAGTTATTCCGTAGGCTCGCCTATGTTCCGGTCCATCATCCTTTCGAGTGTACTGCAAACACATAGAGGAGATAGGTACTTATGGAGAAATTAGCAAACTTTGTACTTACAGGGGTTTTGAGATCACAGAGATCCTGTCTTTCTTTTCCGCTTAAGGGAACAACGATATTGACGCAGTTTTACGCTATCAGCTGCCTTCGATTAACGTGGCTTTATACCACTAGATACCTGTGAGGTCGGCGAGGTTTTATGCATCTAGGGCTACCTGCGACATCAACACAGCTTTACACTGTGGATACCAGTAACCGTATGGCTTTTACGTCATGACTACCCGTAATATCGTGCCTTTCGGCGCTTTTCCATATTCTATCTTGTACCCCTCCGAGCATCTGTATCGCGGATAGTTCACGAACACTGACCTTTACTTCCGCTTCGGGTCCATCGACCCTCGAGGGTAATGGGACGGCTCGCCTTTTGAGGACCTCCTTTTCTTTTCCAAGGCCCTTCTCTTGGAGCCTATAAATCGGGGAGCTTTTTCCACCCACGTTCTCATCATCTTTGGCAACTTGCATTATGGATCATTTGACTAAAAAATTTCTCCTTTCCAAAGGCCACTCTCTCAAGAACCCTCAATGATGGTGACGTTGGGTTCCTGGAGAACATGCTGGTCAAGACTTCTGAGGACATCCTGGAGCTGCAGGGGATGCTAACCCCACTCCATTCCAGGCTAGGAGCCACGTCTCTGGAGGATTTCAGTCCTTTGGAGAGCGTGTCGAAGCTGGCTGCCTCCATCGCTCGGATTCAAGTGGTGATCGCCATGCTGCAGCAGCGCAAGGATATGCTGGGGTGCTGCCTAAAGGGGATGAGAGCCACCTCCCATGATCTAATTCTGGTCATGGATTCCCTAGGAGACCTTCCCGAAGTACCTGAAGACGCTGGCTCTGACGCCTGATATCAGTGGCTCCCTTTGAGCCCTTTTTACTTTCCCTCTTGTCATGCCACTATACTTTTCGGCCATTAGGCCATAATAAATAAACTGTTTTTATTATGCCACTTTGCAACTGTTCTTCTTCTTTAATGCGCCCTTTGTCTTTTTTCCATTGGGGGTATTCTTAGCCCAACTGAAAATGATTCAGCCACTGGGTGGTTTTCTAGTTGGCTGTTCTGCATTAAATCCACGTCGCTGTTGTCCTGGCAACTGATTGGGCGATTTTGCGGTTTTCCTTGATTCAAGTAAGATTTCAACAGGCGTGACTTCAAATCCTTACTTATACTTCAGGCTGTACACGTGTCCACCCTCAAGGGTCGGGTTGGAAGATCGAAGATCCTTTTTTCCCGATTTTCTGGCTATTTAAAGGGATCCTCTTTCCCTCGTTTTTATTCACCTCCTTGTTCATTTTTCCTTTGATAAGTAATCTGCGATCTCATGGTTGATTCTCATTTTTTAGATACGACCGCACAAGATTCTCCACCAACTCCTCCGACTTCTCCTGATTCGGATAATCCTCCTCCGTCGCCTCCTTGGAGGCCGCCTGTTCGCCGACGGTGTCGCAAGAGGCGGAGGAAGGATGCTGCGAAGGCCTCTAGATCATTCTTTGATTCTCTTGCTTCTTTCTCTACGAAGGGGGAAGGAACATCTTTCCTTCCTAGCGAGTCACCACAAAGGGCTCCCTCTGCCTGCTCGGCCGTTGGAACGGTATCGCCAGCTGTTAAGGAGGAGTCAGATCAATCGTCAATTCGTGCAGGGGGAAGGATTGAGGAACCTTTCCCTCTCGCTGGTGAGGATCCATCGCTTTTAGGTGATGATGATGATGACGTGGTCTACTGCTATGGCATCTCCTGGTCTGACGGCGAATAGTTGTACATACCATGCCTCTTTGTAGATGCCGTATGGCTTTCCCAAAATAATAAAATGACGCTTTATTTTCTTTTCGCTCTCCTGCCGTTTTTCTCCCTTTATTTTTTTAGGTTTCCAGGGTTATCGTGGAAGTGTGCCTTTCGCTGGGTGCAACTGCCTTTCGGTTTTCAATCAGTAACTGTCTTCTCCAAAAGACACTGATGACTGCCCACGCGTCCTTTTCTACTCTGAAGTGTTTTGTTTTTACAGGCTGTTTCTTTTTTAGGTTTAACCTTTATAAGGAATTCGCTCTTCTCTTTTAGTACTATTGCTAATACTTCGAAATTCTTCGTATTTTCTCTCTTCTCTGCTTCTTTCTTCCCGAGGGTTTTGCTGCAATTGCTCGCCGGTGCCGACGGCCTGTTTACTGGCTCTTTGCTCCAGGTATTTTGTTTCTCTATCGCCATAGCTTTACTTTTCCAGTTCATTATGTCTCGCGCTAGATCCTCTGCAGTTATCGAAAATCCCCTAGATCCCGAAGTTAGGAGAGTTCGTAGTGTCTTTGATTGTAATGAGGTTTTGAGGGCTGAGTTAGAGGAGAACGGTATCACTTTTCCCACGGGATATCGCCCCTTTGTCCCTTTGAAGGATACTCGGCTCACTGATGCCATGTGGGGGACGTTCCGGTTGGTTTATTTCAAGATGTTTACCTACGGATTTCGTTTCCCACTTCATACTTCTCTGATGAAGCTGCAAAACCATTACGATCTCAATCCTGTTCAAATAACTCCACCTTCCTGGTGTGGGCTTTACCCCTTTCTTCGTTCGTGTGAGATGAAGCATATTTTTGCTCCATCGCTCGATCTGTTCCGTACATTTTTCACTTTGAGGTGTCGCAGCTGCTTGGTGGATATTACCCCAAGTTGGAATGATACCCTTGTTCGGTTCTTCTGCGGAACTTTCAAGGTTTCGAAGAGAACGTGGACAACTGGAAAAATGGCTTCTTCACCCTTCGCTTGCCTTCTCGGTTTTGGCGCGGTGGTTTCAACTGAGAGATTACCAGTGCCGCTTGGCAAAAACTAGATGTGCTGTCTAGTATGGATGTGTCTAATGTTACCGCCCTGTTAGAAATAGAAGGGCCCTTCCTCATTCGGGAATTCGCTCGGTTCAGGCCTTTGCCAGAGTGTGTCGTTGGTGAGTTTTTCTTTTGTCACCTTATCGCTTCGATTTTCTTGCCATACTAAAATATTTTATTGGCAGGTAACACTGAGGGTCGCTCTTCCGGTGAAAGTGACGCTCCTCTGAATGTGGTGCCGCTTCAGACGTTACCTCCTTCTCCTCAGCCTGAAGGCTCAAGTCATCCGCCTATTCCGCCACGAGGAAAGAGAAACAAAACCATTGCGACACGCAGCGCATCCGCTCGACCTTCCCGTTTCCTTGAGAATTGGCTATCGTCTCGCCGTAAGGGAGTGACTCCGAGTAACCCTGTGATTGAAGAGGTTGACAGCGATAGCGAAAGCATGGATACCGGTTCCGAGCTGCGTCATGCCACCCTTACCCAATGGATGAAACTTAGGTCGAGAAAGAGTGTACCCGCAGCGGAGTCAACTGAGGACGATAGCGACGAAATGGCCGCCGAGACGGAGCATCTCGTAAAGAGAGTTTGTAAAGAGAAGTCTGACCCACCAATTCCTCCCGTGGAGGAAGTCAACGCGGTTCCCTCCGAGGGAGTTAACACTTCACACGTCGCGGGTGCCTTGCCGGTGGCGGAAGTGGTCAAGGTGCCCTCTGCCATTCCTCCCAAAGTTAACTAGGCTTCAGCAGCGGTGGGCTCTCCCTTGTCGTCTGGCGGTCCTATCTCTCCTATCCACTCCTTTATTCCGGATGTGAACTTATCAGTTTCGAATCCGATCGCTCCTCCTAACCCTCCTCCACAGAAACCTCAGCCTTTGTTTCTTTCTTCGATCTCAGGCATTGGTGATTCCGCAAAAAGTTGTTCTCCTCCTTATATCGCCAATCTTTCCCCTCAAAGTCTTCAAGGCCCCACCACATATCAGCTGGACTTGTCTTCCCTTGGTACCGACGGTCTTCGCGCTTTAGGGATATCGGACCCACTATCGCGAGAAGAGTCGGTGGGCCCAATAGTGGGGCAAATGTTTACTTCTTCGAACGACAAAGAAGAGTTCTTACGGCATCCTCCTGAAGCACGACATTCACGCCTTCTGACTGACATGCTGGCCAGTTTCCGCGAGCTAAATTACTTTTTCGAAGATCAGCGTGACAAGGTTTGACCTTCTCTTGATTTGAAGGGAGAACTAAGCGCTGCCTTAGGGAAGGTAGCGGAGCTGTCGCAGCTTCAGGAGCGAACCCAGGCGGAGTTGAACGATTGTCGTGCTGAGCTTGCTCGAGAAAAATCAAAAGGGAAGGCTAAGATAGATCTTCTGGAGGCGGAATTGGTGGTGGCTGACAAAAAGAATATCTTCCTTCGCGAAGAGATAGCGTCTCGTGATGCGGATTTGGCCAAAGTACCTTCAAAGATAGCCTGGTGGAAGAACAAGACCATGGAGGTTTGTATCGCTGAATTTATGAGTCTCCATCGCCAGGGAACTGTCAATTCGTCAGTGTTGGCTGATTACGCTTCCAAGAGAATGAAGGATCTAGGCGAAGGTGAGGGAGATCTTCCTTCTTCTAGAGAAGAGCGGGGGAATGGTGACCGCATTGTTAACTTGTTGTCTCTTAGCGCATACAAACTAATGAAACGACAAGGGTCTGAATTGATTTCATGTGAAAAGCCAATCATCATAGTGCATGGCGTACCCATCCTAATAGCAGGGATGATGTCCCTGCCGATAACCTTCTCGGAAGATAGTTCCAAGAGAACTGAGCAACAACTATTTATGGTGGTGGATTTGAATCTGCCATATAATACTATCTTGGAATGACTTTTCTTGAATGTCTTTGGAGCTATTATCTCCCAATGATATTTGAAGCTAAAGTATCCTTCTTGGGATGACATCGTTACGCTCAAAGGCAACCAGAAGTTAGCTGCAGAATGTTATGTCTGTGTGGTTGATGACGTGTTGGGACAAACGGATGAAGGGCGTACCCAGCCATTGGAAAAAATGATTCTCGCTCCAGCAGAAGGGGTTCAGTAATGGAAGTTTCTTGGTAAGCGAAAAGTGGAGCCTGGAAGAACACGTGCAATTGGTCAAGTTGTTAACCAAGTGTAAGGAAGAGTTTGCTTGGATACCATCTGACATGCCCGGTATCCCAAGAGAAGTCGCTGAACACCGGCTAATTGTTAATCTGGATGCCAAGCCTATTCAGCAAAAGCGTCGAGCCTTTTCGAAGGAGAAGGCGAATGCAATTGAGAAGGAAGTAGATAAGCTTTTGAAAGCTAATTTCATCTGGAAAGTGTAATACACATCGTGGCTCGCTAATCCGGTGGTGGTTCCAAAGCCTAACGACGATTGGAGGATGTGTATTGACTTTACGGACCTCAATGAAGCATGTCCCAAGGACTGCTATTTGTTACCTCGTAGAGAACAGTTAGTGGATTAGACGGCAGGGTATGAGTACTTAAGCTCACTGGATGCTAACTCGGGCTATCATCAGATACCAATGGAGGTAGAAGACGAAGAAAAGACAACCTTCATTACTCCGAAGGCCACTTATTGTTATCAGGCTATGTCGTTTGGTCTGAAAAATGCTGAAGCCACATTCCAAAGAACTGCAAATAGAATATTTGACGCCCAAATTGGCAGAAATTTAAAGGTGTATGTAGATGATATGCTGGTAAAAAGTAGAAGTTTTGAAAGTCACTTAGCTGATTTAGAAGAAATTTTCAGAGTCATGCGCGCGTATGGCATGAAAGTTAATCCCAAGAAGTGCATGTTCTCATTTCAAATGGGAAAATTTCTTAGTTACATTATCAGTAAGAAGGGAATTTAACCCAACCCTTCAAAGTTGAAAGAAATTCATGACATGATATCGCCAAGGAATATTAAAGAAGTTTAGATGCTTACCGGGAGGGTAATTTCCTTAAGCCATTTCATTTCCAAACAAAGAGAACGATGTCTTCTCTTTTTCAAGCTCATCCGGAAGAAAGCTCCGTTTGGCTGGACTGATGAGTACAAGGAAGGCTTCCTCAAGCTCAAGTAATATTTGACTTCCGATTTATTGTGAACACGCCAGGAAGATGGAGACACCCTTTTCTGTATTTGGGAGTTGCCGATGAAGTGGTGAGTGTTGTCCTGTTACGTGACGAAGATGATATCCACATGCCCGTCTACATCATCAGCCGAATTCTTAAAGATACCGAGTTGAGGTACTATCGGATCGAAAATGTGGCATTTTCTTTAGTACAAGCCACCCGAAAGATGACACGGTATTTTAAAGCGCACCTAGTAGTTATCTTTACCAACTAGCCGTTAAGAAGGATTTTGAAGAAATCGGAAACTTCGGGCCGAATGGTCATATGGTCCATTGTTCAACTAGAACAACATGGGTTACAATATCAATCCCGACCATCAATCAAGGCGCCTTGGCTGATTTTATTGCCGAGTGTACATTTACCCAGGAGCCATTACCGGAGTTACCAACATAAGCAATGGAGGACGTGGATTTTCTTTTTCCTTATACCTTCGACGATAAGTGGGTGATTTATGTGGATGGTGTCAAGAACCAGGAATTGGTTGGTGCTGGTATCATCATTTTAGGACCGTAAGCTATTAAGATGAGATATGCATTGAGAATCCTCAAACCTTTGTCAAATAATGCAGCTGAGTACGAGGCACTCCTAACCGGCTTACGAATAGGAAGAAATTTGACTGCGAAAGGAATACATGTCAGGGGGGAATTGGAAGATCTACTATGATTGTATATGGTGATTCCAAACTAATAGTGGACCAAGTTAACGGTCACTATCAGGCCAAAGACCCAACAATACAACGTTACTTGGAGAAAGTTCAGAATGAATTACTTGAGATCAAGAAGAGAGGAATTCAAGTTAAGATTGAGCATATACCAAGAGAAGAGAATGCGGAGGAAGATAAGATCGCAAAGCTAGCTGTTGATTCTACCGCAGTTATGCTGATTGATGTCATGGTTGAGGAAATCATGATGCCATCTTTCATGAAGGAACAACAAGTCCTATGTGTGCGGGAAGAAGTAACTGACTGGTGAACCCTAGTAATCGATTACCTCAAGTATGGTGTATTACCAAAGGATACCACAGAAAAGAAAAAGATTCTTAAGAGGGCAAATAAGTGCACCTTTTATGATGGTGAACTTATTCGTTGATGTTTTTCCCATCTAGGGGCTAAGTGTATATCAGAGCCAGAAGGTTGGCATACCCTTAGAGAAATCCATGAAGGAATCTATGGAATGCACATTTCCGGGAGTTTAATGACAACACAGGTTTCACGTACCGGATTCTATTAGCCTACAATCCGGAAGGATTGTGACTATTTTGTTAAAACTTGCAAAAAATACCAAGAGTTTGCAACGATTCTGCGACAATCGGCAACCTGATATCTACAATGGTTAGCCCCTATCCGTTTCCCAAATGGGGGATTGACATTCTTGGACCTTTCCCGAAAGCGTTCCCACAACTGAAATATATCACTATGGCTAGGGCTGTCCAACGAATTACTGTACCGTAATTACCGTAACGTAATTTCATAAATTTGGTTAGTATTTTTTCCCAATTTTTTACTATTCGGTATACCATCCGAACGAAGTTTGGTATGGTACGGTACGGTATTTATTTTGACAGTTTTGGTAATACCGAACCTACCATACCATTTTTAATATTAATATATTTTTATTGAATATTTATTACCATATAGTACACAACTCTGTCTGAGAAGGCCACTCTTTCCACTTTTCTTCCCTAAATCAAATCATCCATCTCTAATGCTCCTCTCCTGATAGATAAATTTCTCTTGTCCTCTTCCTACTACTACAACCATGGTATCGTTCATGACCCAATTGGCTACGGGTCTCACTATCTTAGCCAGACAGCGTCCTGGTCAAATCGGTGATGGAACACGAGATGCCCCATTTATAACAGAATGAGAAGAGTCGTAAGGGGATGTGGGTGGTCGGATTTATTACCGGTCGGGTCGTAAGGGTTCGATTTAGGTAGATCTGGGTTGTGGCAAGCTTCAGAGTGTGTTGAAATCGGAACACGCATCGCCATGCTTGATGATAAGTATGCTGCTTTCATTTCTGGGTTTTATTTTTGTTGATGATTCTTGGATATATATGCTTTTGTTCTTCATGAATTTGTTGTTATCCTAATTTGATATACTAATTCTGTAATTTTCTTGCTGAATATGATATGGATTATCTGCAGTGGGTTTTTGATTTAGTCGATCGTTGTGTTTACAAAATATTTCTAATGTTTACAAAAACCAATGGTAGAATTATGTGTATGGTTATATGAAAATTCAATGAAAGCCATGTTATCTTCCCATTTAGTGTCGTGTTTGTAAACCATGACTTGAAGCAACGGCTCTAAAGTCCTATTCACCCCTTCCGTTTGACCCTAAAGTCCTAGTTAGTGCCTATCTTCGCCCACAATGTGTGGAAAAAATGATTCAAAAATGATGCGCAAAACTGAAAATCTTAGCATTGAGGGAGAAAATGAGTACATACCTCCTTGAGAATGCATCGACAATAATATTTTCCTTGCCTTTCTTGTATTTGATCATGTAAGGAAATGCTTCAATGAACTCCATCCACTTAGCATGCCGCTTGTTGAGTTTCGCTTGCCCTTGGAGGAATTTTATGCTCAAATGATCAATGCGGATGATAAATTGATTCGAGAGAAGGTAGTGCTCCCACACCATCAAGGATCTCACAAGCACATATAACTCACAGTCATAGGTGGAGTAGTTGAGTTGGGCGCCATTAAGTTTTTCGCTAAAATATGCAATGGGGCACCCTTCATGTGTAAGCACGACTCCAATGCCAATGCCGCTTGAGATGTATTGAAGCTCAAACTCTTTAGAGAAGTTGGGTAGAGCGAGGATCGGGCTTTGCATTAGCTGTGTCTTGAGCTCATAGAAGTCTCATTCTTGTCTCTCACTCCACTTAAATGTCATATTTTCCTTGGTTAGTTAATTGAGTGGTACGGCTATTGATATGAGCAGGGATGCTCTAGGAACACGGGTTCATGAGTTAGCCGCGCATACCATGAACATCGCCGCGCCAACCCTAGCAAACCATGACAGCCTCCGGCTAGCCCGCGCCACCCATCTAGCCCGCGTCCTCCTTGAAGAAAGTCCTCGGCCTTGGCCAAAGACCAAGGCGTGCTCAAGGCCTTGCCTCCAAGCCTTGCGCTCACCAAGAGGCCGGCCACAAGGCCTATCTTCCAATCCCGACGCCTTCCCCCCTTTGTCTAAGGGTAATTTAGGTGTCTTGATGTAATAATTATTCAGCTATAAATAGAAGGACATAGCCTCTTTTATAACTGGTCTTTATTTTGAGTGAATCTTTCTAAGGCCAATTAGTTTAAGTTAATTTAGGATTAAGTTAGGATTAATATTAGGGTTCCTAGAACCAGAAACTACTCTCTTCTTGTTCAAACCAGCGGGTTGCTCACTCTAGATCCGGCGCCTTCATCAAATTCGGTCTCCTTCTCCAAAAATAGAAGCTGAATCGTATCAAGTGGTAGCGGAGCTCCAATCGTCCTCTAGGTTGGCCGAATTTTTTTCTCTATTTGATGATTTTTCATGGCCATTCATCTATATTGAAAATCATATTTTTCTTGCCATTTCCACGGTTCAAACACTTAATCCTTCCATATCCATGGTGGAAACATTGTTTCTTACCGTGGGAATCAATCATTTATCAATCCAAGCAATTTCGGATTTTAGGTCAAAAATTCATTTCTAGTGATTTGATCTTGCACAAACACTTTTGCTGAATTGATTTGCGTTTATGGTGCTAGTTATGACCTAAATCTTCATCTTCTTGGTATTATTTGCTGTTGAATTTATTGGAGCATCCTATGGTGGCCATGAGAGCCATGTGGACTGAATTTGTTGCTAGCTAGTCTTTCAAATTTTCTACTCTCTTCCTAGCCAGCCACATCTCTCTATTTTCAGTCTAGTAATCTCATCTTGCCTAGCACTCCACTTGAACACAGCCGGCCCTAGGGCAGCTAACTTAGCTCTCCCTTTGGCTTGTCATACAGTTTGCTTTGCTTGTCATACACTTTGCATCAACTCCTTGTCATTCAATCTGATTTGTTGGTCACACAATTTGCCTAGGTTGTGAAAGGACCTAGCTTCGCTTGCATTCTTAGGTTGCGGCCACTCCTTGATAGCCTTCACCTTCTCCTCATTAAACTTGAACACCTCCTATGCTTACAACAAAACAAAGGAAATGCACTCGATTCAAACAAAATTCACACTTAGCTAATTTTGTATACAATTTATGAATTCTAAGTGTGTGGAGGATGGTGCGGAAGTGGGTAATGTGTGCATCAATCGAGGGACTATACACAAGAATGTCATCAAAATAAACAACAATAAAAATCCTAATAAATTCACGCAAAGCATGGTTCATTAAACACATGAAAGTACTAGGTACATTAGAGAGGGCGAATAACATTACCATCCATTTGTACAAACCGTGTTTGGTTTTGAAGGCGGTCTTCTACTCATCTCCCTCATGCATATGGATCTGGTGTTATCCACTCATCAAGTCTATCTTGGAATAGACCTTACTACCACTCAACTAATCCAACATATCATCAAGGCGTGGAATATGATGACGATACCTTACGGTGATCTTGTTGATGGCATGGCAATCCACACACATGCGCCATTTTCCATCTTTCTTCTGTACCAATAACATGGGTACGATGCTTTCTCAGATGAAACCCTTACTCATGAGGTCGTCGACTTATCTTTGGAGCTCTTTGGATTCCTCCGGATTACACCTATAGGCCGGTCAATTCGGTAAGGTCGACCCTGGAACTAGGTCAAATCTTATGCTCTATGTTGTGGATGGGTGTCAAGCGCTTGGCATCTCCTTCGGGAACAGATTCTCAAATTATTGCAAAAGTGAGACAAGTGGACTACGTAGGGAAGAAAGGTTAGAGTCAACATTTAAGCAATGGGCTTTGTACTGAAGTACGAGGCATATTTTGTTTGAATACAATGCATGCCTCACATCCCTTCCCTTTGGAAACACACTCAATGATTTAAGTTCACCCTCTCGGCCATGCTTGCTAATTTCATGGATTGTAATTTGCTCTCTTCTTACCTTTTTCTCTCCATTCTTCCCCTCTTGCTCTTGCTCTCGCTCACCCCCATTACCATGCTTATTTTTTTCATGGTTTATTTTACACTCTCGCCTTACTTTCCTCTCTCCACTCTTCTCTCTAAATTTTCTCAATATATAGAACTCGACACTAGCTTTTTCCATTTGCTTTTGGTCCTCACGGACTTGAGATGGTGAAAGAGGTGGAATGCTAAACTTCTTGCCACAGTGAGTGGGCTGAATTTTATTGGTGTACCCATTATGATTCACCTTTCTATCAAATTGCCATGGGCGGCCGAAAAGGAGATGGCTAGCATCTATAGGTACAACATCACACAAACGTTCATCCGCATACCCACCCATCTTGAAACTCATAAGAACTTATTCCTTGACCTTAACCTCTCCATCATCATTGAACGAATGGAGTGAATAAGGTTTTAGGTACGGTGTAGTGGGTAAATTAAGCTTACACACCAAGATGTGACTTGCGGCATCTACTACACTACCATTTTCAACAATCATTGAAACAATTTTGCCATTTACCTCACAACAAGGGTGGAAGAGGTTCTCTCTTTGTTCATCACATTCGACTTTCAACTTAGCTTGTGCATTCAAGCTCCTCCGCACAACTAAAGTCATAGGCGAAGCTAGATTAATTTCTTCCTCTTTACTACTCATGGGTTCTTCTTCCTCAACACAATTCTCATCACTCGGCAACTCTTCTCCCTCACTTTCGGTTTCATACATTCCCTCCCTAATGAAAATCACACGGTAGTTGGGACATTCGGATGAAATGTGTCCCCTCCCGTGGCACTTGAAACACTCAATGTTGGAGGGATGTTTTCTAGGTGGTGGATTGGATGTAGTGTTGGTTGGTGATGGTTTCGGTGAAGAATTTAGAGGGTTAGGCTTGGGGTACGGTGTGTAATGCTTTGATGTAGGTGTGACGATTTTGGTATAGGGTGCGGCTTTTGGTTGGTCTTTTTGGTAAGTTTTCCATAGTGGTTTAAAAGAAGAGGAATAAGAGGGGTTTGGGTTGGTGTTTCGGCTAGGATAGTGTTTCTTTTTGGAGGCTTCATGCATTTCAACTTTGAGCCCGTAGTGTAGCATAGTTTGCAAATGGTCAAAGTCCCGTAAGTCAAGCTTGTACTTGATTTTCTCATTCACACCATTTAGAAACCGAGCCATTGTTACCTCTTCATCTTCTTGTATCTCAGTTTGGGAGAGGAGAGACTCAAGTTCATTATAGTAACCTCCTACAGACTTTGACCCTTGCTTGAGACCTTGCAACCGATTTTGCAAGTCCCGCTTGTAAAAAGATGGCATAAACAGTTCTCTCATGACTTGTTTCATTTCTTCCCAAGTATGGATAGCCCTTTCTCCATGCCTCTATTTGCTCACTTTTTCCCACCAACTCACGACATACCTATCAAACTCCATTGCCGCAAGTTTCACTTTCTTACTTTCTGAGTATTGGTGGCAATTAAATATCCGTTCAATCTTGCCTTCCCACTTGTTATACTCGGAAGGATTGGTGGTTCCCTCAAAGATCGAAATTTATACCTTAATGCTATTCAACTTGTCGTCAAATCATGGCTCTTGAAGTCGACCTCTTCTTCCCCTATTCATGCGTTCACGACCATCATAATCATTAAAATCTTCATTTTCTTCTTCATACAAATCTTCATAAAATTCATGCTCATGGTAGGGATCGGTGGCGCTCGTAGGTGAGAAATTAGGGTTCGATCAATAGCTGCGGAGGTGCCATCAGTATGACAATGATCTCAATTTCCAGAGATGAACAGTATGTCGTTAGGGTAATGATATGCCATTAGGGACTAACGGCATACCGTTAGTCACTAGACTTATGATATGTTGCTGGCCACGACCCTGTGGCGGCCTAGTGCCGTGACCAGTGCTGAATTGGTGGTATTGGGCATCGAGGCCTTTGGCTTGGAGGTCTTACACGAAGAAGGCGTGTGCTTTGGGACTGTTATGGCTTGTAAAGGCGCTGTGCCCTCGGTGGCCCATAGTAAGAATTTTGGGAAAGCCTCGGCTGGCCACCCTTTTGTGATCATCATCGTCATCATAGCTGTCATGACCTTTCTCCTCGTCTCGCAAGTGACAAGGTCTTTGTTAGGCTCATAGAAAGGCTTAGGAGGTAGGGGTTTGGGTGGTGGAGGACATGCGGGAGCCTTGGTCGGGTTGTCTTGTTTAAGTTCTAGGTGTTCAAGTCGCGCGCTGATTGAGCCTTAATTGTAGTAGATTTCACCACTTTATCTTCCACAATATTGAATGGTATGCTATTAATTTTGGTGTGAATCATTCAAATATTGCAGGAGGCAGCCTAAAAGAGGCAGTGGGTAGAAAAGGAGAAGAATCGGGCATGATTGGGCAGAATTAGAGTAGACTGAATAAAGGCAGCCTTCTTGATCAAGACAACCTTCTGGACCAAGATAGACTTGCCTGACCGTGCCTCGCCTCGAGATATATTCGGAGCAAACAACAGATTGAATCCCTGATGATTGGAGGCGCATCACCAACAATATGGACTTCCCACAACCTTGCTTGACCAGGGTAGCATCTATCTTGGCCAATACTCCCATTGGAGTTTCCAACACTCTAGTCCCTACAATCACCTCCACAACAACAACCGCCGTCGCTAGATCTTCCTCTTCCTCCGACCCAAGGCACAGAGAAGGAAAGACACCAATGGAAATACGTGAATCCCGCTACCAGCTTGAGCCTCTTATGAAATCTAGCTCAGGTAACATTCCACTCCTTCCTTATGCCTCCCAATATGGGGGGTGGCTAGAATTCAATGAAGATCATTTTTGTTACAGACTTGCTTATCATTTGAACAACTGTTCAATCGGACCCTGCCTTATCATGGATGATGACTTAACATATCGCCTAGGATTGCACGCTAGGGTGATGGTAATGATTGAGAAAATTGGGTGGGGATTACTTTTCTTCCCCGCACAACCAATATACTATGAACTGTGTTTGAAATTTAATGCCAATTTCTGGTTTAATACACATGCCCTTTATTTGAAATCAAGACCTGACCTAACATTCGTGTAGGCAATGTGATTGAATTTAGATTGTGTGGCGTTTGGCACCACCTAAGCATGCATGATTTTGATGTGCTTCTAGGATTTATGCACAACCATAAAGACCAACCTAACTGGTATTCTAGCACTTTTTATGAGATCCCTAATGGCTGGGATGCAACTGAAGTATACAAGACTTTAACTAATGATCCAACACTTATTTTTACTGCCTCGTCCAAAGCTTCCAAGATTTGTGATCCAGCCCTCAGGCTCCTCCACAGAATCCTCGCTATCAACCTTTTCAGCAAGACTAAGAAATTAGGAAACTTATCCAGAGATGAACTTTTCATTCTCTGGTGCCTATACAATGGTGTGAAGTTACGTCTTGGCTATTGGATGGCTAGAGAAGTCCACCATTCTGCCTTCAAGCAAGGCATGATACTGGGATATATTTTAACCACTTTGTCCTATAAAACTGGAAAAATAAATACGGCCAGAAACCTGAACGAATGCCCCGCAAAAAGAGTACTTGATCTGACCACCCTAGACCGAATGGGATTCTTCCATTTGGAGAAAGGCGTTGTTTGTTATAATGCAGGAGTTACACCGAAGGAGCAAACGATTTTTAACAACTGTGCAGCGCCCTTTCCACTAGCACCCTTTAAGATAAGTCCAGGGGAACATGAAGAGAATAGATTGGCAAAAAAAGCCCCAGCTCTTTCCCAAGAGGCAGCAACTGCCCTCATTCACGAGAATAGGAAAACAAACTCCATCCTACAGGCCATTAAGGACTCTCAGGACCAATCTTTCATCATGAGCCAGAACCTCCTCGACTTCCTGCTCAATCCACATAAAAAATTAGACGAGGACCTACCCCGCAAACATTTTCAGACGCAGAATCTGATTAAATGCCCCCAGGTCGCATCCTTCTTTTCTCCATTTTGTATATTTCATTCTTTCTATTTTTAGTGTCATTGCATATCCATACGTCTTGTCTTTACACATTGAGGATAAGTGTGTGTGTGTGTGTGGGGTGGGGGTGGGGGTGGGGGAGGCAACTTGCTTGTTTTGAGTATCTTAATTGTTTCTGCATGATTTTTAGTAATTTTTAGGACATTTAAAAATTTTCTGCATGATTTTCCTTTCTATTTTTTTTGTGTGTTTTTAGATAGTTGCATGTTTTGCGTGTTTTTAAGAATTAGAACCCAACCTGTCTGATCACCAACTTAGGGAGTAAAAATTCTTTATTTTGTGACTCCATACCATATTACATGGGCAAGTAATTGGGTTAACATTTCCAATACCTGTAAGAGTACGACTCCTGGTACTCTTTAAACATCCCTTATGTACACAGATCCATAACCCAAGTTCCTAGTAACAAAATCTACAAGAGAACCATGCATAACTATTTTTTCCTACCTTGTGCACCTTTATGCATAGAATTGCCATGCGAAAATTCAAAGATGAGCCATTCAATAAGAATAAATGCTTTAGTATTCTTGCCTCACTAAGCAGGAGTATCTAAAGAACTAAGAATGTTACCTCAACATGTAAAAGAAAAGCATTATGTTCTGGTGTTCTCGCCTCATCAAGTAGGAACATCTAGGAAACTACTCATGAGGTGTCAAAAAATGCTGGTAAATTGCTAGGCTAAAAAACAATGGTAAATATGAGAGCAGTTCATGTAAGAGAAGGGAAACATAGGAAGACTGAACAACTTTGTCATGATTCTATTGCGAGATTTTATCACGAAGTACCTATGTTATGGCTATGTATGTACAGGATGTTTGGGGTATTGGTTAGGCCTCAGTAATACGGCTTGGGAGTCATAGAATAAATTGTTTGAGTGCCCTATGTGATTGGACGAATAGTTGATAAGGAGTGTTCTCTGATTCTTATCTTTCTATGTGTGTTTTTGTTTTGTTTTAGAGTCAGTATCCTTGGGGGGAAGTATAAGTCTAAGTGTAGGGGGGTTTGATTGAGCCTTTGTTACCTCTTCATCTTCTTGTATCTCGGTTTGGGTGAGGAGAGACTCAAGTTTGTTATAGTAATCTCCTACGGACTTTGACCCTTGCTTGAGACCTTGCAACCAGTTTTTCAAGTCCTGTTTGTAAAAAGATGGCATAAACCATTCTCTCATGACTTGTTTCATTTCTTCCCAAGTACGGATAACCCTTTCTCCACGCCTCTCTTTGCTATCTTTTTCCCACCAACTCACGGCATACCCATCAAACTCCATTACCGCAAGTGTCACTTTCTTACTTTCTGAGTATTGCTGGCAATTAAATATCTGTTCAATCTTGCCTTCTCACTTGTTATACTCGGAAGGATTGGTGGTTCCCTAAAAGACCGGAATGCTATTCAAGTTGTCATCAAACTGTGGCTCTTGAAGTCAACCACTTCTTCCCCTATTCAAGCATTCACTACCATCATAATCATTAAAATCTTCATTTTCTTCCTCATACAAATCTTCATAAAATTCATGCTCATGGTAGGGATCGGTCAATAGCTGCGGAGGTGCCTTCGGAATGACAATGATCTCAATTTCCAAAGATTAACAATATGTCGTTAGGGTAATGATATACCCTTAGCGATTAACGGTATGTTGCTGGCCACGACCCTGTGGCGGCCTAGTGTCGTGACTAGTGCTGAATTAGTGGTATTGGGCGTCGAGGCCTTTGGCTTGGAGGTTTTGAACAAAGAAGGTGTGTGCTTTGGGACTGTTATGGCTTGTAAAGGCGTTGTGCCCTCAATGGCCGGTAGTAATAACATTGGGAAAGCCTCGACCGGCCACCCTCTTGTGATCATCGTCGTCGTCATAGCTGTCATGACCTTTCTCCTCTGTCTGGCAAGTGACAAGGTCTTTGTTAGGCTCATCGCGAGGCTTAGGAGGTAGGGGTTTGGGTGGTGGAGGACACGCGGGAGCCTCGGTCGGGTTGCCTTGTTTAAGTTCTAGGTGTTCAAGTTGATCGCTGATTGAGCGTCAATTGTAGTGTATTTCACCACTTTATCTTCCACGATTTTGAATGGTATGCTATTAATTTTGGTATGAATCATTCGAATATTGCAGGATGCAGCCTAAAAGAGGCAGTGGGCAGAAAAGGAGAAGAATCGGGCATGATTGGGCAGAATTAGAATAGACTGAATAAAGGTAGCCTTATTGACCAAGACAACCTTCTAGACCAAGACAGACTCGCCCGACCGGGCCTCGCCTGGAGATATCTTCGGAGTAAACAACGGATTGAATCCCAGATGATTGGAGCATTGATTACGGATGGATTGGGCATACACGCTGCTGATCTTGATCTAATAATATTTCCATGTAAGGATGAGAGCATTCAAAAATACAATTCAAATTAATTAGAATTTTAATTTCCCTTTTCCCTGCCTATTTTCTAGGAAGAGAGAACTTTATATACTCTTCCTAGGGTTTTGAGAGGAGGCGGCTCTCCTTCTCTGATTTTGCACCTTCGGAAACGAAGGATATTCCACAATTTTTAATACATTGCTATTTTGCTTTTTAATTATGTGTATGAGTAGCTAAACACCATTTTCTTAGTAGAATCAATAAGACATGAGCATGAATATGCATGAGATCTAATCATTCTTATTAATCTTTACATCTTCATTTAATTGATCTCGTGATTATTCTTAACGTGTTCTTTGTTTGATTCTAGGAGTAGCTAACCTAGAACCGAGTAGATAATGCAACTGTCATTCTCCTTGGTTGTGGATTATCGACCAAGGAGATAGACTCCTACACACTGCAAGGTGTATCCAGGAAACGGTAGGGAGAAAGGTTAATCAGATCTAGTCCCAACTGACGACCGAGGATACTAGTCTGGAGTTGTCTTCCCTTAAGCTATTGAGGATGAATGCACCACAGAGGTATAATCGAATCAAGCCAGTTGCCAACTCGGTAAACCCTTTAACCACCAAGGTACTGATTGGTAAGGCATCATCTCTAAGCGTACCTGAGGTGGTGTTGATACAGGAGGGAAACAGGGGTCATAAGCGTACCTTGATCCTATAGCAACTCTATGGATTAAAGATGAACATCTTTGCATTGATGATTGTATATCTTATCTCATAGCCGCCAACCTCTACTAGGGATACCTCTCATACTAGATCTCTACTCCCGAATTAATCTCCTTGACCAAGAACCTCATTCTTGGCCAGGGACAGTGCATGCTCCATTTACTTTTCTATTCTGACTCTATCATAAACACCCACATTTCACCTAAGTGTTATTTGGTCATCATAACTTCACACAAAGAATTGTACCATTGCTCTCTATGGTTCGATCCTCTTATTGCTATCTACAAGCAATTTGTTCTTAGTAGCGAGTTATAATTCTTATTTAATTTTGAAGTTCTCGACATCCCAGTCACGCGCCTTCCTCGGCTATAGATAATTACATGGATTGGAGTAAGGTGAGCATTGGGTTATTTGCTTCGTCTAACTTCGCATCGTTATTTTCTACTGCACTTTCGTCGGATATAGTGAAAATTCATACCTGCACACATAGAAAATATTAGTGAAAAATTCTCTCCCTCACGTGTTTACTCTCATGGTTAAGCACTCGTAAAAATTGACATCACAAATTCTCTTAACTCTTGGCTCCGAACCTTGTGTTACAAGTTACGCGCGTAAGTCATGCACCATTAGTATGAAAATATCACAAGCTTGACGCTAAACTCTTTCTATGACTCAGAAAAACAAATTTCATGCAAGAAAGGAAAATAATTTTTGGTTGAAGAAAAAACAAAGAAAAACGGACTCCTTGATGAACACCAAGAACACCAAATCTAGAAATTTTGCAACGTTCAACTTTGGTGCTCAAATGGCTTGAAACTTTCACCCGAAAGTGAAGAAAACTCAAGATAAATGTTTAAGATACATAAATGATGAACTCTTGACAAAAAATTTGAATCTTTTTGGACAGAAAACACAGACACAACAAGAACAACTCAATGTGGCTAAGCTCCGCAACGACTTGATACGCTCCAGCCCCTTTGTTGGAGAGCTGAAAGGTATGAGCTTTTGAGAAAGGATCTAGCTTGAGTTGTCTCACAAATACAGGAAGAAATAAACAAGATAAAGTGGTGGAAAACATTGTAGATATGTAGCGTAAAGAGTACAATGAAAGACAAGTAATTAAAAAACAAACATGGAAGAAATGCGGAGGGATACTTGGAGATGAAATGGAGTTGAACAACAATAAATACTTGAATTTAACTTGAAAAGTATCATTTAAAAATTTGGAGTCTTGAATATTACACAAATTACAAACACACAAGAACTCACCAAAAGAGGTAGCAACAAACTACAAATGGAAGGTTGATGTTTTACTTGCAAAGAATCAAGGGAACTTCGGACCTAATTTTCTACAAGGTGAGCTTATGGTGTTTAGAGGGAGGAGTATTCTCAAAATCAAGAAATAAACACTCAACATAAAATTCCTAAGAAATAAAGGAAATAAGCTACTTATACTAGGTTACAAAATAGGCCTATTTGGGCAATTTTTGGAAAAATTCCAAAGATATATGGCATGTCGTTAAGCCTAAACGGCATGCCCTTAAGAAACAGTTTTTGGATTAAAAATTCTAGAGATAAACGGTATGCCGTTAAGGGCTTAACGACATGCCGTTAATCTCTGGTAAAAAATGGCCAGTTTTACGTTGCGATGGTTCCGCACATTACGCTCGGCCTCCGATATGGTGTGCAATCATCATTAATGTTTAGCCTTCATGTTGATTCACTTACTTGCACATCTCATCCTCAATCCATAGGGTAATCTTCTTGGCCATGCTTCTTATAATCGACCCTCTTGGCGCCATGTCTTGCTCTTCAAGCTCTAAGGTAGGTGTGATCGTATCACCGACTATTTGAGCCTTAAGTTTCGTCAAGACCAAGTGAAGCTCAACAAGTGACATGCGAAGTGGATAGAGTTCATTGAGGAATTTCCCTGCATAATCAAGTATAAGCAAGGAAAGAAAAATGTAGTGGTCGATGCTCTTTCTGAGAGGTATGTACTCATAACCTCTCTTGATGCAAAAATCTTTAGTTTCTCACATTTATTGGACTTATATGAGCATGATAATGACTTGCGTGACATATATATATAATGCGAAAAAAGGTCCCTACTTGCATTTTGTAAGAATGACAAATTCCTATTTAAACATCATTGGCTTTGCATACCTAAGTCTAGCATTAGAGAGTTGTTTGTACTAGAAGAGCCTAGAGTAGGTTTGAATGGGCATTTTATAGCATTAGTAGCATCACTAAATGTAGCATGCTTTAAAACATGCATTTCTTTTGACCAAAAATGAATGTGGATGTGACTAAGGTAATTAACCGAGGACGAATCCACTCAAAGGGGGAGGAGATGATACGAGCTCGAATACTCAAGGCTATGCTTTAAGAAGCAAAGGAACAATAGCATTGCTCTTGAAGACCTTTCGAATGGAAGAGGACAGCATGGAGGCTCGGGAACAATGGTCTATGTGCATCCACGCCAACGAAAGCTCGCGCACAACCCTTGGAACCACCTTATTCCCACACGTGCGCAACAAGAAGCAAGGGGACAAAGTGCGGGTGGCATACCGCCAGGATCCAGGCGGTATGGCGTTAGCTTCGGCATTGGAAAATTAATTGGGACTTTAAGTCTGGCGGCATACCGCTAGAGTCAGTCCATTCCTGGCGGCATACCGCCACAAGGTCACAAGGCAAATAGGAGGCTTTAGTTTATGGGGTAATTTAGGGTTTTGTCTTGTAACTAAACCTATTATAAATAGCTAGAGATAGGTCAGATTAAGGGGGGTCTTGAATTTAGTTGAGGTTACTCCTTCTTTCAAGAACACATCACCTTAAGTGAGAATTAGGGTTTTATCTTCATCTACTCTTTTCCTTGGGTTGTCCAATCTAGTTATTGGAAGGGTCAAGTTAGAGTTAGAAATCCTTGAATCTATTATGACATCTATCTATTTATTAGGGTTTGTTATAGTTGTAAGTTACTTGTATTCAAGAACATCTATCTATTTATTATCTTTCTTCCGCATTCATCTTCACTTCGCTTCATCCATACATTCACCGATTTCGACCTGCCAAAGGAGGCTAGATCCAACATCTAAAAGAACCAAGCTCTTATCATGTGGTAGCGGAGCTCTTGGCTGCCTTCTAGGTTGGTTTCCTTTGATTTCATCTCTTTTCTTCCATAGAAATTAATTTTCAATCCATGGAAATTAATTTTTATCCATAGAAATCAAGTTTTATCCATAGAAATTGAGTTTCATTCGTGGAAATTATTTTTCGATCCATAAAAATCATTTTCCATCATATTTCATCCATAGAAATTGATTATCCATTCATAGAAATCATTCATACATATCTTATTTCATTATTGCAAATTCTAAAAAATTTAGGGTTTGCCGATTTTAGGGTGCATTGATCTTGATTGCCATCTATTACCTAGCACTTTTGTGTTTGTGTTCACACTTGTTTCTTGCAACCAAGGCTGACCACACATCTTTGCTTAGCTGCCAAGTTTTGGGCTAAGCTTGCCCTAGAAGCTTCATGACAAATATCTAGATATTTTGCTTGTTTCTTACTCTTTAAGTTTTGTGCAAAATATCTTGGTTTGAACTGTTTGTCACACGATTTTACACTTGTACTACTCGTCACACACATCACACTATTTGTCATACTTTTTTCACTTTGAAGACTCTTGCACTCAATCAATGAAAAAAAGAAGAGCGAAATATGCAAAAATAAAACCATGCCTAGCGGTATACCGCTAGCTTCGGTATTCCTATAAAAAAAAGAAAGATATAAAGGATAGCAATTGATTGAGTCACAAGCCAAGGATCCATTGTTTGTTAAAACATTAGTGTGTGTGTACTTGAATCATTTTTAAGTGTGCATTTGATGTGATTGCATTTTCATTCAAACTTTCAGTCGCAAATTCCTTTCCTTTTCTCTTTTCATTTTCAATTGAGCTAGCTTTCTTTTGTGTCCTTGGTCTTTCCTTCTTGTTTCCCACTCTACTTTCTACTCTAAATCAGTTTAGTCATCAAACTTCATGCACTTGTCGTTTGAACACTAAAGTGATTTTCCAAACCTCAGTTTTCATTGCCGTTCCTTGTGCCTTCTTTGCCTCTTAGTGTCGATCCTTGCTTAAGGTATGGGTTTTTGATAAGGAGTTTGAGAGGGTAAGGTGGTAAGCGCATTAGAGTGTAGTTTGAAACACGAGTGAAACACGTAAGGGAGGGACTAACCCTTTTATCAATATCACTTGCGTTTGTGTCTTTTTTTTTGCAGGTACCTTTCTCTATGTCTAACCAAGACATGCCTTCGGGTGCTGGCTAGGAAGAGTCCTCCACTCTCAATCCAGCCATGGCTTCATTAATGGTTAACATGGCTGATATGAAAACTCAATTGCAAGACCTTATGGCTGCCATGGCCACCTTGACAGCAAGGGTAACCGCACCGCCACCCCCACTCCCATATTACCCACCAGCCACACATTACCTACCCACCACACATTACCACCAAATTACACACCCAAATGAACCTACGAGCATAGATAACTATGGCATGCCTCGCATGAGTGACCACGTGGAGGGAGCTAGAGCCACAAGCCACCATAGCCAAGACGATGAGGTCCTTGGCGCACATTCTTACCATAGCGCACCTCGAACGCTTGATCACGGCCATGGCCAATTTGTAGTGGACAGTCATGGCTTGGGCTTTCACCGAGAGCCTAGCCAACCACACATCTAAGCTTCCCAACATATCACCCACCAATATGATACAAGACAGCCACCGCCACAAAACCCCAACCCGTAGCCCAACCACATCCCCCTAGACAGCCACAATTTCCCACCCAAAACCAACTAGCTAATCACCTAGCCGTCCCTCTACACCACGCCAATGTTTATGTTCCACCACCTTTTGAGAGACCTAGACCTCCACCTCCTCCTCACTAGGAGCATGCGAATGGTGATCCACGCTTTGACTATGAGGAGCAATTTGAGGGGAGAGGTTGACGGTACAATGAAGAGAGAGTGGATCAAAATCTCTCAAGTATCAAGCTGTCCATTCCTACCTTTGAGGGTAAGGATGATCCGGATGCATTCCATGAGTGGGAGAACAAGGTGGATCGACTGTTTGCATGTTACAATTATTCTGAGATGAAAAAAGTCAAGTTAGCCATTGTAGAGTTCATAGGTTTGGCCATGCAATGGTGGGATCGTATTTGTTTAACGAAGAGAATTGAAAGCAGCCCGTCTATTGCGACTTGGGATGACTTGAGGTATGAGATGAGGCGTAGGTTTGTGCCTCCCTACTACATCCGGGAATTGTACCAGCGCCTCCATTGTTTGTATCAAGGCCCGAGTAGCGTGAGTGATTACTATCACGAGATGCTAACTTATTTGATACGGGCGAGTACGAATGAGAGTGCGGAGGCAACAATGGCACAATTTATGGGCGGCCTACACAAGGAAATCTCCTACCAGCTTGACTTCCACCATTATGATACCTTGTAAGACATGTTTAATTTAGCCTTGAAGATTGAGAAATAAGTAAGTACTAAACTGAAAACACCATACAATTCTACTTCTACTTTCAAACCTTCAAGGAACTCTACCTCTACTACACCTAGACTTAACCAAGACACCACAAAGCTCCCCTTTTCCTCCAAACTAAACACCTACCCGAACCCTAAACCACAACCGGCCATGACTACCAAACCACCACCAAACACTAACACTAACCCTAGAACACTTTCACGAAACATTGAATGCTTCAAGTGCGGTGGCAAAGGTCACATAAGGGCCGAATGTCCTAATAGAAGGGTGATCATGATAAGAGAGGGTGGAGAAATTTTTAGTGAGGATGAGGAAGAGGAGAGTATAAGCCAAGAGGATCTCACAACTTATAGTCATGAAGTAGACAACGAGGTGGATGATTATGATTATATTGAGGTACCCCAATGCCTTGTTGTAAGAAGAAGTTTGAGCATCAAGGCAAAGGAAGATGACACGATACTTGAGCAATGTGAAAACCTCTTCCACACACGCGACATTGCAAATCGTATGGTCATCTCTATGATTGTGGACAATGGTAGTTGTGCGGATGTGGCTAGGTCTCTTCTTATTCATTCCTTAGGCCTACTCACTTCCAAACACCCTCACCCGTATGTCCTCAACTGTTTCAATGATGGGAGCTCGGTTAAGGTACACAAACAAGTCCTCATCCCTTTTGCTATTGGTAATTATGTTGATGAGAGACTATGTGATGTAGCTCCTATGCACTTTAGTCACCTTCTGTTGGGTAGACTGTGGCAATTCGATCGGAAAGCCATTCATGATGGTTTTTGCAATACCTACAAGTTAGAGCACATGGACCACAAGTTTCTTATTCCACCTCTACCTCTTAACGAAGTCTATGAAGACCAACTTAAGTTGGAAAAAGCTTGTGCTACCTTTGAGATCACTTCTACACTTGAAAAGAAACATGAGTGGAGTGGAGTGAAAAAAGTAAGTTGTGTGCATGAGGAAAAGAACATGCATGATAAAAAGAGCACGTGCCGAGTGGAAACACACGGCTTAAAAAAAGTAAGCAAGCTAGTGAGTGCTTGAGAGGAGTGAAAATGGATAAGAAAGTGAGTTTGTATGTTAAGGGCAAGGATGTGAGACATACCTTGATTTTGAGAAAGCCTTGCATTATCATTCGCTTTAAAGAACATTGCTTATTTTCCTCTAACACTAACCCCTCTCTACCTAGTGATGTTTCCCTTTGTTTGCAAGATTTCTGAGATGTTTTTTCGGAGGAGATCCCTAATGGCCTTCCATCGGTGCGTGGCATTGAGCATAGGATCGATTTCCTACCTGGCTCCACTCTTCCTAATAGGTCGGCTTACTGTTGCAACCCTAAGGAGACACAAGAGCTCCAAGACCAAATTGACTCTCTCCTAGCTAAGGGTTCTATTCGGGAAAGCCTTTCCCCATGTGTCGTACCCGTTATTTTGGTGCCTAAGAAGGACGGGAGTTGGCGCATGTGCATGGATTACCGTTCCATTAACAAAATCACGGTAAAATATTCTCATCCCATTCCCCGACTTGATGATATGCTAGATGAACTAAGTAGTGCTACCATTTTCTCAAAAGTTGACTTAGTTAGTGGGTATCATCAAATTAGGATGCATGATGGTGACTAATGGAAAACCGCTTTCAAAACTAAATTTGGTCTTTATGAATGGTTAGTCATGCCTTTTGGTCTCACGAATGCACCAAGCACTTTCATGCGCCTTAGGAACCATATCCTTAGGCCTTTTATATGGAAATTTGTTGTGGTTTATTTTGATGACATTTTGGTGTAGAGTAAGTCTTCACTTACCTACATGGAGCACTTGCGTCAAGTTTTGCTCACCCTTTGCAAAAATCGACTTTATGCTAAATTATCCAAATATGAGTTTTGCTTGGCCGAGGTGCACTTTCTTGCTTTCATTGTAGGTGCCGACGGTCTTAAGGTTGACAAGGTGCGAACGTGCGAAGTTTAAATGTTTAGATCATGGTAGTTACATGCCGTTACTCGTTGTATCTCATCCTTAGTGTGACATTTCGATGGATTTTATTGTTGGCCTTTCCCGCACCAAACGGGGCAAGGATTCTTTGTTTGTGGTAGTGGATAGATTTTCAAAAATGACACACTTTATTCCATGTCACACTACCAATGATGCATCTCACATTGCTAATCTTTTCTTTCAAGAAGTTTTTAGGTTACATGGTATGCCTAAGATAATTATTAGTGATAGAGATAGCAAGTTCCTTAGTCATTTTTGGCATGTGTTGTGGGCTAAACATGGCACAAAAATTTTGTTCTATACACCTTGTCATCCACAAAAGGATGGCCAAACTGAAGTTGTTAATAGAACCTTATGGACAATGTTGTGTGTTATGATTCAACACTATGCATTCTTCCACTCGTTTCTCTCTTTTTGAACTTGTGTATGGGTTTAATCCTCTCACCACCATAGATTTATTGCCTATTTCCTTGAGTGATTGTGCTAGCTTAGATGGCGAGGCCAAGGCAGTAATGGTGCAAAAGTTACACGGCAAGGCTAAGGATCGAATGGAGACCTTAAATGCCAAGTTGGTGCAAAAGCGCAATTCGGGCCGCCACATCAAATCCTTTCAAGTGGGCGAATGAGTTTGGCTTCACTTGAGAAAGAATCATTTTCCCACCCAACGGAAGGGAAAGCTTAGCCAAAGGGGAGATGGTCCATTTCTCATTGTGGAGAAGATTAATAGCAACGCTTATTGCCTTGATCTCCCTTCTTCTTATGGTAATATTAGTCCCACATTTAATATTAATGACTTGTCTCCATACTTTGTAGGTGATGAGGAGGAACTTGCTGGGACGAGCGTATGGATTCGAGGACGAATCCACTCAAAGGGGAAGGAGATGATACGAGCTCGGATACTCAAGGCTATACTTTAAGAAGCAAGGGAACAATAGCATTGCTCTTGAATACCTTTCGAATGGAAGAGGACAATATGGAGGCCCGAGAACAATGGTCTATGTGCATCCACGCCAACGAAAGCTCGCGCACAACCCTTGGAACCACCTTATTCCCACATGCGTGCAGCAAGAAGCAAGGGGACAAAGTGCTGGCGGCATACCGCTAGGATCTAGGCTGCATGCCGTTAGGTTCGACATTGGACAATTAATTGAGACTTTAAGGCTGGCGGCATACCACTAGAGTCAGTCCATTCTTAGCGGCATAACGCCACAAGGTCATAAGGCAAACATGAGGCTTTTATTTATGGGCTAATTTAGGGTTTTGTCTTGTAACTAAACCTATTATAAATAGCTAGAGATAGGTCAGATTAAAGGGGGTCTTGAATTTAGTTGAGGTTACTCCTTCTTTCAAGAACACATCACCTTAAGTGAGAATTAGGGTTTTATCTTAATCTACTCTTTTCCTTATGTTGTCCAATCTAGTTATTGGAAGGGTCAAGTTAGAGTTAGAGATCCTTGCATCTATTGTAACAAGGTTGTCTAGTCTAGTTGCTAGAAGGGTTTGTTATAGTTGTAAGTTACTTGTATTCAAGAACATCTATCATCTTTCTTCTACATTCATCTTCACTTCGCTTCATCCATACATTCACTGATTTCAACCTCCCTGATATGAGCACGAGGGCTCTCATTCTTATCCAAGTGAAGACCTCACTGGTTGGCCGCGCAAGCCATGAGGAACGCCATGGCAAACCCTCACAAACCATGAAGACATTCGCGCACCAGGCGCGCCAACCCTAGCATCCCATGAAGTCCTTGCGCTAGCTCTCCAAGCCCATCTCTTCAAGCCCGCGGTCAAGGCCTTAAGTGAAGGATAGTTTAAGGTTATTTCTTGTAATAATTCCCAAGCTATAAATAGAAGGAGATAGTCTCTTTTATAGCTTGTCTTTGATTTTAAGTGAGTTATTTGCATCAAGACCAATTAGTTGGCTTTACCTTAGGTTTCTTAAAACTGGTCTTCTCTTCAATTAACTAACACCTTTCGGCTTGATCATCACTGATCAATTAAGGGAAAGTTTCGGTTGATGATCCTTGTAATCGCTTGAATACAAGTTCGTATAAAGTTTCCATTTAAATCATATCTATTCTTCATCCATCTAATACCGCTGCATTACTTCATTAAAACACCAACAAATATCCATCTAAACACTATTAAACCGAGAGTTTACAACCTCTCAAAGGAGACTAGATCCTTCCTCCAAGAACATCACGGTTTCATCCTTCAAGAGTAGCCGAGAAGTTATCAAGTGGCAATGGAGCTCCAAGCTGTCTTCTAGGTTGGTAAACTCATTTCTATGGTTGCAAAACCTCTCCTTCACCATTTCCACGGTTGAAATTTGTTCTATTTTTCTACATTTTTGTCACTATTCCACTAAGTTGCACAAACTCCTTTTCATCGTGTTTCCACAGTTCAAACACCTTCATACTTCATTTCCATGGATTAAACATTGTTTCCTACTATAGGATTCAATTAATCCTCATTTGAAACTTTTGTGTTCTTGACATTTTTTGTCTTCTAGTGTGCTGATTTTGAAGAAACACAATTGCTGAAATAGTTTTGTATTTTTGAGCATCTAAGTGACTGAAGTTTCTTCTTCTTAAGTGTGATTAATTGTTGTGATTGGAGATTCTTATGATGAGCCATGAGAGCCATGTGGACTTGCTTGTTGGTTAGCTCGTTACCATCATTTTTGGGTTCTTATCCTAGCCGGCCACATCAACCCCTTTGTGAGCTAAGTATTTACTTTCATTGTGAGCCAAGCATTTCAGCTTGCTCACCAATCTTCTTTGCCTCACTTAGCCAGCCCTAAGGCTTCATCTTTACACACATCTTGCTTGTCATACACAACCACATCACTTGCCACATCACTTGCGTTGTCATCCACACAAAACTTGACACATCAATTTGACTTGCCACATCACACTTTTGGCATTTAGTGATAAATTTTTCTTTTGTAAAATTACTTGTCTTTCACTTCTTTTTTTAAGAATACATGTCATACAAGTGAGCTCTCTTCACTTATTGCAAAAACAAAAAAGAAAAGAGAAAGGAACTAAAAGAAAGAACAAAACAAAAAAAAAAGTGATCAAGTTCCTACTTTTAAAAAAGAAAAAGAAAAAGAAGAGAAACAATTGAGTCAAAAGAAAGAGACTACTTGTGTGTATGCAATTGAAGTGAATTACATCTATTTTTAAAGTGTCATTGTGGGAAGAACATAAGTTTGACATTCATTTTGCATTTTCATTTTCGCTTGTTTCCTTTTCTTCTTGAGTTTTCCTTTGAGCTAGCCTTTTCCTTTTTGTGTCTTGAGTTTTCGTGCCTTGTTTCCTACATCTTTCTACTCTAGGTCATTGGTGCTCAACTCATTAAATCCTTGAACATCAATTCGGCCTTCTCTACCTTTCCTTCTAATCTTGTTTTCTTTGCACTCCTTGTACTGCTTTGAGTCTTAGAGTCTTGTGTTAAGCTTAATTACTTGGTTTGTGTTGGAGATAAGAGTGGGTGAGTTAGTGAGCATATTAGAGTGATTGTGCGAAACACGAGAGCCCAAACACGTGAGGGAGTGACTAACTTTTTCTGTATAAATTGTATTTGTAACTTTTGCAGGTACGTTAGTTATGGCTAATGATAATTCTCCTAAGAGAGATGGGTCCGAGGAGTCTTCCACCCTCAATCCAGCCATGGCCAGCCTCATGGTCCAAATGGCTGATTTGCAACGCCGATGGGATAACCAAGAGCACACCAACAAGGCTATTTTGGATACTCTCGCCCAATTGACCCCGAAACCAGCCACACATACACTTCCACCCACCCCTACCCAAACAACCACACTACCACCAAAGAACTGGACCAAATGACCCATGCAACGCTAATTTGTATGCTGCCCCACCCCTATATGACAACCTCGAAGGTGTGCAGGCTCACACGGACCTTAGTGATGAAGAGGAGCAATTTGATTTACCCCCACGGCAAAGCCACACTTTGAGGCGTGTGCAATGCCGTAGCCGCTCCTACCCCCCTTTCCAAAGCCACGGACCATACCTAAACCCTAGACAGTCGTGCCATCCAACACACATAACAAATGCCCACCTTGACATACCCTTACACCAAGCCAACGCCTATGTCCCTCCCCTTCGGCACCAAATACCTTTAACCATCCGGAACCGACCGAGACAACCTCGTCCCCTACACTATGAGCATGCTCACGAGGCTAGGCGCTTTGCCTATGATGAGCCATATAAACACGGCGACCGTAGGCAGCAAAAGGAGAGAGTGGATAGCAACCTCTCTAGTATTAAATTATCAATGCCAATTTTTGAGGGTAAAGATGACCCCGATTCATACTTTGATTGGGAGAGCAAGGTAGAGCGCGTCTTTGGGTGCTACAATTACTCATAATCCAAGAATTCACGGGAATGGCCATCCATTAGTGGGATGGGCTTGTGGTGAATCGGCAAATTGATAGGCTGCCCTCGGTGGAGACTTTGGATGAGTTGAAATATAAGATGAGGCACTGGTTTGTACCTTACTACTATCTCCGTGACCTGCACCAACTCCTCCAAAAATTGACACAAGGACTACGGACAGTGAGTGACTTCTACCACGAAATGTGCACGTGTTTGATGCGCGCGGATGTGCACGAGGGTGATGAAGCCACAATGGCTCATTTCTTGGGAGGACTACATAAGGAGATCTCTTACCAGTTGGATTTTCACGCTTATGACACTTTAAAGGATATGTTCCATCTTGCCCTCAAGATTGAACACCACGTAATTGCTAAACCTAAAACTCCTTTCACTTCTTCCTCTTTTTATAAGTCTAATTGGAACGCACCTACCCTCCTTCCTAAAGTCAGCCAAGAGTCCACACAACCCACACCCCCACCCAAGCTATACACCTTCCCAAACACCAACCCGACCTCGACTTCAGTACGAAAACAACCCCTAAACACCGACCCTAACCCTAGAGCCCCTAAGAGGAATATTACATGCTTTAAATGTGGGGGGAAAGGACATGTAAGGGCTGAATGCCCTAATAGGAGGGTAATGATTATCCAAGAGAATGGTGAGGCGGTGAGGGATGATGAGGAATTTGAGGGTACTCAAGTATTGGTAACCGAGAGTGTAGCTGCCTCGAGTGAGGTAGATGATGATGAGTATGCCCGTGTGGAAGTTCCTAAGTGTTTGGTAGTGAGGAGGAATTTAAGCATCCATGCCAAGGTGCGTGATAAGGATCTTGAACAACAGGACAACCTATTTCTCACCCGCGGCATTGCACACGGTTTAGTTATCTCCATCCTAGTTGATAACGGTAGTTGCGCCGATGTGGCAAGTGAGCTACTTGTCCACTCTTTGGGGTTGTCTACCTTGAAGCACCCTTACCCTTATGTGCTAAATTGGTTCAATGATGAGAGCTCCATTAGTGTGACTTGCCAAGTGAGCATTTCATTTTCCATTGGGCTGGAGGAAACTCCCATGACGGGCCTGAGGGAATCGTGAGAAGGAAAGACTAGAAAATCAGACTCTAGGAGTTCGGAAGTGAAGTCCATGACATTAGAAGTGGAATGAGGGGGTGACGTGCCAAAAGAACCGGGGGAAGCATGAAAGGGCCTGGTAGCGCCTGCAGTCCTTAATAGATCAGAAATCTGACTACCAGAAGGCACCTTAGAAACATAAGCTGTACCGTGCTCCCCCTGATCGGTAACGTGGTCCTCCGACACCTGTACAGCCTCCTGACCATATCGCGCCTTATTCTCGTGCTCTTGAAACATTCCTGACCATGTCGCGCCTTCTTCTTACCCCATGTTATCGTCTGAAGAAGTAGGAATAGGAGCAGTAGTAGTTTCCTAGAAATAGACATATCAAAAAAAGACAAACAAATGAAAGAAAACGTCAGAGGGCAAAGTCAAAGAATACCTGGGTTGACGGAGGAACTAGAGGAATGCCTACGGAAGTCACCTCAGCAACCGTCACTTCTGGTGAGATAAGTACACCGGGAGGCGAAACAAGGGCAGCTCTACTCCTCCTCTTTCTTTTTCTTTTAACGCGAACTTAAGAAGAAGACGCTTCTAATGCACTTAGGCTTCCAGCCAGGTAGGGGAATTTCACAATCACAAGATAACGTCAGTGTTAGTATTTCCAAGAACAACAAAGAAAACGGCAAAGTACTCACCAACAACACATTCTCGGAGGTCGATCCCGCAGGCCAATTTGTGAGTATGGACGCTGAAGTCCAGTTCGAGCAATTTGTCCAACCAACCTTGCTCAGGAGAAGGAAGAGGCTCTCGTTTACCCTAGGCTCCATCCTTGATATCATGGTTAAAACCAGTCCTCCACCAGGGGCCAGGCAGATCGATAACAAAAAATCCATCTTTCCAACCAGCATTGGAAGACTCAATGTGCATGAGTTTCCAGGTAAAGGTTTTATCGATTCGTCATCATAATGCGACGCTATCGCTATCACGCCTCTACGAGAATACAATTGAAAAAGTGAACGAAGTAGTAAAAGGGAGGGAGAAGTAATCTCCTTAAATCTACAGAGTTTTATAAAGCATAAACGGCACGGTATGCATTTGGGCTCAGCTGGGTAGGATTCAAATCAAGTTGGGTGAGTAATTGTTCTACTAAGGGTTCAAGAGGAAATTGGAAATCATAATAAAACATCTTGGCGTATAAAATCCTACGATTGCCGGTTAATTCACTGTTAAGACAGAGTGAATTGGGGGCAACATCAACTGAACATCCATCAAGGATATGGGCATTATATTTATTTAATCGCCACTGGAGCATGGTCGGAGAAGTGATAGAGGAAATGATGCTTTCAATCTTTTCCTCCCCAACAGATTTGGGTCGAGGACGACGAGGTCTCGCCATACTAAAATTAGAAAGATGAAGAAAGTAATAGGGAAGAACAGGTGTACCTTCTAAAGAAATACCAGAGTATCCAGACGGTGGGAAGAAGAAATGCAAATCGCCTCTTGGGATGCTATGGAGAAAGTGAAGTAAGAAAAGAAGGAAAAGAAGCATGTGGTATGTTTTATAACCATAAGGGTTAATCGAAACAACTGTTGTAATGGCTGTCATTTGGTAAAGAACGCGTGAAGAGGAAAATACACGCGCAATGAGTATAATTATGGGGAAACGAGGAGACACTTTGATTTTACCACTCCCTAGGGGGCGCCAATCCCTAACACCTCCACGAAGAGACACGTGTACCCTGGCCATCATGACTTTCTCCATCGCATTAATGGGAGATCCTCAAGTATTAAATGCTCTAAAAAGCGGAATCGGTTCCTAAATCAAAATATTTAAAATAGACGCAATAACGCGTCAATCAAGATAACGCGGGACAGAGCGTCAAGATAGCAATAATCGAAGCCCCCACTAAGAAGGAAGATAACGCTACAAAAATTAATTATTATTAAAAGAAAAGAGTTTTGACATTATTACAAAGCGAATGGCGTCAATATTCAAACCTAAAAAGAGAGTACAATTATGGGAGAGGAGCGGAGGCTTCTACGTCCTCCGCGGCATCTGAATCATTTGATGACGGGAGCATTTCGGTATCACTGTCGTTGCCTATTCCTCTTGAGAAAAGGAGACCTTCTTTGCCCCATCAATTTCATTCATCTTTGCGGAGGTATAATCGACTATCTTAGCAGGATCAAAAGTACTACTGCTCTATCTTTCCCTATCCTCAGGAAGACTCAGCATTTCACCCACTAAAGCGACTGTCAGTTGATCTCGTGACAACGAGTTCGACACCCCTAGGGCACGAAGCCAGTTAATCCCAAAGCCCGTCAAGTTCAACTGATGGGAAGGAGCCCCCCGAGGCCCTTGACAAGAGAGATTGACGATAAGAGAAGGAACAGAACCACTAATAGGGCTGATAACACCCGGAATTGAGGTAAAGAACAACGGTTGAGGAACCCTTATTGGCGGTTCAGAAAACGCACCCGAACTCGGAGCCGTTACCGCCACATCAGGAATACAAGAAGAAATAGGAGAGTGCGAAACCTCAACAGTTGGAGAAGAATTTGGGGCATTAGTTGGTGTCGCAGGAACCCCGATATCCGGAAAGGATTCTGTCGTTGTCGAAACTTCAATTGACGGCGCGGGAACTTTAGTAGCCGGGAAAGAGTTCACCGTCAGTGACACTTCAGCCTCCACAGAAGGAATCTCTTCAGAAGTATCAGAAGGAGTGGCAATATCAGGGAAGGTAGGGCCCGTCATCAAAGTTGGAGAAGGACACTCGGCAGTCTCAGTCGCTTGATTCTCCCTCTCCTCCCTAAGCTTTTTCCGTTGAGCCTTGGAAACCTGGCGAAGGCAAGACTCTGTGTCCATATCCTCAGCTTCGTATGAAAAAACTTCAGTCTTGACTATTGCCGGGCCCGAGCTGGATCCTCTCTCCCGATGAGGCAACTAATTTTATACAAAACGAGAGGTGCGAACAGAAATGCCTGAAGGAGTAATACTGACCAAACCGTTGCGACAGACAAGACTAAAGAACTTACAAAATAAAGATATTCTTCATCTTACAAGCCCGAAGGAAAGCATAAATGCCACTCCATGATGGGGGAGTTATCTATGTCGGGTTAATTTTACATTGGCACAACATGTTCTCTATTGAAGTATGAACAGGAAGAAGAAAGCCATAAAGAAACATCTTAAAATATAACATCCTACGAGTTCCCCACAGCCTGTCGTGAAGTCTCATACTCCTATTTGGGAGCATAACGGTATAACCACTAGGGAATGAGATCCCGTGACTCTCTAACTCAAGCCGCAGAATAGTTTCACAAGAAAAAACATTAGCAGTATTCTCAATCTCAGAATCTAAAGGCTCCCGAGGGGCTATCTGAGATCTCATGCGGTGGATAATAAAGAGACAGCGAAAGAAAAGCCAGAAGAAGGTGGAACAGAGTACCTTAGAGAAGAAATCAGCAGACAGATCGCCTAAGCCGATGAACAGTTGAGAAGTTTTTCTTCGAGCGAATAAGAGGGCAAAGGACAACAGAAAAATTCAAAAGACGAGTAAAAGGGTAAGAATAGAGTTGTTTCCTTTTAAAGGGTCGAACATCACAGGAGTGACCAAACGACCTATCAGAAGGAGACACGCGTAGTACCGAAGATGACACGTGGAAAGGCATTAAAAGAGAATTTAAAGCTAAGCAGTTACATCACTCAGAGGGACTCTTAAACACGGGAGGTTGAAAGGACAGTTACGTGGCCATTAAAGAAATAGTTAACCGATCGGCGTTAACGACCCAATGATCGTAAGGTTAACGTGAGAACGTGGCGAGAAAAGAGAAAAATAAAAAGCATTTCTTTATTTGAATAAAAGCCATACAACATCTACAAAGCGCATGACACACGTGTTAGTCCTCGTCAAACGAGCCAGAAGGCCAATGATAATCATCTCCCTTAGGAGGTGGCAGTTCTTCATCTGACGGAGGAAAAGGTTCATTAGGCATCTCCTCTTTGCATTGCTCTGGTCGATGGGCCTCAGGAGGCCTTTTTCCTTCCAGAGGGGACACGTACCAATCCCTCCAATTAGCAGGAGCTGGGATTTCGGGACTGTCGTAACGAGCTGGACCGCCTAGACATAAAACGCTCCAGGTGAGGAAACAACACATTATTGCCAAGCACCGTAGAAGTGGAGGAGTCAGGGCAAATGTCAGATGTTCTGGAAGCCTTTTGAGGCGTGGCGGAGAAGGATCGTCGGAATCGGGAGAAGTAGGAGGAGTAATTGGGGAATTATGTTCTGCAGCCTCCGGGGAGTAGGAGTCATCCATCGTATTTCAAATGGACTTTGCAGACGAATGAGTAAAAGAAAATGAACAGGGTAAAGTGAGAAAAAATACATTAAATAGCCACGGTGAGGAAGCGTTCCTACTTTTTTGCATGCCATGGTAATCAAGACACCTCGAGAGCACCAGTCATAATAGAAAGTCTGATTCTTTAGCCACGCTTATTTGGAATTAGTGCTAATTAAGAGGCGGTGAGAAAACTGCCCAATCAGTTAGCATTGGGAATAGAATGTGAAGTTAATGCAAGAAACGATCAGGATGAATAATTGTCATCACCGATCAAATTCAGTGAATAAGAAAAGCAAACGTCGTGGAGGTTCAACCGGTGGCAGACCCATTTTTGGTTGGGCTAATATTAGTCTCAGTTGGTACATCATTTACGCATCCCAAAAAGGAGAATATCGCAAGTAAGTTAACAAAAAGTCACTTTATTTATGGCCTAAACGGCCCGAGCGTACATGCACATACATATATATTGAAAAACATAAAACAGAAAAAGCATAAAGGCGGCCACAAGCGGTCAGGTAGTGGACCCGGCGTCGTCACCTCCCTCCACAAAAGGAATCTCCCTCAAAGCATCAACAATGGAGGTCAGTTCAGAGGAGGAAGCCCTCATACCCTTCAAGCAACACCCTAGTAAATCCTTCCTGTGTTGTAGCATATTGATGGCCATGTGGATGCAAGAGACAGTAACGGCTATCTTCAACACGCTCTCCAGGGGGTTAAAATCCTCCATGGAGGCCGCACCTTGTCGGGACAACAGAGGAGTTAGCATCCCCTGAAGTTCCAGAAAATGTTCGGAAGTCTTGGTCACCATGGACTCCAGAAAGCCAATGTCAGCCTGGGTGAGATTCTTTAGAGTATGGGCCTTTGAGAGTAGAAATTTTTGGTCACTTCGTCCATAGTAGAAATACTGAGAGAGATGCTGAAAAGATGTGAAGAATTAGTGTAGAGAGAGATTCAATTTATAGGCATAAAGGAATGCCGATTTGAAAAGACGCGTCTCTCGAAAATTGAACCACACCGTCACCTTGAAGACCGTTGAGTGGACAAGGCTGAAAATGAACCGGTAGCCCTTGGTAAACACTCGAGCTCATTTTTGATTGGGCTTATGATAACTATAGAAGTGATTCTAGGGGAATTTTTGTCCTTATACTTGATAATAAGGCCGGAGTACTATAGTTATCGCCTGGTGTGAACCACTGTAGTTATCACCCCTCTCCCTACACGGAATCCTAGGATGGTCGACGTCAGTGGGGGGGAACAGAATTTCTCACCCGATATCTAGCCACACAAACGACATTATCCCATCCCGAAGGATACAAGGCGTCATTTGAGGGACTTGGGCGTTATCATCCCAAGAGAACACCCACCCCCTATAGGTAACACCCACTTCTTGCATATAAATACCCCAACACTCAAGATAAAAGGTAACCCTAAGATAGCTAGTCGAAACCCTGTCATTTTGCACTACCATACTGACTTAAGAATCGGAGTGTCTACGCCGGAGACCCCCCTCGGTGCTTTGCAGGTACACTGGGAGGCAAGAAAAATGATTCTGAGAGGCCATTTTCCTCATCTACCCACTCTCCAGAAGTCCGAATCTTATCAGGTACTATGTGTGACATTCGCAAAGGAATGGAGCGTACAGATTCGAGGACGAATACATTTGAAGAGGGAGGAGATGATATGAGCACGAGGTCTCTCACTCGTATCCACGTGAAGACCTCAGGGGTAGGCCGCGCAAGCCATGAGGAACGCGGAGCCAAGCCCTCGCAAACCATGAATACATTCGCGCACCAGGCACGCCAACCTTAGCATCCCATGAAGTCTATGCGCCTAAGCCATCCGAGGCATTGCGCTAGCTCTCCAAACCCATCTCTTCAAGCCCGCGGTCAAGGGCTTAAGTGAAGGTTAGTTTATGGTTGTTTCTTGTAATAATTCCCAAGCTATAAATAGAAGGAGATAGCCTCTTTTATAGCTTGTCTTTGATTTTAAGTGAGTTATCTCCATCAAGACCAATTAGTTGGCTTTGCCTTAGGGCTCTTAAAACTGGTCTTCTTTTTAATTAACTAACACCTTTCGGCTTGATCATCACTAATCAATTAAGGGAAGGTTTCAGTTGATGATCCTTGTAATCGCTTGAATACAAGTTCGTATAAAGTTTCCATTTAAATCATCTCTATTCTTCATCCATCTAATACAGCTGTATTACTCCATTAAAACACCAACAAATATCCATCTAAACACCATTAAATCGAGAGTTTATAGCCTCCCAAAGGAGACTAGATCCTTCCTCTAAGAACATCACGGTTTTATCCTTCAAGAGAAGCCGAGAAGTTGTCACTCCCAAAGGAGGCTAGATCCAACGTCTAAAAGAAGCAAGCTCTTATCACTTTCTTATAAAACCTTTACTGTTGGCTAGAAAGTTTTACTGGCAGGAAAGCTGAAGTCTAAGTGGACCGGCCCATACCTTGTCACGAAGGTATATGATCATGGCGCCGTTGAAATTCGGAGCATGGATATGGGCCTCATCTTCAAAGTTAACGGTCATCGTTTGAAGGCTTTTTATAAAGGGTTTCAGGCCCTTTCCAGCTGAAGAACTGGAGGTGGCCGAGCCACCAGGACATGAGTAATCCATGTCACCAACATTGCACCATCAACGATAATAGCGATGCTTCGTGGGATTCAACCCATGTTTCTTCCCTTTTATTTCTTGTTTTAATTTTCCCTTTTTAATTGTATCCCTATTTTATTTTGACCCTTATTTTTATTTTCCTTTGTTCTATTTGATTTTCCTTTTCTCGGATTTTATTTTCCTGTTTTATTTCTTTCCTTCTCTACCCAGATTTAATTATTCTCCTCTCTGTACCACTTTTTCAACTTCTTTTCAAATTAGGACGATAGAATTCTTTCTTTAAAAGAGGAGATTTTTCAATTGGGATTTCTTACCTTTTTCTAGCAGTTAGGATTTCCTTGGACCACTCATGGAAGGACCCACGCGGAGCAAAAAGACAAACGGCTATACTAAAAGGAGTAGGTCACGCCTTCATCCTCATTAATTCACATTCACACTCTCTCACCTGCTTTTCTACTTTTTGCTTTTTCTCTCTTCTCCAGACCATGCTCCCCTCACCTATGTAACTTATCAATCACCACCATCATCCTCCATGGCAAGATCCAAGTACGCATCTACCCGGTCCTCACGACCCACCGACAATGCTTCACCGGGCACACTAGTAGCCGCTGCCCTATTTTCTGCCACGACCATGACTTTACCTCCTCTCATCTCCACCACCAGATCACCTAAATCAAAATTCTCCTCCACTGTTAGCTCTGCCCCAATGCCATGACCAGTGGTCTCCCCTACGGCTCCCGCATGCCCAATTTCTACTCCTCTGGATGCTAGACAACCACCCTTTACTCCTACCAGGATAAAATCTCCCACATCCACTACCAAACCACCAAAATCAACACCAGCACCCACTCCACAACCTACCCTTACTCCATACCCCGAGCACTCGAAATCATCTTCCGAGGAGTATGAATCTAGCTCTTGGGAAACTAGGTCCACGGAGGAGACGTCCCAAGAACCACAAGCCCCACCAACCATCACTATTCCTGCCACCACCTCCGAATCCTCTTCCAATAAGTATGAGATAGATACTGAGAAGAGTCAGGGGAAGAAAAGCAAGGAGAGACTATCACCAACCCTGTGGTCAAGCACCAGACCACCTATCACCATGGCAGTCAATGGGAGTAATGATGGTGATGAGGAGGATGAGGAGGAAGATCCCGATGAGGGGGATGACTTTGAGGACTCCATGGTGAAGACCCAGTAGTGGAGGAGGAGTCTGGTCACTCCTTAGAAATCACTTGATCTGTATCGACGTCGTCCGGTGTACTGATGACCTGATGTAGAATAAAGTGTGGGCGTGATGTGCAACCCATGCATTATGATTGATGCGAATCCATGCATCCAGGTGCCTTTACCGCCAGCTGGTCCAATGACTCGAGCCAGAGCTCAAAAGCTTCAAGACCGTTTGTCGTCACTCATTCACAAGGAGCTGGAATGTGAGATGACAAGTGAGAGAGCCGCTCTTCGAGAGAAGACACCTAGAGTGGTGAATCTTCTCACCTTCACCTTGACCGATGTTGAGTCTGCTAGAAATGGCATGGAACCGTTTCGCCCAATCGGCACTTGACCGTTTCGCTCAAAACGGCACTCGGCCGTTTGGGTCAAAACGGCACTTGCCTGTTTCATTTAGCCGTTGCCGATTCTATCATCTGTCGCGCATGCCGATTGTTGTTCCCGTTCCGCGTTCCCGCCTGGCCCTTGTGTTGAGAACGGCTCCTGCCCGTTTCGCCTAGCCTGGAGTTGACGCGCGTTGACTACTTTAAGCAAGGCTACGCCTTTCTATTTTATTTTAGCTTAATTAATTAAATAGACACTTTAATTAATTAGTTAAGTGTTTTACTTTATTTATTATTCCTTTTATGGAATTAGGGTTTGCTTGTAACCTATATAAGGAGCCGCTTGGCCTCCTTAGAAACTTGGCTGTTATTTGATAAATTGAGATTTTCTCTTCAATCTCCGCCCCTTGTTCAAGTTGGTTGAACCTTGTTCTTCTTGAGTCTGCAATACTGGAGTCGTATACAAGTAAATCTTGGAATTGCGTTATTGTGTCGTTTCTCTTAGTGTGATTCTCACATCGTTGAGTCTAGTCCTAAGAATCCGATTCAAGATCCTTGACGTGAAATCGATTAGGGCTCTTAGCACAGGTTAGCTAAGTGGTCTAAGCTCGTACTTGTCGAGTTATTTATTTCCGCAGGAAATCCGTCTTTGAACAAAGATCAAAATTGGTGCTACGCATCCTAAGGAGCCAGGATCGTATCAGTTGGTAGCGGAGCTTAAGGCGTTCAAAGATTGGTAAGTATCTTATCTTGTTTCCAGTTTTCATTGCTGGAATCGGTGTGTTCTTCAACTCCATTCAAAACCGATTTCTTTGCTGTGCTTGGTTCGTATATGTGCAATTTGTCTGTCAAGTCGAAATTGTATTTATATACATAGCTATTGAAGTCCAAATTTGGTGAGAAAGGTCTCGTTGGAAAGCTACACCTGTTAGGTTTCTGAATCAAAAACAATCAAGTGATTCGGATACCGGAATCCAAAGCTATAGTCGATTTACTAAATTGTGTTTGCTGCCAAATCCTGCACAATTTTCAGTTGTCGAAATTGAATTTATATATATAGCTACTGCAGTTTCTTTTGAGTGAATAGGAACCCGTAGGGAAGGTGTGTTTGTTGGGCTTCCGAATCAAAAAGAATCAATCGATTCGGAGTTCAGAGTAAAAAGTTCTGATCAAAACACTAAATTGTGTTTTGCTGTCAAAAAAAAAAAAAAAAAAGGAAAGAAAAGACAAAACAGCAACTTCAAAAGAATCAAGAGAAAGTTGCATTAGGTCAAATACAAAAAAAAATAAAAAATAAAATAAAATAAAATTGGAGATTAACTTTATTTGAGTTGTTTCGAGTCGAATAGAGCTTTTCTTTGATTCCTTAATTTTGTCTTCTACTCCACTTGTTATTTGTTTAATTGATTGCTTTTGCGATTAATCAAATACCAAGTATCAACGATTGTTTTGAAGCTAGTTGTCCTTGAGAGTCTTCTTGGAAGCTTTTCTTGAATTCTTGAGTCTCACTGACGCTTGAACATTGCAGGATTTTGAGAGGAATTTTGTGAGATTATTAGAGTGTTTAAACACGAGAGTAAACACGTGAGGGAGTGCTAGGTTAGTGCAATTTTACGTTTTCTTTTGTGTTGTGAATTTCAGGAAAACTTATAGATGGCTCAGGAAGGAGTACAACCCGATCTGTCAGCCATGTTGGCTAACATAACGGAACAGCTCCGAACCATGACTGAACGGCAATTAACTGCCGATGCCAGAATGGCTCGGGTGGAAGCGTTAGCCACCATAAATCCAGTAGCGGAGGACCGACGTGATGGACATATGACCGAACTGTCCGAAGAGGATGACGTCGCTCGTCAACCACGAAATGTGAATCGGCAGCGTGATCTTTCCCGAGTTCCTCCCAGGCGAATTGCTAGACGTCGGCCACAAGTCCCACAGCCTGATCTGGAAGGAGAACCTGACGGGGGAGAAGGATGGATATATGCTCGGGACGGACCGAGAAGGGAGAGAAGGGATGATCGGGGTGGTAGAAGAGATCGGGACGAGGACCGATTGGATGCTAATCTCAACAGCATCAAAATGAAAATACCTCCGTTTGAGGGTACTGACGACCCTGATGCTTTCCTGACTTGGGAACGGAAAGTCGATGCTATTTTCCTATGCCACAATTATTCAGAGGGTAAGAAGGTTCAGTTAGCAGCAGTAGAATTCGGTGGGTATGCTAGTCATTGGTGGGAGCAGCTCAACCAGAAGAGAGCCGCCGTTTATGCTGGTTCGATTACTGACTGGGGTGAGATGAAACAGGCGATGAGGCAACGATTTGTCCTTGCCCACTTTCACCGTGAACTTCATCAACGGCTTCAAACCTTGAAGCAAGGCAGCAAAGGAGTTGGTGCCTACTTTAATGAGATGGAGATTGCTTTAGCTCAAGCAAAGATTACTGAGGAACCTGAGGTAACAATGGCTCGGTTTATTGCGGGTTTGAATGCAGAGATTGCCGACACCCTGGAGCTGACGCAATACAATACTCTTGAGGAGATGCTTCACATGGCACAAAAGATTGAGAAGCATCGAAAAGCTAAGAGTTTTTCTAAGTCTACTGGGTCGACACCTTGGAAGAAGCCGTCTTGGAATAAGGAAGACAGAACGGCTCCTACCATTCCAAAGGCCCCCGCTAGTGCCGTTATCCCTTCCAAAACGGCTACTACCAAACCTTACACTCCACCTGTAGATCGGCCAGCCACTAGAGAAATTGTTTGCTTCAAATGCAACGACCGAGGACACAAGAAATCGGAGTGTCCGAATAAGAGGGTTTTCATCATCAGGCCGAATGGAGGGGAAGAATCGGATGATGAGTAGGAGGAATCGGACCCTGAGGAAGATGGTCAGGCCGATTTGAATGATGACTGTCAGAGAGGTGAGCAGGTTCGGTTGCTTGTAATCCGACGGAACCTGAACGTACAATCCACCGAAGAAGTGTGTGATGAGGAGCAACGCACCAATCTGTTCCATACCCGAGGTGTAATTGATAACAAGGGTTGCTCCATTATTATTGATAACGAAAGCTGCACAAACTGTGCCAGTGCGCTGATGGTGCGTAAGCTGGAATTGCCGACGGTAAAGCATCCGAAACCGTATCGTCTACACTGGATGACGGACGATAACGGTATTAAGGTGACCAAACAGGTACTTGTTAAGTTTCGTAACGGCAAATACCAAGATGAGGTTCTCTGTGATGTTGTGCCGATGCAAGCAAGCCACATCCTGCTTGGACGACCATGGCAGTTTGATCGAGAAGCGAATCATGATGGAAAGAGAAACCTCTACAAGTTGGTTAAGGATGGCCAGAAATTCACCTTGGCACCGTTAACACAAGCTGAAGTGTTTGAAGATCAGCAATGGCTTGCTAAGTCACATGCTGAATATGAAATTGCGAAACAACTTGCGAGAGAAAAAGAAGGTTTGAGTGTGAGAAATAAAGAGGGAAACACCGAGTGTGTGAGCCTCAAACATTCGCATGAAAACAGCAAGCATGCAGAGGGCGAGTGTAAACATTCGCATGAAAACAGCAAGCATGCAGAGGGAGAGTGTAAACATTCGCACGAAAAGAGTAAGCGTGCTGAGAGTGGCATTGAGAGAAAATGAGAGGTCAATAAAAAGAAATTGAGCGTATATGCCAAGGGAAGCGATGTGAGGAGAGCACTGATTTCTCATAACAACTGTTTTGACGCAAGCCGTCCTCTTCTTCTAATCCATTTTCGCTCTTATTGTTTAAACTCCACTAGAACAGAACGGCCACATACCGTTCCGATTCCTATTTCTTCTCTCTTACAGGAATTTGATGACGTACTGCCCGAAGAAATTCCGCCTGGCTTGCCTCCACTCCGTGGCATAGAACATCAGATCCAGTCAAGTGGACGATTTGCTTGCGCGTGGGTATGTACATCGGCCAGCTTACCGATCCAATCCAGAGGAGACCAAGGAACTGCAACGGCAAGTGGACGATTTGCTTGCGCGTGGGTATGTACGGGAGAGTCTGTCTCCATGTGCCGTTCCAGTCATTCTAGTTCCAAAGAAGGATGGATCTTGGCGCATGTGTGTTGATTGTCGAGCAGTCAACAAAATCACTGTAAAGTATCGCCATCCTATCCCTCGATTGGATGATATGTTAGATGAATTAAGTGGTAGTAGGGTATTTTCTAAAATTGATTTAATGAGTGGCTACCACCAAATTCGCATGAAAGAAGGGGATGAATGGAAAACTGCTTTTAAAACTAAGTATGGTTTATATGAATGGATGGTTATGCCGTTTGGCTTGACTAATGCTCCTAGCACCTTTATGAGGTTAATGAACCATGTACGTCGGCACTTAATTGGCAAATTTGTTGTAGTTTATTTTCATGATATCTTAATCTATAGCAAGACATTTGATGAGCATGTTTTCCATCTTAGGGAAGTTTTTCTCACACTCCGTAAGCAGCAATTATATGCTAAACCTAGCAAGTGTTCCTTTGCAATGGAACAAGTGGGTTTTCTTGGTTTCATTGTGAGCGCAGATGGCGTTAAAGTGGATGAAGAGAAGATCCGTGCGATTCGGGAATGGCCAACGCCGAAGGCCGTTACCGATGTGAGATCGTTCCATGGATTGGCGAGCTTCTATCGGCGTTTTGTAAAGGATTTTAGCACCATTGTTGTTCCGTTGAATGATTTAACTAAAAAAGAATGTTACTTTCAGGTGGGAACAACAGCAGGAGGAGGCGTTTGATACCCTCAAGGAACGGCTGTGTGCCGCTCCCGTGCTAGCTTTGCCCGATTTCAACAAAGCGTTTGAGATAGAGTGTGACGCCAGCGGCTTAGGCATCGGTGCCGTTCTGATGCAGGAGAAACGGCCGATTGCCTTCTTCAGTGAGAAACTCAAGGATGCTCAACTCCGATATCCGACCTATGACAAGGAGTTCTATGCCCTTGTCCGAGCATTGGAGACATGGCAACACTACCTGATGCCGCGAGAGTTCATCATCCACACTGACCATTTGAGCTTGAAGTACCTCAAAGGACAAGGGAAGCTCAATCGGCGACATGCCGTTTGGATGGAGTTTATTGAGGCTTTCCCTTATCACATTCAGTACAAGCAAGGTAAAGAGAATGTTGTTGCTGATGCGTTGTCACGCAGGTATGCATTAATTACTTCTCTTAATGCCAAGTTGCTTGGGTTTTCACATATTATAGAACTCTATGCTGCCGATTCTGATTTTGGTGATATCTATATGCATGGCGTTTCTATTTCTGGTTCTAAATTCTTTAAGCAAGAGGGATATTTATTTAAGGGAAAACAATTGTGCATCCCTCATTGTTCTCTTCGTGAATTACTTGTGCATGAAGCCCATAGTGGTGGTCTGATGGGTCACTTTGGCGTGACTAAAACTTTAGATGTCTTGCATGATCATTTTTATTGGCCTCACATGAAACGCGATGTAGTCCGCATAATTGCTAGGTGTTTGACTTGTCGTAGAGCCAAATCTAAATCTGCTGGTCATGGCGAATACATGCCGTTACCTGTTCCTTCTCATCCTTGGACCGATCTGTCCATGGATTTTGTTGTGGGGCTGCCTCGGTCTAAGAATGGAAAGGATAGTGTCTTTGTTGTGGTGGACAGATTTTCGAAGATGTCCCACTTTATTGCCTGTTCGACTACTTGTGATGCTACTCAGATTGCTAATTTATTCTTTCGTGAAGTAGTCCGTTTGCATGGTGTTCCTTTGACTATTGTGAGTGATAGGGATACTAAGTTTCTTAGTCATTTTTGGCGTGTCTTGTGGAAGAAGCTTGGTACTAAATTGTTGTATTCTACTTCTTATCACCCACAAACGGATGGTCAGACTGAGGTTGTGAATCGTACTCTTGGTTCACTTTTACGCACGTTAGTTCGTAAGCATGTTTCTACTTGGGTTGATCATTTACCGTTTATTGAATTTGCTTACAACCGTGCTGTTCATTCAACTAATTACTCACCGTTTGAACTTGTGTATGGATTTAATCCTAGAACTGTTTTGGATTTAACTCCTTTACCTTTGAGTGATGTTGTAAGCTTAGATGGTGCACAGAAGGCTGATTTTGTCAAGCAATTACATGCTAGCGCGAAACAGAACATTGAGCGAATGAATGAGAAGCTGATGCAGAAACGGAACGATGGCCGACGGCTAGTGACGTTCCAGGTTGGCGATTGGGTCTGGTTGCATATGCGCAAGGAGCGTTTTCCTGACCAACGCCGCGGCAAGCTATCTCCTAGAGGAGACGGGCCGTTCTAGATTGTTGAGAAGATCAACAACAACGCCTATAAACTGGCGTTGCCAAGTGAGTACGGTGCCGTTAGCTCTACTTTCAATGTTTCTGACTTAGTTTTGTTTGATACAGATGACGAGTATGGACTTGCTGCTGATACCGATTCGGATTCGAGGGCGAATCCTCCAGAAGGGGGAGGGAATGATGCGAATCCACGCATCCAAGTGCCTTTACCGCCAGCTGGTCCAATGACTCGAGCCAGAGCTCAAAAGCTTCAAGACCGTTTGTCGTCACTCATTCACAAGGAGTTGGAATGTGAGATGACAAGTGAGAGAGCCGCTCTTCGAGAGAAGACACCTAGAGTGGTGAATCTTCTCACCTTCACCTTGACCGATGTTGAGTCTGCTAGAAACGGCATGGAACCGTTTCGCCCAATCGGCACTTGACCGTTTCTCTCAAAACGGCACTCGGCCGTTTGGGTCAAAACGGCACTTGCCTATTTCATTTAGCCGTTGCCGATTCTATCATCTGTCGCGCATGCCGATTGTGGTTCCCGTTCCGCGTTCCCGCCTGGCCCTTGTGTTGAGAACGGCTCCTGCCCGTTTCGCCTAGCCTGGAGTTGACGCGCGTTGACTACTTTAAGCAAGGCTGTGCCTTTCTATTTTATTTTAGCTTAATTAATTAAATAGACACTTTAATTAATTAGTTAAGTGTTTTACTTTATTTATTATTCCTTTTATGGAATTAGGGTTTGCTTGTAACCTATATAAGGAGCCGCTTGGCCTCCTTAGAAACTTGGCTGTTATTTGATAAATTGAGATATTCTCTTCAATCTCCGCCCCTTGTTCAAGTTGGTTGAACCTTGTTCTTCTTGAGTCTGCAATACTTGAGTCGTATACAAGTAAATCTTGGAATTGCGTTATTGTGTCGTTTCTCTTAGTGTGATTCTCACATCGTTGAGTCTAGTCCTAAGAATCCGATTCAAGATCCTTGACGTGAAATCGATTAGGGCTCTTAGCACAGGTTAGCTAAGTGGTCTAAGCTCGTACTTGTCGAGTTATTTATTTCCGCAGGAAATCCGTCTTTGAACAAAGATCAAAATTGGTGCTACGCATCCTAAGGAGCCAGGATCGTATCAATGATGAGGAGGAGGAGACACCCTGGTGCCGAAGAAGTGAAAGGCCCCTACCAAGACACTCAACACATCGCCCCGCAAAAATCACAACGGTTCACCACTGATGCGACCACCTGCAAGGGCAAGACGCCCACAACTACCCCTACATCCCACTCCAAAGTAACCCTGGACCTTTCTTGATTGCATGGTTGGTTCGACTTTCATGATAAGCACCATCTTGACAAACTTGATGCATTGCACGACAAGAGTGTGCACCCCTATATGCATCTCGACTATACCTTGCTAGATAGGCTCGGGATGGGAACCTATGTGCACGAGCTTATTAGGAATACAGGTTGGGAGGTGTTGTTCAACCTTGAGCAGTCCACCTTCTTAGAGCTCAGCCGCGAGTTCTTTACCATATTTTGGTTTGATAGTGAGCGCCTGAAGGTCAAAGGAAAGGGTAGCCTCCATTTGGGCTCTGACAGTGTGGTTAATTTTAGACTAGTCAATGAGTGGTCTCACCTCTCGTTAGATCAATTTAATTGCATGATAGGATTCGTGACTGAGTCTGACTTGGGTGCCTCGTGGTATCTTGGAGCCTATGTTGCCTACCCCCCTACGTTTGATGTTTATATTGCCTTTTGGGAGTTGATTAGCGACCTTAATGCCATGTATAATTCCTGCCTCTCCAAAGGCCACGAGATCATTGACCCCTCACTGTGCAGGTGCTCTTTTTCTTATGGCGCATGCATCATAGGCATAAGGTTAACATGGGGTATTGGGTAGCTTCTGAATTGCATGTTGTCATCACCAACAGTAGAAATCCAGTGCTTGGCTCTTTGATTACCATGCTAACAGCTAAAAGTAGGGCTTTCCAAGTTGCTATTTGTGTTTTATTTTCCCCCGTAGACTTTAAATGGCTTGATATCCGCACCCTCGATGGTGTTTTGCATTTCAGCACAGGTTGCAGGCAGCCCAAGAATTGCATCTTCGGCACAAGTATTAGAGGCAAGTTTCGGTATCCCGACCTTGTTGCTGATCCCCCCCCCCCCAAGGTCGCAGTCCCACCTCCTGACACTGAACTTGAGCATCAACAATAGTGATATGACTACCCTAACCGCGGCCCAACTAGAGACCAATGTCGCTCCTTCATCAACTGCAACTGCTTCCCAATGAACTGTTTTGTACATTTATCTCTAGGTGAACTCCTTTCTTGAGCAACCCGAATGGTTTGTTCAAGAAGAGATAGTGCGGCTTGAAGAGCCCTAAGGACCCTAAGAGTAACCCTAAAATTAACTAAGCTAATTGGTCTTGGTGAATATTCACTCAAAACAAAGACAAGGTATAAAAGAGGCTATCTCTTTCTATTTATACGTTGATAATTATTACATTAAGACACCTAAATTACCCTTGGACAAAGGGGTGGGCCGCCGAGCTTGGGAGATGGGCCTTGGGGCTTGGCACTTGGCTAGCGCAAGGCCTGAAGGCATGTGTCGTGTGCTCCTTGGCAAGGGCATGTGCGCGCTGCTCATGGGCCGCGCTCTCCTTGCTTGGCCATAGGCGTGACTTGGTGTTTGGCCAAGGCTGAGGCCTTTCTTCAAGTGTGGCACGGGATAGACGAACAACTTCATGATACGAGTTCGGATACTCTAGGCGCACACGTTCATGAGTTGGCCGCGCATAGCATGAGGATTCCCTAGCCAACCCTCGCAAACCTCTCCCTTCGAGGAGATTCGTCCTTGAATCTAAAGGTGAGAACCTCACGAATGCAGCAATAGAAACTTTGGGCAGCCACTTGAAGATCCAAAGTCGCAATTGTTCCAATGGTGCGCAATAGAGTTTAACTACTAAAGATACGATGTTCCTGTTACCTACACAAGCGCATAGACACAAAGAACAAGGAAACGAGTCTATAGGGGTGATCATGAGGGACCCATAGTCATGTGTAAGGAAATAAAAAGCAGTAACAAAAGGACATATGGTGCGTGATGAAACGAGAGCATTAGAAAAATAGCAATATGAAGGCATGTGCAAGTGTGATAGTACCCTAGGTGAGAAGGGATACTGAACGGAATTGATACAAATAAAATGAATATGTATCATATTGTCCAAAGCATGCGGAAAGACCAAAGTGCTACAAGAGAAAGAGATAGGAGGTGCAAACTTAGTGATGATACGCATGGAGAAGCGTTGAGCAACACCTTGGTAGTGTCATCCTCTGAAACTAGCACAAGATTAGAGGTAACACTAGAGGAAGAGGGGTTAGTGTTAGTGAAATTCAAATAAGGATCCTTAAACCATCCAAGAGGACACGGGTTAAGGAGAGAATACGCAAGTCTCACCACACTCCTCATGGCACATAAGCTCACTTTTTTGGGTGCCCTTTGCTCACTGTTTTCACTCTTAAGCTCACTAGCTTGCTTGCTATTTTCAAGACATGTTTTTCCCCTCGGTACAATTGTTTTCATGTACGATATTTTCCTCAATCTCTCCACTTACTTTCTTCATTCCACTCCTCTAATTTTTTAAAGCAGGTTTGGGAGGAAGCGTAAAAGTGGCACACGCCTTGGAGAGCTTGACTTGGTCGTCATACACTTGGGAAGTAGGCAAGGGTTGAATAAGGAATTTGCGGCCCAAGTGCTAGAATTTGTACGTGTTGTGGAAAGCGTCGTGGACAACCCTCTTGTCAAATTGCCACGGCCTACCAAGAAGCAAATGGCTGAAATACATTGCTGCCACATCACAAGTTCTCTCATCCACATACTCACCAATTGCAAAGGGAATGGTCACTTGTTTAGTCACCTTAACAGAGCTCCCATCATTAAACCAATTCTGCACATAGGGTTTAGGATGTTTTGAGGTGGATAACCCTACAGAGTGGACAAGAAGTGCACTAGCCACATCAGTGCAACAACCATTCTCTACCAGAATTGAGATCACCATGCTATTAGCTAAACCACGAGTGAGGAAGAGGTTTTCTCTTTGTTCAAGTACCTTGTCATCTACTTTGGCTTTAATGCTCAAGGTGTGCCTAACTACCAAGCATTGAGGAACTTCCACACAAGTGTAACCCTCGGCATCATCCTCACCCGAGTCATGAACAAATCCGATTGTGCCTCCTGTCTGACAAGGTGACACATCCCTTAATCCTCCTCTCAAAAATCCGACTGCATCATCATCACTAACTACCTCTCCACCTTCCCGCAAGATCATTATCCTTTGATTAGGACATTTAGCTCGTATATGGCCTTTCCCACCATATTTAAAGCACTCAATGTTCCTATGTGGAGTTCTAGAGTTAGGGTTGGTGTTTGGGGTAAGTGTAGGTGTATTTGCCGAACATGGTGTTGTGTTTGGGTAGGTGTTTGGTTTAGACAAAAATGGGGGTTGTTTAGTGTCTAGGGTGTGTTTAGGCGAAGGAGATGTAGAATCCCAAGAAGGCTTAAAAGTAGAACAGGAATTGAAAGGAGGTCTCGGTTTAGCACTTACTTGTTTCTCAATCTTCAACGCTAAATGAAACATGTCTTCCAAGGTGTCATAACGGTGGAAGTCAAGCTGATATGAGATGTCCTTATGTAGGCATGCCATAAATCGTGCCATTGTTTCTTTCGCACTCACATTCATACTCGCCCTCATCAAACAAGTCAGCATCTCGTGATAGTAATCACTCACGCTACGGGGGCCTTGATACAAACGTTGGAGGCACTGGTGCAATTCACAGATGTAGTGTGGAGGCACAAAGCGATGCCTCATCTCACACCTCAATTTTTCCCAAGTCGTAATAGGCGGTCTGCCTTCGACTCTTTGTGTCTCACAAAGGCGATCCCACCATTGTATGGCTAAACCCGTGAACTCGACAATAGCTAACTTCACTTTCTTTGTCTTGGAATAATTGTAACATGCAAACAACCGATTCACCTTATTTTCCCACTCATGGAATGCATCAAGGTCATCCTTACCCTCGAAGGTAGGAATGGACAGCTTGATACTCAAGAGGTTGTTATCCACTCTCTCCTCATTGTTCCGATAACCCTCGCTGCTCATATACCTCATCATGGTCAAACCGCCAAGCATTGTTAGCATGCTCATAGTGAGGTGGAGGAGGAGGTCTGTCTCTCATATATTGGTGGAACATATGCATTGGCTTTGTGTAGGGGAACGACTAGGTGATTGGCGATTTGGTTTTGGGTGGGAATTTGTGGCTGTCTAGGTGCCAACGGTTAGGCTACGGGTTGGGGGTTTTGTGGTGGTGGTTGTCTTATGTCATATTGGCGAGTGAAGGGTTAGACAGCTTGTATATGTGGATGGCTAGGTTCTCGGTGAAAGGCCATGCCATGGCTGTCCACCAAAAAGTGGCGACGACTATGATCAAGTGTTGGAGGTGCTCTATGGTGCGAAAGGGCGCCATGGACCTCATCATCTTGGCTATGGTGGCTGGCGGCTCTAGCTCTATCTGTGTGATCATATGTTTGAGGCATGGCATAATAATCAATGCTCGTAGGATCATTTGGGCGTGTGGTTTTGTGGTAATGTGTGGCTGGTGGGGAATTTGGAGGTGGATAGGTTGGATGTGGGGGTGTGGGTGTAGACACTTGCGCCGCTAAGGCAGCAATGGCAGCCAAGATGGCCTTTGTGTCTTGCTCTTGTTTCATTGCGTTGTGCTGCAAATCAGCCACATTTTGTCTAGTATCGCCCAACTGGACCATAAGAGATGTCATGGCCGGATTTAGAGGAGAGGATTCCTCCGAACCATCACTCAAGGGTGTGTCTTTGTGAGACATAGTGAAAGGTACCTGCAAAAAGACACAAACACAATTGATAGTGATAAGAAGGTTAGTCGCTCCCTCACATGTTTGGGCTCTCGTGTTTCACACGATCACTCTAATACGCTCACTAACTCACCCACTCTTATCTCCAACGCAAACCAAATACTGAGGCTAGCAATGACTCTACGACTGAAAGCAAGCACAAAGAGAGCAAAGAAAACCCAACACGGAAAGAAGGTAAGAAAGCCGAATTAATGCTCAAGGAAAATGATTTGATTTGAACACCAAAATAGCTTATAGTAGAATGTGTGTGAAGGAAACAAGGAAGGAAAACCAAAGACACAACTAAAAGCTAGCTCAATCAAAAGAAGAAGAAAATGAGGGAAACGAAAAAATTTACTTAAAGTCGTAGCTTGAAGAAGAATTCCTAGCCGAAAGTAAAGTTGCCAAAATCACACATATGATGTACTAGTACACTTCCAATGCAAGCATACACACTAGTCTCTTGCTTTGACTCACTTGTATTATATATATATATATATTCTTTTTTTGAATATAGGGATTTGATTTACTCTTTTAGTCTCTTTCTCTTCTTTTCTTTTTTTTTTTTTTTTTGTGTGTAAGTGCAAGAGAACTCAAGGAGTGTATGACAAGTATTTTTGATGTTGAAGACAAGTAGTTTAAAATCATAAAATAATTTTCACTAAATACCAAAATATTTGAATGTGTGACATGTAGTTTGAATGTGTGTGACTAAGTAATATTTGCAAGTGTATGACACGTAGTCTCTAAGGTGTGTCAAAGTGTATGACAAGAAAAATGGGAGCTAATTATGCTGCCCTAGGGCCGGCTATGTGAGGAAGAGGAGTATTGAGCAAGCTGAAATGCTTGGCTCACAATTGAGTGATATGGCCGGCTTAGGAAGTGTGCACAAATTTTGAATCACTTAGCTAGCAAAAAAATTAAGTCCACATGGCTCTCATGGCTCATCAATGGAAGTTCCAAACACAGCAACAATTAAACTCAAGAAAGATAGAGATTTCAATCACAAAGAGCACCATAAGCACCAAACAATTCAGCAAACGTGTTTATGCAAGATCAAATCACTAGAAAATAAAATTTTGACCTAAAATCGGAAAATGTTTGAATTGGAAGATGAGTGGAACCGATGGTAGGAAACAATCCACCGTAGGACTGGAAGGACAAGGTGTTTGAACCGAAGACACGACAACAAAATGAATATTTTCAGTTTAGAGGAACGACCATGAAAATGTAGAAAAATAGAAAAACTTTCAGCCAACCTAGAGGATAGCCTTGAGCTCCACCATCACTTGATATATAGTCTTGCTTCCTTTGTAGAGAAGAAGACCGAATTAAAGATAGAGCTGGATCTAGTCCTCGGTAAGAGATTGGCAGCTTGGATGGTCGAATGGATGAAGGTGAGTTTAAGTGTTTTAATGGAGTATTTGAGGCAGCGGAATAATGGAATGAAGAGTAGAGAGGTATTGAAATGGAGTGCATATATTAACTTGAAAGTAGGGAAAACCCTCTTTGTAACAAAGGCAAATCAACCTTTCTATAGAACTTACAAGGATCTCTTGAGACAAGGCCGACCCTCTCGTTAACTTGAGTATGCAACCCGGTTGGTTTGTTCAAGAAGAGATAGTGTGGCTTGAAGAGCCCTAAGGACCCTAAGAGCAACCCTAAAATTAACTAAGCAAATTGGTCTTTATGAAGATTCACTCAAAACAAAGACAAGGTATAAAAGAGGCTATCTCCTTCTAGTTATACCTTGATAATTATTACATTAAGACACCTAAATTACCCTTGGACAAAGGGGTGAGGCGTCGGGCTTGGGAGATGGGCCTTGGGGCTTGGCGCTTGGCGAGCCTAAGGCTTGAAGGCATGGGTCGTGTGCTCCTTGTCAAGGGCGTGTGTGCGCTGCTCATGGGCCGCACTCTCCTTGCTTGGCCTTAGGCGTGACTTGGTGTTTGGCCAAGGCCGAGGCCTTTCTTCAAGCGTGGTGCAGGCTATACGGATGACTTCATGGTTTGCGAGGGTTGGCGCGGGAATCCTCATACTCTGCGCGGCCAACTCGTGTTCGCGTGTGCTTAGAGTATCGGACCTCGTATCATCACCCCCCCTTCGAGGAGATTCGTCCTCAAATCTAAAGGTGAGAACCTCATGAACGCAGCAAGAGAAACTTTGGGCAGCCACTTGAAGATCCAAAACAGCAATTGGTCCAATGGTGCGTGATGAAACTAGAGCGTGAGAAAAATAGCAATATGAAGTCATGTGTAAGTGTGATGGTACCCTATGTGAGAAGGGATCATGATAGGAATTGACACAAATAAAATGAATATATATCATATTGTCCAAAGCATGCGGCAAGACCAAAGTGCTACAAGAGAAAGAGATTGGAGGTGCAAACTTTAGTGATGATACACATGGAGAAGCGTTGAGCAACACCTCCATAGGGTCATCCTCCGAAACTAGCACAAGATTAGAGGTAACACTAGAGGAAGAGGGGTTAATGTTAGTGAAATCCAAATAAGGATCCTTAAACCGTCCAAGAGGACAAGGGTTAAGGAGAGAATCCGCAAGTCTCACCACACTCCTCACGGCACATAAGCTCACTTTTTTGGGTGCCCTTTGCTCACTGTTTTCACTCTTAAGCTCACTAGCTTGCTTGCTATTTTCAAGCCATGTTTTCCCCTCAGTACAAGCTCATTGTTTTCTGAGCCGTCTGATCAGGACCGGGCATCACAAGGATAGGATTTTCACTCCCAAGCGCTGAAACCTCGCGTCTCTGGAGCGTGCCTCATCTTAGTGGTCCGTCGGTGTGAGCACGGTTGCCACAAGGATAGGATTTTCACTTCCAGGACGGAGTTGCTCTCTCCTCAGGGCGTGCCTTGTCTTAATGGGCCGCCTATGTGAGCACGGTTACCACAAGGATAGGATTTTCACTCCCGGGGGCGTTGGGGCGTGCCTCGTCTTAATGGGCCACCTATGTGAGCACGGTTACCACAAGGATAGGATTTTCACTCCCAACGCTATGTTATGCCAGGGTGTGACTCGTCTTAGTGAGCTGTCTGATCAGGACCAGCCATCACAAGGATAGGATTTTCACTCCTGGCATTCTTCATTGCCTGCATATTTCCAATTGCAAAGTACACGGAGAGTGCTTCTGATTCATTTGTTAGAATAATGCTGATATTACCGGATAAGAAAGACTAGTTTCTGGCATGGTATAGCTTCAGCCGAGCTATGTTCCAAGAGTTTTACAGGGGAGTCCCATCGAGTGTTTCCAAATGGTATGCTCCTCTCCCTACAACGCGGGTGACACGGTATGGTCCGTCCCAATTTGGGCTAAGCTTCCCCATGCGCTGCCCTGCTGCTCGTCTGTCTCTAAGCACTAGATCCCCTACTTTAAGCAATCGCTCTCTCACTTGCCTGTTGTGGTATTGTGCCATTTTCCTTTTGTAATGCAGGGTTTTTAGGAGAGTCTCCTCGTGTATCTCTGGTAGTGCATCAAGGTTAGCGCGTAACCTTTCTTCATTGGTTTCCTCTCTGAAATGAGCCACTCGAAGGCTTATGGTGCCAATTTCTACCGGCGTGACGACTTCTGTTCCAAAGGCCAACGCGAATGGGGTTTCTCCCGTGCTAGCCTTGACAGTCATGCGGTAGGCCCACAATACGTATGGCAGTTTGTCTGGCCATTTCTTTTTGGAACCTTCCAGGTTTCTTTTGATGCCTCTAAGAATACTACGGTTGGTCACTTCGGCCTGGCCATTAGTTTGAGGGTGCGCTACGAAAGAGAACCTTTGTTCGATCAGAAATTCTGCACACTGATCTCTAAATAATTGGCTCGTAAACGGCGTTCCGTTGTCGCTAACCAGTACACGAGGTATCCCAAATCGCATAATGATTTGGTGCTTAAAGAAGTGCCAGATTTTCTCAGTGGTGATGGTGGCTAACGCCTCTGCTTCTGCCCATTTTGTGAAATAGTCTATCGCCACGACCACAAATTTTAATTGAGATCTGGCCTTTGGAAACGGGCCCAAAATGTCAATGCCCCATTTGGCAAACGGGCATGGAGCGACTATCTCTGAAATCGACACGGCCGGTTTTCAAGGGATCTTAGGGTATTATTGACATTTCTGACAGGTTTTTACGAAGTTGTGGCAATCTCTCCGAATAGTGGGCCAGTAGAACCCTGATCGAAAGACTTGGGCTGCCAAGGTGTCGCTGGCGACGTGCATGCCGTATATTCCTTCATGAATTTCTCGCAACACGTGAAGGCCTTCTTGCTCCGATATGCACTTAGCGGCTGGATGGGAGAAACATCTCTGGATCAATTCTCCATTGTAGTACGTGCATCGTGCCGCTCGTTTCAGGATTTTCTTTTTTCTGCGTTTTCCGCCGGTAGCTCGTCCTGCTTCAGATATTTTATTACTGGGATTCTCCAGTCATTCTCTACTTCCTCCACGCAAAGTGATGCTTGTTCTTCCATGAAAGAAGGTGTGGATAGCTCCCCGTAGTGCACATCCTTGGGTACGGAGGCTTCTAAGTTGGCTGTCATTTTGGCGAGATTGTCAGCCTCCGCATTATCCTCCCTGGGAATATGCTCAAAGGTGACTTGGGTGCCTTTTTCCTGTATTTCTGACAGCTCACGCTTTACTTTGGCCAGGTATTGAATCATGATAGGCTCTCTGGCTTGGGAGTTCCCTAGGACTTGGTCTATTATTAGTTTAGAATCTCCGCGTATCTTTAAGCGTGGACCGCGTTCCGCTCCTGTGGCGTGCGCAGCTTCGACAGAGAAGTTGTTTCCTATTCTGAGCCCTACTAGCAACTCTTCGTATTCAGCCGCATTGTTGGACAATGGTTGCAAAATTCTGATGGCATATCGTATCTCTATACCGTTTGGTCCGACTAGGAAAACACCCATGCCTGCTAACTCTTGATTTTTTGCTCCGTCTACATGAATAACCCATAAGTCCGTATATGTTTCTGGGGACGAGAGGTATGAATCCTCTGGCTCCTCTTCTGACAGGTCTGTAAGCGCATCATTTGTGAATGTGCATTTCGCTATGAAGTCCGCTAACGCTTGGGCTTTAATAGCTGGTCTAGCTTTATACTGTAGCCCGTATTGTTCGAGTTCGATTGCCCAAATTAACATTCTTCCTAAGGACTCTGGTTTTCTAAAGATTTTTCTCAAAGGCTGGTCGGTGAGTACTGTGACGGGGTGGGCTTGGAAGTACCGATCCATCTTCCGTGTTGCCTGTATTAGGGCAAGCGCTATCTTCTTAATGCGGGCGTATCATAGCTCAGCGTCTTTCAATATGTGGCTGATTAAAAATACGGGGCGGTGTATATGCCCTTCACTTCGTACGAGGACAACACTAACTACCTCGTCAACTACGCCCAGGTATAAATATAGCTCATCGCCGGATTCAGGCCTCGTTAGCACTAGATCAGATGAGAGATAAACTTTTAGCCCTGCGAATGCTTTCTCACATTCCTCCGTCCACCCGAAGGGGGCCTTGTTTTGAATAACCTTGAAAAAGGGTAAGCATCTTTCACCCTGTTTGGAGATGAACCGTCCTAACGCGATGACGCGCCTAGTGAGCTTCTGTATTTCTTTGACAGTTCGAGGGGGTATCATGTCTTGGATGGCTTTTATCTTCGAAGGGTTAGACTGGATACCGTTCCAGCTAATCACATAGCCAAGAATTTACCCGTTTGGAATGCGAACATGCATTTTCGCGGATTCAATTTCATTTTGTACTCTTTCATCACATTGAAGACTTCTTCCAAGTCAGCTAGGTGGTCTTTAAAGCTTCGACTTTTGACCAGGATGTCTTCCACGTAGGCTTCTACATTTTTCCCAATTTGCTTTTCAAAGACTTTATTTGCCATGCGCTGGAATGTTGCTCCGCCATTTTTCAGCCCAAACGGCATTATAGTGTAGCAGTAAGTGGCCTTCGGGGTGATGAAGGTGGTTTTCTCTTCATCTTCCACGGCCATGGGAATTTGATGATACTCGGAGTTAGCATCTAGAGAACTTAGGTATGCATACCCAGCGGTTTGGTAGACCAACTGATCGATTCGGGGAAGGGGATAGCAATCCTTGGGGCAGGCATCATTCAAGTCGGTAAAGTCGATGCACATGCGTCAATCTCCATTAGGCTTAGGGACTAACACAGGGTTAACCAGCCAGGTCGGGTATTGGACTTCTCGGATGAACCCCGCGTCCGTGAGCTTTAATAGTTCCTTCTCGATAGCTGCTATCTTTTCCGGTGAGAAGACGCGCCGCCTTTGTTGAACAGGCTTGGCGTTAAGGTTAACGTTCAGCCGATGTTCCGCAACCTCTCGCAAAATTCCAGGCATATCCGCTGGTTTCCACGCGAATTCTCCTTTGTATTTTCTTAGCAGTCGAGCTAACTGCATATTCTCTTCAGGGCTTAGCTTCTCGCTGATCAAGAGATTCGCTTCACTGTTGATACGATCCTAGCCCCATGGTTAACCCCAGTGACGTTAATGCAACCCCTAGACATGGAGACAAGGCAGGAGACGCTGCTTGATCAAGCTTTCAGGCAAAGGATGACATGGAAGGTCTTAGTTGTGCAAGTTGGTTGGCTGTTGCTTAGCGTTCAGCAGGTCTTAGTTGTGCAAGTTTATCATTCACAAGGACCCTCTCTTGTTCGGATTTTGGTTGGCTGTTGCTTAGCGTTCAGCAGGTCTTAATTGTGCAAGTGAGTTCTATCTATTCTATCTATTCCGCAGGAAATCCATCTTTGAACAAAGATTAAAATTGGTGCTACGCATCCTAAGGAGCCAGGATCGTATCAGTTGGTAGCGGAGCTTAAGGCGTTCAAAGATTGGTAAGTATCTTTATTTTGTTTCAAGTTTTCATCGTTGAAATCGGTAATTCATTCTACTCCATTCGAAACCGATTTCTTTGCTGTGCTTGGTTCGTTTATGTGCAAAATTCTAGCAGTGTCGAAATTGTATTTATATACATATCTGTTGAAGGCCGATTTTAGTGATTTTGTTCTTGTTGGAAAGCTGTGCCTGTTAGGGTTCCAAATCAAAAAGAATCAAGTGATTCCGATACCGGAGTCAAAAGCTATAGTCGATTTACTAAATTGTGTTTCTGCCAAATCCTGCACAATTTTCAGTTGTCGAAATTAATTTTAATATATAGCTACTGAAGTCCGTTTTGAGTCAAAAAGGATCCGTTGGAAAGATGTGTTCGTTGGGCTTCCGAATCAAAAAGAATCAATCGATTTCGAGTTAAGAATAAAAAGTTGTGATCAAAACACTAAGCTGTGTTCATAGTCAAAATAAAAAAAAAACAGAACTGAAATTGAACTTGTTGAGTCCTTTCGAGTCGATTTTGAGCTTTCTTTGATTCCTTGAAATTGCCTTCTACTCTACTTGCTATTTGTTTGATTGGTTGTTCTTGCAATTACTCAAATATCAAGTGTCACAATTCTTTTCAGTGCTAGTTTTCTTTGAGAGTCTTCTTGGAAGCTTTTCTTGAACTCTTGAGTCTTACTAACACTTGAACAATTGCAGGGATTATTTGAGTGAATTTTGTGAGAGCATTAGAGAGTTCAAACATGAGAGTAAACACGTGAGGGAGTGCTAGGATTAGTGCAATTTTATGCTTCTTTTCGTGTTGTGAATTTACAGGAATTGCAGTATGTCTTACACGCAATGGTCTAAGAGGCGAGATTATGAGGATGATGTCCGTACTCACTTCAGACGTGAGCATCTCCGAAAGTTGGAGACCTTGACACAAGGAAATAAGAGTGTTGAAGAGTACTTTAATGAGATGAAGATTGCTTTGAAGAGAGCACAAGTCAAGGAGACCAAAAGGGAGACGATGACAAGATTCTTCGAAGGCCTCAACCAAGAGATAATTGATCCACTGCATTACACTGAGTTCTTCTCCTTAGAGGGTATGTTACAAGCGGCGATCACCATAGAGAAACTCAATGTGAGATTGGATGAACTTGTGCGAGAACACCAAGCCAGGGATAAGCACTTTAGAGAACTAATTGAGAGGCTTCGTGGCGGTGCACCACGGCGAGAGGATGTCAAGAATACTACAACGCTTGCTATTGAGTGTGACTTGAGTGTCCAAGGGAAAGCAGAAGTGCGTGAGAGAGAAAAAGAACCCAAAGTCTTAGAGAAGACTAATCAAAACAGCCCCCATGAAAAGAGTGAGCATGGGTTAACTAATTCTTCTTCTTCTTATTTATTCTCTTCAGGGCAGCAAAAGCAAGATGTTTTGAAGGAGAAGGAGTTGTCTAAGTTGCAACAATTAGAGTTGGATGCCTTGGGTAATCCCTTTCCTTCATGTGTTTCCGTTGTTGATTCTAATAGAATTGTTGTCTTAAAAGAATCAGATTAGAGGGCGAATCTTTTCGAAAGGGAAGGGAATGATACGATCCGAGCCCCATGGTTAACCCCAGTGACGTTAATGCAACCCCTAGACATGGAGACAAGGCAGGAGACGCTGCTTGATCAAGCTTTCAGGCAAAGGATGACATGGAAGGTGGCTTGGAGGCGCAGACACAATAGGCAACTTCGTCGGAACGTATCTGGAGCTGTACGTGTCCTAATTGTGCGATCGACCTCTCGTTGGAAACTTCAAGATGTTAGCTTTCATTTGGGACAAGACTCATCGCATTTGGACCAGTGGTTTGAAAGTTATGGACGTAAATATTATGGCGTGCAGTCTGTACGCGAGACAACATACAACTTGAAGTTTCGGCCCAAACCTTGGCCCGATGATGGAGAACTCGACATGGGCTGCTGGAATGTATTTAAATATATTTATATTTACTATAATTAGTTAATTGGTTAATTAGTTAATTGATTAATTAGTTAAGTGTTTTACTTTATTTAATATTCCTATTTTGGAATTAGGGTTTGTTTGTAACCTTATATAAGGAGCCGCTTGGCCTCCTTAGAAACTTGGCTGTTATTTGATAAATTGAGATATTCTCTTCAATCTCCGCCCCTTGTTCAAGTTGGTTGAACCTTGTTCTTCTTGAGTCCGCAATACTTGAGTCGTATACAAGTAAATCTTGGAATTGCATCCTACTTGTTGTTTATCTTCTTGTTCGGACTTTGGTTGGCTGTTGCTTAGCGTTCAGCAGGTCTTAGTTGTGCAAGTTTATCATTCACAAGGACCCTCTCTTGTTCGGATTTTGGTTGGCTGTTGCTTAGCGTTCAGCAGGTCTTAATTGTGCAAGTGACTTCTATCTATTCCGCAGGAAATCCATCTTTGAACAAAGATCAAAATTGGTGCTACGCATCCTAAGGAGCCAGGATCGTATCAACTGTCCTCACCGATAGGTATTGACATCATCTTATCCAGTGACTGAGTGCACTTCTCTCCTTATCATCGAAGGGATCGTCCGCTACACATACGTAACAATCACAACTCCTTTGAGTCATGAGCAAGTAGCATTCGGCAGCTAGCTTCTGGTCTCCTTTGATCGAAACCACGTCGTCCCACAAGGGGTATTTCATCCGCAGGTGTTTTTGTGATATCGCTGCCCCGAAGCGATTGAGGAACAGCCGCCCTAGTATGGCATTATAGGGTAGAGTCAAGTCTACGACCAGGAATAATAACTCTTCTGAGAGTTTGGATGTGTCCTCTCGGAAATGCACTAGCAGTGACGTGATCCCTGTTACCGGGATCGGGACCCCATCAACCCCAATATTTGGCCTTTTACAAGGCGTTAGCTCACCGTCAGGGCGCTTCATCAGGTTGTATGCTTCTAGTGAAAATAGATTTACCGTGGTCCCATTATCGACAAGGGTTCTTCTTACTCCGTGACTGCTGATAACGGGCGTTACTACCAACGCATCGTTTTGCGGGAAAACAATACCATCCTGTCTATAGCGCTTATTGCCTCGATTTTCACCTGTGCGCTTTCTCATTTGCGCTTCTCCCTGGGACCGGGCGTTTGTTGTATAGCTTCATCAAAGTAGGGTGTTCCGCCCACGATGATATTAATCATAGGCACATGGTCGCTGTGAACAATGAGTGTCTCCCTATTTTGCCCGAGGGGGATCGCGTTAGCTCCCGTAGCGTGAGAAGGCGTTTACCTATGGTCAGTTATCCCTTCAGCCAGATTGTTCCTGGCCCCTTCTCTTGCCTTGGTGGCAAACTCTCCAAGATAGCCTTCTTCAAGTATGCGTTCTATGGCCAGTTTTAGTTCTCTGCACACATCCGTCAAGTGTCCTTTGACTTTGTGGAACTTACAGAATGCGTTCTCTCTTCCTCCCATAATTACTCCTGGTTTCACAGGAGTTGGGTAACGGATGGGTAGATTTCGTTGCTGGACTATCGCTAGGATTTCTACTCTTGGGAGTATGAGGGAAGGAAGATCAGGGTCGTATATTCGGCCTTTTGGCGGATCCGCTTATTTTCGGGTAGGGGAACCTCCAGGTCTCCCTTTCGAAAAATTGCCTCTGGCGATTAGAGGCCTTGGCGGCGTGTTCTTTCCGCTGGCTATAGTCATCGCTTGGTCGCGTATCAGGAGTGTTGCTAGGTGGGGCGTTAGAGGCCGGGTACGGGTCTGATGGCATGTCCCGCATCCACTCTCTATTTTCCTCTTCTTCCATCCTCGCATAATTATGCGCTTTTAGTCTTAGTGCATCCAGGGTCAATGGTGGGTCCACCATTAATGTATGTCTCAATTTTCCGTAACGGCAGTTATGCTTTAAGGTTTCCACTGCAAAATTGATAGTGACCCCTGGCGTCAAGGACATTTCGAGATCAAATCGACCTAAAAATTCATTCAACGATTCCTGCGGTTTTCGATGAATATCAAATAGCGCAGCTGCTGATTTCCTGATAGGGATTGCAGTGCTAAACCGACTCCTGAACTTATCTTCCAGCTGGGAGAAGTTATCAATAGATCCGGCTGGGAGTCCCTCGAACCAGAGACGTGCCACTCCTGATAGTGTCATGATGAAAATTTGGCATAGCGCGACATCACTACGGGTTTGGAACTGCACAAAGTCTTTCACCTTATTAAGGTGAGAAATAGGGTCTTTTGTGCCATGATATGATTCTATAGGGAGTTTTATATGTCGATGGACCCTGTGATGTCTCATGCGGTAACTGAATGGGTGACCAGCGTTACCGTCAGGGACTCCATGAGGTCGATGCGGAGGAGGATTTTTGACATTGTATCTTGGGTTCTGAGGGTCATATTCGTGATGCCACCTGGGAGATCGGCTGCGGCTTCTTGGCGTTCAAGTCCGACGCCTCCTGCTGCTTGATCTTTCACTGTATCTAGGAGATGGTTCTCTGAACATCTCATCTCGCCTGTCATCCCAATGTTCTCTATATTCATCATGCCGGTGACCTTCTTCAGGGATAGGGATTTCTCTCCTATATTGCCCAGAAGGTTCGACATGTCCATGTGCAAGTTGCGGGACATTCATGGGGCCGATGACAAGGGTAAGGAAAACGGAAACCCTCTGGATTGCCGTGGCGACAACGGTCGCTCATTGACAATAGACGGAGTGAAAACTACCTGGGAGGACACACCGGGTCCTAAGACATGAGGCGTAAACCCAGCAGCCAATTCTGTCAGCTGATCCAATTGGGCTTGGAGGGCCACTATTGATTTCACGAGAGGGTTGTCTGCATCACCTACCACGGATCCCCTCGCTTGGGGGGTAGAATAGCTGGGTCCCGCTATCTGGGAAAAGGGGGAACAAATCTGGAATGCGGATGTTTCTGTCACTTGTCTAAAGGGAGGATCTGATCCCCCTATAGTGATCTCTTGCATTGCAGTAGAAGTATCAGAAGTAGCGAAAGGAAAAAGTCATCGGCGAGTGATGAACGGGATGCTGGAGGATTGGGATAGCACGGGATCTGAATCTGAAGCTATAATCCTTCGAGCTTCGGGAAGAATGGAGCTTGGTTATTAAGGATGCTCACTTAATAGAACCAAAGCTCTCAATGAAAGCACCAATTTGATAAGAATTTGTCTGCTGCCGAAGGGTAGAAGGTGAAAGGGCTCCTCAAATTTAGTGTCCGCGGTGGTCCGATGTACCTGCAAGGCGCCGGAGGGGGTCTCCGGCGTAAACACTCCGATGCTTAAGTTAGTATGAGTGGTAAGAATGGCAGAGCTTGGGCCAGCAAATTCTGCTTACCTTCCTCCTTCGTAGTGGAAGTATTTATAGGCGAAAAGGAGCATTTCTGCGTAGTTTGGATTACTATGGGCTATCGTTCCCATCAGGGGTGATAGTTCTCCCATGGTGCGATATGCCATCGTGGCGTTAGGTGTGGGGGTAGCCGTTACCTAGGCAAGGTAACGACTACGTTCTATTCAAGACGCTTAGTTTACACTGGGATGGGATAGCGCCTTTGGTCATCACAAAGTACCATGCGGGACCCCACCGTTGACGTCGACCATCCCGGTGTCAATCTCCTAGGGAGAGACGGTAGCCTCGATTCTGCCGTGACGGTAGGAACAACAACCATTTTCTCTCCCCGTGGGGTATGAGACAAAAATTCCCTTGTCGTTAGGCGTATTGTTATCATCGACAATAACTAACTTCACTTTCTTTCTCTCGAAATAATTGTAACATGCAAACAACCGATTCACTTTGTTTTCCCACTCATGGAATGCATCCGGGTCATCCTTACCCTCAAAGGTAGGAATGGATAGCTTGATACTCGAGAGGTTGTTATCCACTCTCTCTTCATTATTCTGATAACCCCGCTGCTCATATACCTCATCATGATCAAACCATTGAGCATTGTTAGCATGCTCATAGTGAGGTGAAGGAGGAGGTCTATGTCTCTCATATATTGGTGGAATGTAAGCATTGGCTTTGTGTAGGGGAATGGCTAGGTGATTGGCGATTTGGTTTTGGGTGGGAATTTGTGGCTGTCTAGGTGCCAACAGTTGGGCTACGGGTTGGGGGTTTTGTGGTGGAGGTTGTCTTGTGTCATATTGGTGTGTGAAGGGTTGGGTAGCTTGTATATATGGCTGGCTAGGTTCTCGGTGAAAGGCCATGCTATGGTTGTCCAACAAAAAGTGGCGACGACTATGATCAAGTGTTGGAGGTGCGCTATGGTGCGAAAGGGCGTCATGGACCTCATCATCTTGGCTATGGTGGCTGGCGACCCTAGCTCTATCCGTGTGATCATATGTTTGAGGCATGGAATAATAATCAATGCTTGTAGGATCCTTTGGGCGTGTGGTTTTGTGGTAATGTGTGGCTGGTGGGAAATTTAGAGGTGGATAGGTTGGATGTGGGGGTGTGGGTGTAGACACTTGCGCTGCTAAGGCAGCAATGACAGCCAAGATGGCCTTTGTGTCTTGCTCTTGTTTCGTTGCGTTGTGCTACAAATCAGCCACATTTTGTCTAGTTTCGCCCAATTGGACCGTAAGAGATGTCATGGTCGGATTTAGAGGAGAGGATTCCTCTGAACCAACACTCAAGGGTGTGTCTTGGTGAGACATAGCGAAAGGTACCTGCAAAAAGACACAAACACAATTGATAGTGATAAAATGGTTAGTTGCTCCCTCACGTGTTTCACACGATCACTCTAATATGCTCACTAACTCACCACTCTTATCTCTAACGCAAACCAAATACTGAGCTAGCAATGACTCTACGACTCAAAGCAAGCACAAGGAGAGCAACGAAAACCCAGCACAGAAAGAAAGTAAGAAAGTCGAATTAGTGCTCAAGGAAAATGGTTTGATTTGAACACGAAAATAGCTTAGTGTAGAATGTGTAGGTAGGAAACAAGGAAGGAAAACCAAAGACACAAATAAAAGCTAGCTCAATCAAAAGAAGAAAAGGAGGGAAATGAAAAACTTTACTTAAAGTCGTAGCTTGAAGAACAATTCCTTGCTTTGACTCACTTGTATTATTATTATTTATTTATTTTGAATATACGGATTTCATTTACTCTTTTAATGCCTTTCTCTTTTTTTCTGTTTATTTTTATATATATATTTTTGATGTTGAAGAAAAGTAGTTTAAAATCATAAAATAATTTTCACTAAATGCTAAAATATTTGAATGTGTGACATGTAGTTTGAATGTGTGTGACAAGTAATATTTTCAAGTGTGTGACACGTAGTCTCCAAGGTGTGTCAAAGTGTATGACAAGCTAAATGGGAGCTAAGTGTGTTGCCTCAGGGCCAGCTATGTGAAATGAGCACGAGCATGGGATACTTCACTCGAAGCAAAGGGATGGTAGTCGTGCTATTGAAGAGCCTTAGGATCGAGGAGAACAACTTAGAGACGAGGGACAAGTGGGTGACTTGCGTGCACGCCAACATCCTCGCCATCGGTTCCGCACGAGACTCACTGGCAGGCCGCGCATCCCGTGAAGAACCGCGCGCCTAACCCTACTAAGCCATGAGGCCGCGCGGCTAAGGCCTTGCGTCCGCCTTGGCCAAGGCCTTGCGTCCTCCTTGCCAAAGCCTTGCACCCTCCTTTTGTTTGGCCGAAACACACACTCCAAGCCCATCTTCATTGCTGCCATGGCCAAGACCCTTTGTCCAAGGGTGTAAGGGTATTTACCCCTTTTGTTTAGACTTAAGTATTTAAAGTGCATTTTATTCATTTCAGCACTTGTCTTTATTTTCGTGAATCTTCAAGCTAGACCAAACTCTCTAGTTAGCAATTAGGTTCTTCAAACCAGCAACTATCTCTATTCCATTCGGGTTACTCATCCAAGAGGTGAGAGGGTTGAATTAGTAGTTAGATCCTAGTGTTCTTTTCGGCAAGGCTACTCAAGCTAGACTTGAGGGGGTTTGTCAAGAACAATAGTTCTATTTTTGTTAATCATATAAACACCTTTCCTTTTCCTCCATACCGCTGCACTTATCTCCCTAATCATCTAAATATTTATCCGTTCATCCGTTCTATTCAAGTCTTCCGACCTCCTAAAGAGACTAGATCCGAAGTCTACATCAAACTAGCGGTTAAACTCCTCCAAACGTAGTGATACGATCCTGGCTCCTTAGGATGCGTAGCACCAATTTTGATCTTTGTTCAAAGATGGATTTCCTGCGGAATAGATAGAACTGATAGATAACTCAACAAGTACGAGCTTAGACCACTTAGCTAACCTGTGCTAAGAGCCCTAATCGATTTCAAGTCAAGGATCTTGAATCGGATTCTTAGGACTAGACTCAACGATGTGAGAATCACACTAAGATAAACGACACAATAATGCAATTCCAAGATTTACTTGTATACGACTTAAGTATTGCGGACTCAAGAAGAACAAGGTTCAACCGACTTGAACAAGGGGCGGAGATTGAAGAGAATATCTCAATTTATCAATTAACAGCCAAGTTTCTAAGGAGGCCAAGCGGCTCCTTATATAAGGTTACAAACAAACCCTAATTCCAAAATAGGAATATTAAATAAAGTAAAACACTTAACTAATTAATCAATTAACTAATTAACCAATTAACTAATTATAGTAAATATAAATATATTTAAATACATTCCAGCAGCCCATGTCGAGTTCTCCATCATCGGGCCAAGGTTTGGGCCGAAACTTCAAGTTGCATGTTGTCTCGCGTACAGACTGCACGCCATAATGTTTACGTCCATAACTTTCAAACCACTGGTCCCAATCAGCTGAATCTTGTCCCAAATGAAAGATAACATCCTGAAGTTTCCAAGGAGAGGTCGATCGCACGATTCCGACATGTAAAGCTCCAGATACGTTCCGACGAAGTTGCCTATTGTGTCTGCGCCTCCAAGCCACCTTCCATGTCATCCTTTGCCTGAAAGCTTGATCAAGCACCGTCTCCTGCCTTGTCTCCATGTCTAGGGGTTGCATTAACGTCACTGGGGTTAACCATGGGGCTCGGATCGTATCATTCCCTTCCCTTTCGAAAAGATTCGCCCTCTAATCTGATTCTTTTAAGACAACAATTCTATTAGAATCAACAAAGGAAACACATGAAGGAAAGGGATTACCCAAGGCATCCAACTCTAATTGTTGCAACTTAGACAACTCCTTCTCCTTCAAAACATCTTGCTTTTGCTGCCCTGAAGAGAATAAATAAGAAGAAGAAGAATTAGTTAACCCATGCTCACTCTTTTCATGGGGGCTGTTTTGATTAGTCTTCTCTAAGACTTTGGGTTCTTTTAAGCCCTCTTCTTTTTCTCTCTCACGCACTTCTGCTTTCCCTTGGACACTCAAGTCACACTCAATAGCAAGCGTTGTAGTATTCTTGACATCCTCTCGCCGTGGTGCACCGCCACGAAGCCTCTCAATTAGTTCTCTAAAGTGCTTATCCCTGGCTTGGTGTTCTCGCACAAGTTCATCCAATCTCACATTGAGTTTCTCTATGGTGATGGCCGCTTGTAACATACCCTCTAAGGAGAAGAACTCAGTGTAATGCAGTGGATCAATTATCTCTTGGTTGAGGCCTTCGAAGAATCTTGTCATCGTCTCCCTTTTGGTCTCCTTGACTTGTGCTCTCTTCAAAGCAATCTTCATCTCATTAAAGTACTCTTCAACACTCTTATTTCCTTGTGTCAAGGTCTCCAACTTTCGGAGATGCTCACGTCTGAAGTGAGTACGGACATCATCCTTATAATCTCGCCTCTTAGACCATTGCGTGTAAGACATACTGCAATTCCAATCTTTGAACGCCTTAAGCTCCGCTACCAACTGATACGATCCTGGCTCCTTAGGATGCGTAGCACCAATTTTGATCTTTGTTCAAAGATGGATTTCCTGCGGAATAGATAGAACTGATAGATAACTCAACAAGTACGAGCTTAGACCACTTAGCTAACCTGTACTAAGAGCCCTAATCGATTTCAAGTCAAGGATCTTGAATCGGATTCTTAGGACTAGACTCAACGATGTGAGAATCACACTAAGATAAACGACACAATAATGCAATTCCAAGATTTACTTGTATACGACTTAAGTATTGCGGACTCAAGAAGAACAAGGTTCAACCGACTTGAACAAGGGGCGGAGATTGAAGAGAATATCTCAATTTATCAATTAACAGCCAAGTTTCTAAGGAGGCCAAGCGGCTCCTTATATAAGGTTACAAACAAACCCTAATTCCAAAATAGGAATATTAAATAAAGTAAAACACTTAACTAATTAATCAATTAACTAATTAACCAATTAACTAATTATAGTAAATATAAATATATTTAAATACATTCCAGCAGCCCATGTCGAGTTCTCCATCATCGGGCCAAGGTTTGGGCCGAAACTTCAAGTTGCATGTTGTCTTGCGTACAGACTGCACGCCATAATGTTTACGTCCATAACTTTCAAACCACTGGTCCAAATCAGCTGAATCTTGTCCCAAATGAAAGATAACATCCTGAAGTTTCCAAGGAGAGGTCGATCGCACGATTCCGACATGTAAAGCTCCAGATACGTTCCGACGAAGTTGCCTATTGTGTCTGCGCCTCCAAGCCACCTTCCATGTCATCCTTTGCCTGAAAGCTTGATCAAGCACCGTCTCCTGCCTTGTCTCCATGTCTAGGGGTTGCATTAACGTCACTGGGGTTAACCATGGGGCTCGGATCGTATCATTCCCTTCCCTTTCGAAAAGATTCGCCCTCTAATCTGATTCTTTTAAGACAACAATTCTATTAGAATCAACAAAGGAAACACATGAAGGAAAGGGATTACCCAAGGCATCCAACTCTAATTGTTGCAACTTAGACAACTCCTTCTCCTTCAAAACATCTTGCTTTTGCTGCCCTGAAGAGAATAAATAAGAAGAAGAAGAATTAGTTAACCCATGCTCACTCTTTTCATGGGGGCTGTTTTGATTAGTCTTCTCTAAGACTTTGGGTTCTTTTAAGCCCTCTTCTTTTTCTCTCTCACGCACTTCTGCTTTCCCTTGGACACTCAAGTCACACTCAATAGCAAGCGTTGTAGTATTCTTGACATCCTCTCGCCGTGGTGCACCGCCACGAAGCCTCTCAATTAGTTCTCTAAAGTGCTTATCCCTGGCTTGGTGTTCTCGCACAAGTTCATCCAATCTCACATTGAGTTTCTCTATGGTGATGGCCGCTTGTAACATACCCTCTAAGGAGAAGAACTCAGTGTAATGCAGTGGATCAATTATCTCTTGGTTGAGGCCTTCGAAGAATCTTGTCATCGTCTCCCTTTTGGTCTCCTTGACTTGTGCTCTCTTCAAAGCAATCTTCATCTCATTAAAGTACTCTTCAACACTCTTATTTCCTTGTGTCAAGGTCTCCAACTTTCGGAGATGCTCACGTCTGAAGTGAGTATGGACATCATCCTTATAATCTCGCCTCTTAGACCATTGCGTGTAAGACATACTGCAATTCCAATCTTTGAACGCCTTAAGCTCCGCTACCAACTGATACGATCCTGGCTCCTTAGGATGCGTAGCACCAATTTTGATCTTTGTTCAAAGATGGATTTCCTGCGGAATAGATAGAACTGATAGATAACTCAACAAGTACGAGCTTAGACCACTTAGCTAACCTGTACTAAGAGCCCTAATCGATTTCAAGTCAAGGATCTTGAATCGGATTCTTAGGACTAGACTCAACGATGTGAGAATCACACTAAGATAAACGACACAATAATGCAATTCCAAGATTTACTTGTATACGACTTAAGTATTGTGGACTCAAGAAGAACAAGGTTCAACCGACTTGAACAAGGGGCGGAGATTGAAGAGAATATCTCAATTTATCAATTAACAGCCAAGTTTCTAAGGAGGCCAAGCGGCTCCTTATATAAGGTTACAAACAAACCCTAATTCCAAAAGAGGAATATTAAATAAAGTAAAACACTTAACTAACTAATCAATTAACTAATTAACCAATTAACTAATTAACTAATTAACTAATTATAGTAAATATAAATATATTTAAATACATTCCAGCAGCCCATGTCGAGTTCTCCATCATCGGGCCAAGGTTTGGGCCGAAACTTCAAGTTGCATGTTGTCTCGCGTACAGACTGCACGCCACGGTGGCGACGACGGAGGATTGTCCGAATCCGGCAAAGTCGGAGGAGTCGGCCGAGACTCACGTTCATAAAAATCTGCCATGTGACCTGCAAAAGCAAAAGAGAAGGAAAAGGATGAAGATGAACAGGAAAGGGAAAGCAAACCCCCTTATATAGCCGAGTAAGCACTTCGATCCTCGCGCAGATCCCTGAAAAATCAATTAAGTCGCTTGGGAAAAATAACCGTAATTGCAGAATTCGATCCGCCATAGGCACATCTGCTCGTTGAACGCGCCAATCAAAGGGCACCAAATAACCGCCCAACCACCTGCCACTAAAAAGACGGCCCTGCAACAGTCAAGACAGATCATTCATTGCTAATTCTCGGAACACGACCACTGCAGTACAATGTCCCGAGGAAGACCCATTTTCAGTTGGGCTCATGACAAATATTTCCAACCAATGTAGCAAGCAACCAAGCAAGAAAAAAGGAGACTTGGGAAAAAGCAGAAACAGCTATTTATTTATGGCCAGGCGGCCTTAGCGTTCAAATATGTACATGAAACATAAGAAAAAACAACGAGAAGAAGCAAAGCCAGCGGTCAGATATTGGACCCAGCATCATCTTCCCCCGGCACAACAAGAACTTCCCTTAAAGCGTCAGCGACGGAGGTCAGTTCGGCAGAGCAGGCTCTCATGCCCTTTAGGCAGCAGGCCAGCAGATCTTTCCTCTGCTGCAGCATCGAGGCCACCACATCAAGGTGAGCAGTGATAGTGGCCAGTTTCGCCAGACTCTCTAGGGGACTAAAATCCTCGAGAGTTATTCCCAGCTGTCTAGACAGAATAGGGGTTAGCACCCCCTGCAACTCCAAGACATCCTCGGAGGTCTTGGTGATCATCCTCTCCAGGAAGCCGATGTCACCCTCAGTAAGATTTTTCAGGGTCAGAGTTTTAGAGATCAGGAAATTACGAGTCAGTTCATCCATTGCGAAATATGAAAAGAAAGGACGTGAAAATGCGAAGAAACTAGCGCAGAGAAACCTCTGATTTATAGATCCTGACAAAAAAACTGTCAGGACCACCTTCTGATGCAGAACCGCCCCGGTATTTAGAGGGACTCTCCATAAGAGAAGGAACGTTAGCCCTTGGTAAACACTCGGGCTCATTTTCAGTTGGGCTTATGATAACAATTCACCTAAAAGTAGGGGTACTTTCGTCTATCACCCAGTGGGAAAGGACATAGCTACTGTTTCGCACCGCCGCGGTAGGGACAAGGTTGCTGCCTTCCCCAAAGGCTAACGCTATGAGGGCTAACGATGCCCTACCGGCTCCTCTCACGGACCTCTTGGATGGCTCAAGGAGTTATCTCACCCCCAAGGGAAACCACGCGTCAGGAAGAACGCTCCGGCCATTATCCTACCGTGGCAATATCTACCTATACACCTACCACCAAGGTAGCGTGTCACGATAAGGGCAAACCACAGACCCTAACACGAGCGATAGCTCCATACTCGTTTACATGGGCGGGAACGCCCCGTTCTTCTATAAATACCTCCCCCACAAAGGAGGCAGGTAAGCATACTTGACTGGCCTAAACTCTACCAAATTCAGTATACATACTGACTTAAGCATCGGAGTGTTTCCGCCGGAGACCCCCTCCGGCGCATTGCAGGTACCGCGGACCGTCGTGCGCACTGATCTGAGAGGAGTCGTTCCCTCCATACATCCTTCGGCAGAAGACTAATTCTTATCAGCTGCTTTAGTTAGGTTGCTACCCAACCGAAAATGAGTCTTCTTTGAAATGAAGTGTTTTGGTGTCTGAATTAGCAATAAATGTGATAACAATTAAGGAAACACCAAGGGTATAATTGACTTCTCACCTCAAGTCAAAGATGGATCCCTGTGGACTTGGACTGACAAATGACATCTGGCTGTCGCCCCCGTTAGGCCAAGGATCCTGGGATGGTCGACATCAGCGGGGGGGGGGGGGGGGCACACGGCGTTATCCCGTCCCAGGATATCTCAACCGCGCCTGCAGGTGATATTTGGACAGCGATATCTCACCAGCTATATCATGTCATGACGTCACCCTGATGATGTCACCTTGGGGTAACGCATTCTCTTCTGCCTATAAGTACCACCCCATTCTAGATCTAAAGTAAGAGCAAATTCTCTACAAAAACCTCAATAGAATTTCATAGTCATACTAATTTAAGCATCGGAGTGTCTACGCCGGAGCCCCCCCTCCGGCGCTTTGCAGGTACCTTGGACTATAGCCACAGTAATTCCGGACAACCATAATCTCCATCTCGCCCTCGCAGAAACTCGAATCTTATCAAATTGGTGCTTTCATTGAGAGCCTTGGTTTTAATTAAGTGAGCGTCCTTAATAGCCAAGCTCTGTTCTTCTGGGAATTTGAAGATTATGGCTTCTGATTCAGATCCGCCGTTGAATCAGTCCTCTAGTCTTCCATCTGATACCCGCAGACGACTCTTTACCTTCGCCACTTCAGATGCTCCCACTTCGATGCAAGAAATTTCTTTAGGAATGTCAGATCTATCTCTCGTGCAAACAACGGGAACATTTGTGTTACAGCTGAGCACTCCTTTGTCCCAAATAGCGGGGTCAAGTCATTTTCCTCCTCAGTCGGGGGGGTCCGTGGTGGATACCGCAAATAACCCATTCGCGAGCTCCATTTTAGCCCTTCGTGCTCAACTAGACCACTTAACCGAGTTGGCTAGTAGATATACACCTGCTGCTTCTGGGTCAAGCGCGGCATCCTAATTCATTTTCACTCCATCAATCATTACAGAAAGACCATTGTTGTCCCCGCTGCATGCGAATGTATCATCGACGCTGCCCACATTAAGTGCGCCAGTCAGTCTTGTACAGATTGCTCATAGAACGGTGGAGCCATACATACCACAAGTACCTTTATTTCCTATTTCTCAAGAAGAGCGGCAATGGCGTGAGGATGACAGAGGTCGTTGGGATGGAAGGAGAAATGAAAATAATAGAGATATGTCTCTCGGAGGGAGTGAAAGATCCCGCAGTAGGAGACATCGAACTAGGTCACCAAGGAGTCGCAGTCCGACTCCCCGGCGACATCGTATCAGAGATCCGAGAGATCGTGCGTATCATTTGGAGGCGTCCCCGCCTCGCTAGGCGTGGGAAACCCTTGACGATACTTCGGGCTACCCCTTTAGCCTACGCATAAGGTGTCATAGGGTCAGTAGACACGTAAAGCTTCCCTCAGAATCTTATGATGGCACCAGAGATCCCATCTCTCACCTTAACAAGGTGAAGGATTTTGTGCAATTCCAAACCCACAATGATGCTGCTTTGTGTCAAATATTTGTAATGACCCTATTAGGGGTCGCACATTTGTGGTTCGAAGGACTTCCGGGTGGATCTATTGACAGTTTCGCGCAGCTGGAATCTAAATTCAGGAGTCGATTTAGTACTGCAGTCCCTATCAGGAAGTCAGCTGCTGCCTTGTTCGACTTACACCGGAAACCTTAGGAATCGTTGAGGAGCTTCCTCTATTATTTCGACACTGAGATGTCGCTAACACCAGGTGTAACGGTTGATTTCACCATTGAAGCCTTAAAGCAAAACTGTTGTTATGGAAAACTTTGAGAAGCTCTAATGGTTGACCCACCAACGACTTTGGATGCGTTAAGGTTGAAAGCCCACAACTATGCGAGGATGGAAGAAGAAGAAAATAGGGATATAATTCGGAACATCCCTCCAGCCCCTAACGCTCTGATCCCAGCTACCTCTGAAGATCGGTTCGTTGACGATTACGCTCAACGAAAAGATCACATTCCCAAGACATTTAATCGAAGAAAAGGCAATTCCTCAAAAGGAAAATCCGGTGACTCCTCGCCCCAACTGCAAAGTGATCCTCCTAAGGGACGAATTTATGATTCAGATTCCCCTTCCTTCATTCTACCCCGAGCAGAAATACTGGCAATAGTGGAGCAGCGAAACCTGCCTATCCGTTATCCCGCCCCTGTAAGACCAATAGTAATCCTGGGCCGAAGGGAAAATACCTATTGCAAATTTCACAAAGCCAAAGGACACTCAACTGAAGCGTGTCGAGAACTCAAAGTGGCGATAGAACGTCTGGTATGAGGAAGGCTATATGAAGGAATTTGGCACAAAAATGCGGGAAGAAGCTAAAAGTAACCCAACAAATAGAGTAGCTGATAGCAGGGCGACGCCATCCCGCCCCCCAGGCCGTGACACCGGTCCTGTGGGAGGAGGCCGGGAAATGCTTATAATTAATGACGAGGACGTCCTTATTATCAACATCATTGCTAGAGGCACGCCTTATCTGGATGAAACCGCACAACTGATGCCCGCTCCAGGGGATAAATGGAAGTGGGCTGGCATGACAATAAAGAGTGCAGCGATAAGTGCCTTGGATCGTATGGTATTATCCTTTTCTGAAGAGGACGAGAAGGGTGTGGTGTATCCGCACAATGACGCGTTAGTAGTTACACCCATTATCGCTAACCATGGAGTTAGAAGAACTCTGGTTGACAATGGAAGTGCCGTAAACGTGTTCTCATTGGAAGCCTACAATCTCCTGAAGCGTTCAGATAGCGAGCTTACGCCCTGTAAAAAACTCATTATTGGGGTAGACGGAGTCCCCATCCCAGTGATAGGAGTAACTAACTTGCCCATATACTTCAAGGAAGATACCTCCAAACGGTCTGAGGAGCTTTTATTCTTGGTGGTGGATCTAAATCTGCCTTATAACTTCATATTGAGATGACCATTCCTCAACCATTTTGGAGCGGCGATATCACAAAAGCATCTAAAGCTGAAATACCCGTCTTGGGATGGTGTGGTCTCGATCCGAGGGAATCAGAAGTTAGCGGCTGAATGCTATCTGCTTATGACTCAGAAGAGTTGCGACAGGTACGTGTGCGTGATGGTGGACCCATACGAGCAAAATGATGAAAAATGTACCCAACCCGTAGATAAAATGACTCATATCCCAGTCAGCGGGGTAGGCGGAGCTGTATTTCTGGTTAGCGATAACCTCAACGCAGAGGAAAATCTGCAGTTCACTTAACTGTTGAATAAATGCAAAGGAGAATTTGCATGGAAACCGTCTGACATGCCTGGTATCTCGCGGGAGGTGGCAGAACATCGACTCAATGTCAACCCTGATGCTAGACCGGTCCAACAGAAATGACGTGCTTTCTCTGCTGAAAAGGCAAGGGCGGTCAAAAAAGAAGTTGCTAAACTTCTCGACGCTGGTTTTATTCGAGAAGTGCAATACCCCACCTGGTTAGCTAACCCCGTTCTGGTCCCCAAGCCCAGCGGAGAATGGCGCATGTGAATCGATTGCACTGATTTGAATGATGCTTACCCCAAAGACTGTTACCCACTCCCTCGGATTGATCAGCTAGTTGATCAGGCTGCCGGATGCGCATACTTAAGCTCGTTGGACACCAATTCCGGGTATCATCAAATCCCCATGGCCAAGGAGGATGAAGAGAAAACTACCTTCATCACTCCGAGGGCCACCTATTGCTACACGGGGATGCCTTTCGGGTTGAAGAACGCTGGAGCCACCTTCTAGCGAATGGCGAATCAGGTCTTCAAAAAACATTGAGTCGGTGCTCTGCTATTTCTTACGAAATTCCAGGCATATCCGCTGGCTTCCATGCGAATTCTCCTTTACATCTGTTCAATAGTCGAGCTAGCTGTATGGTTTCTTCTGCGTTCAGTTTTTCACTGACCAAAAAATTTGCTCCTTCGACTCCATTAACGGGAATTGGCTTCATGCTGTCTACTGGCTGAGTGCGTTTTTCCTCTCTGTCCTCAAAAGGGTCGTCTGCCACACACACATAACGGTCACAACTCTTTTGGGTCATAAGTAAATAGCACTCGGCGGCTAACTTCTGGTCCCCTTTGATCGAAACCACCCCATCCCACGAAAGGTATTTCATTTTCAAATGTTTTTGCGATATCGCAGCTCCAAAGCGATTGAGGTACGGCCGCCCGAGTATGGCGTTATAAGGCAATGACAAATCTACAACCAAGAACAACAATTCTTCTGATCGTTTGGAAGTATCCTCTCTAAAGTATACTGGTAGCGTTGTAACTCCTACCACCGGGATCGGGACTCCGTCTACCCCAACTATTGGCTTCTTACAAGGCGTTAACTCACTGTCGGAACGTTTCATCAAGTTATAGGCTTCGAGTGAGAACAGGTTGGCCGCGCTCCCATTATCGACAAGGGTTCTCCTAACTCCATGATTGCCGATGACGGGCGTGACTACTAGCGCATCGTTGTGTGGATAGACAACGCCTTTCTCGTCCTCTTTTGAGAACGACAACACCATCCGGTCTAACGCGCTTATCGCTTCGCTCTTGGCTAACACGTTTTCTCTCTTTCGCTTGTCGCCAGCTGCAGGTGCTGACGCCGTGGGTTCTTCGGAATATGGAGTGCCTCATGCTATGATATTGATTATGGGAACGTCCCCTTCGTTAACCACAAACGATTCCTTATTCCTACCAATAGGGATAGCGTTGGCTCCCGTGGCATAAGAGGGCGCTTGCCTGTCACCGGTCGCCTTATCCACTGGGTTGTTCCTGACCTCCTCCCTTATTTTAGTGGCAAATTCCCCAAGGTAGCCCTCCTCGACTAAGCGTTCTATTGCCAATTTCAATTCTCGGCACACGTCCGTGGAGTGCCCTTTAACTTTATGGAACTTGCAGAATGCATTTTCCCTTCCTCCCATAATCACTCTTGGCTTCACAGGAGCTGGGTAACGGATAGGTAGGTTTCGCTGCTGAACTATCGTTAAAATTTCTACCCTTGGGAGTATGAGGGATGGGAGATCAGGATCGTATATTCGCCCCTTGGGCAGATCGATTTGCCTCCCCATAGGTGGATTCCCGAATCTTTCTCTAGAAAAGCTACCTCTTTGCCGATTTGAGGCCCTAGGGATGTGATCTTTTCGCTGTCCATAGTCATCAGTTGGCTGTGTGTCAGGGGTTGCACTAACGTGGACGTTAGGTGCCGGATGCGTGTCTTGAGGTATACTCTAAGTTCGCTCCCTGTTTTCTTCTTCCTCCATTCTCGCATAATTGTGGGCTTTTAGCCTTAACGCATCTAGCATTGACGGTAGGTCTACCATCAAGGTATCTGGTAGCTTTCCGTAACGGCAGTTATGCTTCAAAGCTTCGACAGGAAAATCGATAGTGACCCCCGGCGTTAGTGACATCTCTAGGTCAAAATGACTCAAAAAGTCCTTCAAAGATTCTTGTGGTTTTCGATGAACATCGAAAAGTGCTGCCACAGACTTCCTAATGGGAACAACGGTGCTAAATCGGCTCCAAAATTTGACTTCCAATTGGGAAAAGTTGTCAATGGAACCTGCCGAAAGTCCCTCCAACCAAAGGCGTGCTACGCCAGATAGCGTCATTACAAAGATTTGACATAGCGCCGCATCACTGTGAGTCTAGAATTGTACAAAATCTTTCACCTTGTTAAGATGTGAAATAGGGTCCTTTGTGCCATCATACGATTCCGTAGGGAGTTTCACATGCCTGTTGACCCGGTGGTGTCTGACACGGTGGCTGAATGGATGACCGCTATGATCATCATGAATTCCCTGCGGTTGAAGAAGGAGAGCAGGCTCATCTAACTGCCTTTGGGCTCGAAAATCATACTCACGATGCTGCTTGGGAAATCGGCTGCGACTCCTTGGTGTTCGGGTCCGGTGCCTTCTGCTACTTGATCTCTCGCTGTGCCTGGGAGATGGATCCCTGAACATCTCCTCTCGCCTGTTGTCATAATGGTCTCTATATTCGCCGTCCCATCGCTCCCCTTCAAGAACAGGAGCTCTCCTCCTATGCTGCTCGGATGGTTAGATGTGCCTTGGCGCGAGTTGCATGACTCCAACAGGGGATGATGTCACAGGTAGGGATAGCGTAAAACCTCTAGACTGTTGGGGTGACACTGGTCGATCAGCAATGATGGATGGGGTAAAAATCACATGAGAAGGCACGCTGGGCCCTGAGATCTGAGGCGTAAATCCTGCAGCCAACTCTGTCAACTGATCTATCTGGGCACGAAGAGCCGATATCGAATTCGCAAGAGGATTGCCCGCTCTATCTACTGCGGGTGCCCTCGCCTGGAAAAAGGAGTAACTGGATCCTGGTATTTGAGATAGAGGAGTATATGGCTGGGATGCCAATGTTCTCGCTAGTTGTTCGGAAGAGGGATCCGACATAGCTGGTGGGATTTCTTGCACTGTGGTGCCGACATCAGAGGTGGCGAAAGTGAAAAGTCGCCTGCGGGTCTCATATGGGAGGCTGGAAGACTGGGACAGTGCGGGATCCGAGCTGGACGCTATAATCCTCCGGATTTTTTAAGGGAGCAGAGCTTGGCTATTAAGGATGCTCACTTAATAGAACCAAAGCTCTCAATGAAAGCACTAATTTGATAAGATTCGATCGGCTTGCTGGAGGATAGCGAGGGATTATGAGCCTTGTGGTCGACTGTCCCTAATGTCCGATGTACCTGCACGGCGCCGGAGGGGGTCTCCGGCGTAAACACTCCGATGCTTAAGTTAGTAATGATTGTATGAAATAGCAGCACTTTGGCCAGCAATCTTAGGCTTACCTCCCTTCTTGGTGGCGGAGGTATTTATAGGCAAAATAGAGCCTTTCTGAGTGATCATGGTCACAAGGAGCTAACGTGCCCGTCAGAGGGGGTTAGAGTTCCCCGTTGATGGAGAGTTCTATCGTTGCGTCAGCTATATGTATGGAGGTAGGCGTTACCTAGGCAAGGCAACACCTATGCTCCTCACGGGATGCCGGGTCAGGCCTGGGATGGGGTAACGCCCTGTGCCATGATGAAGTGACGTGTGGGACCCCCCACTGGTGTCGACCATCCCAGCGCTAGTTACACATAGGGAGGCGATAGCCTCGATGCTACTGGGGTGGTAAGAGCAGCTTTTCCTTCCTTCCATGGTATATAGGACAAAAATGCCCTTTGTTGTTAGGGATATTGTTATCACCGGCCTCTCCTCCTACCGCGCATTCCGGTCATCGGGGCGTTCCACCCAAGAGGGGAAAAACAAAGACAGTCGCTGGGTGGGGATGAGGGCGCGTTATCTCCGCGCGAGCTTCTCGCTTTATCGATAATTGGCTACCGCCTCGTCGCGGAGGGATAGATATAAGTCGGCCCTCAACTCGAATAATTGACAGTGACGATAGCAGCCAAAGCGAGGACATGGATGCTAAGCCAGACCTTCGTCATACCTCCTCGCTTCAGCGAAAGAAATTGAGAGTAGGTATGAATGAGCAGGCTACCGGGGCCTCTTCTGACCATGCTAACGCAACGGTTACCGTAGCGCCTGCCGCTTCTTTTGTGGCAAGCACTTCTCAACCGGTGAAAGTTGCTGACGTGCCGACGGTCTGTCCTCCTACCGCTGCTACAGTCTCGTTGGTGGCAGATTCCCCTCCACCACCTAACGCTCCTGACTCTCCCATTTCTCAATTTATTCCAGATGTGGTGACGACGACTTCTCTAGCTCCTGAGCCGCCGCTCAAGGTTCCTCCCCAATTGTTTTTCACTTCTATCTCAGAGGTGAGTAATAAAGGCTCCCCCCCGACTCCGATTGTCAATCTCTCTCCTGATGGCCCCAAAGGGACTCCGCGCTATCGCATGGATTTGGCGGGATTTGGCGTCAACGGTCTTCGTGCTGCAGGAGTACAAAATCCCTTCTCAAGGGACGAGTTCACAGCACCCCTGATAGGAGAAATGATGAGCTCTTCTTCAGAGAAAGAGAAATTTGAACTTTTATTTCATTGTCTGTATGGATGACTACAGTAGAATGACAGATGTGTTCTTGGCAGATGCAAGGTCTAGAGCAGTTTGTCAAGAGTTTGGAGATGAGCTCGTATTTGGCATAACTTATGTCAAAAACATTTATGACATGCCCTTTGCGCCATTTATGTCATAAACCATCATGGACAAACTATATTTCTAGGGGCTCCATTGCTTTCTCCAAAGAATGACTAGACATTTACTTGGCTATATATTTACCAAGTGGAAGGAGTGGATGGGTGGGATAACACCTCAAGGAATTTTAATAGGCCAATGTGGTTCCATTAAGGTTGGTATTGAAAAAGTTTTTCTAGAGATAAGACATCGTTACTGTCTGTGGGGTATCCTTCAGAAAAAAACAAGTAAACTGAGGAGCATGGGAAATTATGATACCATTAAGGCAGACTTGGAATACCAATGTATGATGTGGAAGATCTTTCGACTTTCGAAATGAATTAGCCAAAGTTCATAGACCACCACAAGATGCGCAATGATGAATGGTTCGCCAAATTATAAATTGACAGGGATATGTGGGCTCCATCCTTGTTTAAAAATGGTTTCTGGGCTTGGATGAAAACCACACAGAGAAGCGAGGGGGTAAATTTCTGCTTCCAAGGATATGTTAATAAGCACACAATACTTTAGCAAATCATTTAGCAATTTGACTTGGCTCTAGAAGATAAAGTGGAATAGAAGCCTGGGAAGATTCTAGGAGTAATAGTGCAAAACTAAGAGAAGCATCACGACGGTACTTGTTGAGCAGTTCCGTCAAGCTTACACGCTTACAAAGTTTGAACCGTTCGAGTATGAGGTAGTAAAGCGCCTCCTTTGTAATGCTGTGAAAGATACATACATAAATGGACATGCAATATTCAATATCACAGAGGTTAATGAAAAAAATAGTTGTGAAGAGGATAGATAGACTGGTAATGATAAGAGATCTCTTGGACTTCAAATGCACTTGTGCATTGTATGAAACAACAAGAATTGTCCGTTGCCATATCCTACAGGTTGCGAAAAGTGAACAAATTTCAGTATTGTCGGACCACTTTGTTCTTCGAATGTGGCAAACAAATGTACATAGAACGCACACTACGGTTAAGGTGTTATACATTAGGAAAATATTCTTTTCCATGCCACGACTAGAGTTTGATACGGCCTACAAACGGGCAACTAGTGCTTACGAGGGAGAGAAATCTGGTGACGACAGCGGTAGCGCGTAATGGCCTCTCTCTTGATTACTGTCCTTTTCTTTGTTTTATTCTTCGATCAATTACTCCTCCCAAAGACATTTGTCGTTTGTTATTCTTGTAATAAGGCTAACGCCTTGAGGTCGTTGATGTTTTTTCCTCAAACGCTGGGTTTTGATGCATTATCGATGTTGCTTATGCTTTGCTGACGCTACCGCGCCGTTTCTTAAAACCGCATGTCAGAGTTGGTGCTACTTTTTAGAGCATTAAATGCTATGAATCCCCTCATTGATGCGATCAAAAAGTAATGATGAGAAAGGACACGTGTCTTTCTTGTGATGAAGCGTTTGAGATAGGCACCTTCTAGGGAGTGGCAGGGACTGAAGCGTCTCTCTTTTGAAGTTGTGTCCTTCGTGCGTGTCACGCCCTTTCATTATGCTATCTCGCCATGTGTCAGTTGTTAACTGGTCGCGCCTTTTCAACCCTTTTAGGGTTATATATAATGTTTTTCCCCCGCTTTCTTTTTTCTTTTTTATCTCTTTCTTCGCTCGTTGCTTCCTTCTGGAGATAACTCACGCCGCTCCTTCTTCTTTGTTCTGGGATTCTTGGGTTTTTTTTTACGAAGGTAGATGCATTACTTCCTTCTTTTACTCTTTCTTTTCTTTTTTACTGGTTATGGCGAAGACTCGTTCCTCGAAATCTGCCGAGGGGGAAAGTTCCCAAAAATCTGTTGGGGAGGAGAAAATCAATAGCACCCCCACTTGTCTTTACACTTTGTCCTTAGTTCATCATTGTCTGTCCGATTTCAATGTTCAGTTTCCTCAGGGCTACTCTACTAGTGTCGCTTCTGACCCTCTCCGCCTTAATAGTGCATTGCCCGATAATAGTAGGATATTGTATGCCAAGCTGTTTGACCATGGGTTTCGACTTTCCCTTGACCCGCTTGTAAAACTATTTCTGGCCGATTCTGACTTGAATCCGGCCCAACTGAGTCCTAACATAATTTGCGTTGTTAGTGCTTTTGCGGCGTTGTACCGGTTCAAAGGGATTGAGTCCCCTTCACTAGCGTTGCTTCATGATATTTTCCAATTGTATTCTCACAAGGGGGTAATATCAATATCACCCCGCTATGATGATGACTCACTGAAGCCCTTTACTTGGAAACTTATGGGTATCGAGTATTCTGTTCCTCGTTGGAAAGAAGAAGTTTTTATTGTTAACCTGCCCGAGCCTTTGTGGAGAACCGGTTTCAATGAGGAAATCAATGGGTAGCAGAAAACCACTCTCCGATCCGAAAGATGGTTGGCTAAAGACGCTGCTCCAGATGGACTTCAGCGTTGACACTCGTAAAGTGGCAAACGGAGTGGCAGTTACAGAGTGTAAAATGGGTCAGTGTTATCCTTCTTTCTTCGCGTTGCTGGGAAATGCTAACGCTAACGTTTTTTCATGAATATACAGTGGTTCCGCCCGGTTGGGAGCCCGAATACATTCGGAGGAAAAAAAGAAGGGAGCAAACGAGAAGGGCCCAGGCTGCCGCCGCTGCTGAGGGTGGGGCTATCGATGTTACTTTAGTCGTGCCGCCTTCTCAAGGAGTTGCCGCTACTGTCAGTACTGTTCAAGCGTCGTCTTCGCGAGCGCGCGTTACGAGAAGGAAAAGAAGTAAAAAAGAAACCGCCGTGCCCTCTGCTCTTTCCCAGGCTACCACTTCTCCAGAAGTGTCTACTGGCTTAATTCCTACCGGGATTCCTTTGGTTTCTCCTTCTGTTTAGGTATATCTATTCGCTGCCGCTCCTGGTTTCTTCGTTCTTTTGCCGTGTCCTTATTGTATTTCCTTTTCTTAGGAAGTTGGCCATACTTCCAATCGTTCTCTTCCTCACGAAGACATGTCCTTTGCGTGCGAGCTTGCCGAGCACTGGAAGAAGGTTCGCCACGACCTTCAAAGTAGCCCATCATCATCCGGCGTTAATCCATCATTGACGACTGCCACGAGGGATGGTGCGCCTTTCGGACAACCTTAAGGTGCTGGCCCTACTGCTGATCCCCATACTTTTGCTGATTCTCCCCTCCATTCTACCTCTGGTGTTGTAGGTTTTAGTTTAGAGATGCTGAGTTATGAGACAATCGGTGGTGCCGAGTCTTTTGTCTCTACCGTGGAGGGCTCTGCTGACCGCCCTCCTTCTCCTCCTGCAATGTTTTGTATGGCGGCTAGGCAAGAGGCTAATGTTGCTAAACAGGAGGCGGAAGCTGCCAGGCTTGCGTTAGGGGAGGAGAAGCAGAGGAGTATCTCTTTAAGCACGCGCCTTTCTGAAGAAGAAGCTGGGCTAACATTAGAAAGACAGAGAAATGCTGAGTTGGCTGCCGACCTTAGCCTTTCGGCTGAGAAGTGCTGCTGGTATCTGAAGGAAGGGGCAATGCTTATGTCTGAGAGCTTCATGCACCATCACGGGATGGATGACTTTCAGATTAAGACTCTTTCTACATATTTTGAAGAGAAGTCCTCACATGTGTCCGACGAGGATTTCTACAATTCAAAGGCCGTCAAACAGGGAGGAAATAACTCGTCAGCCGCTCCTTAGATCTCACACTTTGTTTCTTGATTTTTGTTGTTGATGTCTTTGTCTGTCCTTGTGAGGATGTTTTGTAACTCTGACGATATCAGCTTCTCTTAAGGCCATTGTTTTTTGTTTATAATTTCTTTGTTGGTCTTGTCTTATGATATTACTGCCATAATCATGGTTAGTAGGTTTTATTACTAAGATCACAATAATGTAGATATCGTACCTTATGCGGTTAGTCAACCGTTGCGTTTGTATACGCACGTCATTCATGGTTGCCGAGATACTTCTGTCTTAGCCCTTCTATGGCAGTCACACCCGCTCATTTTCTGATGAAGACTTTCCTGCTATTGAGAATCAGGAAGTTTAATTCTGCATTATCATTATCTCTTTGATGATGTTCCAACGAACAAAATTATTATTTCCATTCCTACCGCGTATAGCTTAATGCCGCCCTTTGTTGTTAGGGGGATCACTTAGCCTTGCTAAGTTTGTTTATGATATTGTTGTTGTTGCGATAGAGACATCTCTCCAACCTAACTTCACCTGGTATCAACCACTCGGTTACTAGCTGGGATATCTCTCTTTGTTTCAAATGCCAACGATCGGCTTGGGGCGTGCCTCGTCTTAGTAAGCCGTCTGATCAGGACCGGTCATCACAAGGATAGGATTTTCACTCCCAAGCGTTGAAACCTCGCGTTCCTGGAGCGTTCCTCATCTTAGTGGTCCGTCTGTGTATGCACGGCTACCACAAGGATAGGATTTTCACTTCCAGGATGGAGTTACTACCTCCTTAGGGCGTGCCTCATCTTAACGGCCCGTCTATGTGAGCACGACTACCATAAGGATAGGATTTTCACTCCCAAGGATGCCGGGACGTGCCTCGTCTTAATGGGCCATCTGTGTGAGCACGGTTGCCACAAGGATAGGATTTTCACTCCCAACGCTATTTATGCCAGGGCGTGCCTCGTCTTAGTGAGCTGTCTGATCAGGACCAGCCATCACAAGGATAGGATTTTCACTCTTGGCATTCTTCATTATCTACATATGATTGACCATAATGTGCACAAGAAATGCCTTTCATTTATGCATTAGAGCAATGTTAACAATGTCAAATAGGAGAGATTAGCTTCTAGCATGATATAGTTTCAAACGGGCTATATTCCAGGAGTTTGGTAAGGGAGTACCGTCAAGTGTTTCCAAATGATACGCTCCCTTTCCGATGACGCGGTTGACACGATATGGCCCATCCCAATTTGGGCTGAGTTTTCCCATGCGCTGCCCTGCCACTCGTTTGTCTCTAAGCATTAAATCTCCTGCTTTGAGCAGTCGCTCTTTGACTTGTCTGTTATGAGATTGCGCCATTTTCCTTTTGTAATGCAAGGTTTTTAAGAGAGCCTCCTCTTGTACCTCTGGCAGTGCATCAAGGTTAGCACGTAACCTTTCCTCATTTATTTCTTCATTGAAGTATGCCACTCGAAGGCTCAGGGTGCCAATTTCTACCGGCGTGACAACCTCTGTGCCAAAGGCTAACGCAAAGGGGGTATCTCCTGTGGTAGTTTTAACGGTCATGCGATAGGCCCACATTACATACGGCAGTTCGTCTGCCCATTTCTTTTAGAACCTTCTAGGTTCCTCTTGATGCCACTGAGGATACTATGATTGGTCACTTCAGCCTGACCGTTGGTTTGCGGGTGTGCTACAGAAGAGAATCTTTATTCGATCTGGAATTCCGCGCACTGATTTCTAAAAAATTGGCTTGTGAATTGTGTTCCGTTGTCGCTGACCAATATGCGAGGTACCCCAAATCGCATTACTACTTGATATTTAAAGAAACGCCAAATTTTTTTCATCGTAATGTTGGCTACCGCCTCTACTTCTGCCCATTTCGTGAAATAATCTACCGCCACGACCACAAACTTTAGTTGGGACCTGGCTTTTGGAAACGGGCCTAAGATATCAATTCACCATTTGGCAAATGGGCACGGGGCGACAATTTCTGAAATTTGCACGGCTGGTCTTCGAGGGATCTTGGCGTATTCTTGACATTTCTGACAAGATTTTACAAAGTTGTGACAGTCTCTGCGAATGGTGGGCCAGTAAAATCCTGAACGAAAGACTTGTGCCGCTAGGGCGTCACCAGCCACGTGCATGCCGCATATTCCTTCGTGGATTTGTCGCAAAGTGTGAAGGCCTTCCTGCTCCGTTATGCACTTTACAGCTGGATGAGAGAAGCATTTTCGAATCAACTCCCTATTGTAGTATATGCACCGTGCCGCTTGTTTCAAAATTTTCCTCTTTTCGGTACCATCTATTGGCAGCTCATCATGTTTCAAATATTTCACAACGGGGACTCTCCAATCATTCTCCACTTCTTCCACACAAAGAGACACTTGTTCTTCCATGAAAGAGGGCACCGGTATCTCACCGTAGTGCACATCTTTGGGTATGGAGGCTGTCGGGTTAGCTGCCAGTTTAGCGAGATTATCAGCCTCACTATTGTCTTCTCGAGGAATATGCTCGAAGCAGACTTGAATGCCTTTTCTCTATGTCTCTGTTAGCTTACGTTTTACCTTTGCAAGGTATTGGATCATGATGGGTTCTCGGGCTTGGGAATTTCCCAAGACTTGATCTATTATTAGTTTAGAGTCCCCCCGTATCTTTAGCTGCGGATCACGCATTGTTCCTACATCGCGCGTAGCTTCAATGAAGAAATTGTTGCCTATTCTGAGTCCGACCAGTAACGCTTCCTACTCGGCCGTGTTGTTGGATAGCGGCTGCAAAATTCTAATGGCATAGCGCATCTATATGTCATCAGGTCCAATCATGAAAATTCCAGCGCCAGCTAACTCTTGATTTTTAGCTCCGTCCACGTGGATGATCCATATATCGCTGTAAGTGTCTGGGGATGGGAGATTTGAGTCTCCCGCTTCCCCTTCTGGTGGGTCCACCGGTAGCCCTTGTGTAAATGTTCATTCTGCTATGAAGTCTGCTAACGCTTGGGCTTTGATGGACGGTCTAGCCTTATATTGCAACCTATATTGCTCAAGTTCGATTGCCCAAATCAGCATTCTTCCTGAGGACTCAGGTTTCCTAAGAATTTTCCCCAATGGTTGATCAGTGAGTACTACGACAGGATGAGCTTGGAAGTATCGATCCATCTTTCGTGTTGCCTGCACGAGGGCAAACACTACTTTCTCAATGTGAGTGTATCGCAACTCGGCATCCTTCAGTATGTGACTGACAAAGAATACAGGGCGATGAATATGTCTATCGCTTCGTACAAGAACAGCACTAACCACCTCGTCGGCGACACCCAGATACAAGTATAAGGCGTCGCCTGGTTCAGGTCTTGTCAACACCAGGTCAGACGAGAGGTAGGCTTTTATGCCGGCAAACGCTTCTTCACATTCTTCCGTCCACCGAAAGGGTGGGCAATCGCCTTGTTTGGAGATAAAACGTCCTAACGCAATGATGCGTCCTGTAAGCTTTTACACTTCTTTGACGGTTCATGGAGATATCATGTCCTGAATTGCTTTTACTTTCGAAGGGTTGGCTGGATGCCTTTCTGGCTGACCACGTAGCCTAAGAATTTACCTATTTGAAACGCAAACATGCAATTTCGGGGGTTCAATTTCATCTTGTATTCTCTCATCACGTCGAAGACTTCTTCTAAATCAGCCACATAGTCCTCAAAGCTTCAACTTTTGACAAGTATATCATCCACGTAGGCCTCCACCTTTTCCCCAATCTGCTTCTCAAAAACTTTATTTGCCATGCGCTGGAATATTACCCCGGCATTTTTCAATCCAAACGGCATTGCTGTGTAGCAATAGGTGGCCCTTGGCGTTATGAAAGCAGTTTTTTCTTCGTCCTCTACGGCCATGGGAATTTGGTGATATCCCGAGTTAGCATCCAACAAGCTTAGATAGGCGTACCCCGCGGTTTGGTCGACCAACTAATCGATTCGAGGAAGAGGATAGCAGTCTTTGGGATAAGCGTCATTCAAATCAGTGAAGTCAATGCACATGCGCCAATCTCCGTTAGGTTTTAGGACTAGGACAGGGTTAGGCAACCACGTTGGCTACTGGACTTCTCGGATGAAGCCAGTATCCATGAGTTTTAATATCTCTTTCTCGATGGCTATCATCTTTTCTGGAGAGAAAGCTCGCCGCTTCTGCTGAACAGGCTTGGCGTTAGGATTAACGTTGAGTCGGTGTTCTGCTGTTTCTCGTGAGATTCCAGGCATATCTGCCGGTTTCCACGCGAATTCTCCTTTACATTTGTTCAATAATCGAGCTAACTTTGCACTTTCTTCTGCGTTCAGTTTTTCGCTGACAAGAAAATTTTCCTCTTCGATCCCACTAACGGGAATTGTCCTCATGTTGTCTACTGGCTGAGTACGCTTTTCCTCTCTATCCTCGAAGGGAGCATTCGCTACGCATACGTAATGATCGCAACTCTTTTGGGTCATAAGTAAATAGCACTCGGCAGCTAACTTTTGGTCCCCTTTGATTGAGACCACTCCATTCCACGAAGGGTATTTCATCTTTAGATGTTTTTGTGATATCGTAGCTCCAAAACGGTTGAGGTATGGCCGCCCGAGTATGGCGTTGTAGGGTAATGACAAGTCTACAACCAGGAACAACAATTCCTCCGACCGCTTGGACGCATCCTCTCTAAAGTACACTGGTAGCGTCGTAACTCCTGCCACCGGGATTGGGACCCCGTCTACTCCAATTATTGGTTTTTTACAAGGCATTAGCTCACTGTCGGGACGCTTCATTAGGTTGTATGCTTCGAGCGAAAACAGGTTGACCGCACTTCCATTGTCAACAAGGGTTCTCCTGACTCCATGATTACAGATAACGGGTGTGACTACTAGCGCATCGTTGTGTGGATAAACAACGCCTTTCTCATCCTCTTCGGAGAACGACAACACTATTCGATCTAACGCACTTATTGCTTCGCTTTTTACTAACGCATTTTCTCTCTTTCGCTTGTCACCAGCTGCGGGTACTGACGCCGCGGGTTCCTCAAAATACGGAGCGCCTTCTGCTATAATATTGATCATAGGAACATCATCCTCACTAACCACAAATGTTTCTTTATTTCTTCCAATAGGGATGGCGTTGGCTCCCGTGGCGTAAGAGGGCGCTTGCCTATCGCCAGTCGCCTTATCTGCTGGATTGTTCCTGACCTCCTCCCTTATTTTAGTGGCGAATTCCCCGAGGTAGTCGTCCTTAACCAAGCGCTCTATCGCTAATTTCAGTTCTCTGCACACATCCGTGGAATGTCCCTTGACTTTATGGAACTTGCAGAATGCGTTTTCCCTTCCTCCCATAATTACTCCTGGTTTCACAGGAGCTGGGTAGCGAATAGGCAGGTTTCGCTGCTGAACTATCGCTAAAATTTCTGCTCTTGGGAGTATGAGGGAAGGGAGGTCAGGGGCGTATATTCGCCCATGGGTGGATCCGCTTGCCTCCTAGTAGGAGAATTCTCAAATCTTCCTATCGAGAAGTTACCCCTTTGCCGATTTGAGGCTCTAGGGATGTGGTCCTTTCGTTGCCCATAATCATCGGTTGGCTGCATATCATGAGTTACGCTAACGCGGACGTTATGAGCTGGATGAGTATCTTGGGATAATTGTGGGCTTTCAGCCTTAACGCATCTAGTGTTAACGGCGGGTCCACCATTAAAGTATCTCGTAATTTCTCGTAATGGCAATTACGCTTCAAAGCCTCGACAGCGAAGTCAATGGTGACCCCTGGCGTTAGCGACATATCTAGATCAAAAAGACTCAAAAAATCCTTCAAGGACTCTTGTGGCTTTCGATGAATATCAAATAGTGCTGCCGTAGATTTCCTAATAGGAACAGCCGTGCTGAACTGGCTCCGAAATTTAGCTTCCAGTTGGGAAAAATTATCAATGGACCCTGCCGGAAATCCCTCGAACCAAAGACGCGCTACCCCAGATAGCGTCATTACAAAGATTTGACATAACGCAGCGTCACTGTGAGTTTGAAACTGTACAAAAGCTTTCACCTTATTAAGATGAGAAATAGGATCCTTTGTGCCATCATATGATTCCACAGGGAGTTTTACATGCCGATTGACCCGGTGATGTCTGACACGGTGGCTGAATGGGTTACCACTGTTATCATCAGGAATCCCCTACGGTTGACGAGGGCGAGAGGGCTCATCGATGCCGCCTGGGAGATTGGCTGCGACTTCTTGGCGTTCGAGTTTGATGCCTTCTTCTACTCGATCTCTCACTGTGCCTGGGAGATGGGTCCCTGAACATCTCCTCTCGCCTGTTATCCCAATGATCTCTATATTCGCCATCCCATCGTTCCCCTTCAAGAACAGGAGCTTCCCTCCTATGCTGCTCAGACGGTTCGACGCGTCTATGCGCGAATTGCATGACTCTGACAGGGGCTGATGTCAAAGATAGGGATAACGGAAAACCTCTAGACTGTCGAGGTGATAGTGGTCGATCGGCGACGATGGATGGAGTAAAGACTATATGAGAAGGCACGCTAGGTCCCGAAACATGAGGCGTAAATCATGCAGCTAGTTCTGTCAGCGGATCTAGCTAGGCTCGAAGAGCCGATATTGAATTCGCGAGAGGACTGCCTGCATCGTCTACCATGGGTGCCCTCGAATGGGGAATAGAGTAACTGGTTCCTGGCATCTGAGATAGAGGAGTATATGCCTGAGATGCAAATGTTCCCGCCACTTGCTCAAAAGGGGGATCCGACATGCCCAGTGGAACTTCTTGCACCGTGGTGAAAGCGTCAGTGGTGGCGAAAGTGAAGAGTCACCTACGAGTAGAAAACGGGAGGCTAGAAGACTGGGACCGTGCGGGATCTGAGTCGGACTCCATAATCCTTCAAATTTTAAGAGAACAAAGCTTGGCTATTAAGGATGCTCACTTAATAGAACCAAAGCTCTCAATGAAAGCACCAATTTGATAAGATTCGGACTATTCGCTGAAGGGTAGCAGAGGATTATGAGTCTTGAGGTCGACTGTCCACGGCGTCCGATGTACCTGCACAACACCGGAGGGTGATAGCCCCGAAGCTGTCGGGCGGTAGTGATAGCTTTTTCCCCCACCACAGGGTATAAGACGAAAATGCCCTTGTTGTTAGGGGTATTGTTATTAGTTAGGGAGGAGTATTCTCAACTCAAGCTAACTCTCATAAGATTAAGGAGTTTAGGATGAAAGGGGAGGAGTATTCTCACTCTACAATTTCACTCAAAACTAAATTATGAAATGAAAAGGATCACCTATATATAGGCGCTGCCTAATGGTATGCCATTAGAGGGCTAATGGTATACCGTTAGCTTTTCTTCTTACAAATATAATTATAAAATGTTAATGGTATGCCAGTAGGGGGGCTAACTGATACGTTCCTAGTTGCGTAGGATGCGTAGCACGTAATTCTGATCGTTGTTCAAAGACGGATTTCAATGCGGAATGATTAACTTGAATCGTGCGAACATAAAGCACCTCGCTAACTGAATGCTAAGAGCCCTAGTCGATTTCACATCAAGCTTCTTGTATCAGATTCTTAGGACTAGACTCAATGATTGTGAGAATCACACTAAGACAAACGACACAATAATGCAATTCCAAGGATTTACTTGTATGCGACTCAAGTATTGCGGACTCAAGAAGAACAACTGTTCAACACGTTGAACAATGGGCAGATATTGAAGAAACAAAGTTCTGAAATTATCAAACAAAAGCCAACCCAATAATGAAGCCAAGTGGCTCCTTAAGTAGCAATTACAAGCAAACCCTAATCTGATAAGATGTAGGAGTTCTAATTAAGGAAATTAACTTAATTAACTAATTAATCAATTAACTAATTAACTAATTAAAGTAAATATAAATACATTTAAATAAATTCCAACAGCCCATGTCGAGTTCTCCATCATCGGGCCAAAGTTTTGGCCGAAACCTCAAGTCGTATGTTGTCTCGAATACACACTGCGCACCATAATGTCAACTTGAATAACTTTAAAACCACTAGGCCAAATGGTCCGAAACCTGTTCCAAAGGAAAGCTAATATCCGTATGTTTCCAAAACGTGGTCGATCGTATGATTCGGACTTATACAGCGCTTGCTAGATTCAGACGAAGTCGCCTAATGCGTCTTGGAGTCCTTGTCTGCGTAGGACTACTGTCAACGAATCTTCTCAATTATATGCTGAAAGCTTACTCGCCATCTCTTGTGCTTCCTTAGTTTCCATCTCTTGCGCTTCGAGGGCAAGACGCTCGATGTGCTAGGGTATGTGTGAGGATTCGCATCACTAATGGTATACCGTTAGCTTCGCTTCTTACAAAAATTAATTAATGAGTTTTCTGAATTATGTTGTCGAAACTAACAGTATCCCATTAAAGGGGCTAACGGTATGCCGTTACTTTTGGCCTTGTCTTCAGAATGGCCAAGTGTTGTGATGGCCACTTGGATGTCCTCATGGCATACTAGGGTTGTGCGGTGTGGTCTCGTTGTTTGTCTGAGCAAGGCATGAAGTAGGCAATGACTGCGATTGGTAGGGGATGGCCTCATGGCTTGCTAGGGTCATGCACTGGGAAGCCTTACACGTTGCCCGATCAAGGTGTGAGGCTCCCAATAGGTCATGCAAGAGCTGCGATAGCTGCGAGGGCTGTGATAGGCCATGCGCGATGCCTAGGGTTCCCGATAGGTGCGATAGGCCATGCGATGGCTATGGCGACTCGTGCGATGGTTTTGATAGGCCATGTACGTGGCCTAGGGTTTCTAATAGGCGTGCGCATGGTCCTTGGCACTTGACACCATGCTCAATCACCATCAAGGCTCTTCCCTTGACTTGGTGAGCTCCTTTCTCCGTCTCCGCCTATGTCCATAGTGCAAGCTTCTTAGCCATACTTTGAGTGATTGGCCATTGCGTGCAGTATCCTCGTCTTCCAAGGTAGGCTCGGCCATGATCGTATCATCTCCTCCTCCTTTGAAGGGATTCACCCTCGAAGTCATCTCTTGAAGGTTCTCGTCTCCTACATGGCAAAGGGTCAAGTCATTAATGTGAAATGTGTTGCTAATAGACCGGTACTTACTTGGCAAGTCTAGGACATAGGCGTTGGCGTTGAATTAGTGGAGGATTTGGAAAGGTCCATCACCTTGTGGGCTCAACTAGCCATGTCATTGGTGAGGGAACCGATCCTGGCGCCAATGTAGCCACACCCATTTCCCCGGTTCAAAGGATATAGGTGTGTTGCCTTTGTTCCGTTTCGTGTCCACACGATTATTCACACGATTCTGTGAGCAGTTTTAATCTTCTTGAGTCTTTGAGCTTTTCCTTGATTCTAATTATCTTCTTCTACTCCAGCCCAACAATTGTTTAGTTGATTGATTTTGCAACTAACCACTTGTTGAGCATCCAAAATTCTTTCAAAGCTAGTTTTCTTTATGCGTCTCCTTGGAAGCTTTCTTTGAAACTCTCGAGTCACTTAACGGTTTGTGTCCAGGAAAAATTACGGTAATATTATTGAGACAAAGTGAGTGATTTTGTGAGAGCAATAGAGAGATTAAACACGTAAGGGAGTGCTTGGTTTAGTGCAATTTTACGTTTGTTTTCTTTAGTGTTGTGAATTTTAGGAGAGACAGACAAGTCTTCAAATAGAATGGAGAAGAAATTACCGGGAGCTGAGACAATTAGGGAGAGTGTGTCACTTAGACAGCCGACTCAAAGGGACCCTTTGAGCCCTCAAGCAATTGATATGTCCCGACTAGAGAATAAAAATAAGGAATTATATGGCGCTCTGGTAAAGAAGGATAAGGGAAAGGGGAATGATGTAGAGGAAGACGCACTCCAGCCAAAGGCTGCCGTGGTGCACCCTAGGTGTGCGCCGCAACGTAACGCCTTAGCGCATGCGATAGTGAGTAGACCGCTAACAGTACGCGCACCAGCCCTCGACGAGTGCGGATCCTCCAAGGCTCTTGTCATTCGGCATAGCTTGGGTGTGCAAAACAAAGAGGGCAGAAGTGATAGTGAGCAGCATGACAATTTATTTCACATGCGTTGCTTGGTGGCAAATAGGATGTGTTCCATAATTATTGATAACGGGAGTTGTACGAATTGTTCAAGTACTCTACTTGTACACAAGCTAGGCCTCCCAACTAAAAGACATCCAGAACCCTACTTACTTCATTGGATGACGAATGGAGGAGAGCTAAGGGTGACAAAGCAAGTTGTAGTTCCATTCTCTATCGGAAACTACAAAGACAAGGTCCTTTGCGATGTGGTCCTGATGCATTTGAGTCACATCCTCCTTGGACGACCATGGCAGTATGATAGAGAATCCATTTATGATGGAAGGAGCAACCAATACAAATTTATCAAGGATGGCCGAAAGTTTACCCTTGCTCCTTTGACACCAACGCAAGTCTCCGAGGATCAACAATGACTAGTCAAGGCTTTTGGCGAATTTGAGATCACTCAAAGCCTTGAGAGAAAAAGAGGAGAGTTGAGCGTTAAAAAGAAAGAGAAAATTTATGAGGAAAATATCCCCCACAAAAAGAATGAGCGTGGGAAAAGAGAAAAGAAAAATAGCCCGCATGAAAAGAGTAAGCATGCAAGAGGAAAACACGCATAAAAAGAGTGAGCATACGGAGAGTGGCAGTTATAACTCAAAAAGAGAGGAAAATAAAAAGAAATTGAGTATTTTTGCCAAAGGGAGAGATGTGAGGAAAGCATTATGCATGCAAAAATCAAGTTTTGGTTCCCTAACCTTGATTCATTTTCGGCCTTTGTGCCTAAGCACATCTAAACCTAACCCTCTTGACTTTGCCCCTCCGGGCTTACCGCCAATTTGAGGGATAGAGCATCAAATCTACTTTGTGCCCGGGTCAACAATTCCAAACCGACCGGCCTATAGAAGTAATCCTGAAAAGACTAAGGAAATACAGAGACAAGTAGATGAGCTACTTATCCATGGCTATGTGAAAGAGAGGTTGTCTCCTTGCACGGTGCCAGTCATCTTGGTGCACAAGAAAGACGGATCATGGCGCATGTATGTGGACTGCCGGGCAGTCAACCGAATCACTGTAAAGTATCGCCATCCCATCCCATATTTAGATGACATGCTTGATGAATTAAGTGGTAGCAGAATATTTTCTAAAATTGATTTAATGACCGGCTATCACCAAATTCGTATGAAAGAAGGGGATGAACATAAAATGGCTTTTAAAACTAAACATGGTTTGTATGAGTGGATGGTCATGCTGTTTGGATTAACTAATGCTCCTAGCACCTTTATGAGGTTAATGAACCAGGTTCTTAGGCAATTTATTGGTAAATTCGTTGTGGTTTATTTTGATGATATTTTAATTTACAGTAAATCACTTGAAGAACATGTTACGCACCTTAGGCTAGTTTTCACTACACTTCCTGAATAAAAATTGTATGCTAAGCTTAACAAGTGTTCCTTTGCCTTGGAACAAATTGGTTTTATTGGTTTTGTTGTCAATGTAGATGAAGTAAAGGCAGACGAGGAGAAGATCAGAGCAATCAATGAGTGGCTGACTCCTAAGGATGCGAGTGACTTGTGCCCATTCCATGGCTTAACGGGTTTTTATAGACTCTTTGTCAAGAATTTTAGTACTATTGTTATCCCGTTGAATGAACTAACTAAAAAGAATGCACCTTTTAGATAGGAGCAGCAACAAGAAGAAGTGTTCCAAATGCTTAAGGATAAGTTGTGCTCGGCGCCCAAGTTGGCCTGCCGAATTTCGGGATTGGCCTTTGAGGTAGAGTGCGACGCAAGTGGGCTCGGGATAGGTGTTGTCCTTTCACAAGAACAAAGGCTCGTTGCCTACTTCAATGAGAAGTTGAAGGAAGCTCAGCTTAGGTATCCGACCTATGACAATGAGCTCTATGCCCTAGTACGCGCGCTTGAGGTTTGGCAACATTACTTGATGTCACGCGAATTTATTGTGTATACGGATCACTTGAGTTTGAAGTATCTCAAGGGTAAGAACAAGTTGAACAAATGCCACACCGCGTGGATGGATTTCATTGATTCCTTTCCCTATCATATCAAGTACAAGAATGGTAAGGACAATATAGTGGCCGACGCAATATCGCGAAGGTACGCATTGATCTCTTCGCTTAGTGCTAAATTATTGGGCTTTGCGCATATTATTGACCTTTATGCTACTGATTCTGAATTTGGGGAGATTTATTCCTCTTGTGAGTCTAAGTCCGTGATGCGATCAAGCCTACATCAAACCTTGAAGAACAAGATGTGGTGCCAAGAGGACCAATCACGAGGAGCATGTCCAAGAAGATCACCCTATGGATTGAGGAGAAGATGAGGAAGGAGGTGTTTCAAGAAGAAGGCTAGACCATGACGATGCTCGCCCATCATTCCAGAACGATCACGCGATTACCCCTTGGAAAAGTCCCTAGCGACATACTACCAGAAAATAGTGGCACCAGGCGACATACTGCCAGGAGAAGATAAAAAAATTTGTTTTCTGAAGTGAGGCTAGCGACATACCATTAAGCCTCTAACGGTATGTCACTAGAGGTGCCTCCAGCTTCCGAGAAAGCTGGATTTAAGGCTTTTCCCCTCACCTATAAATAGCTTTCTCCTTCATTTTTCTTCCATAGTTTTTGTCAAGTGTTTATTGCTAGAGTTGAGAGCACTCCTCCCTCTAAACACCAAGAAGTCAACTTGTGAGGATTAAGCATTGGAGATTTCTTGATCCATTACAAGTAATACTCCTTTTAATCTCTATCCTTTTAATTTCCTTTTGTATTGGATTGAATGAATACTTGGGAATATTTGATTGCTTGAATATCTTAGATTCCCCCTTGGAGGTTGATTAATATAAGTTGAACTGATTATTCTCTTGTTGATTGATTTTTTCTAATTAAATTTTAACCATAAACCATTCTAAAATTTCCCAGAAATTCACCAAATTCCGATGCACTTTTCTCCATCTTTTCCAACTCCAATTATCCATTTTCCTTGTGTTTTCTTTGATTTTGATTGGGTTTTGTCAAGAAATGCAAGCTAGATCTATTGACACTATCTGACTCATTAAAACGAGGTCGGATCTCATCAAGTGGTAGCAGAGCTAGTTGCTTGAGTTTTCCAGATTTTCAATTTTTACATCTATTCAAAATTGAGCCAAAATTATTGGATCAAACCTTCGAGTATTGTGTTGATTATGATTATCTTGAGTTTGCAGAACTTTTGGTGAAGAAATCACATCATTTGATCAACGAATTTGAGAATTACCATTTTCCAGCATTTTGTGTTCTTTACGTTCATAACTGTCAAATTTCTTCTTTTTTCTTGGTTAAATCTTGTTGTGCTGAGTCATACAAAGTGTTTAGAGTCAAGAATAGTGGATTTTGTACATATTTTTCAACTCTGGTAGCAAAATTGAAATTTTCCTGCCGATAACACCATCAAGTGTTCTTAAGTGTTCTTAAGCAAGTTGAAGAAAACTTGTGTTTGATCCATTCTTGTCATCAAATTTGTGTACCTTGTGTTTTGCAATCAGCATCCATTAATTTTCCTCTCTTTCTTACAACTTACACTCACTCACTCGTTCACTTATATCAAAAAGGGGGGGGGGGGGGGGGGGGGAACACATAGGTGTAGATTTTCTAGCAATTTTTCTGCAACTATGACTTGCAAAGCAAGTTAAATTTTACATTTAAAAAAAATTAAATAAAAAAATAAAAAAGAAGAGAAATGGAAAAGAAAAGAAACAAATTCCTTGTGAGTAAAAAGTGAAGTTTCAAAAAAAAAAAAAAAGGAAAAGAGAGGGAGATGAGTTGATTGTTGTCACTTGTTAAAACACCAAAACTAGCCTTTCAATTCTTGAGTTTCATTTGCATTCGGTTTTCCTTCTTTTGCCTCTATGAGTCTCATAATTGTGTGCTTTCTTGTCGAGTCTTGTGGTGATTGTTCAAGGCAAAAGGATTGATTGATAAGTGGATTTTCAATTCGCGCGACCTCAAGCGCTTAACTTATAGCTCTAATTCGGGAACCAAGAGTGAGAGATTTTGTGAGAACAACTTTTCGAGTGCTTAAACACAAGAGTAAACACGTCAGGGAGAGAATTTTCACTAACGTTTGCTAGTTGTGTAGGTACCAATTTTTCTACTATGTCCGCCGAAAGTGTCATGGTAAACAATGACATGAAGTCTAATGAGGCCGATCCTTCTTTATCGGCTAGATTTGACGCTATAGAGTGGGGGCACTATGAGTTGAAGGAGCTGCTCCAGACCTTTATGTTGACACAAGTGAAGCCTGCCATAATCCCTAGCACCATGAAAGCTAAGTCACGAGAAGAGCCATACAAGGAAGGGGTATATGAAATAGAGTCGGAAGGAAATAAGAGTGGTGATGAGTATAGAAGGAGTATGGGGGAGGCCAACCGAGGCTTTCCACACACCCTTACAACGGGTCCTAGGGGAAGAGGTCTTCTCAATGCCAAAGCACATGCTTATGTGCTCAAGGATCTCCAAGCTCAAGGCCATCTTGCCCAACATCATAGGGGCAATAATATTTTCCACCCCAACCATCCGACCACAAGTGGTCAACCTCCAACATTTCCTACTGTGCCACTTCCTAGGGGTCAATGAGTACCTCACCAAGCCTTGGTTGCTCACTTATAAGGTCATACTACGCCTCATCATGATAGGGAGTTTTATGAGGAAGTTCATGAAGAAGAAAATGATTATTTTGATGATAATGAGGAGAGGGTGCAGATGAATAGAATAGGGAGGGGAAGGTTTCAAGAACCCCGGGTTGATGACAATTTAAATAGCATCAAGGTTCAAATTCCTATCTTTGAGGGTACTACAGACCCTTCGAAGTACATCAACTGGCAAAGAAAGATACAACGCATTTTCAATTGCCACCAATATTCGGAAAGCAAAAAGGTGAAGCTTGCCACAATGGAATTTATTGAATATGTGGTGAGTTGGTGGGAGAAGGTTTGTAGGGTGAGGTATGGGGCAATGGCTATCCGGACATGGGAAGAGATGAAACAAGTCATGCGGGAGAGATTTGTGTCATCTTTCTACAAAAGGGACTTACAAAACCGGTTGCAAGGACTCAAATAAGGAACCAAGTTCATGGGCGACTAATACAACGAGCTTGGGGCTCTTCTCACCCAAACCAACACCCAAGAAGATGAAGAGGTAACCATTGCCCATTTTTTTAATGGTTTGCATGAGAAAATTAGATATAAACTTGAATTGCGTGATTTTGTGAATTTGCAACCTATGTTACACTATGCACTCAAGGTAGAAGCACATGAGGCCACTAAAAGGTAGAATTTCCCTAGCCGAAATAGCAACACCACCAACACATACTCAAATTCTTCCAAGACACTATGTAAACCATACCAGAAAGACTAACCTAAAAACCCACCGTATACCAAACCAAGTTCCCTAACACCAAAGCCTTACACACCTTACACCAAGCCACCTCCTACTACAATACCAAATAACCAAAACACTTCCAATGCACCACCTAGAAAACACTCTTCCAATATTGAATATTTCAAGTGTCGTGGGAGAGGGCACATCTCTTCCGATTGCCCAAACCAGAGGGTGATTGTCATTAGAGAGGGAGTGTATGAGACGGATAGTGAAGCATATGAGGTTATCAATGAGGAGGTTTGTAGGGAAGAGGAAGAAGTAACGAGTAGTGATGGGGAAGAAATTAACCCAACTTCGGCCATGACCTTGGTTATGAGGAGGACTTTGAGTGCACATGCCAAGTTGGAAGATGCATGTGTTGAGCAAAGAGAGAACCTCTTCCATTCTAGATGTGAGGTGCATGGTAAGATCATCTCCATGATTGTGGATAATGGTAGTGTTGTTGATGCCGTAAGTCGCATTCTAGTGCACAGGTTGGGTTTGCCAACTACACACCATCCCAAGCCTTATTTCCTTCATTAGTTTAATGATTATGGAGAGGTTAAACCTTGATTGATAGGAAGGTAATCCATGATGGGCACACCAATAAAATTAAGCTCACCTACTATTGTAAGAAGTTCATTATTCCACCTCTTTCTCCACCTCAAGTCCATGAGGATCAAAGATAAATGGAAAAGGCTAGCACCGAATTCCATATTGTTAGGAGTTTGAGAGATAAGAGTGGAGAGAAGAAAGTGAGTAGAGAGCTCAAAACACACCATGAAAAGAGTAAGCATGGTATTGGGTGTTAGCAAGAGCGAATGCGAGGGGAAAAGAGTTGAGATAAAAAGAGAGGAAGTGAGCAAAATACACCCCATGAAAAGAGCAGCCATGAAAGTGAGGGAAACACCAAATCATTGAGTGTACTTGCAAAAAGGAGGGATGTGATGCATGCATGGCATTCCAACAAAATGTGCTTTGTACTTAGGTACAAAGCACATTGCTTAAATGTTGACACTAACCTTTCTTCTCTACCTAGTCCAATTATTTTACTTTTACAAGAGTTTAATGACGTGTTTCCAAAGGAAAAGCCATAAGGATTACCTCCAATCTGTGGTATTGAGCACAAGATCATCCTTATTTTAGGTTCGGCAGCGTATTGGTGCAATCTGGTGGAGACCAAGGAATTCCAACGTCAAGTTGACGAACTCTTAAGCAAGGGCCATATCCGAGAGAGTATGTCACCATGTGTCATTCCCATGCTACTAGTACCTAAGAAGGATGGAACATGATGCATGTACGTAGATTGTCAGGCCGTTAACAAGATCACTGTAAGGTATCGTCATCCTATCCCTCGCCTTGATGATATGTTGGATGAGTTGAGTGGTAGCCAAGTGTATTCTAAGATAGATTTGATGAGTGAGTACCACCAAATTTGTATGCATGAGGGGGATGAATGGAAAACCGCATTTAAGACCAACTATGGATTATATGAATGAATGGTGATGCCATTTGGTCTTTCTAATGCACCTAGTACGTTTATGCGTTTCATGAATCATGTGTTGTGTGAATTTATTGGATATTTTGTTGTAGTATATTTTGATGATATACTTATCTATAGTCCTTCAATGGATGCACATTCTAATCACTTGCGCTCCGTACTTCATACACTTAGGCTTCAAAAATTATATGCAAAATTGGCTAAGTGTGAGTTTTTGTTTGGATATAGTGCATTTTCTTAGCTTTGTGGTAAGTGTAGGTGGCATCCAAGTGGTTGAAGAGAATGTGAAGGCCATTAGGGAGTGGCCACAACCCAAGAATGCTAGTGTAGTGAGGTCATTCCATGGCCTAGCTATTTTCTACCGACGTTCCGTACCCAACTTCTCCACCATCGCCGCACCCCTCAACGAGGTAACCAAGAAGAATGTGCCGTTTGTGTGGAATACAATACAAGAGGAGGCATTCCAAGAGCTCATGGAACGCCTCATATGGAGTCTTATTCTTGCTCTCCCCGACTTCAACAAAGCTTTTGAGCTTGAGTGTGATGCTACTGGCATTGGCATCAGGGTCGTACTCACCTAAGATCGACGCCTCATCGCGTACTGATAGCATGTTTCTTGGGCATGATTCTATCCTCTTTTCCAGCCCTTTCGGGGGCTTGATTCTGCTATTTGACCCTTATTTACATCTTTATTGCAGATCAGCACCTTAAGGAGAAATAAAGCGAAAAGAAGCATTTTTGGAGGAATTCTTGGAATTTCAAGTTTCAAGGCCAAGAGGATTAGAGTGTCATCGAGCCCTCGACGCTAACCAGACTAGTGAACTGTCTCTCGGTCGCGATACCTCTGCCAATTCTCAATCGAAAGCCAAAGAGAAGAATCTTTAAAGATCTGCACGGGATTCCATACGTTTCTAGAAGGTGTCAGGCGCGCCAGAGATCCTAGGATATTCCCCTGAAGAACGTGTGCTGTCACACTCCCATTGGCTATCTCTCTTCCCTTAGCTATTTTGTCTCCTAGCTAGTTTAGGTTATATAAGCTAAGCTTTAGAGTTTTTGTAAGGGGGGCTGACCTAAGGCATTAGTACAACACTCTTTCTTTTCCCTAATTTTTAGGGATCTTATTCTCTTGGTATTTGGAGCAGCCGCCAGTTTTGTAAAGGGGGAAGCTTTTCTCCTTTGATTAATTGAATCATCTATCGGTTTCTTCTAATCCCTTTTCTTTACCTTTTTATTGCATGCTCATTGTTATCTACTGTTCATATTCTATTATGAGTAGCTAAATGCCATCTTCTTAGTAAGGGGTGTTTCGAGGGTTGTAAGGTTCGGTTAAGAGGCCTAAAAGGTGCTTAATATATTCTCTTGTCATATTAGATTGTTTATCGTTTTAATTCCATGCTCATTTAGAAATGTTGAGGGCTTGATCAACTGTTAATATTTCTACATGAGTAATGTCATTCTCTTGGTTATAACTGACATGAATCCTTGAGTTAAAGTAGACACCTAGTGGGGACATCGCGAGAGGTTTTTCGTCTAGGGGTAAACGGTCGTTTAGGGTATGTGATGCGAGCTTGACACACTGAGATGTCACACCCTAGATCTTTCTTACCTCCACTTCATGGGCGTTTTGAGTAGTGCCTCCCCGCATTCGTGCCTAGGAGGTCAAGGCTACCTCATATGTGGAAACGGGGGGTAGCTCCTATCTACGAAGGTAAGTAAGGGGTGTTGAGTGGAAACTAGGCCTATATAGCAGGTTTGTGCTTGAGTTTGGAATATTTTTGTGCCGATGACTAACTAACCTAAAATGCAACCCGAGGACACCTTTTGCTAAGATCTCTTCCTATCAGATTAATATCTCTTTTACTGTTCTTATTGTTTTCTTGCCCGTGAATTGCTTTTGATTATCTTACCCCCGACTATGTTTTACCTTCATACCCTGGATAATTCTTTTAATTATTTTTCTTGTTAGCTCCCAAATCTGCGTTGATTAATTCGTTAATCAACATAACCCCCCTGTGTTACTTTTATATTTGGCTGCATTTATTCCCTGTCATACATCAAAATTGAGATATTATTCCTTCAATCTTTGTGGTTCGACCCTGTCTTGCCCTGTACAGATTTATTTGTGCATTTAGGCATCAAGAAAAATATAAGTATATTTGAGTGACGATCAAATTTTACTATCAATTTCTTGCCATTTCATCTAGGATTTATTAAGAGCTTGATCCACTACTAGTTTTCCTATTTGATTACATTGTGAGGATGAGTTTAATCTTTGGGGTTGTTATCCCTCTGATTTGATGAAGGTGTCTTCTAGGTGAGGATGAGTTTCTGCGAAGTCCAGCTCGGTGCCGGTTTGTAATTATGTGTTGATTAGTTGTGTTTGTCTATTCCTGAGGCGATTTTCAATTTTGTGAATGCTCGAGGGCGAGCATTGGGCAGTGTGGGGATATTTGATCGCTTGTTTTTAGTATAGGTTTTTCCCCTTTATTTCGGCCTTTCGAGGGCATGATACTTATGATTTGCCCCTTTTTCCCATCTTTTTGCAGATCAGTGCCAAAAGGAAGAAAAGAGAGAAAGTGAGTGATTTTAGAAGGATTTCTATAGTTCTCAAGCTTCAAGACTGACATCGAGGTCAAGACACCAACTTTGCCATCGAGGCCTTGCCGTGGTTTCCATCGTCGAGCCCTGGACAAACCAAAAGTGTTATTTCCACGTGTCCTCATTTCCCTACTCCCACGTGTAGCCTATGATGTCTTCTAGAAGGTTCCGCGCAGATCCCCAAGGTTATGCAATTTTTATTTTTCTATTTTGTTTGTTTGTTTTGTGGCATGAGTAGCTAGATTCTCCCTTCTTAGCAGAGGTATTTTGAGGGTTGCATGGGTAGTTAAGAGGCCTAAATGTGTTTAATATGTTCTTATTATTGTATTCAATTGTTTGTCAGTTTCTTGTTAATTCGTCTAGGGCAAGATTAGTAGTCAGGCCAACTAGTAACTAATCCTAGATGATTACTATCATTCTCTTGGTTATAACTGACGTGAATCCTTAAGTTAGAGTATGCACCTAGTGGGGACATATGCCTACCTTTCGAAGTGTTCCCAAAGAAAGTGCCCTTCGTCACCTTCAACAGCTCCACTCGATGAAACCTCCGAATGTCAGCATCGAGCAAGCGAAGCTATGCGCTTTCATGTGGTCTCTCAAAGATGATGCCCTCGACTGGTATTATGACCTTCCGCCAAGATTCGTCCACTCTTGGGCGGAAATGTCTAAGATTTTCACTGAGAAGTATTACCCAGCATTTATAGCTAACACCACACGCACGCAGCTTATATCCATTGTCCAGAGGAAAGAAGAGGATCTAGCCCAGTATTATGAAAGATTTCTGAAAATGCAGTCCATGTGCCCCTCGCACAACCTTAGCGAGCACGCCCTTATTCAGTATTTCTGTCAAGGCCTCAAGGCTAACGGGGCCCTTCTCAACTAGCCCTTAGCGACAGGGCCCTTCTCAATACTGCCGCCAATGGTTCTCTCACCGCTCTCACGCCAGCAGCTGCCAAGGCCACCATCAAACTCATGGCCAAGAATGCTGCGTCTGAAGTTGGTAACAGTAGTGGCCAAGATGTCCAAGTTGCTGCACTCTAGAATTAGCTGACCGCCCTCATAGGGCTATTTTAGAATTTTGTAGCAGGACAGTTCACACCAATCAAGGCTTGTCAAATCTGTAATTTTGTGGACCACCCCACAGATGCATGCCCTCATATTCCGGATGAAATCCAAGTGAACGCTGCTGGCCAGTACAATCAAGCCCCTTACGGTCAAAACTACAACCAGGGCTGGAAACAGTCGAATCTAGGATAGGTTCCAAACCCTCACTCATCGGGCCCTAGCCATTAGTAGCAACAACAGAATCCGTATGGGAATCATCCTCCCCCTCTTAATATGCAGAACTTCAGACCCCGACCCACGTATAATTAGAATCAGTATCAATGCCAGCCTCCTCAGGATCAGACATTTGTCGTGCCCCCGAATACAGAATTACCTCAGAAACCCGAACAATACAAGGAAATCAAGGATCTTAAGAAGCAAATGAGCACCATGATGGCCGAGAAGAAAGTGCTGAAGAATCAAGGAAGATTTCCACCTCAAACCGAAATAAATCCAAAGCACAATGTCTGTGCTGTAACTCTGCGAAGTGGCACGACCTTGACACCTCCTGCACATCTGGCCCCCGATAGTGAAAACCCTCCAAAGTCTGAACTTAAGCCGAAACCCAGAGCAAAAAAACCGAAACTGCCCAGATTTGTCGAGGTCATGGAGGACAGAATCTGCTCTCCTAGAGGTTCACCAAGGAGTGACCCCAATCCGCCCGAATTCACTCAGGAATATATTCACAAGATTCTTGAGCCCCCATTTCCCCAAAGATTGATCAAATCTAAGAAAGACACGGAAGATCGCGAGATCTTCGACATGTTCAGCAAAGTGGTTGTAAACATCCCTCTTCTCCAAGCGGTAAAGAATGTACTTCGCTATGCCAAGTTCCTAAAATAGTTGTGCATGAATAAGTGTAAATTGGCTTAAGTTAACAAGATCAGTGTAGGAGCTAACGGTTTTACCCACATCCAGAGAAAGATCCCCCCAAAATGCAAGGACCAAGAAATGTTTATCATCCCCTGCCGAATTGGTACGGTCGACATCATCAAGGCCATGTGTAATTTGGGGGCAGGCATTAATGTCATGCCCTTGATCATCTATAACAGTCTTGGCCTCGAGCTTCTTAAACCTACCAGTTTTGCCATTTATCTTGCTGATCGTTCTATCATCTACCCCGAAGGAATCATCACAGATGTCTTAGTCCAAGTGGGCGAATTCCTATTCCCAGCCGACTTTTATGTCATCACCATGGAGAATGAAGACTTCACCAAGTCTACTAATGTTCTTCTAGGGTGACCATTTCTGGCCACCGCCCGAGCAAAGATTGATGTTCACAACGCAACAATCTCCCTCGAATTTGATGGGGAGATTATCAAGTTCAATATGCTAGAGGCTATGCGATACCCCTCTGAATTTTCCAGTGTTAACTATATTGATATTATTGATCCTTCTGTTGAGGAACTTATTGAACTTCATTCTACTGACCCTTTACAATTTGCCCTTGATAGGAGTCTGACGCCAACTCTTCTAGATGTCATGGCCTTGACACTTTCCACACCACCTGTATTATATTCCGTCGTAGCTGCCCTAGAAGAGTGTGTTGTTGTCCCCTATGAGCCCCCAGTGGTGTCTCCCGATTGTCCAGACCATCTCAAGTTATCTCCTTCTATTGACTAGGATCCAAACCTCAAATTGAAACCACTACCTTCCCATCTGAAATATGCCTATCTCGGCCCCAATGACTCTCTACCCGTCATCGTCTCCAATAAACTCAATGCTTCTGAAGAGTCTGAGCTGATTTCCTTGTTGAAGGAATATTGACAGGCCATAGGCTGGACCATCGCAGATATCAAAGGCTTGTCAACAGCGTTATGCACTCATCACATTCACTTGGAGGACGCCAGCAAGACCATACGCCAGCCTCAGCACAGGTTGAACCCGCCGTTGATGGAAGTAGTAAGGAAAGAAGTGCTGAAGTTACTAGACGTGGGTGTGATATACCCTATCTCTGATAGCCCATGGGTCAGTCCTATTCAAGACGTGCCCAAGAAAACTGGGATCACCATTACCATTGGGCAAGATGGCGAATCAATTCCCACCAGAATCTAGAATGGGTGGCGTGTCTGCATTGACTACCGCCTTTTGAATGTTGCCACCAGGAAAGATCATTTCCCTCTGCCCTTCATAGATCAAATGCTAGAACGTGTCACGGGCTAGACCCGCTATTGCTGTCTAGACGGTTACTCTAGTTTCCATCAGATCCTAGTTGCCCCCGAAGACCAGGAGAAGACCACCTTCACGTGCCCTTTTGGCACCTTCGCTTAGAGGCATATGCCCTTCGGCTTGTGTAATACCCCTGCAACCTTTCAGCGCTGCATGGTGAGCATCTTCTCCAAACTGGTTGAAGATGCGATCGATGTCTTTATGGATGACTTCACTATTTATGGGAATTCCTTTTCAGAATGCATGAGTAAGTTGAAGAAGTTCTTAGAGCGTTGCATAGAGACCAATCGTGTTCTAAACTTTGAAAAATGCCACTTCATGGTAGATCGAGGCCTCGTTCTTGGTCATATTATCTCGGCCAAGGGAATTGAAGTTGACAAGGCCAAGATTGAAGTGATTGAATCCTTACCCTACCCAACCTGTGTTCGCGATGTGCGATCTTTTCTAGGGCATGCCGGTTTCTACAGACGGTTTATGAAGGACTTCTCCAAAATTGCTCAACCTATGTGCCGACTGCTCTAGAGAGAAGTGACTTTTGATTTTGATAAGGCTTGTCAAATTTCCTTCGATGCCCTCAAAAAGCAGGCTTGTTTCCGCCCCGATCATTTGTGCCCCCGATTGGTCCTTACCTTTCTAGGTCATGTGCAATGCTAGTAATCTTGCCCTTGGCGCCATTTTGGGTCAGAAGAAGGACAAGGAGACGTATGTCATCTATTATGCTTCAAAGTTACTGGATCCAACCCAACAAAACTACACAACCACAGAGAGAGAACTCTTAGCAGTAGTCTATGCCCTCGACAAGTTCAGGCAGTACCTCTTGAGCACTCATGTCATCGTGTATTCAGATCATTCGGCCCTTAGATGCTTGTTGACCAAAGCTGATGCATAGCCTCGACTAATTCGGTGGATCTTGTTGCTACAAGAATTTGATATCTTGATTAGGGACAAAGCAGGAAGAGAAAATCTGGTGGCAGATCATCTGAGCAGACTTCCAGCCCAAGAAGATGATTCACTTGTGCCCATCCGTGATACTTTTCCAGATGAACAATTGTGTCTCGCCCATACAGTCCCATTCCCATGGTTCTCCGACATTGCAAATTTTTATGCTACGGGTACATACCCCGCGGACGCTTCCCCTTCCGAGTGCAATAGAATTAGAAGGCAAGCCAAATACTATATTTAGGATAGCCCATATTTGTGGAAGCACTGTTTGGACCAGATAATTCGCCGTTGTGTAACCATGGATGAGGTGCCCTCGATCTTAAAATTCTGCTATTCTGAAGGAGGACACTTCGCGGCCAAGAAAACTACCCTTAAGGTCCTGGAAGCCGGTCTTTACTAGCCCATTATTTTCAAGGATAGCTACATGTATTGTGCGTCGTGCCCTCGATGCCAAGCCACTAGAAACATCGGGGCCCGGAACCAGATGCCCTTGACAAGTATCATTCCATGTGAGATTTTTGATATCTGGGGTATAGATTTCATGGGGTCGTTTCCCAATTCCTTTGACAATATCTACATCCTTCTCGCCGTTTATTATGTTTCAAAGTGGTTCGAGGCCAAGGCAACTCGAACAGATGACTCCAAGGTGGGTAGTGAACTTCCTACGCACCAATATCTTTAATATATTTGGTACGCCTCGAGCCCTCATAAGTGATCGGGGTACCCATTTCTGCAACCGAGTCGTAACCTCACTTCTGACCAAGTATGGAGTCCATTGTAGAACTTCTACAGCCTATCATCCTCAAACAAATAGCCAAGCTGAAGTGTCGAACCATGAAATTAAGTATATTCTAGAGAAAACGGTGAACCAATCTCGAAAGGATTGGAGTTTGAAGTTGGACGACGCCCTCTGGGCATACTGGACAGCTTTCAAGACCCCGATTGGTATGACACCCTACAGACTCGTATATGGCAAGCCGTGCCATCTTCTAGTTGAGATAGAGCATAAGGCCTTTTGGGCCATCAGGAAAATGAACACGGATCTAGGGTAGGTTGGCCAGAACGTACGCTTACAAATCCAGGAATTGGAGGAGTTGCGGGACGACGTTTATGAGAATGCCTTGCTCTACAAGGGCAAGACCAAAGCTTATCATGACAAGCACCTTCGTCCCAAAACATTTTCCATTGGACAGAGAGTATTATTGTATAATTAACGATTGCGATTGTTTGCAGGAAAGCTCAAGTCTAAATGGTCTGGCCCTTTTGTGGTCACGACGATTTTTGACCATGGTGAAATAGAGATTCTGAAAGTGAACGGCCAAAGGTTGAAGCCCTTCTACGAAGGATTCAAGCCCTCGACCATTGAAGAAATAATGGTGGATCCTCCACCTGTCGAGACCTAGATTGACAAAACACGTCGAGGCCCCGACGAGTAAACAGGCCACACTGGAGGCATCTGATATGTCGTTCCACCTCTTTCTCTCTCCCTTATCTTTTCCATATCTTTCAGAATTTTTGGATTTTATTTTTGTTTTCCCTTGATTTTATTCCCTTGTTTTTATCCCCTATTTATCTCATTTAATCTCTGACCTTTCCCTTTCCCAAGAGATTTTATTCCCTTATTTTTATTAATCCCTTTATTCTCTCTTTTTGTATTTATCCTCTCCAACTGCCTCCTTTTTGAAATTTAAAAGCTATTATCCTTTTTAGGTGGTTGGGATACGCACGGGCCCGTTGTTCCTCCAAGCCCAAGGTGCCACGTGGTCAGCAAGGGATAGAAAAGCAACCCTAATCAATGATAAAGCTGCGTCATTTATTGCAGACTTCAGCTCCTTTTCTCTTTACCACGCTTCCGCTTCGTCCTCACTCTCCTCACAACCAAAGGAAATCACTATCACCTTTCTCTCTCTCCCACCACCAGACACGCAACCCCCATCATCCATGTCCTCTCCCATCACCATCAGCCATGCCTAGAATGAAGAAGCCTATCCGCAAACTCGCCTCAGGACCACACCTAGTGGACGATCCTGAGAGCCCAGCTCCCTCCAAATCTAGATCCCATTCCTCTACCCCTGGTTTGTTTAGAACGGCCACTCCACCCTCTGACCATGACTTTGCTCTCCCACAACCTCCAGCCCCCTCAACACCATCTGAAGCCCAAGCCTAGGAGTTCATTCCAGTTGACGACGGCATCGAGATTACTGGCTCCGTCCCTCCTACCTCGACCACAACAAGAAGTGGCTGAGTGGTCAAGCTCTCTCCTGGATCTTCGACCGCAAAGCCCAAGGCCAAATCCCAGCTGAAAAAGGTGTCACCGGCCACTAGGAAGCTCCCATTGGAGGCTGCCCTAGATGACTTTTTGACCCCCGATTTGAACCAAGAGGAGGAGCTTCTAGTAGAACCAGAGCTTGAGCAAGCTGATGATGCCCTAGAAGAGGGCACTGGAGATAGCGGCGAGGATGATGGCGAGCAGGAGGAGGAAGGCGCTGAGGATATCCAAGCCAAGGCTGCGGCGGAGAAAGAAGCCGTTGAGGAAGAGAAGAGAGAGAAGGAAGTCGCAGCTAAAGCGGCGGAGAAGAAGAGAAAATCAAAGACCCCGACCAGAGCGGAGCCGCTGGCTGAAGTTGAGATGCCGGTGGATAGGAAATGAAAGCTGCCCTCCTCCAGCAAGGTCAAGGCCTCGACGTCCAAGAAGTCTTGAGGTCCCAACGACTCTCACACTGTCGAGGGCAAGGCCCCAGTACCTTCTTCTACCCCTCGAATGAGCTCCACCCAGGTGACTTCTGACCTTTCTGTTATGCATGATTGGCTAGTTTCTCATGATAAACCTTCTCTCAATAAACTACACCAATTGAACTCTAAAGGCGTTAGCTCCTGTGCGCGCCTCGATATGGACTTCTTGGCCAAGATGGGCATCGAGTCTCAGGTCTGAGAGTTTGTGGCCAATATTGGTTGGGAATCTCTATTCTTTTTGGAACACCAAACCTTTATTGAACTCTCGCTCGAGTTCTTTACCTCTTTTTGGGTCGCGTCTGATAGCTTTAGGCCCAAGGGCAAGTTCGAACCCAACTCTTCTACCCCTGGTTTAATTAATTTTAGATTAGGGAACAAATGGTCCAAGCTGTCCTTGGGTGAGTTTAATTGCTTGTTGAATTTTGTTGCCCCTGCTGAATTAGATTGTGCCCTGTATAAAAATACTTTGACTGTCATTCTGTCTATCTTTGATGCCACTATTGCATTTCGTGAGCTCACTAATGATCCACATGTTGAATTTAATCCTAAATTTAGTAAAGCCCATGAAATTGTTGATCCTGCTTTAGTAAAGCCCATGAAAGCCCATGAAATTTAGTAAACCTTCTCGGGTCATTTTGGATGCTTGAGTCAGTTGTTGCTGTAGGAACTTTTCTTTTTGTGGTGCATGAAGCATGGGCTTAGGGTTAATCTAGGCTTTTGGGTCACCTCGGGTATTCTTCATGTTCTAAATGGCTCCCGAGGCCCCATTTTACGGTCCCTTATCTCTCTGCTTGCGGTGAAATTGCATGATATTGACCTGTATGCCAGTAACCTTTTTGAGCCCCTTGTGTTGAATGTTTTAGACACTCGTACCTTAGATGGTATGGGCTATTTATGCGTCTCACATGGTGTATTGAGTTTCTCTGCAGGATCAACCCCTGCTGGTGATAAGGTTTTCGGCACCAAGTCCGGCGACAATTTTGAATATCTAGATTTTTCGAGGCCCCGACCTTTGTCCGTCCCTCCTGCCCAAGCTGAAACATCTCGTCCAGCCCCCAATGTGCCTGCAGCAGTCAAGCCCCTGATGCGCCCGCAATAGTCAGGCCCTCAACGCCAGCACTTATCTATGACCCAACACAGACGCGTCTTTTGCAAGCGATTCTTAGGGGCTTTGACGTCTGAAGTTTCCCGGCGCAATCTTCCACCCCAGTGACCCCCACCCCGGAACAATTTCATTTTTCATGCCCTCAAGGAGGGTTCAAAACAATTTTTACAGCTTTCTTTTAATTTGGTTGTACTAAACTCCCCTTATTCCTTGAACTCCTTTGTGTGCCCTTCCCGCATTGAGGACAATGCGCTGCCTAAGTGTGGGGAGGGGTTTATTTATTTTTTGTGTGTATGTTTGCATGTTTAAATTTCCGTTTGTTGCATGATTGCATATTTTTTGGTTTTTGCAAAACTTTTCGGACTTTATTTTTAGTCCTTGCTAGGAATGTTTGCCACTGCCTATTTTAAAACCCTCATGATTGGCATGCATTTTTGACTTCTGATGCATAAGGAGAAATCTGACATTCATTGTATCTATGCCTAATCATGCATATCTAGACCTGCTAGCCCTTATGTCCAGCCATGCCTTAGACACCAGTGGTCGCAATTTGAACCCGTGAGCATTTGAGCTTCATGCCTTTTATTCTTGTGTGAAATGCTTGACTAGGCACTAGCTAGGTGATGTGATCCCGACCACATTAGGAGGACCAATCACCCAGAGCAAGGCCACGCAAATCACCCTATGGATTTAGGCTAGGATGAGCCAAGATGTGAGCCAAGAATGAGGCCGCGCGTTGGTGTTGATTGCCCATCATTTCGGAGATCAAAACCCATGCGGAGGCTTGAAGATCAAGACTGGCGGCATACCGCTAGGAATGCCATGACTGGGGTGGCATGCCGCCATGAATTGAATTAAATTGCCCAATCCAAGCGAGGCTAGCGACATGGCGCCAGAGACACCCCTCCTGGAGCGGCATACTGCCAGACATCAGACCAAAAATGCATTTTGGGCGTTTCAAGCCTTCCTTTTGCCACACCTATAAATAGCTCTTGTAATTCCCCATTTTGACTTTAGTTTAGACTTGTGTGATAATTGTGAAGTTGAGAGCACTCCTTCCATTATCACCTAGGTCATTAAACTCTTCAATCCTTCTTGGAGAAAAGATCGCTTGAGTAGAGAACACTCCTCCCGATCTTCCTCCAGGAATTCACTTGTAATCGTTTCGATAATATTTTGGATGAATCAAATATATTTAGGCATTGCTTGCCAACCTTCAATTGAGCCTTAATGAGTTGATCATTAGTTCACTACTTCATATCAATCCATCTACCTACGTTCATCATTTCGAGTAACATCTTTCCTAGGCATCTTTCTGTTTCTTTTAATTAATCTATCCACTGCTCATCCGCGTCTTGTTTGTTAAATTATCCATACCTTACTCGAGTCTTGTAGTTAACTCCATCGGCTAGATCCTCCTTAAGATCCATATATTATTCGGTTTAATTACACTAGGCCGGATCATATCAAGTGGTAGCGGAGCTTTTGGCACCTTGGAGTTTACTTGGTGTTCTCCTTTTGTCACCTTGGGGAAGAGTGTCTTCGTGTCTTTCCAAACTCAATTTTCTTAATTCCTTGCGTAAAAAAGTGTTTAATTGAGATCTCTAGTTCTTGTGGTAAAATGCGTGATTTTTGTGCCTACTTTTGCTAGCTCAAAGGATCAAAATCTGAAAGTGTGTTCTTGGTGTTCATGCAAATTATGTGAAAAGGGAAAAATTTGATCCAAAGTTTTATCAAAAGGCTAAAGCCAAGTGTTTCCATCTAAAATATTATTTTCTACACCAAATCAGCCAACAAAGTCTCCTTGGCCTAAACCTAGCCGGCCATCAAGTCTATTAGTCCTTCCCTTTGCAATAAATGTAAAGAGGGAACATGCTACCTAACACTAAGACTTATTGAAAAAATGGCAAACATTCCCTCATTCTTAAAAGAGCATTCCTAACTATTTGGTGCCCTTTTCTTCTCATGTCCAACACATCCTTTTCCCTTCTTGAGTCCAGCAGCCTTTTACTCCTTTCCAAGTCCTAAACTCAAGTCTTAAACCATTACAATACTACACTTGAGTTTTAAACCTTTTGAGTCCTAAACTTCCAAGTCTTTATCATTAAATTTAGAGTCTTTCCTTGAGTCTCTTACTCATTTAAATCAAATTCTTCAGCCTTCCCTCCAATTCCAACGGAAATCCAATTCTGAAAAAAAAAATATATATATATTTTTGTTTTTGCTTTCTCTTGAGTCCTTTGTTGAGTTTAATCTTTCCTACTCTTGTATTACTCCCTTGATTACTTGTAAAGATAGTGGTGAACCAATGTTTGACTTGAACCCCAAGGGTGAATATGGCAAGAGTGAGTAATGAGTGATCCTTGTGTGTGACTTTTGAGTGATTTGTGAGGTCATCTTTTTTCGAGTAATCAAATACGAGTGTTTAAACACGTGAGGGAGAGATTTATTTCTCTAACCCTTGTTTAAGTGTGCAGGTACAGGGGGAACGTGAAGTTGAGTGTTTGTGAGCACGCATTTTTTGAGTGACCTAAACACCTAAACACGAGTGTTCAAACACGTGAGGGAGAGCATATTTTACTAACGTTTGATTGAGAGTGCAGGTACCATTTCTTGTCACAATGTCCAATCGAAGTAGACCTAATTCGAGTAGTAGTAGAAGTGCCAAGGCCCTCGAACAAGTCCTTGCCGCCTTGGCCAATTTAACGGCTACGACTGTCAAGACAGATGCACGCTTCGCCTTGATAGAGGGGAGCCTCAAGTCTCCGGTAACTCCAAGGGGGGCCCCTCTTAAGCCCCCTAAAGATCCCCAAAAGGAGCACGTTGTTTGTGAGACCGAAGAGGAGGGCCACATTGACAGTGATGAGGCACGTGAGCATTTGAAGGACAAATTTAAAGGAGTAGCCAGCCGTGGTTTCCCAAGTTGTCTTACCACGGACACTCGAAAACCAGCCCCACCCCCTCCTAAACTAGCCATATCCGAAGAACAAATGAAGTCCATCCGGAAGAAATATGACAAAATCAATCCGAACCGAAGGGATCTCAATGCATCAAGTAGTCGGCCTTAATTTCCTCATTACCGTGCTAGGACCACGCCCCACAACACACATGGATACTATGAGGACCCTTATGAGAGTGTTAGTGATGAGTTTGAGGAGCCTCCACAGTCAAATAGAGGTAGGCGGCAACGAAATCCAATATTCCTGTTTGGAGAGCATTTTGAGGAAACACAAGAACCATGGGTTGATGACAAGTTGAGTGGTATAAAGGTACAAATTCTTACCATTAGGGGCACCACCGATCCTTCGGAGTACCTCAAATAGGAAGGGAAAATTCAGCGTATTTTTAATTGTCACCGGTATTCGGACGAAAAGAAAATCAAGATAGCTGCCATGGAGTTTGATGATTATGCGGTCAGTTGGTGGGATAAAGTTTGTAAGGCAAGAGGAGGAAGGGACGTCATCCGGGATTGGGAAGAGATGAAGTGGGTAATGAGGGCAAGGTTTGTACCCGCCAACCACAAACGGGACTTGCAAAACAAGTTACAAGGTCTCAAGCAAGGTTCCAAGTCCGTGGGTGAATATTTCAATGACCTAGAGGAACTTATTATCAAGACCGAGACGGATGAGAGCGAAGAAGTCACTATGTCCCGATTCCTCAATGGCCTCAATGAGCGGATTCGGTACAAACTTGAGTTGAAGGAACTTGATCACTTGGAACCCATGCTCCATTATGCTCTAAAAGTGGAAGCATACGAGTCCACAAAGAAGAAACCCTACTCCTCCACCCCGAAAGCACCTTGGAAATCCTACCCCAAAGACCAACCAAGCCCAAAAGACTCCAAATCCGTGACACCCAACCCAAAACCATACACCCCTTACTCTAGGAGTAATATCCCTAACTAGCCACCAAAGCAAGCACCTAACCCTATCTCTATCAACCAAACCCAACCCAAGAAATTCTCATCGAATATTCAATGTTACCGGTGCCATGGAAGAGGCCACATCTCCTCCGAGTGTCCCAATCGACGAGTAGTGGTTATCCGTGAGGGTAACTATGCAACCGAAAGTGAGAATGAGATGGAAGAAGAGAATGAGTTAAAGGAATAAGGAATCGAAGGTAGTGAAGAGGAAGTGGCCCCGACCGCCCCTATGACTTTGGTTGTAAGAAGGAGCATGAGTGCTCAAGCCAAAGAGGAGGTCACCAATGAAGAGCAACGAGAGAACCTTTTCATTCTCGGTGTGAGATCAATGGTAAAGTTGCTTCGCTTATCATTGATAATGGGAGTATGGTTGATTTAGCAAGCCATCTCTTAGTCTTCAAGCTTGGCTTGACTACAACCCCGCATCCCAATCCTTATTCCTTGCATTGGTTCAATGATGATGGGGAAGTGAAGGTAAAGGAACAAGTTCTTGTAGCCTTTAAGATGGGTGGTTATGAGGATGAACGAGTGTGTGATGTAGTTCCTATAGATGCAAGTCACCTCATTCTTGGTCGGCCATGGCAATTTGATCAATGGGTAGTCCATGATGGTCAGACCAACAAGCTTCATCTCACTCACCGTGGGAAGAAGTTCAACATTCTCCCACTCACACCCGCTCAAGTACGAGAGGATCAATTGCACATGGCGAAAGCAAGTGCGGAATTTCAGTTGATGAGGAAAGTGAGAGAAAAGAGTGAAGAGAATAAAGTAAGGTGTGCGAGTGAGGAAAAAAACATGCCATGAAAAAAATAAGCATGGTATTATGAGAGAGAGTGAGTGTAGTCCACAAGAAAAGAAGGGAGAGAAGAAAGCAAAGGAGAGTTGAATACACGCCATGACAAAAGTAAGCATGGTAGAGAGAGTGAGCCAAAACACTTGAGTGTGGTAGCGAGGGGTAAGGATGTGAGGCGAGCTCTTATACCTAACAAAGTGTGTCTTGTATTCCAGTATAAGACACATTGCTTGAATGTTGACACTCACCCCATTTCTTCTTTACCAAGTCAAATTGTCTCACTTTTGCAGGAATTTGACGATGTATTCCCATCCGAGATGCCTAGTGGCCTCCCTCCAATCCGCGGGATAGAGCACAAAATAGACCTAGTACCCGGAGCGGCCTTACCTAATAGGCCGGCTTACCGATGCAATCCTGAGGAAACGAAGGAGCTCCAAAAGTAAGATGTCCCCTTGTGTTGTGCCCGTACTGTTAGTGCCGAAGAAAGATGGAACATGGAGGATATATATGGATTGTCGAGCCATCAACAAGATCACTGTTAGGTATCGACACCCCATACCCCGCCTCTATGACATGCTTGATGAGTTGAGCGGGAGCACGGTCTATTCCAAGATTGATCTCATGAGTGACTACCACCAAATCCGAATGCATGAGGGTGACGAGTGGAAGACCGCCTTCAAGACCAAACACGGTTTGTACGAGTGGATGGTAATGCCATTCGGTTTGTCTAACGCCCCTAGTACTTTCATGAGATTGATGAATTATGTCTTGCGTGAATTCATAGGGAACTATGTTGTGGTGTACTTTGATGATATCCTTGTGTATAGCCCTTCTCTTGAACAACATGTGACTCACTTGCGCACGATACTTGACACTTTGCGTGCCTATCAATTATATGCTAAGCGTGTCAAATGTGTATTTTGCATGGATAAAGTGCACTTTCTTGGCTTTGTTGTAAGTGTAGGTGGCGTACAGGTTGACGAGGAAAAAGTAAAAGCAATCCGAGAATGGCCAACTCCTAAGAATGCTAGTGAGGTGAGGTCCTTCCATGGCCTCGCGAGCTTTTACCGACGTTTTGTGCCAAACTTCTCAACAATAGCCGCTCCCCTCAATGAACTCACCAAGAAGCATGTAACATTTGAGTGGGGGAGTAGACAAGACGCGACTTTCCAGGAACTCAAGGAGAGGCTCATGCGATCACCTGTGTTAGCTTTACCCGACTTCACCAAGGCTTTCGAGCTAGAGTGCGATGCAAGTGGCCTGGGCATAGGAGCGGTCCTAACTCAGGAAGGACGGCCCCTCGCATACTTTAGCGAGAGACTCAACGGTGCCCAGCTCAATTATTCTACATACAACCGAGAGTTATACGCCTTGGTGAGAGCGCTTATGGTATGGGAACACTACTTGCTACCAAATTAGTTCGTCATCCACACCGACCACCTCAGCTTGAAGTTCCTTCAAGGCCAAGCCAAGTTGAACAAACGACACGCCAAGTGGATGGAATTCATTGAAGCATTCCTATATACCATCAAGTATAAGTAAGGCAAGGAGAATGTGGTAGCCGACACCCTCTCAAGAAGGTACGCTCTTTTGAACTCTCTTGATGCACAATTATTTGGATTTTCTCATTTGGTTGAGTTGTATGAGAATGATGAGGATTTTCGTGATATATATGCAACATGTGCACAAGGACCTTATATGCATTTCTTTAGACATGATAATTATTTGTTCAAATATGATAAATTGTGTATACCCCATTCTAGCATGAGAGAGTTGCTTGTTTTGGAAGCTCACGGGGGAGCTTTGAGTGGACATTTTGGTAGGGTCAAAACGTTGCATGCTTTGAAATCGCACTTCTTTTGGCCACGAATGAAAGTAGATGTTAATAATATTGTGGACCGGTGTGTTGTGTGCAAAACTGCTAAATCCACATCTAAACATCATGCCCTTTACATGCCTTTGCCGGTCGCTCAACATCCATGGGTTTATTTGTCAATGGATTTCATGTTGGGTCTTCCTAGGTCGACACATGGCAATGAATCTATTTTTGTTGTTGTGGATCGTTTCTAAAAAATGGCACATTTCATACCATGCTCTAAAACACATGACGCCACACACATTGCATCTTTATTCTTTCAACATGTTGTGAGGCTACATGGTATGCCAAAAAGCATTGTGAGTGATAGGGATACCAAATTCCTAAGCCACTTTTGGCGAACCCTATGGGCGAAGTTGGGTACTAAACTCCTCTTCTCCACCACGTGTCATCCACAAATGGATGGACAAACGGAGGTGGTGAATAGGACTTTATGATCACTACTTCGAGTAATAATTGCTAAGCATGGGTTGAAGTGGGAAGATTGCATCACATTTGTTAAATTTGCCTACAACAATGCATGGCATTCATCCACTGGTTATTCCCCTTTTGAGGTGGTGTATGGGTTCAAACCCTTAACCCCTCCTAATCTCTCACCTTTGCCTTTGAGTTCTCTTAAGTGTGTAGATGGGAATACCAAAGCGGCCGAAGTCCAGAAGCTCCACGAGCAAGTCCATAGGAACATCGAGGGCATGAACGAATGAGAAGTGAACAAGCGCAACAAGGGCAAGACGCCAACTTCCTTTGAGCCCAGCCAATGGGTTTGGCTACATTAGAGCAAGGAACGATTTCCCAACCACCGGAGAGGTAAACTAAGTCCCCGAGACGATGGCCCTTTCCAAATTCTACACCGTATCAACGCCAATGCTTATGTCGTTGACCTTTCTAGCGAGTATGGGACGATAAGCAACACTTTCAACGTCAATGATCTATCTCTTTGCCAAGAGGACGCTCAAGAATTGGATTCGAGGTCGAATCCTTTCAAAGGAGGAGGGGATGATGTGATCCCGACCACATTAGGAGGACCAATCACCCGGAGCAAAGCTAAGCAAACCACCCTATGGATTGAGGCTAGGATGAGCCAAGATGTGATCCAAGAACGAGGTTGTACGTTGGTGTTGATTGCCCATCATTTCGAAGATCAAAAACCATGCGGAGGCTTGAAGATCAAGACTGGCGGCATACCGCCAGGAATGCCATGACTGGGGCGGCATGCCGCCAGGAATTGAATTAAATTGCCCAATCCAAGCGAGGCTAGCAACATGGCGATAGAGACACCCCTCCTGGAGCGGCATACCGCCAGGCATCAGACCAAAAATGCATTTTGGGCTTTTCAAGCCTTCCTTTTGCCACACCTATAAATAGGTCTTGTAATTCCTCATTTTGACTTTAGTTTAGACTTGTGTGATAATTGTAAAGTTGAGAGCACTCCTTCCATTATCACCTAGGTCATTAAACTCTTCAATCCTTCTTGGAGAAAAGATCGCTTGAGTAGAGAACACTCCTCCCGATCTTCCTCCGGGAATTCACTTGTAATCGTTTCGATAATATTTTGGATGAATCAAATATATTTAGGCATTGCTTGCCAACCTTCGATTGAGCCTTAATGAGTTGATCATTAGTTCACTACTTCATATCAATCCATCTACCTACGTTCATCGTTCCGGGTAACATCTTTCTGTTTCTTTTAATTAATCTATCCGCTGCTCATCCGCGTCTTGTTTGTTAAATTATCCATACCTTACTCGAGTCTTATAGTTAACTCCATCGGCTAGATCCTCCTTAAGCTCCATCTATTATTCGGTTTAATTACACTAGGCCGGATCATATCACTAGGTTTGCAAAATATCCCTAGGTATAGGCACAATTAGAAGGGGGAAAGCAGCGAAACGATGAGAAACTTTGCAATTTTCTTTTTCTTTATTTTCATACGTTTCCTCTCTTTCTCCATCTTCTCCTCTTTCCTTTTCATGCCCTCGATTCCCTTCCTCTTTCTATTATAACCATTTGAGCTTTTCTTTGATCCATCTTTGGCAAGTGAGTAACACTCTTCATCACACAAGGCAAGGGCTAAACCCTGAAGAAGATAAGTGTGGGGAGGAAAATATAGATCAAGGGCACAAAAGAGCAAGTGCAGAACTCAGAAATCAAGGCCACGATAACAACATCAGATTACTTCCTCACCTCACCACACCAAAACTCAAATGTGGGGAAGTAAAGTCATATTTCAAGCCCTTGAAATCAAGCGCTCAAGAAGTATTTAAAGTTTGCCAGCTCCTGTTCCAGTTCTGAGAAATTAAATGCCAACGCAAGTTCCGAGCCGAAAAGGAACAAGGAAAGTAAATGCTTGCCTGCTTTTTACTTTTCTTTAAAAAGAAAAAAAACTTAAATAAAAGCAGAGCAAGCATACCAAAAGGCAACCATTTCGAGCCCCCGAAGTAGTCAAAGATCTCCCCTACTGAAGAATGTTGAAGCCATCGTCTAGCCCTCGCCTTCAGCCATCTTCAACGGGTGTTACTCACCGTCTCACCTTCCTTCCAGCCAAGGAATCCTCCACATTTGTTCTCTCTTCTTTTCTTTTCTTTTCTTTTCTTTTCTTGCTTTTCCTTTTTCTTCTTTTCGTTTCTGTTTTCTCTCTTCACCTTCCTACCCCCATTCTCTCTTTAGCCCTCTTTCTTTTTCTTTTTCTTTTTGCAACGTCATCTCTGATCGTTAGATTACCCTCATATGTGTATTACAGTACTCAAATTGACGTGCAAACTCTGTCTGTGTTGTGTTATTTGCATTCTTGAGTGATTAGCCTAAACACATATTTTGTTATAAGTGTGAGTGCAAACACAAATCTAGGTGAGGATTGTTGGTGAATAGGCTTGGTCTGGAAAAGTCTGGTTGATAGGGTCGTTATCCTTTTAGTCTGATGCAGGTGCTTTTGTAGGGCTGGATATGTTCTGGTCGGGTATTGTTTATCGAATGACTTATCTATTCTGTGTGTTAGGAGGTTGAAGATGTATGTTTTTACATAAGGTAGTTTTTCAATTTTTTTAATGCTCGAGGGCAAGCATTGGGCAGTGTGGGGATGTTTGATAGCATGTTTCTTGGGCATGATTTTATCCTCTTTTCCAGCCCTTTCGGGGGCTTAATTCTACTATTTGACCCTTATTTACATCTTTATTGCAGATCAGCACCTTAAGGAGAAAAAGAGCGAAAAGAAGCATTTTTAGAGGAATTCTTAGGATTTCAAGCTTCAAGGCCCAGAGGATCAGAGTGTCATCGAGCCCTCGACGCTAACCAGACCAGTGGACTATCTCTCGGTCGCGATACCTCTACCAATTCTCAATCGAAAGCCAAAGAGAAGAATATTCAAAGATCCGCACGGGATTCCATGTGTTTCAAGAAGGTGTCAAGCGCGCCAAAGATCTTAGGATATTCCCCTAAAGAACGTGTGTTGTCACACTCCCATTGGCTATCTCTCTTCCCTTAGCTATTTTGTCTCCTAGCTAGTTTAGGTTATATAAGCTAAGCTTTAGGGTTTTTATAAGGGGGGCTGACCTAAGACATTAATAGAACACTCTTTCTTTTACCCTAATTTTTAGGGATCTTATTCTCTTGGTATTTGGAGCATCCGCCAGTTTTGTAAAAGGGGAAGCTTTTCTCCTTTGATTAATTGAATCATCATCGGTTTCTTCTAATCCCATTTCTTTACCTTTTATTGCATGCTCATTGTTATCTACTGTTCATATTCTATTATGAGTAGCTAAATACCATCTTCTTAGTAAAGGGTGTTTCGAGGGTTGTAAGGTTTGGTTAAGAGGCCTAAAACGTGCTTAATATATTCTTTTGTCATATTCGATTGTTTATCATTTTAGTTGCATGCTCATTTAGAAATGTTGAGGGCTTGATCAACTGTTAATATTTCTGCATGAGTAATGTCAAGCTCTTGGTTATAACTGACGTGAATCCTTGAGTTAAGGTAGACACCTAGTGGGGACATCGCGAGAGGTCTTTTGTCTAGGGGTAAACAGTCGTTTAGGGTATGTGATGCGAGCTTGACACACTGAGATGTCACGCGCTAGATCTATCTTACCTCCACTTCATGGGCATTTTGAGTAGTGCCTCCATGCATGACTAACTGACCTAAAATGCAACCAGTGAACACTTTTTGCTAAGATCTCTTCCTATCAGATTCATATCTCTTTTACTGTTCTTATTATTTTCTTGCCTGCGAATTGCTTCTGATTATCTTGGCCCTGACTTTGTTTTACTTTCATGCCCTGGATAATTGTTTTAATTAGTTGTCTTGTTAGCTCCCAAATCTGCGTTGATTAATTTGTTAATTAACATAACCCCGCCCCCTGTGTTACTTTTGTATTTGGCTGCATTTATTCCCTGTCATACATCGAAATTGAGATATTATTCCTTCAATCTCTGTGGTTCGACCCTGTCTTGCCCTGTATATATTTATTTGTGCATTTAGGCATCAGGAAAAATATAAGTATATTTGAGTGACGATCAAATTTTACTATCAATTTCTTGCCATTTCATCTAGGATTTATTAAGAGCTTGATCAACTACTAGTTTTCCTATTTGATTACTTTGTGAGGATTACTGGTAGAGGGCCTGATGTGGGAAAGTTTAATCTTTGGGGTCGTTATCCCTCTGATTTGATGAAGGTGTCTTCTAGGTGAGGATGAGTTTGTGCGAAGTCCAGCTCGGTGCCGGTTTGTAATTATGTGTTGATTAGTTGTGTTTGTCTGTTCTTGAGGCGATTTTCAATTTTATGAATGCTCGAGGGTGAGCATTGGGCAGCGTGGGGATATTTGATCGCATGTTTTTAGTATAGGTTTTTTTCCTTTATTTCGGCCTTTTCGAGGGCATGATACTTCTAATTTGCCCCTTTTTCCCATCTTTTTGCAAATCAGTGCCAAAAGGAAGAAAATAGCGAAAGCGAGCGATTTTGGAAGGATTTATGTAGTTCTCAAGCTTCAAGACTGACATCGAGGTCAAGATACCAACTTTGCCATCGAGGCCTTGTCGTGGTTTCCATCGTCGAGCCCTGGACAGACCAAAAGCGTTATTTCCACGAGTCCTCATTGTCGTACTACCACGTGTAGCCTCTGATGTCTTCCAGAAGGTTCCGCGCAGATCCCCAAGAATATTCTCTTTAGTCGTCGTGCCCCCGACGCTAACCAGACCAGTGAGCAATCTCGTGCCCTCGACGCTTCTACATCAGTTCTTAATCAAAGACCAAAGAAAGGAATCTTCAAAGATTCCCATGGGATTCCTTGCGTTTCTAGAAGATTCCATGCGCATCTAGAAGATTCCAGAATATTCCAGCACGCTCCATGTGCTGTCACTCTCTCCCCTTAGTTGAAATTTTTCTTTTTGTAATCCCTTAGCTAGATTTTGTCCTCTTGTGGGCATGACACTATATAAACCTCTAGTTTTTAGGGTTTTAGACATCTTGTAAATATTTTTCCACTTTCTTCTTTTGGCAGCCGCCTCTTTTTCTCTCCTCCCCCTTTTGGGTGGTGGCTGAGGCATCTTCATCCAGCAGCCACTGTATTTAATTGAAGCTTTGCTCCGACCGGTAACATTTATTAGTTTTCTTCTCTTTGTTCTTTTTTTATGCAATCTTTCTTTTCCTATTTTGTTTATTTCTTTTGTGGCATGAGTAGCTAGATTCTCCCTTCTTAGTAGAGGTATTTTGAGGGTTGCATGGATAGTTAAGAGGCCTAAATGTATTTAATATGTTCTTATTGTTGTATTCGATTGTTTGTCGGTTTCTTGTTAATTCTTCTAGGGCAAGATTAGTAGTCAGGCCAACTAGTAACTAATCCAAGATGATTACTGTCATTCTCTTGGTTATAACTGACGTGACTCCTTGAGTTAGAGTAGACACCTAGTGGGGACATCGCGAGAGGTCTTTCGTCTAGGGGTAAATGGTCGTTTAGGGTATGTGATGCAAGCTTCACACACTGAGATGTCGCGCCCTAGATATGTCTTGCCTCCACTTCATGGGCGTTTTGAGTATTGCCTCCTCGCATTCATGCCTAGGGGGATGGCGAAACATCAAGGCCACGCCATATGTGGAAACAAGGGGTAGCTTTTATCTAAGAAGGTAAGTAGGGGGCCTACGTGGAAACATGGCCCCTATAACATGTCTATGGCATGAGAGTAGAATATTTCTGCGCTGATGATTATCATGCCCTCGATGCAACCCGAGAATGTCCTTTGCTAAGATCTCTTCTCTTCTGATTTTATTTCTTTAATTTCTTCTCTTCTGATTTTATTTCTTTAACTTCTTCTCTTCTGACTTTATTTCTTTACTTGATTTCTGTTTGCATGTCGTGCCCTTGATTTTCGTTTGCATGTCGTGCCCTTGATTTCTGTTTTTATTAATTATCTTGTTATCAGCTATCTCTATCTTGGTTAACTAGATTAACCAACCAACCCCTCCCCCCCCCCCCCCCCTCTTTGTTTCTTTTATTGTTTCATTTTATATCTGGTCTTGTCTCTAGTGTATGTCTTCACCATTCTCTGTGGATCGAATCTCTTGCCACTATCTTCAATCCTTTTTTTGTTGCATGTGATAAGTTGTAATTATTTGATCGTGCCCTCGACAAGCACGTCATCACGTACTTTAGTGAGAAACTCAACGGTGCATAACTTAACTACTCTACATATGACCAAGAGTTGTATGCACTTGTGAGGTCTTTGATGGTATGGGAGCATTACCTTCTCCCAAGCCAATTCATCATCCACACCGACTACTTGCGCCTCAAGTTTCTACAAGGACAAGCAAAGCTCAACAAGCGACACTCCAAGTGGATGGAGTTCATCGAAGCTTTCCCTTACAATATCAAGTACAAGAAGGGTAAAGAGAATATGGTCGCGAACGCACTCTCAATGAGGTATATGCTAATCTCTTCTCTTGATGCTAAGATTTTTGGGTTTAAGCATTTAGTGGATCTTTATGAGCATGATGAGAAATTATGTGGGATGTGATAAATGACCATATTTGCACTTTGTAAAGCATGATAAATTTTTATTTAAGGATAAGTGTCTTTGCATTCCTAAGTCTAGTATTCATGAGTTGCTTGCGTTCGAAACCCATAGGGGTAGATTAAATGGTCATTTTGGTGTTACAAAGACATTACAGCATTGAAGATGCATTTATTTTGGCCGAAAATGAAAGTTGATGTGTCCAAAATTCGCTCAGTGTCTTGTATGCAAAAGGGCTAAATCGACATCCATGAATCATGCATCTTACATGCCATTACCCGTAGCTAGCCACCCTTGGGTTAATTTATCAATGGATTTTGTTTTGGGATTGCCTAGGTCTAAGCATGGAAATGATTCTATTTTTGTTGTTGTAGACCGTTTTTCTAAACTAGCCCATTTCATTCCATGCGCAAAAACTCATGATGTCATACGCATTGCTCACTTATTCTTTCAACATGTGGTACGATTGATGGTATGCCTAGGACCATTATTAGTGATCACGACACTAAGTTCTTGAGTCATTTTTTGTGAACATTGTGGTCTCACGTAGGCACTAAACTCCTATTTTCCACTACATGCCACCGACAAATGGATGGACAAACGAAGGTAGTCAATAGGACTTTAGGGTCTCTCTTAAGGGTGATGATTGACACACATGGCACCAAATGGGAGGATAGTCTTGCTTTCATTGAATTTGCATATAATCATGCACATCACTTTAGTATTGGTTTCTCCCTATTTGAGGTGGTATATAGGTTTCAACCCCTAACCCCTCTTGATCTCTTACCTTTCCTTTGAGTATACTTGAGTGTGTAGATGGCAAAACTAAGGCGGAAGAGGTCAAGAAGCTGCACGAACAAGTGCAGGAAAACATTGAATCCATGAACAAAAGAGTGGCCAACAAGCAAAATAAAGGCAAGGTGCCCACGTCCTTTGAACTCGAGCAATGGGTTTGGTTGCATTGGCGAAAGGAGAGGTTCCCTCAACAACGACAAGGAAACCTAAGCCCCCGTGGCGATGGACCCTTCTAAATTCTACAACGGATTAATAATAACGCTTACATTCTTGATTTGCCTCTTGATTATGGATCCATAAGCAATTCGTTTCATATTAATGACTTGACTCTTTGTGATATAGGAAACGAGGAGCTTGAAGGAATGGATTCAAGGACGAATCCTTTCAAAGGAGGACGTGATGATGCGATCAAGCCTACATTAAACCTTGAAGAACAAGACGTGGCGCCAAGAGGACCAATCACGAGGAGCATGGCCAAGAAGATCATCCTATGGATTAAGGAGAAGATGAGCAAGAAGGTGTTTCAAGAAGAGGGTCGGACCATGACAATGCTCGCCCATCATTCCGGAACGATCGCTCGATTACCCCTTGGAAAGTCCCTGATGATATACCGCCAGAAACTAGTGGCACCTGGCGACATACCGCTAGGAGAAGATCAAAAAAATTATCTTCTGAACAGAGGCTAGCGACATACCGTTAAGCCTCAAATGGTATGTCGCTAGAGGCGCCTCCCGCTTTTGAGAAAGCTTGTTTTAAGGCTTTTCCCCTCACCTATAAATAGCTTTCTCCTTCATTTTTCTTCCTTAGCTTTTATCAAGTGTTTATTGCTAGAGATGAGAGCACTCCTCCCTCTAAACACCAAGAAATCAAATTGTGAGGATTAAGTATTGGAGATTTCTTGATCCGTTACAAGTAAAACTCCTTTTAATCTCTATCTTTTTAATTTCCTTTTGTATTGGATTGATTGAATACTTAGGAATATTTGATTGCTTGAATATCTTGGATTCCCACTTGGAGGATGATTAATATAAGTTGAATTGATTGTTCTCTTGTTGATTGATTGTTTCTAATTGAATTTTTACCATAAATCATTCCTAAAATTGCCTAGAAATTTACCAAATTCTGAGGCACTTTTCTCCATCTTTTCTAACTCTGATTCTTCATTTTCCTTGTGTTTTCTTGTTCAATTTTGATTGGGTTTTGTAAAGCAACTCAAGCTAGATCTATTGACACGATCTGACTCATTAAAACGAGGCCGGATTGCATCAGCCCGACTCTAAGTATTTTAGGCATGAAGGGTATTTATTCAAGCGCAAGCGCTTATGTGTGCCGAAGTGTTTCCTTGCGGGAGTTGCTTGTACGAAAGTCACACAGTGGTAGTTTTATGGGTCACTTTGTTGTGAACAAGGCTTTAGATATACTCAAAGAGCAATTTTATTGGCCGCATATGAAGCGCGATGTTGTCCGCATCGTTGCTAGGTATTTAGTTTGCCACAAGGCAAAATCTAGGGTAAATAATCATGGTGAGTACATGCCACTGTCGGTGCCTTCCCACCCTTGGACCAATTTATCCATGGACTTTGTTATAGGTTTATCTAAATCTAGGCGAGGGAAGGATAGTATTTTTGTAGTCGTAGATCGCTTTTATAAGATGGCACATTTTATTCCTTATGCTAATACCGACGATGCGACTAATGTTGCTAACTTTTTCAAAGAAGTTGTGGGTTTACATGGTATTCCCGTAAGTATAGTTAGCGACCGTGATGGAAACTTCCTTAGTCTCTTTTGAAGGGTTTTATGGAAGAAATTAGGCACCAAGTTATTATATTCAACCTCATGTCATCCACAAACCGACGGACAAACAGAAGTTGTTAATAGGATGCTCACTTCTCTTTTGCGCACCTTGGTCCATAAGCATGTATCCATATGGGTAAAGTATTTACCTTTTATTGAGTTTGCTTACAACCATTCGGTACATTCTACTACTCATTATTCACCTTTTGGGATTGTTTATGGTTTAAACCCCATGACACCTTTGGATTTGACCCCTTTACCTTTGACTGAAGTTTCTAGCTTAGATGGTAGCAAGAAGGCTGAGATGGTCAAGAAAATCCATGAGCAGGTCAAGCGGAACATTGAGCGAATGATTGAGAAGTTGGTGCACAAGAGAAACTAAGGAAGGAAGATTGTCTCCTTCAACGTGGGCGATTGGGTTTGGCTCCACCTACAGAGGTAACGTTTCCCTAGCCAACGCTGAGGCAAGATGGCGCCTAGAGGCAATGGACCATTCCAAATCATTGCCAAAGTCAACGACAATGCCTACAAGCTAGATTTGCCTAGTGAGTATGGTTCGGTTAGTGCTACATTCAATGTTACTAACTTATCTTTGTTTGATGTAAGTGAGGATGATGGTTCGAGGGTGAATCCTTTCGAAGGGGGAGGGAATGATGCGGGTCCAGCCTCATCGCACTCGCACGTCAATTGGGCCAATGACTCGTGCCAAGGGCAAGGAGATCCAAGGGAAGTTGTTCCAGCTTCTATACAAAGAGCTTGAGCGATACATGATGATTGAGGAAGCCCTGCTATGCGAGAAGGACCCGGGACTAGTGACGTTGCTCATTGCCGCACCATACACACCCAACACTATCGTCCGAGCCATCATGGACTAGGGAGGTTCTTAGGGGAGTTCTGGCCGACTTACTGGACCAATTGGGATGTTCTCTCGTTGATGTTCAAGTCTCAACTCAAACTCACAAGCCGTTTGAAAGAAGGCCTAAGTCTACTTTATCGCATGCAACGCCCTACGCCATGCGATTTGGGCAACTCGGCCCAAACTGAAGTCCAGTCGTGCGAAGCTTCTTCTAAGCTTCTAGAACTTATTTATTATATTTATTATTTAGTTGTTTAGGATATTTGACTTATTAGTCGAGTAAGTTTGAGGTTCCTATCGCCTATAACCTTATCTCCCGATAGTTTCCTGGTAACCCTGTCGGGCTACTAAGGCGCCTTAAAGTCTTCATACTCTTATGCAACCTCATAGAACTCATGTTCTCGGTGTGGAATGAGGTTACGAGTGTTAGGGAGTTTAACGGTAATTTATAGACCACGACCCGATGGTGGCCTAGTGGTAACATTCATGCAATGATGTTGGGCGGTTGATAGTCATGCTTGTCGAGGGCACGATCAAACAAATAATTACAACTTATCACATACAATAAAATAGATTGAAGATAGTGGCAAGAGGATCGATCCACAGAGATTGGTGAAGACTTACACTAGACAAGGCCAGATTATAAAATAAAACAATAAAAGAAACAAAACAGAATTCAAGGGTTGGATGGAGAGAAATTGATTCAAGGTTTTGAATGGAATCGCAAGACAAGAGCATCAAAAGTAACAAACAGGGGGGTTTTACTTGACTAAAATAAGTCAGCCAAGAGAGATTTGGAGCTAACAATTTCTAACTAAGAAAGCAGTATTCGGGGCCTTGAGTTGTCAATTCGGGGTCCCGAATGATAAAATATAGCAAATCAGTGAATAAATTCAGAAATAACAAAACAGAGGAATAATAAACACAAATAATCAATTAGAGAAGGATCTTAGCAAAGGCATTCTTGGGTTGCATTCGGGGGCCCGACCGTCATCAGCACAAGGATATTCTATTCAAGACATCATAGAAGTGACATAGGGACCAGATTCCTCGGATATCCCCTACTTTTCTCTTAAGAGAAACTACCCCCCGTTTCCACATATGAGGTAGTCTTGACAGTTCGCCATCCCTCCAGGCACGAATGCGGGAGGGCAATACTCAAACTGCCCATGAAGATAAGAAAAGACACAGCTAGACCGAGAGGTCCCTCAATTTTTCAGGCTCGTGACCCCGATCCAATCAACTACTCACCCTATCTATTTGAGACCACTTCAGCGCAGCCAAGACTAAATAGATGCCTACTTGTTTCATGCAACTTTCCTTCCGTATTTATCACACAAACGGCAGCATTCACATAAAGTAAAAATCAGTTGATCAAGCCTTTAAATACTCCATGCGAAATTATAATTAAAGTGATAAGCAATTGAATATGGCAACAAGAATATATTAAGCATGTTTATGCCTCGAATCTGCCCCTGCAGCCCTTGAATAACCCTTTGCTAAGAATTAAAGATTTAGCTACTCATGCTTGAAGATGAACAAATAATAATTAAAGAAAGCATAATAAGTAAATAAGCAGATCAACGGAAGAAGACTTTGTTACTAAAAACCGTTTGAAGCACGACGGCAAGGTTGAAGGTGCTAACAAGAACTAGAGAGATAAACTAGAGAGAAGTCTAAGAAAAACTAATTCTAATGATTCTCAAAATTATATTATGTGATGAGATCCCCATAAACTACTCCTTGGATTCTCTTTATAAGCTAAAGCTCCAAGAACAAAATATCTTCAGCCTAAACTAGGGACAAAATGCATTAATTGAAAGCATATTACAATGGATCCATGCTCCCTAAAGCACAAAGCTGAAAAAGCATAAAGCTGCCTGGTTTTCCCAGCTTTGGCAGGTCTGGATTGGGCTCAAGGCCTGCAGTGGTCAGAGAGGTAGGTATTTTGTGATCAGTGCAGAGCGTCAGAACAGTGTCAGGGAGATCACATGGAAGCTTTGGCGAGAGGACACGTGGAAATGCCACTCTTTGCCCTTCGGGGGCTCGAATGGAGAATCCGATTCGGGACCTTGAACGCTACTTTGGACTCGGGACCTCGACTTTGGTCTTGAAGCTCGAATTCGCTCAAAATGCACAAAAAATGCATGCTTTTGCATAAACTCCCTTTTTAGGCCTAGATCTGCAATAGTAATGAAAACAAGGATAAATTAGCAGAATCATGCCTTAAATTGGCGAGAAAGTGGAGGGAAAATCACGCATAAAAACATGCTATCAAACATGCTATCAAACGTTATCACGACACCAATTTGAGCGTCAGTCAAATAAAGATTTATAATGCCTGAAAATGTGTGCACAATGGATAATGTGTACAGTGGTAGTCAGGGTCGAACACAGGGATTGAGAGAGACTGATTCTAGGTCTTGAATGAAATCACAGGACAAAAACACGTAAAGTAACACTCGGGGGGGTTTTACTTGGCTAAATGAGTCAGCCAAGAGACATTGGGAGCTAACAATTTCTAACTAAGAAAGCAGTATGCGGGACCTTGAGTTGTCAATTTAGGGTCCCGAAGGATAAAACAAAGCAAATCAATGAATAAATTCAGAAATAATAAAACAGAGTGATAATCAAACACAAATAATCAGGTAGAGAAGGATCTTAGCAAAGGCATTCTTGGGTTGCATTCGGGGGCCCGACCGTCATCAGCACAAGGATATTCTATTCAAGACATCATAGAAATGAAATAGGGACTAGATTCCTCGGAAATCCCCTACTTTTCTCTTAAGAGAAACTACCCCCCGTTTCCACATATGAGGTAGTCTTGACATTTGCCATCCCCCCAGGCACGAATGCGGGAGGGTCATACTCAAACTGCCCATGAAGATAAGAAAAGATAGATCTAGAGCTAAAAGTCCCTCAGTTTGTCTGGCTTGTGACCTCGCTCTAATCAACTACTCACCCTATCTATTCAAGACCACTTCAGCGTAATCGAGACTAAACAGATGCCTACTTATTCCATGCAATTTTCCTTCCGTATTCATCACAAAGATGGTAGTATTCACATAAAATAATAATCAGTTGATCAAGCCTCAAATTATTTCATGCGAAGATGTAATTAAAATGACAAGTAATTGAATATGGCAGTAAGAATATATTATGCACATTAAGGCCTCGGATCTGCCCTTGCAACCCTTGAATCACCCTTGCTAAGAATTAAAGATTTAGCTACTCATGCTTGAAGATGAACAAATAATAATTAAAGAAAGTATAATAAGTAAATAAATAGATCAAGGGAAGAAGACTTTGTTACTAAAAACTGTTTGAAGCCCGGCGGCAAGGTTGAAGGTGCTAACAAGAACTAGAGAGATAAACTAGAAAGAAGTCTAAGAAAAACTAATTCTAATGATTCTCAAAATTATATTATGTGATGAGATCCCCCCTAAACTACTCCTTGGATGCTCTTTATAAGCTAAAGCTCCAAGAACAAAATATCTTCAGCCTAAACTAGGGACAAAATGCATTAATTGAAAGCCTATTACAATGGATCCATGCTCCCTAAAGCACAAAGGTGAAAAAGCATAAAGCTGTCTGGTTTTCTCAGCTTTGTCAGGTCTGGATTGGGCTCAAGGCCTGCAGTGGTCAGAGAGGTAGGTATGTTGTGATCAGTGCAGAGCATCAGAATAGTGTCAGGGAGATCACATGGAAGCTTTGGCGAGAGGACACGTGGAAATGCCGCTCTTTGCCCTTCGGGGGCTCAAATGGAGAATCTGATTTGGGACCTTGAACGCTGCTTTGGACTCGGGACCTCGACTTTGGTCTTGAAGCTCGAATTCGCTCAAAATGTACAAAAAATGCATGTTTTTGCATAAACTCCCTTTTTAGGCCTAGATCTGCAATAGTAATGAAAACAAGGATAAATTAGCAGAATCATGCCTTAAATTGGCGAGAAAGTGGAGGGAAAATCACGCATAAAAACATGCTATCAAACATGCTATCAAACGTTATCACGGCACCAATTTGAGCGTCAGTCAAATGAAGATTTATAATGCCTGAAAATGTGTGCACAATGGATAATGTGTACAGTGGTAGTCAGGGTCGAACACAGGGATTGAGAGAAACTGATTCAAGGTCTTGAATGAAATCACAGGACAAAAACACGTAAAGTAACACTCGGGGGGGTTTTACTTGGCTAAATGAGTCAGCCAAGAGACATTGGGAGCTAACAATTTCTAACTAAGAAAGCAGTATGCGGGACCTTGAGTTGTCAATTTAGGGTCCCGAAGGATAAAACAAAGCAAATCAATGAATAAATTCAGAAATAATAAAACAGAGTGATAATCAAACACAAATAATCAGGTAGAGAAGGATCTTAGCAAAGGCATTCTTGGGTTGCATTCGGGGGCCCGACCGTCATCAGCACAAGGATATTCTATTCAAGACATCATAGAAATGAAATAGGGACTAGATTCCTCGGAAATCCCCTACTTTTCTCTTAAGAGAAACTACCCCCCGTTTCCACATATGAGGTAGTCTTGACATTTGCCATCCCCCCAGGCACGAATGCGGGAGGGCCATACTCAAACTGCCCATGAAGATAAGAAAAGATAGATCTAGAGCTAAAAGTCCCTCAGTTTGTCTGGCTTGTGACCTCGCTCTAATCAACTACTCACCCTATCTATTCAAGACCACTTCAGCGTAGTCGAGACTAAACAGATGCCTACTTATTCCATGCAATTTTCCTTCCGTATTCATCACAAAGATGGTAGTATTCACACAAAATAATAATCAGTTGATCAAGCCTCAAATTATTTCATGCGAAGATGTAATTAAAACGACAAGTAATTGAATATGGCAGTAAGAATATATTATGCACATTAAGGCCTCGGATCTGCCCTTGCAACCCTTGAATCACCCTTGCTAAGAATTAAAGATTTAGCTACTCATGCTTGAAGATGAACAAATAATAATTAAAGAAAGTATAATAAGTAAATAAATAGATCAAGGGAAGAAGACTTTGTTACTAAAAACTGTTTGAAGCCCGGCGGCAAGGTTGAAGGTGCTAACAAGAACTAGAGAGATAAACTAGAGAGAAGTCTAAGAAAAACTAATTCTAATGATTCTCAAAATTATATTATGTGATGAGATCCCCCCTAAACTACTCCTTGGATGCTCTTTATAAGCTAAAGCTCCAAGAACAAAATATCTTCAGCCTAAACTAGGGACAAAATGCATTAATTGAAAGCCTATTACAATGGATCCATGCTCCCTAAAGCACAAAGGTGAAAAAGCATAAAGCTGTCTGGTTTTCTCAGCTTTGTCAGGTCTGGATTGGGCTCAAGGCCTGCAGTGGTCAGAGAGGTAGGTATGTTGTGATCAGTGCAGAGCATCAGAATAGTGTCAGGGAGATCACATGGAAGCTTTGGCGAGAGGACACGTGGAAATGCCGCTCTTTGCCCTTCGGGGGCTCAAATGGAGAATCTGATTTGGGACCTTGAACGCTGCTTTGGACTCGGGACCTCGACTTTGGTCTTGAAGCTCGAATTCGCTCAAAATGCACAAAAAATGCATGTTTTTGCATAAACTCCCTTTTTAGGCCTAGATCTGCAATAGTAATGAAAACAAGGATAAATTAGCAGAATCATGCCTTAAATTGGCGAGAAAGTGGAGGGAAAATCACGCATAAAAACATGCTATCAAACATGCTATCAAATGTTATCACGGCACCAATTTGAGCGTCAGTCAAATGAAGATTTATAATGCCTGAAAATGTGTGCACAATGGATAATGTGTACAGTGGTAGTCAGGGTCGAACACAGGGATTGAGAGAAACTGATTCAAGGTCTTGAATGAAATCACAGGACAAAAACACGTAAAGTAACACTCGGGGGGGTTTTACTTGGCTAAACGAATCAGCCAAGAGAGATTGGGAGCTAACAATTTCTAACTAAGAAAGAAGTATGCGGGACCTTGAGTTGTCAATTTAGGGTCCCGAAGGATAAAACAAAGCAAATCAATGAATAAATTCAGAAATAATAAAACAGAGTGATAATCAAACACAAATAATCAGGTAGAGAAGGATCTTAGCAAAGGCATTCTTGGGTTGCCTTCGGGGGCCCGACCGTCATCAGCACAAGAATATTCTATTCAAGACATCATAGAAATGACATAGGGACTAGATTCCTCGGATATCCCCTACTTTTCTCTTAAGAGAAACTACCCCCCGTTTCCACATATGAGGTAGTCTTGACAGTTTGCCATCCCCCCAGGCACGAATGCGGGAGGGCCATACTCAAACTGCCCATGAAGATAAGAAAAGACAGATCTAGAGCTAAAAGACCCTCAGTTTGTCAGGCTTGTGACCTCGCTCTAATCAACTACTCACCCTATCTATTCAAGACCACTTCAGCACAGTCAAGACTAAACAGATGCCTACTTATTCCGTACAATTTTGCTTCCAGATTCATCACAAAGATGGCAGTATTCACACAAAATAATAATCAGTTGATCAAGCCTCAAATTATTTCATGCGAAGATGTAATTAAAACGACAAGTAATTGAATATGGCAGCAAGAATATATTATGCACATTAAGGCCTCGGATCTGCCCTTGCAACCCTTGAATCACCCTTCCTAAGAATTAAAGATTTAGCTACTCATGCTTGAAGATGAACAAATAATAATTCAAGAAAGCATAATAAGTAAATAATTAGATCAAGGGAAGAAGACTTTGTTACTAAAAACCGTTTGAAGCCCGGCGGCAAGGTTGAAGGTGCTAACAAGAACTAGAGAGATAAACTAGAGAGAAGTCTAAGAAAAACTAATTCTAATGATTCTCAAAATTATATTATGTGATGAGATCCCCCCTAAACTACTCCTTGGATGCTCTTTATAAGCTAAAGCTCCAAGAACAAAATATCTTCAGCCTAAACTAGGGATAAAATGCATTAATTGAAAGCCTATTATAATGGATCCATGCTCCCTAAAGCACAAAGCTGAAAAAGCATAAAGCTGTCTGGTTTTCTCAGGTTTTGCAGGTCTGGATTGGGCTCAAGGCCTGTAGTGGTCAGAGAGGTAGGTATTTTGTGATCAGTGCAGAGCATCAGAACAGTGTCAGGGAGATCACATGGAAGCTTTGGCAAGAGGACACGTGGAAATGCCGCTCTTTGCCCTTCGGGGGCTCGAATGGAGAATCCGATTCGGGACTTTGAACGCTGCTTTGGACTCGGGACCTCGACTTTGGAGGGAAAATCCAGACCTTAAATTGGTGAGAAAGTGGAGGGAAAATCACGCATAAAAACATGCTATCAGCGGTAATGCCCCTGGCTTGAAGATCTCTGAGGACGAAAGTGTGGGCATCAGGAACGGGTACCGGGCGCCGATCATAGTTATCGTGAATGGCTTGGCTTGTGGAGGCTCCACCTACACAACCCTAGCAAGCCATGAGTCTGAGGGGCACGGACCGTACGACCAACCATCACGGGCCTGAGCCCTCTTCTTATGAGCTCACGTGCCACCCAAGCTACCGCAATGGCTCAAACAAACCACACGGCTAAGTGAGGGCAAAATTGTCACAACTACCCATTTTTGCCACTTAGTATAAAAGCCGCACTTCACACTCTCTCTACTTTATTTTTGTTTAGTGATTATTGTATTGAGTTGGGACTACTCCTCCCATAATCACCTTGAAACTCACGTTGTGGACTACTAGGTTTAGAAGTCACCTTGTTCATCCGCAAGTAAAACACAAGCCTTCCATCTTGTTGTAATTCATTGTTTATGTATTTCGTAAGTGTGTGAGCTAGATAGCTTGAGTGTTTGTATACCTTGTGTACTACTAAGTACTACAACTGTGTGTTCAATATATGTGCAAGTTTACTTCAAGTGTTCATCACCGTGTTCAAGTTTCATTCCAAGTCTTCAACCGTATATCTTCTTGGTAACTTCTTTCTTTTTCGTGTGCCTTTCATTGCATTCCTTTATGCTGTGTGTTCGTGTCCTTTACTCCTTTTTTATGCTTGTTTCACTTGTTATTTGTGTGACAAATTCATGAGCTAGATCCTACTCTAAAAGCCATACTCGGCCTTGTAAACAGAGATTGGACCGTATCCAAAAGTTAATGGGTTCCTTGCAACTCTTCAAGTGATTTTTGAGGAATATAAGCGAGGTGCAAATTAGAATTCATCCAATGTTGCTTCATCTAGTGGCGGAAGGCAAGGTGATTCCAATAATTTTAGCACAAGTCTTTGTGATTAAATGGAAAAGGAATTTAACAATTCAAAAGTCAAGTACAAAATTCCTCATTGGAAAAGTCCCAGCTTGATTCTTACTTGGAAGATGTGGAATAAGATTATAGTTTGGAAAGTGATTTGGATGTTTTGGAATATTAGAATTCAAATATGGTTACTGATTGAGCATTTTATTCTCATAGTTTTACTGCCTAATTACTTGCAAATTGAGCAGTAAAGCTATTAATATCCATGAATTTCCCTAACTTGTGCAGAATTCCTTGGAGGCGGACTAAAAGGAGAACAATATCGGCAAGAGCAAATCAGACATTCAAGACTGTCTTAGCCGCGGGCTTGGCCAAAGTAGTCTCGAGAGAGGCAAACTTCAGTAGGAGACTCGGAAAGCGAGCAAGAGGATAAAGGATGGTAGTTGCAGTGACAACGAAAATTGAGGGATTTTCTATCATTATCAGACGTTCAAGCAAGAATCCTTATTGGATCTCCCTCACAGATAATATTTGATTTTATCTAAACAATATTTTATCTTCTTTTGAAAGAGGTTGTGCTTAAGTAGGACTAGGGAGATCATTATCTCCTCCTTTCATCTTCTTTTGAAAGAGGTTTTGTTTAAGTAGGACTAGGAGTGTAGCTAAGCTATTTAAGCTACAAGGACTCTTTGGAGAATCTATCTCCTCCTGTTTCAATTTTACAGAGTTAATAAAATAGTTTTCTTCATCAAGCTAAATCTTTCATTCCTGGTAAGAGCTTAAGAGTTATGTTCTTTATGTATTTGTGAGATCTAATTCGTTCTTAATAATCTTTATCTTTGCAATTATTTGTTTTCTTGTTTAATCAAACACTTTCATGCTAGGTTTAGATCTGGTAAATCTTAAACAATAACTTGAATAGTTGTAGGCAACCTAGAAGGGGATAAGCGAAACCGAATAGGCTAAGTGGACAACTAGTACTCGCAATATGACTAGAGAAAATAAGTACTATAACTCAGACCAGATTCACACTCTAGGGCCTCGACTGTGAGGTAGCTTGAGTTAGGTGTTGTCTTCCCCTATAATAAGGATTCTTGCTTCAACGTGTGGGGCATTATTTTTACCTGTTTTAAATGTGGACAAATCGGGCATTATAAGAATAATTGTAAAATGAAAGATAAAATAAGAAAACTCCAAATCGATGAAGAAATGAAAGATCAGATGATCCAATTATTAAACTCAAGTACGAATGATGATATTCAGAGCATCAGTGATGAAGAAACTTATTCAAAACAAAGAAATTCATCAAATGAAACGGATAGTTCTAAAGAAGAAAACATATGTTCTTGTTCATACAAACAAATTAATGTTATTACAAGAGACAGAAATCCTCATCGAACACATAGGAAAAATAGAAAATCCAGAAGTACAAAGAGAATATTTAAATAAACTAAAAGATTCAATAAATCAGGAAAAGAGAAATAAGAAAATAGAACCTTATAGTCTAAAAAATGTTATTAATCGATTTTCTAAGCAAGAAGAGGTAATCATGATCCAAGATTTAAGAGAAGAAATTAAACTTATCAAAACAGATATTAAAAATTTATAGATGGAAAATACAAAGTTAAACGTTAAAATACTAATGTTAGAAAATGGCAACTAAGAGGATAATCTAGAAGATTTAAGGGAACTAAATCAAGAAATAAAAGACGATGCCTTAGGAATAACCGAAGATAATTATTTAAATATTATATCAACCATGGAATATCAAAAATGGTATGTCAATATAGACTTGGTAATAGGAGCAGATTTTCATATAAACGTCAATGCTCTAGTCGATACTGGAGCAGACCAAAATTGTCTTCAAGAAGGATTGATCCTTACTCAATATTATGAAAAAACCAAAGAAAATTTATATGGAGCTAATAGATCTAAGCTAAATATAAGATACAAACTTACCAATGCAAAGATTTGTAATAAAGAATATTTCTTTAGAAACTCATTTATTCTAGCAAAAGACCTAAATCAAGAACTTATTTTAGGAACCCCTTTATTACACAAATTTATCCATTTAGGGTTGATCAAGATGGAATAAAAAAAAATATATTAGATATAGAAATTTGTTTTAAGTTTATACAAAAACCATTGCAAAGAAACTTAAATATTATAAAAAATTATTCTATAACAAAAAATAGCATGCTCATCCAAAAGAAAAAAACATCTACACTCTCTAACGAAGGAAGTAAATTATAAAAGAGTAGAAGAAGATTTACAGAATCCCTCCAATCAGAAGAAAGTAAAAGATTTTCAAACTCTATTTGAAACGGAAGTTTGCGCGGAACTCCCAAATGCTTTTTAAAATAGAAAAAAACATATTATAGAATTGCCTTATGAAAAAGATTTTCATGAAAAACTTATTCCCAGAAAATCTAGACCTATCAAGATGAATGAAGAATTACTAGAATATTGTAAAAAGGAGGTAGCAACTTTATTAGAAAAGAAACTTATAAGGAAAGTAAATCTCCCTGGTCGTGTGCAACCTTTTATGTCCAGAACCATGCTGAACTAGAAAGAGGAGCACCCAGATTAGTGATAAACTATAAACCTTTAAACAAAGCTCTTCAATGGATTAGATACCCTATTCCTAATAAAAGAGACTTGATAAAAAGATTGAGTAGAGCCAGTATATTCAAATTCGATATGAAGTCAGCATTCTGGAAAATTCAAATAGCAGAAAAAGATTCACCGTACCTTTTGGACACTATGAATGGAATGTAATGCCATTCGGGCTATAAAATGCTCCATCAGAATTCCAAAATATGATGAATGATATTTTAAATTCTTATACAAAATTTACAATTGTATATATTGATGATGTCTTTACTCTAAAAGCATCACAAAACATTTTAACCATGTTAACAAATTTCTCAAAATTCTAAAAATAAATGGATTAGTTGTCTCGGCGTCCAAACTAAAGCTATGTCAAACAAAAATTAGATTTTTAGGATTCAATATTTACCAAGGAACAATTAAGCCTATTAGCAGATCCACAGAATTTGCTAGTAAATTTCCAGATATAATAAAAGACAAAAAACAATTGCAAATATTTCTAGGATGCTTGAACTATGTATCAGACTTTATCCAAGACCTTAGAACAATTTGTTCTCCACTATATCAACGCCTAAAAAAGGATCCAGTAGAATGGACAGAAGAGCAGACCTCTGTGATAAAAATTATAAAAGAAAAGGTAAAAATCTAGGAATTCCTGACCCTTTAGCCAAACTTGTTGTTGAAACAGATGCTTCAGATATAGGATATGGAGGTATCTTAAAACAACAAAATTCCAAAAATGAACAATTAACAAGATATTGTTCTGGACTTTGGAATACCTCTCAAAAGAACTATTCTACAATCAAAAAGGAAGTTTTATCTATTGTACTTTGTATTTCAAAATTCCACGATGATTTATTCAACAAAAGATTTTTATTGCAAGTTGATTGTAAAAGTGCAAAATATGTTTTAAAAAAAGATGTTCAAAATATTGTTTCTAAACAGATTTTTGCTAGATGGCAAGCTTTATTATCAAACTTTAATTTCGAAATAGAATTTATCAAAGGAGAAAATAACTCTTTACCAGATATCTTATCTCGAGAATTTCTGCAGGGACGGTCATAATGTCAAACAAAGGGGACCCATGTAAGAGGTCCAAAGCTTCATATGCTATGAAAATACCCATTACTCCAAATAGATTTAAGCCCAACAGTCCCAAAAATACCATCCTACATCCAAGCCCTTCAAATTCAACCACCTAAGTCTCCAGCTTCAATCACCAAAAGAACTACTTATACAACCCTAGGAACCATGCATGCTGAATCATCATTCCAAACAATGCCTCAAAACAAACCACAAAATAATCATGGCTTGATTACCAAACCAGTAACCATGAATGATTTTTATATAGAACCAAAACAAGGTGTTGAACTAAGATCAATTATCTCAAACGTCTTTCCCAAAGCCTTTCTTTATATCTAGAGTCTATGGAAAAGATAAGAATATTCTACGAGTTTATCCTTGTTGATACTGACTCTATAGAAATCACTCATATTGAAGATCCTAAAAGCCCAGAAAGATATTTGTATTCCAAATGCAAAATCTTGAAAGTTTTGACTCTAACAGATTGGAATTTGAACCCTTATACTCAAAGAACGTTTTCTCAACATTTCATTCCTAGTGGATATGACTATCTTGATTATCAAAAGGCTTGGCATCACGCCTTTCTTTATTCAAACTCTCATCACTCATGGTTCTTCCACTTCTACAATAATATTCCAAGGCGATTCCCACACTGGTTCCATCAATGGTGGAAGTTCTTTAGAGCATCTGAACTAGTCTTTCCATCCATAGTCAAAGAAGGATTCAGAGTATTTAATGAAAACTACTTATTCCAAACCATCCCAAAAACAATGTCTTTCTCTTTAATGTTTAAGATCCCATGGATCATTTACTGGGACTTTGATATTTTAGATAAAACAGAATCAGATCCACCTATCCTTACTCGGAGATGGAAGATAAAATGGTGGAAAGCTTTTCCTGAAACCAAGCATCCAAGTTCAATGTCTTCAAGAAGATATCAGAAACGACTATTCAGAACCTGACTCCTCAAGAGTCTCCAATCTTCAAGGGACATTTATCAAAACAAGAATATATAAGGAAACTCAAAGAAGAACTCTCACATTTGGGAGAAGATGAACAGGAAGACGAATCATTTACTCATCCCAATTCTGATCTAGACTATAATGAAGATATAATGGCAGAATTATATCCAGGAAGAAGATAGAAAAAAAAAGAGAGAGAAAACCAACCCTCATGAAAAAAGTAAGCATGGGTAAACAGAAAATTCTATCAAAAAAATGCTTTGAGAGACATCACAGAACTCTTCTATGCAAACCTTATATCAAACCTGTAGTCAAAAGGAAAACAACTCCATTATCTGAGATTCGAATAATCAGTTATCTGGCTTTTCGAACCATTATCAAAAGACGACAACAAACAAGGCAACAAAGAACGTGGCCGACAAGAAGACAGTTGGCACTCCAAACCATTATCAAAAGACGACTAAAAAGATGGCAGACAAAGCAAGAATCGTGGCAGACAGCAGCCATAAAAGAACAAATGGCTTTCTTATCTTTTAATTTTTCAAGATGTAATCTAGTTTGAATTCGGATGGACTCATTCTCTTCTATAAATTAGGAAAGCTTCTTCAGTTGTGGACAAAATGAAACACAAGGGCAAAATCACCTGTACCAAAAAGCCCACTTGTACCAAAATCAATTGTACTGAAATATTTCAAGAAATAAAAAGACTAGCTTTCGCTATTGTAAGTCTTTCAAGACTAGCTGCCTCCTTTTTACAATATTCTAGTAATTCTTCATTCATCTAGATAGGTCTAGGTTTTGTGGGAATAAGTTTTTCATGAATTTTTTTTTCATAAGGCAATTCTATAATATGTTTTTTTCTATTCCAAAAAGCATTTGGGAGTTCTGTGCAAACTTCCGTTTCAAATAGAGTTTGAAAATCTTTTACTTTCTTCTGATTGGAGGGATTCTGTAAATCTTCTTCTATTCTTTTATAATTTACTTCCTTTGTTAGGGAGTGTAGATGTTTTTTTCTTTTGGATGAACATGATATTTTTTGTTATAGAATAATTTTTTATAATATTTAAGTTTCTTTGCAATGGTTTTTGTATAAACTTTAAAAAAAATTCTATATCTAATATATTTGTTTTTATTCCATCTTGATCAACCGTAAATGGATAAATTTGTGTAATAAAGGGGGTTCCTAAAATAAGTTCTTGATTTAGGCCTTTTGCTAGAATAAATGAGTTTCTAAAGCAATATCCTTTATTACAAATCTTGCATTGGTAAGTTTGTATCTTATATTTAGCTTAGATCTATTAGCTCCATATAACTTGATAAGAGTCTGGGGATACTGAGCAGGATCGGCCTGATCTGGGCTGGTCGAGAACACTGTACTGGGGTCTTCGTCACCTGCAAAGCGCCGGAGGGGGTCTCCGGCGTAAACACTCCGATGCCAAAGTCAATGCAGGTAGTCAAAATGACAGGGGTTCAGTACGCTATCTTAGGCTTACCCTCTTGTCTGAAAAGGTGGGGGTATTTATAGGAAAGGAAGGAGTGTACCGACAGGGGGTGGGAATAGTCCCTGGTAGGTGTCGATGGGGTGATATATGCCGCTGGAGTGGCCTTGAGTGACGTCATGCGGGATGACGTCATGCAGAGTGACGTCATGGGTGACCTGGGATGGGATGCCGCCGTGCGGATGCCGCATGAGAGCCCCCCGCTGATGTCGACCATCCCAGGGTCGGTCGCCAGGCTAAGGGTGGTGGAGATGCCACTTTTGTGGTATCGATACTTATCATATGCCCAAACGAAAACTAGCCCGAGCGTTCACCAAGGGCTATCACAGTGTCTCCAGTCCTGCCCCTTCAGAGGTTTCTCCTCCAATGTGGGCTCAACGATCAATAAAGGTGTACCTTTGAAATGCCTTTTTCTGAAGTCTATAAATAGGCCTTTCATTTTGCACTTGCCTCATAACTCTCACAACTTTTTCACCTCTCTCTTCGAATTTCTTCATCTCTCTTCTTTTCATGGACGAAGTCACCAAAAACTTCCTGCTCTCCAAAACCCATGCCCTGAGGAACCTAACTCAGGCAGATACTGATTTTCTGGGTTCGCTGAGCGTTAAGACCTTGGAGGATATGCTGGAGCTCCAGGGGATGCTAACTCCCCTAGAAGCTAGACAAGTTGCTGTTACCCTAGAGGTTTTCATTCCCGTGGAGAAAGCGGTGAAGCTGTCAGTGGCTGTTTCTCAAATTCAGCTGCTGATGTCAACGCTACAGCATAGGAAGGACTTGCTAGGATGCTGCCTGAAGAGCATGAGGGCCTATTCTTCTGAACTGACGGCTCTTGCGGATGCCCTGAGGGAAATTCCTTTCCTAGAGTGGGAAGATGATGACGCTGGGTCGAATTCCTGACCAGCGATAGGGATCCTCTTAGCGTGTCTTTCTGTGCTCCTCTGGGCCACCTTTTGTAACTCCGGGCCGTTAGGCTTTTTTGTAATCCCGGGCCGCTGAGCCCTTTAAATAAATAAATATGCTTTCCCTTATTCCCTTGCCGCGCTGTCAATATTTTTCTTCTTTCTCATATCGTCTTTCTTAGAAAACAACATTTCTTCTCACTTATTGTGGGCTTGGTGTTCCTTGGGATCCCGTAACTTTATCTGCCTACCTGGCTCGTAATGACGATTTTCCCATATCACATCCATTCTGAATATATTTTGCGCCATTTTTCAGTGTTAACGGATTGGGCAACGATTTCGGTGCCTCCTGGCTGGTGCAGACTTTTGACAGTTGCGGAGTCAGATCTTTCTCCCCAACAGACGTTATCTCTGATAGCATTAACTGTCCTCGATAATACGCGAAAAGGCAGGCACGCCTCCTCACCTCGGCTATATAATGGGGCTCTTCCTCTCCTTCTCTGTCATCTTTTTCCTTCTTGCTTCTCACTCTTACTGATATTTCCATGGCTGACTCCCGTTTTTTGTATACTGCCGCCCGCGATTCTCCTCCGACCCCTCCAACTTCTCCCGACTCCGACAATCCTCCACTATCACCCCCCTGGAAGCCTGCCAGACATTCCGTAAAGTGTCGGGGTCGCAAGAGATTGAGGAAAACAAAGAAACAATCTTTCGAATCCTTCTTTGCCGACTTTGAACCTCACTACCTTCCACTGCGGCCAAAAGATGAAGCGCCACCATTCGTCCCTTGTCCTTTTCCCAAGGACGGGACTTCTATGCAAGATGCCGCCACAGGACTGGTTACCCCGACCTTGACGGAAAGCTCCCACGCCACTTCAAAGGAGGAAACTACGCCTATGACAGGTTCCGCGACTGGGCTTGGTAAAAGACCTTTCGAGATTGGCGAGCCCTTTCCTTTCTATAACAGTGGGTCGCCATCATCTCTAGAAGATTATGATTACGTTTATGACATACACTGGGCGGACGAAGACTGATGATGTCGCACTTATTGTAGATGCCGCTGGCTTTCTCTTTTAATGAATAAAATAGAATGAAATGAAACGAAATGTCATCATTGTGGGATTTTCTTGTAATTAACAAGTCTTTCTTTTACGACATTCGAGGCGAGCGCTTGACTTTAAGTTTCTGTCAGGGTCTTTCCACGTGCCCCATTTATCCCATACGTGTCTTGGTGTGATAGGTTGCCCTTCTGTCTGACTTTTCCACCGTCTCTTTTAAAAGGAAAAATGCTCCTTCTTCGTACCTTTTTGCTCCTTTTTATACTTCAGAACTCTCTTCATTTTTCGCTCTCTCCGAGGAAATTCTCTCGTTCGCATCCAGACGACTCGCCTATTAACTTCAGCCTTCTCTCTTTTCAAGGTATTCTGCTCGATCTTGCTTTTGATTTTCCTTTGCTGCTTTATCTATCATGCCTCGTACGAGATCTCAATCTAGCTCTTTAGCTACCCCTAGGCCAATTTCTCGATATCCCGAGCTTGAAAACACCCCTAGCATATTTACTTGCCCCACTGTCTTACGCCTCGAACTGGAAAGCAATAATATTACCTTCCCCTACGGCTATCGCCCCACTATCCATTCTGACACTATGAGGCTTCATAGCCGGCTCTGGAAAACTCATAGGATTCTTTATTTTAAAATGTTTCAATATGGGTTCCGCCTCCCAGTTCATGACACGCTAGAGCGTGTGTTCCGCGAGCACGGGCTTAACCCTGCGCAGATTACCCCTCCCTCATGGAGTTGCATCTACGCCTTCCTTCGTGTTTGCGAATTAAAAGATATTCTTGCTCCCTCTGTCGCTTTATTTCGCAAGTTCTTGACTCTGGTTTTTCGCGACGGCTTCATTAATATTATTCCAAGATGAGATGATGCTCTAGTGAGGACTTTTTGGCAGAAGTTTCGAGGATTTGAGGGGAACGTTGAAAACTGGAAGAGCGGTTTCTTCGTTGTCGAATTACCCTCTCGTCTGTGGCGTCCTGATTTCAACCTGGAGGTGGTTGATTGGGCGAGGCCGGCGCCTCTGTCTAGGGAAGAGTTGGATCAGGCCAACGCCTTACTGGAGATGGAGTCCTCTTTCCAGATCCGAAACTTTGCCTTGTACAGGCCTTTAACTGAGTGTACCATAGGTGAGCTTTTGAGCTTTGCCGCTGCCTTGCTTACCCCTTGCTTACTAACATAACTTTTCGCAGGGGAGACCATCGTTCGACCGCTCTCCGAAGGTGACGCCCCTCACAAGGTTGCCGCCCCTTCAACGACTGCTCCCTCTACTTCTGCTGGGGCTCAACCTGATCACCGTATGCCCATAAAGAAAAGAGCTCTAGACGAGATTCTTTCCAGGGAAAGCGGTTCCTCCTTCCGCACTTCCCGCTTCGTGGAGAACTGGTTACCCAGTCGGAAGAAGAGGTCCGGGTCTGGTTTGCCAGTGACTGAGACAAAGTTTTTCTCCTACGGAGTCGAGGACATGGACACGGAACTGAGCCTCCGCCCGGCTTCCTCCGCTCAACGAAAGAAACTAAGGGAAGCAAGTGAAGGTCAAGTGACCAAGATGGCTGCTCAATCTCCTCCGAGCGACGCCGCCACTACCGTTGCTTTCCAGACTGCCGCTTGTCCCGACGCCACTATGGAGGGTGCCGCTTCACTGGGTGGCGCTTCCTCGACTCTGGGGCTGGCTGCCCCCAACAAGACCTCCTCTGCCGCGACGATGCCGCCATCCACTGCAGATTCTACTCATGTCATTCGCCCATTGGCCCCTGTATTCCTAACGTGCGTCCCTCAATCCCAAGCGGACCTGGCTCTTCTCACTCTCCCCCGAAGTCCCCTTGCCCGTTGTTCCTTACTTCGATTCGAGACATCGGGGGCTCAGGCGGTATCCCCACCCCTTGCTTTGTTGCTGATCTTTCCCGTGACGAGCCTCAAGGGGCCCCCTCTCACCGGCTAAATCTGTCAAAATTTGGGACTGACGGGTTCCGCGCCCTGGGTATATCAGACCCCTTATCGCAAGATCAGCCCACGGCTATCTTGGCCAATGAGATGTTTCGCGCCTCCGAGGAGGAGAGTAGGCTACTGCAACTTCCTCCCGAAGTTCAGTATGTGCACGTCATGAACAACTGCCTTGCTACCTTTCGACAGCTTCATTATTTCATCAAGGCTTGCAGTGCCCAATCTCAAAACTCTGGTGCCTTAGCAAAGGTAGAGGAGCTGTCGCGACTCCACAAACGCACTCAGGCCGAACTGCGCGAGTGCCGCGCTGACCTTTCTCGGGAAAGATCTAAAGGAAAAGCCCATGTTGAAGCTTTAGAGGCTGAGTTGGTGGCTGAGAGGAAGAAAAACTCATTCCTTCTTGAGGAGGTATCCTCCCGCGATGCGGACCTATCGAAAGCTTTCAAGAAGGTGACCTGGTGGAAGAAGAAAACTGAACAAGCCTTTATCGCCGGGGTGACAGATCAATACCGCAGAAGATCCGTTGATCCCACTGAGATCGCCAAGTATGCCTCCACCAGGATGAAAGAGATTGATGAGAGCCAAGAGGGCTTCCTCTCCTCCGAAGAGGAGTAGTGGGTCAGTGCCTGGGAAGGACCCATTTGATGCCGCTTGATTGTTGATGTCGCTTCTTTACTTACTCCCTTATTGTATTATTTTTCCCATTTGGACTTTGACGTCGCCTCCTTGCTTGTAATAATTAATAGATCTTGTAATCTTGACCAAATAATGCATGCTTCTTAACGATGTCGCCCTTTATCACATGCCGCTTGACTACATTTTCTTCGCACTTTGCCTCTTGCATGCCGTGTCATTACATCTTGCCGCTCCTTTGCGCCGGGTTTGACTGCGCCCTTTTTCAGAGCATTTAATGCTCTAACTTCTTTTATTTGATACGGGGGAGACAGCCATGATGCTTTGAGCCCACGTGTCATCAAAGGGGAACGCTAAAAGACTGGCAGGCTGAGCATGTCTTTTCGCTCCTCAGGGATTGCATCCGCTTCCCGCGTCTCTTTGCCCTTGACACGTCACACACTACAATCGCTTGACCCGTTGTTCCCTTTAGTCCTTAGGTTTATGAAACCCCCACATGCTTTCTCTTTATCTTTTGTTACTTTTCTCTTTTGAAAAATAAAAAGAAAGAAAAGACAATTCCTCTTCTTCCTCATACGATCCGCCGCCGCCCGGGTGCTTCGATCTTCTTCTCACCACAGGTACCTTCCTCTCTATCCTTCTTTTAACCTTGCACATGGCTCGTAATCGCCGCTATCCTCGCTCTGCTGGGGAGGGGGATATTGATACTACTGCTTCCACCATTGCTTCCACCGCCGTCCTTCGACGGCGCCTGCGGAGCTATAATGCTACTCTCGACCAGCTGGAGGGGTATTCTACTGAAGTTACCCCAAAGTCCCTTCGCCTTAATAGCGAATTACCTGGCAACAGTAGGGTTCTTTATGCCAAAATGTTTCATTATGGTTTTCAGTTGCCTCTAGATCCTTTAATTGCCGAGTTATTCTCTGAATTTGATCTGAATGCTGCCCAATTGAGTCCCAATGCCTACTGCGGCATTTATGCTTTTATAGCCCTCTGTAGATATATAGGGAATGAATCTCCTTCCTTGTTGTTACTTCGCTCCCTTTTTCAATTGTACCACCATAACAACGACATCATAGCGATATCGCCTCGCTATGATGTTGAAGCTCTAAACCCCTTTACCTGGAAGCTGTTATTCCTTGAATCTTCTATTGATGCTTGGAAGAATGGTTTCTTCATCATCAATCTGCCCCAGCCTTTGTGGCGGAGAGGGTTTAATCTCGTCGTCAGAGACGCTGCCTGGGGTGGCAGGCCAGAGTTAGGACCAGTTGACCAAGGCTGGCTGGACAAGCTGCTCAACCTATCGGGGATTCCGGTGTTCGTACTCGCGAACTCGCGTGCCAGGGCGACATCCAGAATTGCATTCAAAGTGACCGTCCCTTTATTCACTGTTCCATGCCAATACTAACTCTAACATTCATTTCTTACTTCTATAGATCCTCCCGCCAGGTGGAAACCTGACTGCATCAAGAAAAGAGAGAGAAGAGCTCAGCAGAAGAGAGAAAAAAGGGCTCTTTCTGCCACCTCGGCTGGTGCCGTGCTGACACCACGCACGCGTCCACTTCTGCACCTGAGTCCTCTTCTCTTCCTCGAGCGGAGGCTATTGCCACCTCACCTGCTGAGCCATTTTCCTCCCCTAGCGTTGTTCCTGCTCGAGCGTCATCTTCTCGTCCTCCCCTTGCAAGAAAGAAGAAAAGAACTCTTCGCCTTCGCGTTATCGCGCCTACCCGTCCTCCTGTTCAGGTGGTTTTTTCACAAGGTTCTCTCCGTCTATATATTTTGTGTCCGCTTCTTAATTCTCCTATTTCTTTTGCTCGTAGGATACCGCTGTTGTTGCCTCTTCTGCTACTCCTTCGCGCGACGGCATGCATTTGTCGGGTATTCTTGACCCCAAGCGACCGCGTCTTAATGAGGACTCAGCTTCAGCGAACGACTTTGCCGCTGGTCAAGAAAAGTAAGGCAGCGTCACCAATACCGGCCCCTTGGCGGGTCATCAAGGCTCTAGTCTGGCAGGGAACGGGGCTACCTCTGCGCCGCTTCACTCTTCTTTTGCCGCGTCATCTCCTCCACCTGGCAATCCCTTGGACTTCCTGGAGGATCTTGCAAAGGAGGACTTTCCTTCCCTACCAACCGGCGGTTTCAATATTGACGCTGGACCATCTAATCGTTCCCCTCCGTCCCCTCCTGATGTCTTCTTCATTCCTACTGCTGTTCAGACAGTCTCTCCCTCTCTTCCCCCCGTGGACACTCCGCGCATGGTGGCTGACCTAAGCACTATACTCTCTAGCGGATCCGCCACCCATCAAGTTGATTTAAGCAACATTCGCCAGCGCGGTTTCCCAGCATTGGGGGGCGACAGCTCCCTAGCGACATCCGCCTATCTGGCAGGGCATCTGATGTCAGTTGAAGAGGAGGAGCAGGCCTTCCTCTCTGTTGCCGAGGCCGAGCAACTACAGCAGATAAGGCCCAATCTGTTCTCTAGCTTTCAGGGTTTCCATTACTGGTCTAGGAATGTGACGAGACGAATGAGCTCTCTCCAATCTTTCTCCCAGGAATGGCGCGACACTAATCACCAGCTTTTGGAAGAAGTCAGCAAGTACCAAAGGGAACTTCATAAAACTCAAGAGGAGCTGCGGAAGAGTGTTGAAGAGCGACAATGTGCGGAAAACAGTTTGGGAGTTGCGAGGAAAGAGTTGGAAGAGGCCAAAGGACACCTAACCGCGAGGGATGCCGCTCTTCAAGCGGAGCAAAGTAAGAATGCTGCTCTTACGGAGGAAACGGCAGACAAGTGTAAATGGTTTATGGAACAAACTGCAGGCCTCATGGCCGACTATTTCATTGACGCTGATGCCATTATCCGCCTATTCAAGCAGAAGTCCGGGTTCCTCACAGAAGAGGGCTACCGTCAAGCGAAGAGGCCACGGCACGGCGAGGGGGATAGCAGCATGCCCAGGCCGTAAATGTCACTTCTCTTTTGGTCCGTCGGGCACCCCGACTTCTTTATCCTTTTTGTGTTTTTTGGGGCCTTTTGTTTAAACAAGTACCCCCTCTTGTACAAACAGCTTGCACAATTTGCTATCATTTTACTTTATCGATGATCCTTCTCACTTTACTTTCGTTAGCCCTTCTTTCCAAAACTGGTTGCCACCGTTGAATTGATGTGGCCTATGCCTTTGAACTTCCCTTATGGGGTCACAATATGCCACGTCGTCGCGCGTTTCTCTCCGCGCAATAAGGTAAATCTGCTCCTTGCCATTATCTCATATCGTGCTTGAGACGACTGGATCTCCCCTTTAGACGCTCTGCCTCTCCGCGGCGTCATTATTTTCTGAGTGCTCCATCGCTTTGACACTTTATTAAATTTCCTGCCCATTTTACTTGTAACTTTCGTTAGTAGCGAGATATTCCCGAAAAACCTTAGTTACCTTGGGCCATTGCCGCGCGCGCTCCTCACTTTCTTAGCGCGATCCTTCCGAGATATCGCTTGTGTCGAATTTTCTGCACATTTTCACTTATCATTTATATTAGTAGCGACATCTACTAAAATATCTTAATTACCTTGGGGTGTGGGCGCGTATTTCCCCAACTCACTTGGCGCAATTCCGCCCGATGTCGCTCGTGTCACGTACTCTTCCAGCCAAACTTCGCCGGGTTTGTCCCTTCCGGTTACTAGCTGGGGTACCGTGACTTCCCGCATTTCTTCAATCGGCCGGGAAGTGCCCCCTCTCAGTGCGCCGCCTGATCAGGGCCAGCCATCACGAGGATAGGACTTTTCACTTCCTCAGCATTGCCCTCGCACCTCGGAATGTGCCCCTTCTTTACGAGGAGCCTATGTTAGCGCTACCCTCGTAAGGATAGGATTTTCACTTGCGAGGTGGAGTTTTTATCTTCCCTAGGGTCGTGCCTCACTTAATGATCATCCGCCTATGTGAGCACGGGCTGTCACAAGGATAGGACTTTACACCCCCAGGGAGTCGGGGTGTGCCCTCTCTGGGTTTCCCCAAGATAGGATTTTTCACTCCCGACAGTGCTGGAGCGTGTCTCGTCTTAGCGAGCCGCCTGATCAAGGCCGGCCTCACAAGGCAAGAATTTTTCACTTCCAGCACCATATATTTCCAGGATCGTCGAGGCATGCCTCGTCTTGACGACCCATCTGCATCAGCCCATTCTGCCCCAAGGCTAGGACTTTTCACCCCCGACATCCTCCTTTCCTTCTTATCTGCACATTACACAGACAACCAACAAGGAACAAGAAATATTTCCACAATAATTGTTAGGCCATGCCCAACGGCATGTCACATTTCATTATTTCAATTTCTAAACCATGCCCACCGGCATGTCGCATTTCAATTTCTAGACCATGCCCACCGACATGTCCCTTTTCAATTTCTAGACCATGCCCAACGGCATGTCCCTTTTCAATTTCTAGACCATGCCCACTGGCATATCCCTTTTAAATTTCTAGACCATGCCCACCGGCATGTCCCTTTTAAATTTCTAGACCATGGCCACCGACATGTCCCTTTTAAATTTCTAGACCATGCCCAACGGCATGTCACTTTTAAATTTCTAGACCATGGCCAACGGCATGTGCCTTTTAATTTCTATTTCAAGACAAATTCGATTTCAATTTCTAGACCATGCCCAACGGCATGTCACTTTTAAATTTCTAGACCATGCCCAACGGCATGTCACTTTTAAATTTCTAGACCATGCCCAATGGCATGTCCCTTTTAATTTCTATTTCAAGACAAATTCGATTTCAATTTCTAGACAATGCCCAACGGCATGTCACTTTAAAATTTCTAGACCATGCCCACCGGCATGTCACTTTTAAATTTCTATACCAAGACAAATTCAACAACATGTCAAATTCTAGCATGATATAATTTTAATCGAGCAATATTCCAAGAGTTAGGTAAGGGAGTACCGTCAAGTGTTTCGAGGTTATACGCTCCCTTTCCAGCAGGAAGTCCTTCAAACCAGAGGCGAGCTACTCCTGACAATGTCATAACGAATATTTGACACAACGCCGTGTCGTTGTGCGTTTGAAACTGGACGAAATCCTTCACCTTATTAAGATGCGAGATGGGGTCTTTGGTGCCATCCTATGATTCCGTGGGGAGCTTAACATGTCGGCTGACCCTGTGGTGCCTTACACGATGGGTGAAAGGATGACCAGCGGTGTCGTCCAAGATCTCACGATCATGACGAGGAGGAGACATGTCCAAGTGTCGCCTGTGCCCTCGAGGCTCCGGGGTGCGTTGCTGCGTGGGAGACCGGCTACGACTCCTAGGCGAACGGGATCGTCACCTCCTACTGCCTGATCTCTCACTCCGCTCCATAGATACCTCCCTACCGGCTCCCTCTCTCCTGCCATCCCATCGCTCTCTGTATTCATCTACCGGTCGCTCCACTTGGGAGACAGGAATCCACGATATCCGCGGTATGTAGTGCTCCTCCTGTCCGTCTGCCAATTGCGCAAATCTGAATGGCATGCTTATCGCGGGTGAGGTCAGAGGTACGCTCTCCTAGCGACAAGGCGATACTGGTCGATCAGCGACAATAGACGGAGTGAAAATAACTCGAGGAGACACACCTGATGTCGCTGAACTAGAAGTGGGGCCTGCGGCCATCCCAATTAAATAGTCCAAGTGGGCACGAAGAGCTAACATCGAGCTTACCGACGGAGTAGTAGGGCCGTCCATCCTAGAACTTACAAGCGGAGGGGCGGAGTGACTGGATCCGCCCATGTGGGAAAACGGGGCACCCATTGAGGAAATAAGGGAACCCATTTGCGGAAACGGGCTACCCGTTTGAGAAAACGGGGTGCCTATTTGAGAAAACGAGGTGCCAGCTGTCAGCCCGAAAAGAAAGTCTGTCTGCGCAGAGGATGTTTCACGTGATGTGACATATGTACCTGACGAAGACGTGCAAAAAAGTTCCCTACGCGCGTGAAACCCACGAGTGTGAGGGGGTGTGGATTCTGAATCTGAAGCCATGATCCTTCGACTCTCAGGAAGAACAGAGCTTGGTTACTAAGGAAAACTCACTTAATTAACCAAAGCTCTCAATGAAAGCACCACTTGATAAGAGTCCGGGGGATACTGAGCAGGATCTGCCTGATCTGGGCTGGTCGGGAACACTATACTGGGGTCTTCATCACCTGCAAAGCGCCGGAGGGGGTCTCCGGCGTAAACACTCCAATGCCAAAGTCAGTGCAGGTAGTCAAAATGACAGGGGTTCAGTACGCTATCTTAGGCTTACCCTCTTGTCTAAAAAGGTGGGGGTATTTATAGGAAAGGAAGGAGTGTACCGACAGGGGGTGGGAATAGTCCCTAGCAGGTGTCCCTGGGGTGATATATGCCGCTGGAGTGGCCTTGAGTGACGTCATGCGGAGTGACGTCATGGGTGACCTGGGATGGGGTGCCGCCGTGCGGATGCCGCATGAGCGCCCCCCCCGCTGATGTCGACCATCCCAGGGTCGGTCGCCAGGCTAAGTGCGGTAAGAACAGGGTCTCGTCTCCCGCGGCGGGTACAGTATGCTCGCCGGGTCACCCAGCGGGGTAGTGGAGATGTCGCTTCTGTGGTATCGATTGTTATCATAACTTTCCTTTGGTTTTTTCATAATATTGAGTAGGGATCAATCCTTCTTGAATACAATTTTGCTATGCTCCAGTATCGACTAGAGCATTGACATTTATATGAAAATTTGCTCCTATTACCAAGTCTATATTGACATACCATTTTTGATATTCCATGGTTGAGATAATATTTAAATAATTTTCTTCGGTTATTCCTAAGGTTTCGTCTTTTATTTCTTGATTTAGTTCCCTTAAATCTTCTAGATTATCCTCTTGGTTGCCATTTTCTAACATTAGTATTTTAACGTTTAACTTTGTATTTTCCATCTATAAATATTTAATATCTATTTTGATAAGTTTAATTTCTTCTCTTAAATCTTGGATCGTGACTACCTCTTCTTGCTTAGAAAATCGATTAATAACATTTTTTAGACTATAAGGTTATATTTTCTTATTTCTCTTTTCCTGATTTATTGAATCTTTTAGTTTATTTAAATATTCTCTTTGTACTTCTGGATTTTATTTCTCCTATGAGTTCCATGACGATTTCTTTGTCTCTTGTAATAACATTAATTTGTTTGTATGAACAAGAACATATGTTTTCTTCTTTAGAACTATCTATTTCATCTGAAGAATTTCCTTATTTTGAATAAGTTTCTTCATCACTAATGCTCTCAATATCATCATCCGTACTTGAGTTTAATAATTGGATCATCTGATCTTTCATTTCTTCGTCGATTTGGAGTTCTCCTATTTTATCTTTCATTTTACAATTATTCTTATAATGCTCGACTTGTCCACATTTAAAACAAGTAGGTTTTCTGTTATTTTTTTGATCAAATCTTCTTTTACGGAAATTTTTCTTGTAATAAGGTTTATTAGGCGTTTCTTGATACTTCTGGGGTTTTATTTTATTTTTACATATTTTCTTGAAGGTGCCATAATAGTTTCATACCTATAATGGGCACAAAATGATCCTAATTCTTTCCTATTTTGAATGTTTTCATTTTTCATTTTTATTTTTTAGTTTCAGATCATTACAAGGTGATAAACCAGTGTTATTAATATGACTTACTATTTCTCTGTATATGTTAAATTTGAGTAGGGAATTATTCCTTTATTTGCATCTTTTATTCTTATTCTAACCTTTTCTGCAAATAATTTTGGTAATCCTGAAATAATTTTTTTTTTCCAAAAGGAATGATTGCAATCTTCTTTCACATATACCTTTGTTAGGAACATGTCTTTATACCATCTAAAATCTTGTAGTTTTGGACATGTCAAATTTAATAGAATTCCTGTTGTTATTTCTTGAATCTGATCTGGTTGTCCAACTAAAGATTAAAACATTTGTTGCATCTTCTTGTAATTCATCATCTTCTATTTTTACTGAGTTAATTATAATAAGTTTTTCATTTATATTAAGATAATTATCCCACCAAAATTTTAACATTCCTGAAAATCCTGCTATGAGCAGATTGGCTACTTGTTTATCAGTTCTCCCATTTAGTTTATATGTTGTTTCTACCATCATCATGGCTTCTAACATGTTTATTATATTGTGTTCACTTTGCTCATCTAAATTCCACTCTACTAGACTTTGGCCATCATAATTGTTTTGTATTCTAGTATTCATTTCTTTTGATTGAATGTCAGGAAGGGAAGGTCTTAGGTAATATAGTGTCTGACCTTTGGGTTTTGATAATTTTTCCCTCTTAATTTATTTACTTCAAATTCCTAGAACTGTTCCTCAATATCTTCGATGTCTGTTTCTCTTACTTTATCAGTTAGAGCCGTAATCTGATCCTTGGATTTTAAATTAAGGTTACTCAATTTCTTTTCAATTTTTTCTAGGATTTCTTCATCCTTTCTAATCTTGAAGCTCAATTGAGATTTTGGCATTACATATGGTTTAAATAATGGTTGGCTAATCTTTTTGGGTTTTTCTTCTTGGTTTTTACTTCCTTCTGCTTCTGAGGTATATCATTTATATTGAATAGATGGGGGAATACTATCTTCTATTATGCTTAATTGTTGTGCCATCGTATTTAACAAAACGTTTGTATAATTATTCTATGATTGGATGTTCTTTATGTCTTTTATATTTACCTCTCTATTTTCTTATCTTTTATATGAGAAGCAGAGATCTTAGTATTATGATGATTAATTATTATTTCTTCTAGAGGTGGATAAACAGATTTAACCTCTGTATTTATTACAATTTTCCACATTTTTGTTGGTGATTTGATTACATTTATATTTCTAATATCTGTCAAATCAAGTTGTTGATTTAACCATTTAAAGAAAGGAATGTGGGTTTGTAATGATTCTAGATCTGAATAAAATATTTCTTGGATATATTCCTTTTCTTCTTTAGTATATGCTTTATAGAATTGTTCTCTTAGTTTTGTTTTAAAAGGGTCATAAAATTCTCTTCTTGGTCTTTCTTAGTCTATTTGGTATTCTCCTTTAATCATGTTTAATTGATTCGAGTATCTCATATCACTGTGAGTGGGTGATGGTTATTCTAATATTTCCTGATCACATGTTTGAAAACTACTTTGATCTTTGTAGTATGGTTGAGGAATCCTCCTGTTAAAATCTACCTCTTAAGATAGAAGTTGAGGCACTCCTAGTTATTTTAGACCTTGGCCCACTTATATCACTTGTAGACTTCCTGGATGGAAATTCTGTGATATTAATAATTATGTTTTTAGGTTCAAATATTAGTTTAATATTTCCTTGATCATCTTCTTCAACTCGTGTAGGCTGAGTTCTTGGGATTATAGCTTGTGGTTCATTAACTTTTGGTAAGATCCATTCATTAGGAAGGGTTACCTGTATCCATTGTAATAATCTAGGAGTTTGTATCATGGCATGTTCTGTATTAGCTTCTATCAAAAGTGTTTCATTTTTTGAAGAATGCTTAAGGGCTCTCGGACTTATATTAGTGGACATGACTGTGTAATGTATTCTATATATTAATGCAATATTTTTTGAATTTTTGATCATGTTATCTGGTGTTTGGATGTTCACAATCAAAGCCTTTAAGATATTCGGATCAAATAATGACACGGTAAAAATTGGATAACAATTGAAGTAAACTGGCCCTTTTACTAAGTTGGACTGGAACACAACTAAGAGTGGGTCATCAAATTTCTTAAATCGTGCATCTCTCATACACATAATTAAGAGAGAATCAAGACCTGTTCTATGCAAAGGTTTTACTCCAACTTGAATTAGTCCTATATGTAGGAATTTGTATTTTCGCCTAAATTTTTCAATTTGATGTGTTTCGATGATTTGAAGTGATTCAACTTGTGGATTTATAGGAACCGTTTATTCTTTTTTTTTGATTAAGTAATCTTGAAATACATCAAATGTTTCAATTTGATATATATTTTTCTTAGGTTCTTTTGGAATAGTCCAATTTTTAATTGTTGTTCAATTTTAGCAATATGCATTTCTTGCCAATTATAATCTTCTAAATTATCATTTATCTCATCATATTCATTATTATATGATAACAATATACTTAACGCCAAGGGCATTTTTGTCTTATACCCCGCGTTAGGGGTAGAAAGTTGTTGTCCCTACCGGACAGACAACCTCGAGGCTATCGCCTCTCTCCACGCGATCAACACTGGGATGGTCGACATCAGCGAGGGGGTCCCACACGTCACTTTGTCATGACACGCGGCGTTATCCCATCCTAGGCCAAACATGACGTCCCATGAGGAGCATAGGCGTTACCTTGCCTAGGTAACGCCTACCCCCATATATCTCTAACGCAACGATAGCACACCGTTGACGGGGAATGTCAACCACCTGACAGGCCCGTTAGCGCCCTTTATGGCCAAGCCCCCCAGAAAACACTCTACTTTTCGCCTATAAATACCCCCACAATCAAGGAAGAAGGTAAGCCTAAGATTGCTGGCAAAAGCTCTGCTATTTTCACTACCCGTACTGACTTAGGCATCGGAGTGTTTACGTCGGGGACCCCCTCCAGCGCTTTACAGGTACACCGGACGGCCACAGACGGTGAGTCCAGGAAGCTATTTTCCTGTCTACCCTTCGGCAAAGAATTCTAATCTTATCAAATTGGTATCAAATTGGTGCTTTCATTGAGAGCTTTGGTTTTATTAAGTGAGCGTCCTTAATAGCCAAGCTCTATTTTTCTTGAAGACTGAAGGATTATGGCTTCTGATTCAGATCCTGCATTGTCCCAGTCCTCTAGCCTTCCATTTGCTACTCGCAGACGACTTTTTCCCTTCGCCACTTCTGACGCTTCTACCACAGTACAGGAAATCCCCCCGGGAATGTCAGATCCCTCCTTTGGGCAAACAACGGAAACGTTTGTTTCCCAGACGCGTACTCCTTTCTCCCAGATAGCGGGACCCAGTTATTCTACTCCTCATTCGAGGGGGCCCGCGGTAGACAGCACGGGCAATCCTTTTATAAATTCAATATCAGCTCTTCAAGCTCAGCTGGACCAGTTGATAGAGTTAGTCGCAGGATTCACGCCTCATGTTTCAGGACCTAGTGTGCCTTCTCAGATAGTTTTTACTCCACCTATTGTCACTGATCGGCCTTTGTCGCCTCGGCAGTCTAGGGGCATTCTGCTGACCTTACCTGTAACATCGGGCCCCGTCAGTTTCATTCAACTCGCGCATAGACACGTCGAACCTTCCAAGCAGTATAGGAGGGAAATTCCTATTTCTGAGGGAGAACGCTAGCATGACGAGTATAGAGATCATTGGAACGACAGGCGAGACAAAATGTTTAGGGACCCATCTCCTAGGCACAGCGAGAGGTCGAGTAGTAGGAGGCGTGATCGTCACTCAAATATACTAATATTTTCCTGGTGCCTAGGTGCACAAATTAATGTGTACAGGGCAAGACAAGGTCGAACCACAGAGATCGAAGGAATAAAACGTTAATAAAGATGTATGACAAGGCAATATGCAACAGATCGAAACCAAGTAACACTACGCGGAGGGGGGGTTTATGTTGATTAATGAATTAATCAACGCAGAGTATGGGAGCAAATAAAACAGAATTGTAAAGTAATTATCTAGGGCACGAAAATAAGATGTAATCCAGGGCAAGAAATATAAACAGATCGAGGACCAGAAAAGTCATAAAAGAGATATTAACCAGATAGGAAGAGATCTTAGCAAAAGGTGTTCCTTTGGGTTATTTTCTAGGTTGGCTAGTCATCGGCACAGAGATATTCTAGACTCAGGTATAGACCTGCTATAGGGACCGCGTTTCCACGCTGCATCCCCTACTTACCTTCTTAGATAAAATTCACCCCATGTTTCCACATATAAGGTGACCTTGACGCTCCGCCATCCTCCCAGGCACGAATGCGGGGAGGCCAAACTCAGAACGCCCATGAAGGGGAGGTAAGACAGATCTAGGGCGCGATAGCTCGGCTTGTCAGACCCGTATCCCATACCCTAGATAACTGTTTACCCCTAAGAGGTCTCTCGCGCTACCTCCGCTAGGTGTCTACTACGATTCCAAGGCTTCGCGTCAGGTATAACCCTGGAAATGACACTACTCATGGAGAAATATCAACAGGTGATCAGACTCTTAAGATTTCTAGACAAGCATGGAATTAAAACGGTAAACAATCATGTGCTACAAGAGAATATATTAAGCATGCATTAGACCTCTTAGCCGAACCCTACAACCCTTGAAACACCCTTCACTAAGAAGGAGGTGTTTAGCTACTCATACTATAATATAAACAGTATATATTAATAATCATGCAATAACAATGAGAATGAAAAGGGAGTAGAGGAAACCAGTAGATTAATTAATAATCAAAGCTTGAAACAAAGGCTGTTCTTGATGACAAGAGGAGAAGATCCCTAGAAATTAAGTGCTGAAATTGATGTAAGAAAATATCCTTGGACAGTCGTCCTTACAAAAACCCTAGCACTATGCTTATATAGCCTAATATTAGCTAGGAGACAAAACAGCTAAGGGAGAGAAAGGAGCAGTGAGGACGTGACAGCACATATCCTTGCAAAGGGCATATTCTGGGATTCCTGACACGCTTGATGTCCTCTAGAAGCGCATGGGATCCAGTGTGGATCTTTGAAGATGTTTTTCTTCGGTTTCGTTCTAAGGAAGAGGCAGAACTGTCGAGGCCTTGAGACAGCGCACTGGTCTGGTTCGCGTCGAGGTCTTGACAACGTTCTGTCTTCCAGGCCTTGAAGCTGGAATTCCTCAAAAATCCTCCAAAATTGCTTCTTTTCGATCTTTTCCCTCTTTTGACGCTAATCTGCAAATAAGATTGGAATAGGGGTCAAATAGCAAGTTCAAGCCCTCGAAAGGGCTAGAAAAGAGGGTAAAATTAAGACCATGAAACGTGCTATCAAGGCGTCAAACCTGAACGCCAAGGAGTCACAGCCGATCTCCCAGGCGGCATCATGAATACGACTTTCGAGATCAGAGATACCCTGACAAAAATCCTCCTTCCCATTGACCTCACGAGATTCCCGACGATAACGCTGGACACCCATTCAGCTACCGCATAAGACATCACCAAGTCAGCCGACACGTAAAACTCCCCACAGAATCTTATGATGGCACAAAAGATCCCATCTCCCACCTCAAGAAAGTGAAAGATTTCGTACAGTTTCAAACCCATAGTGACGCGGCGTTATGCCAGATTTTTGTCATGACATTATCAGGCGTAGCGCGTCTCTGGTTCGAGGGGCTCCCAGCAGGATCTATTGATAGTTTTTCTCAGTTGGAAACCAGGTTCAGGAGCCGATTTAGCACGGCTGTCCCTATCAGGAAATCCGCGGCAACATTATTCACCGAAAACCGCAGGAGTCATTGAAAGATTTCTTGAGTCGATTCGATCTTGAAATGTCACTAACGCCAGGAGTTATAATCGATTTTGCTATGGAGGCCTTAAAGCGCAACTTTTGTTATGGGAACTTATGGGACACGCTAATGGTGGACCCACCACTGACTTTAGATGCGCTGAGACTGAAAGCTCACAATTATGCTAGGATGGAGAAGGAGGAGAATAGAGAGAGAATTCAGAACATGCCCCAAGACACACATCCGGCTCCTAACGCCCACGCTAACGCTACTCCTGATACGCGCCCAAGCGATGACTGTGGCCAGCGAAAAGACCACATCCCCAGGACCTCAAACCGGTCGAGGGGTAACTTTTCAAAAGGGAGATCCGGGAATTTCCTTACCAGAAGACAAGCGGATCCACCAAAGGGCCGAATATATGACCCTGACCTTCCTTCTCTCATACTTCAAAGAGCGGAAAATTTAGCAATCGTCCAGCAACAGAACCTGCCTATCCGTTATCCAGCTCCTGTGAAACCAGGAGTAATCATGGGAGGAAGGGAAAACACATTTTGTAAGTTCCACAAAGTCAAGGGACATTCAACAGACGTGTGTAGAGAGCTAAAACTAGCGATAGATCACCTTGTAGAGGAAGGTTACCTCGGAGAGTTCGCCACCAAGGCAAGAGAAGAAGCCAGGAATGATCCAGCGGATAGAACAACTAACAACAGACAAACACCTTCTCGCGCCACAGGAGCTAACGCCACCCTTATCGGAAGAAGTAGGGAAACACTCGCAGTCCATGATGACAATGTTCCTATGATTAACATCATCGCGGGTGAAGCGCCCTACCTTGATGAAGCTATACAGCTAACGCCCAGTTCAGGAGAGAAACACAATTGAGAAAGCACGCTGGTAAAAAGTAAGGTGATAAGTGCTTTAGATATGATGGTATTGTCCTTCTCAGAATAAGACGAGAGAGGTGTTATTTTCCCACACAACGACGCGTTGGTAGTCATGCTCGTTATCGGTAATCACGGAGTTAGGAGAACCCTTATTGATAATGGGAGTGCGGTAAATCTATTCTCGCTTGAGGCATACAACCTAATGAAGTGTCCTGACGGTGAGCTAACACCTTATAAAAAGCCAATAATTGGAGTAGACGGGTCCCAATCCCGGTAACAGGAATTATATCGCTACCAGTATATTTTAGAGAGGACACGTCCAAACGGTCAGAGGAATTGTTATTCTTGGTTGTAGACCTATCACTGCCCTATAACGCTATACTCGGGCGGCCATACCTCAACCGCTTTGGAGCTGCAATATCGCAAAAACACTTAAGGATGAAATATCCTTCATGGGATGGAGTAGTCTCGATTAAAGGAGACCAGAAGATAGCTGCCGAGTGCTACTTGCTCATGACCTAGAAGAGTTGCGACCATTATGTGTGCATAGCGGATGATCCCTTTGAAGATAAAGAGGAAAAGCGCACTCAGCCAGTAGACAAGATGATATCAGTCCCCGTTAGCGGAGTCAAGGAAGCAAACTTTCTTGTTAGCGAAAAATTGAGCTCAGAGGAAAACGCATAGTTTAGCTAGATTATTGAACAAGTGCAAAGGAGAATTTGCGTGGAAGCCAGCAGATATGCCTGGAATTTCGCGAGAAGTAGTGGAACACCGACTAAACGTTGATCCTAACGCTAAGCCTGTTCAGCAAAAACGGCGAGTTTTCTCTCCAGAAAAGGTAGTAGCCATCGAGAAAGAAATATCGAAACTTATGGACGCTGGTTTCATTCGAGAAGTCCAATACCCAACATGGTTGGCTAATCCTGTCTTAGTCCCAAAATCTAACGGAGATTGGTGTATGTCCATTGATTTTACTGATTTGAATGACGTTTGTCCCAAAGATTGCTACCCTCTTCCTCGAATCGATCAGTTGGTCGACCAAACTACTGGGTACGCCTATCTAAGCTCGTTAGATGCCAATTCGGGATATCACCATAGCTGTGGAAGATGAAGAAAAGACTGCCTTCATCATTCCAAAGGCCACTTATTGCTATACGGCGATGCTGTTTGGACTGAAAAATGCTGGGGCAACCTTCTAGCGCATGGCAAACAAAGTTTTTGAGAAACAGATTGGAAAAAATGTAGAGGCCTACGTGGACGATATATTAGTCAAAAGTCGAAGCTTCAAGGACCACTTAGCTGACTTGGAAGAAGTCTTCAGCGTGATGAAAGAATACAAGATGAAGTTGAACCCCCGTAAATGCATGTTTGCATTCCAAACGAGAAAATTCTTAGGCTACATGGTCAGTCGGAAAGGCATACAGCCTAACCCTTCGAAGGTAAAGGCTATCCAGGATATGATATCTCCTCGAACCGTTAAGGAAGTACAAAAGCTCACAGGGCGCGTCATCGCGTTAGGATGGTTTATTTCTAAACAAGTCGAAAGATGCCTACCTTTCTTCAAGGTTATCCGCAAGAAAGCCCCCTTCGGATGGACAGAAGAATGCGAGGAAGCGTTTGCCGATATAAGAGCCTATCTTTCATCCGACCTGGTGCTAACGAGACCTAAACCGGGTGATGCCTTATATTTGTATCTGGGCGTCACCGACGAGGTGGTCAGTACTGTCCTCGTACGAAGCGATAGACATATTCATCATTCCGTATTCTTTGTCGGTCACGTACTGAAAGATGTCGAGTTACGGTACGCTCGCATTGAGAAAATAGCGTTTGCCCTAGTACAAGCAACGCAGAAGATGGATCGGTACTTCCAAACTCATCCTGTTGTAGTACTCACTGATCAGCCATTGAGGAAAATTTTCAGGAAACCCGAGTCTTTAGGAAGAATGTTAATTTGGGTAATCGAACTCAAACAATATGGGTTGCAATACAAGGTCAGACCGTCCATTAAATCTCAAGCGTTAGCAGACTTCATAGCAGAATGCACATTTACACAAGATCCACCGAGGGATCCACCGGAAGGGGAGGTAGAGGACTCAGACCTCCCGTCCCCAGACACATACACTGACTCGTGGATCATCCACGTGGATGGAGCCAAAAACCAAGAGTTAGCTGGCGCAGGAATTTTCATGACTGGACCAAATGACATACTGATATGGTACGCCACCAAAATTTTGCAACCACTGTCCAATAACACAGCTGAATACAAAGTGTTACTGGCAGGACTCAGGATAGGTAAGAGTTTCTCTGTCGAAACCACACACGACACAGGAATGGCGCGCGATCCACAACTAAAGATACGCGGAGACTCTAAACTGATAATAGATCGAGTCTTGGGAAACTCCCAAGCCAGAGAACATATCATGATCCAATATCTCGCAAAAGTGAAGCGTGAGCTGACAGAAATACAGAAAAAGGGCACTCAAGTCAGCTTTGAGCATATTCCCCGAGAGGATAACGCAGAGGCTGATAATCTTGCTAAATGGAAGCCAACCCGGAAGCCTCCATACCTAAAGATGTATACTATAGGGAGATACTTGTACCTTCTTTCATGGAAGAACAAGTGTCGCTTTGCGTGGAAGAAGTAGAGAATGATTGGAGAATCCCTGTTGTAAAATATTTAAAGCATGATGAGTTGCCAGCAGATAACGCCGAAACAAGGAAAGTTTTGAAACAAGCAGCACGATGCACATACTATAATGGGGAGCTGATTCGGAGATGTTTCTCCCATCCAGCTGCAAAGTGCATAACGGAGCAGGAAGGCCTCCACACCTTGTGAGAAATCCATGAAGGAATATGTGGCATGCGCGTGGCTGGTGACACCCTGGCAGCACAGGTTTTTCGGTCGGAATTCTACTAGCCCAATATTCGCAGAGATTGTCACAACTTTGTAAAACCTGTCAGAAATGTCAGGAATACTTTAAGATCCTCCGAAAACCTACCATGCAAATTTCAGAGATAGTCGCTCCTTGCCCGTTTGCCAAATGGGGAATAGATATTTTGGGCCCGTTTCTAAAAGTTAGATCTCAATTGAAATTTGTGGTCGTGGCGGTAGACTATTTCATGAAATGGGCAGAAGTAGAAGCGGTAGCCAACATCACCACTGAAAAAATCTAGTGTTTCTTCAAATATCAAGTCATAATGCGATTCGGGATACCTCGCATATTGGTCAGCAACAATGGAACGCAATTTACGAGCCAATTTTTCAGAAATCAGTGCGCAGAATTTCAGATCGAATAGAGATTCTCTTCCGTAGCGTACCCACAAACCAACGGTCAGGCAGAAGTGACCAATTGCAGCATTCTCGGCGGCATCAAAAGTTACCTGGAAGGTTCTAAAAAGAAATGGGCAAACAAACTGCCATACGTGATGTGGGCCTATCGCATGACCGTCAAAACCAGCACAGGAGAAACCCCTTTTGCGTTAGCCTTCGGTACAGAAGCTGTCGCGCTAGTAGAAATTGGCACTTTAAGCCTCCGAGTGGCATATTTTAAAGAAGAAATAAATGAAGAAAGGTTACGTGCTAACCTTGACGCGCTACCAGGGGTACAAGAGGAGATTCTTTGAAAACCCTGCATTACAAAAGAAAAATGGCGCAATATCATAACAGACAAGTCAGAGAACGACTGCTCAAAATGGGAGATTTAGTACTCAGAGACAAGCGAGCGGCAGGGCAACGCATGGGAAAGCTCAGTCCAAAATGGGACGGGCCGTATCGCATCACCCGCGTCGTCAGAAAGGGAGCATATCATTTGGAAACACTCGACGGTACTCCCTTACAAAACTCTTGGAACATAGCTCGTTTGAAACTATATCATGCTAGAAACTGATCTCTCCCGTTTGATAATGTTAGCATTGCTGTAACGAATGAATCAAAAGCATTCCTTGTGCACATTGTGACTAATAACATGCAGATAACGAAGAATGCCAGGAGTGAAAATCCTATCCTTGTGATGGTTGGTCCTGATCAGACAGCTCACTAAGACGAGGCACGCCCTGGCATAAATATAGCGTTGGGAGTGAAAATCCTATCCTTGTGGCAACCGTGTTAACACAGACGGCCCACTAAGACGAGGCACGCCCCAACGCCCCCGGGAGTGAAAATCCTATCCTTGTGGCAACCGTACTAACACAGACGGCCCACTAAGACGAGGCACGCCCCGGCATCCTTGGGAGTCAAAATCCTATCATTGTGGTAGCCGTGCTCACATAGACGGACCACTAAGATGAGGCACGCCCCAAGGAGATAGTAACTCCGTCCTAGAAGTGAAAATCCTATCCTTGTGGCAGTCATGCTCACACAGACGGACCACTAAGACGAGGCACGCTCCAGAGACGTGAGGTTTCAACTCTTGGAAGTGAAAATCCTATCCTTGTGATGACCGGTCCTGATCAGACGGCTCACTAAAACGAGGCACGCTCCAAGCCGACCGTTGGCATTTGAAATAAAGAGAGATACCCCAGCCAGTAACCGAGCGGTTAATACCCGGTGAAGTCGAGCTGGAAAGATGTCTCTATCGCAATAATAATATCATGGCAAGACCACACTTAGCAAGGCTAAGCGATCCCCCTAACAACAAAGGGCGGCATCAATCTGTACACAACATGAGCAGAGATGATATTGATTCGTCCTCTGAGACATCACCAAAGAAATAATGATAAGGCAGCGTTGGCTATACGACATGTGGAAATAATTTCCTGATTCTCAACAGAGAAAAGCGCAAGGAGAGATACTGCGGAGAAGTCTATTTCAGAGGCCAAGTTATTGTGGCTACCGCAGAAACACTATGTCTCTAAAGACAAAAATATCTTAACAACCCACAAGCGACGTGTTGTAATAAAGATACGCGCAAACGCCACGGTCGATTAACCGCATAAGGTATGATGACCACATCATCTTGATTTTAGTAATGATGTTTACTAACTATATTGTGACAGCAATATCATGAAGCAAGATTGGCAAAGAAATTCTAGACAAAAAAGCAACAGTCTAAAGAAAAGCCGATATTGTCAATATTACAAAACATCCTCAAAGGATGGACAAAGATATGCTAACAGTAAAAACCAAAAAGTAAGGCATGAGGCCTAGGAAGTAGCTGACGTATTGTCCCCTCCTTGCCCAACGGCCCTTCCGCTATAGAAGTCCTCATCGATCACGTACGGGGCCCTTCCATCAAAGTAGTTAGAAAGAACGTCGACACGAAGGGCGTCTACCCCATAATGATGCATAAAACCATTCGACATGATCATCGCTCCCTCCTTCATGTACCAACGACATTTCTCAATAGAAAGGTTAAGCTCGGCAGACAACTCAGCGTTTCTACACCGTTCCAACTCTAGCTTGGCCTCTTCCTCAGAAAGGCGTGTGTTCAGAACAGCACCCTTCTATTTTTCTTCTTCTAGGGCAAGCCTAGCGGCCTCTGCCTCTCGCTTAGCAGTTTCTGCCTCTTGTTTGGCAATAGTCACAGCATCCAGAAGCCCTTGACGCTCAGTCATTAGTCTATCTATCTCCCTTTGTCCGTTTGCTGCCACCTTAGCGTTATCCTCATCCAAGTAATGGAGATGACAGAAAGAAGAGAATAACCGAGAACGAAGGAAATTTATACGCTCCTGGTGGCCCTTAGCTAAAAATACATCTCTTTCCCCTCGATGCGACATCATTCGAGCCGCCAATAGAGATGTAGACGCAAGGGCAACGTCATCGCCATCAGTCTCCGAAACTTGAAAAGCTTCCTCTCTAAAGGCACTCAAGTTAACTTGATGAGTGGCAAGACTAGGAGGAATGTATGTACTAACGCCAACCATCAAATTATAAGCAGAGTTGCCCCTCACGGCAGGAGGTGGAGACATAGGAACGAAAGACAGGGTAGAAGGAGAAGGAGGGTGGTTAGTAGAGCCCCCCATGTCAGAAACAAAAGACCCACCCCCGGCAAACGCTCCAAAACCCAGCATATCCGAGTTAAAGCCCACAGCGGTAGAGGAAGAATGAAGCGAAGAATCAACAAAGGTTTGAAGGTCGCCACCAAGGTTAGCACCTTGAGATTGCTCGAGAGGCGCGCCACCTTCCATGAAAATTGTCAAAGGAGGATTAACGCTAGACAACGACGGGTTGTTCTGAAGGTCATGATGAGCCTTCTTCTGGCGGTTCGCGAGGGAACTTGCAATCGACATATCTTCGTCAGGAAGAGAACGAGCGAAAGTAGTGCCAATTCCCTAAAGAAATAAAACATAGTAAGAAAACTGTAGAGGAACAAAAGAAAGTGGTAGGGGCAATGGATAAAAGTACATGAGTAGAAGGAGAAATCAAGGGAATTCCGGAAGGAATTGTATCAGCAGTCACTTCTGAAGAAGCGGTAGCTTGGGAAAGAGCGGGATGCGCAACGCTTGCTTTTCTGCTTCTCTTCTTCTTTGCGACACGTGCTCGCGCAGACGACACTTGAGCAGTGTCGAGGGTGACAGCAACCCCTTGAGAAGGCGGCTCGACCAAAGTAACAGCGGTAGCCCCCCTTCAGCGGTAGTCCCCTCTTTAGCGATAGCAGTAGCAGCAGCTGCGGCAGCCTCCTCTCTTTTCTTCTACTCTCTTCTCTTTTTCCTCCAAATATATTCAGGCTCCCAACCAGGCGGAACCTCTGCATATTTATGAAAATATGTTAGCGTTAGTACTTCCCAGCAACGCAAAGAAAGGAGGGTAAATACTCACCCATTTTACACTCTTTAACATCCACCCTGTTAGCCACTTTACGAGTATCAACGCTAAAGTCCAGTTGGAGCAGCGTCTTTAACCAACCATCCTTCGGATCGGAAAGTAGTTTTCTGCTACCCCAAGCCCCATCTTTAATCTCCTCATTAAAGTCGGTCGTCCACAAGGGTTCGGGCAGGTCAACAATAAAAAATCCTTCTTTCCAGCCAGAAATAGAAGACTCGAGACCCATGAGTTTCCAGGTAAATGGCTTCAGCGATTCATCGTCATAACGGGGTGCTATCGATATTACCCCTTTACGAGAATACAACTGGAAAATATTGTGAAGCAACGCTAGGGAAGGGGACTCAATTTCTTTGAACCGGTATAACGCCGCGAAAGCACTAACAACGCAAATTGCGTTAGGGCTCAGTTGAGCTCTGGCACGCGATCTCAAGGAACGACGCGTTAGTAGAAAGACGCTAACAAAGCCTAAGCAGCATCAATAATACACCAAAACCCAACGTTTAAGAAAAGAAGCAACAAAGGTCTCACGGCGTCAGCATTATTACAGGAAGAACAATGTCAAATATCTTTAAGGTACGATTGATTGAAGAATAAAAGAAATATAGATAAGAATGAAATAACAATCAAGGGGGAGATCTAGGAATCCTTCGCGACACTCGAGTCACCCGATAGGGGAGATTGTTGCGCGCCACCATTGTCGCCGTCACCAGTCTTCTCTCCCTCTAGGGCAGACGAGTCGTCTCTATTTTCATTAACTTTGTCCATTATGGTAGAGGCATAATCGGCAATCTTGGCCGAATCAAAGGAATCACTCTCGAAATAGACTGGGAACCCAGAAGTGAAGGCCTCCAAGACCTTCTTTTTCCACCACTCCATCCTCAACAAAACCTTGGCAAACTCCTTATCTCGAGCCAGCATCTCTTCGCGAAGAAGAAGATTTTTCTTCTTTTCCAGTGCTAACTCTACCTCCAGAACCTCGGCTTTCGCTTTCCCTTTGGATCTCTCTCTGCTTAGCTCCTTCTACGACTCGTCTTGAAGACGCGTTAGTAACCTGGCTTGGCCTAACGCCCGGTCAAGCTGCATCTTCTGAGCAAACATCGCGCGAGAAAAATCCCGCAGTTCGTTGTCATAAGCCTCGACTGCATAATGTAAATAGCGGAAGGCATCTAGAGAATCATTCATAACGTGCCTGTAACAAGCCCTCAGCGAAAGTGGTAGAAACTTCTCTCTCTTTAGAAGAGCTCATCATTTTTCCTATCAAGGGCACCGTGAATTCGTCTCTTGAGAAGGGATTTGGCACCCGTGCAGCGCGAAGACAGTCGACGCCAAACCCTATCAAATCCATGTGATAGCACGAAGTCCCTTTAGGGCCTTCAAGAGAGAAATTGTCCATCGGAGTCGAAGAAGAGTCTCCAGTACTCACCTCTGAAATAGAAGTAAAAAACAATCGTGGAGGGGCCTTGGGCGGTAACCCAGAAATTGGAGAAGTCGTTACCACCACATCTGGAATACAATGAGAAATCGGAGAGTCAGGAGCGTTAGCTGGCGGAGGGGAATCTACCACTAACGAGACTTCAGCAACGGTAGGAAGGCTGATAGTTGGTGCGTCAACGACTTTCACTGTTTGAGAAGTGCTTGCCACAAAAGAAACGATAGGCACCACGGTAGCTACTACGTTGGCATTGTCAGAAGAAACCCCGGTAGCCTGCTCGTTTATGTCTATTCTGAGTCTCTTTTGTTGAAGTGAGGAAGCATGGCAGAGGTCTGGTTTGGTATCCATATCCTCGCTGTCGCTGTCGCCATCAATTATTCTAGTCGCAGGCCAACTTAGATTTATACCTCCACACTGAATCGGTAACCAATTGTCAAGAAAACGAGACGCTTGGGCAGAGACGCCACGCCCTCGCCCTCTCCTAACGAGTGTCTTAGTCTTTCCCCTCTTGGGCAGAACGCTTCGATAACTGGAGCCCCCGGTAGGAGGAGAGGCTGGTATAGTTCGGAGCGGCACCACGTTCAAAGGAGCGTTAGCTCCACTAGATGATTGGTCGTCAGCGTCTTCTGTCAAGGGAACGCGTTAGAACAATAAACAAATCAAGAAGAAAGTGTGAAAAAAGACAAACTCACCCATAACGCACTCCTTTAGGAGCTTGTACGAGGCAAACTCCCGGATGCGATAATGCGTATTTATATCTAGCAAGGCGTTAGCTTGATCTAACTCGCTTGTGGACAGCACCACTGGGTTTGCCCAGAGGGGGCCTATAAGCTATTGATTAAAACCCGGACGCCATAAACGAGACGGTAGCTCGAGGATGAAGAAACCATTTTTCCAGTCAGCCACAACTCCCTCAAAGCCACGAAACCACTACCAGAATGACTGCACGAACGTGTCATTCCACCTCGGAGTAAATATCAATTAAATAGTTGCGACAGGTCATGATAAAGAATTTGTGAAATAAATTGAGAGATGGGGTAAAAATGTTCTTCAGTTCGCAAGCGCGAAGGAAGGCATAAATCCCACACCTGGAAGAAGGGGTTATCTGGGCAGGATTAAGCTTATGTTCACGCAACAATGTTAGTATTGAAGCATGGACTGGGAAACGAAAACCATAAAGGAACATTTTAAAGTAGACTAGCCTACAGTTTCCCCACAGTGGATTGTGAAGCCGTATGTTACCCTCAGGAATGGTAGGGTCATGTCCAGGGGGAAAAGTAATACCGTGTTCCTCTAACTCAGCCTTTAAAATCGTCTCACACAAGAAGATACTGGGTGTTTGTTCGATTTCTGGATCCATGGGTCTCCATAAAATCCGACCGGCACTACTCCTAACCATAATAAACCAGTGAACAGAAAATCTGAAAGGATGAAGTGGTACCTTGGAAGGAAAGATCCACAGGCGAGTCGGCGAAGGGCGGCGGACGGGTAAGAAGTTCTTCCAGAGAAAACAAAGAGAAGAGAAGAGAGAAAATTTAAAACGAGGGCAAAAAGTGTTAGAAAGAGAAAATGGTCGTACGAGGACGCGTGTAAAGGAAGTTGGCCACGTGGAATCATATCAAAGGGTTTAAAAACAAGTAGTTATTCGCCACAACTTACCAAGCAGCGGTTAATTTTGACCAAGTCAAAACAATCGCAGAGCGATTGACTCAGCGAGGTTAACGTCTTTGCGTTAGCCATCAACAAAATGAAAAGGCTGACAAGAGAACATAGTGGCAAAAGAAAGAAAAATAGAGAACATCAGTTTATTCATACGGCATCTACAATGCGCCTAACGCTAGGGCACTAATCCTCATCAGGCCAGTATAAGTAGAAAACGTCGTCTTCATCTGAGAACGGCAAATCTCCGTTGAAAGGGGGAAAAGGCTCGTCAACTCTCTTCTCTTGACCTAACAGCGCCGAACCCGGCCCTTCCGCAATGTTAGCATCCGTCGCTTCAGAACCAGCGTCACGAGAAGAATCTTTTGCTGAAAAATGATTAACATGAGAAAACAGTTCATCACCCTTTCGCGCAGGGGCCGCAGAGAAAGCAGAAGGTGTGTTAACCGTTTTAGAAACCTTCCTCTTCGACCTTTCGCGACCTTCGCGGCGAGGGAATAGCCTTTTTAGGCATGAAGGAGAAGGAGGACCATCAGAATCTGGAGAAGTTGGAGGAGTAGATGGAGGCTCGCGTTTAGCAGTCTCCATATAATGCGAATTGAGGCAATCTGGGTAGAGAAATAAGAAGAAGAAGATGAACATGAAAAATGAGAGAAACTCTATTAAATAGTTGTAGCAAAGAGATACTCCGATCTCTTCGTGTACCCCTTGAAGCAATTAATGTGCCTAGAGAATAACAATCATAATTGTAGAATCCGATCCGGCGCAATCACGCCCGCTCAGAAATTGCGCCAATCAAAAGGCGCCAAAAAACTGCCCAACCACCCACCACTGAGAATGCGACGCAAGGAACGGTTGAACAAAACATTTGTGGCTGATCTTCAGAATGCAGGCACTACAGCACTATATCCCGAGAAAGACTCATTTTCGGTTGGGCTTATAGCAATCGCACCTAACTAACGCAGCAAGCAGCAAGATATCAAAAGTAGAAGATGGTGCAATAATTGAAACAACGTTTTATTTATTTATGGCCTGAACGACCTAAGCACCCGAGCGTGTACACAGAAAGCATAAAAACAAAGAGATGCCGACCGACAGTCAGGCATGAGACCCAGCATCGTCTTCTCCTGGCACCACGGGAACCTCCCTCAGGGCGTCCATAACAGAGGACAGCTCCGAGGAGCCAACCCTCATTCCCTTCAAGCAACACCCCAGCAGGTCTTTCCTGCACCGCAGCATGGTAATCACCACCTCGATGTGAGAGACAGTGGCGGCTAGCTTTGTCACACTCTCCAAAGGGCTAAAATCCTCCAGAGAAGTAGCAAGTTGCCTGGATAGGAGAGGGGTCATCATCCCCTGAAGCTCCATGATATCTTCAGAGGTCTTCCTCACCATGGTCTCCAGGAAACCAATGTCAGCCTCAGTGAGATTCTTCAGGTCGTATGCCTTCGAGATCAGAAAGTTCCTCGTAAGATCATCCATAATAAAAATATCAAGGAAAATGCTAAAATGGTTGCGAAAAAAGCCAGCGCGGTAAAAAGATAATTTATAGACTCAGAAGAACGGCTGTTGGAAAAGGCATATTTCTCGGCAAATGAATCATCCCAACACGTAAAAAACCATTAAGTCGGCAAGACTGGAGATGAAGCGGTAGCCCTTGGTGAACACTCGTGCTCATTTTCGGTTGGGCTTATGATAACAATATACTTAACGCCAAGGGCATTTTCATCTTATACCCCGCGTTAGGGGTAGAAAGTTGTTGTCCCTACCGGACAGACAACCTCGAGGCTATCGCCTCTCTCCATGCGATCAACACTGGGATGGTCAACATCAGTGAGGGGGTCCCACACGTCACTTTGCCATGACACGCGGCGTTAGGGGTGTCCATCGGTCGGTATATCGGTATACCTACCAAAATATTTCGGTATTCGGTATACCGAATTTCAAAAAAAATTACCGTACCGTACCGAACTGAATTTCGGTACCGTACCAAAATATCGAAATTCATTCGGTACGGTATTTCGGTATATCGTACCGTACCACAAACCAAACCAGCAGCCCCTTCCTTCTCTGGTGGGTCGGCCCAATTAGTAGGCCCAAACCAGTAGCCATCACCTAACCCTAAAAATCAAACCAACCATCTCCTCCACCTAGCAGCCACTGCTGCCAACCACCACCCTACCAATCCTGCCACAACCGCCGGCCACCAAACTATAAATCCGACTAGCAACAACCTGTAAGACCACAAAAATAGAGGCCCGCAAAGTCCTCCCAATAGACCCAAGTTCCAACATCATACGAATTCAAGTATCTCAATCGCGAAAACTGAAATCGAAGAGAGTATGTGCATTCGAGGTAGGGTGTTTATATACCTAGCGGGAATTGCAGAGACAGAGTGACCGGCTGTAGGTATACCTAGCGAGATCGTAGTCGGTGATGAATCTCACGGTGGCGATACGAGATTTTGTGTTACGTGGTTGAATCTTAGAAAGAAGAAGAGAACAAAAATCGACGAAGATGAAGTGGTGACTGCCTGACTGGTTTGCTTGTTTGTTGTGGTGGTTTTGGAAATTTGGAGAGAAGAAGAGAACAGACATCGAAGGAGAAGGAGGAGATGCGAATGAGTTAGTGAACAGATTTGAGAAGATGAGAAGGAAGAATGTTCGGTTTGCCCAGCCCAAGCCACCCAAGCCATGCCCATCATATATGTATTTTGGTACGGTAGGTTCCGTAATGCCGAACCTACCAAAAATGTTACCGTACCATACCGAATGGTATTTCGGTACCGTACCGAAATACCGAATATCGAATGTAGTAAAAAAATTACCGACCGAACTTGTGTTCGATCGGTACGGTATTTCGGTAGATAGCCCTACGCGGCGTTATCCCATCCCAGGCCAAACATGACGTCCCATGAGGAGCATAGGCCTACCCCATATATCTCTAACGCAACGATAGCACACCGTTGACGGGGAATGTCAACCACCTGACAGACTCGTTAGCGCCCTTTATGGTCGAGCCCCCCAGAAAACACTCTACTTTTTGCCTATAAATACCCCCACAATCAAGGAAGAAGGTAAGCCTAAGATTGTTGGCAAAAGCTCTACTATTTCACTACCCGTACTAACTTAGGCATCGGAGTGTTTACGCCGGGGACCCCCTCCGGCGCTTTGCAGGTACACCGGACGGCCACAGACGGTGAGTCCAGGAAGCCATTTTCCCGTCTACCCTTCGGCAAAGAATTCGAATCTTATCAAACTCTTATCATTATATATTACAAGTAGGGATACTACAAAAGGTAACTTCTCAAAATAAAGATAGAGTTAGAATATTACTTATTATTGCTCCTTACTACAAGAGATCTGCTTAATTGACCAGGACCACCTCTACCTGGGCTAACCAATGGATTTTAGGGCTGACCAAGCGCTCAACTGAGCAGATTCTCTTACTGCAAGAATAAAAAAAAAGTAATATACTTCTCCCTATCCCCTCCTGGGAAAAAAGCCACTGGCTCCGCTACCATCTAGGCACAGTGCCCTCTTGACAGGTCGAGGGTTGTAGGAAGGATTAATAATCAGATCTAGAGGATATCCGGAAGTGAAGCGTAGATAACCCTTGATACATAGACTGTCAGTTTTTAATTATTGCAATGTATTATTGAGTCTTAAATTTCTTGTATGATTGCTTATGATGTAAAAATGCAATTGCTCTGGTACTCTTGCCTTAGCAAGCGAGAGTATCCAAAGAACTTCTAAAGAAAAAAAAAACAAAGAAAGAAAAGTAAAAGAGCAAAGAGCAACAAAGAAAAGGAAACAATCTGTCCTGGTGTTCTTGCCTCGGCAAGTTAGAGCATCTAGGAAACTATGCATTGAATTAAAGATTCAAAAACATTAAGTCCTGGTAAAAAGCGCAAAATAATGCTCAAGGTGATAACAATGGCAAAAGTTGGTAAGAAAGGAAATGTTAATTATGTGCTTTAAGATTCTGCTTTTGCCTGTTTGTATGAGTTTGTGCTTGAAAGCCAACAGTTTGTGTATCTAGGGAACAATGGGAGGACAATGAAAAATGTAATCGACTATTTTGTTCCAATTTCATGGTTCAACCGTTTAGCACCTGATCATGGCACTATATGGATGTGGGATGTTTGGGGTATTGGTTAGGCCATGGTAATTCGAGATGGAGTTGTGGACTGAAGTACCCGAGCATTTTATATGATGAGCCGGATACCTAAAAATAACTACTTTCTGGTTTTTAATCTTTTATGTGTTTTGTTTTGTTTATCGAGTTAGTATGCTTGGGGGCAAGCATTGTTTAACTGTGGGGGAATTTGATTGAGCGCTTTATTCTCATATTTTTACTGCCTAATTACTTGCAAATTCAGTAGTAAAGCTATTAATATCCATGAATTTCCCTCACTTGTGCAGAATTCCTTGGAGGCGGACTAAAAGGAGAACAATATCAGCAAGAGCAAATCAGACATTCAAAACTGTCTTGGCCGCGGGCTTGGCCAATACAGTCTCGAGAGAGGCTGACATCAGTAAGACACACGGAAAGCGAGCGAGAGGATAAAGGATGGCTGTTGCAGTGATAATGAAAATTGAGGAATTTTCTATCATGATCAGACATCCAAGCAAGAATCCTTATTGGATCTCCCTCACAAATAATATTTGATTTTATCTGAATAATATTTTATTTTCTTTTGAAATAGGTTGTGTTTAAGTAGGACCTCCTTTTATCTTCTTTTGAAAGAGGTTTTGTTTAAGTAGGACTAGGAGTGTAGCTAAGTTATTTAAGCTACAAGGACTCCTTAGAGAATCTATCTCCTCCCGTTTCAATTTTATAGAGTTAATAAAACAGTTTTCTTCATCAAGCTAAATCTTTCATTCCTGGTAAGAGCTTAAGAGTTATGTTCTTTATGTATTTGGGAGATCTAATTTGTTCTTAATAATCTTTATCTTTGCAATTATTTATTTTCTGGTTTAATCAAACATTTTCATGCTAGGTTTTGATCTGATCAATCTTAAACACTAACTTGAATAGCTGTAGTCAACCTAGAAGGGGACGAGCGAAACCGAATAGGTTAAGTGGACAACTAGTACTCGCAATAGGACTAGAGAAAACAAGTAATATAACTCAGACCAGATTGACAACCTAGGGCCTTGACTATGAGGTAGCTTGAGTTAGGTGTTGTCTTCCCCTATGCCATTGATGACGATTGCACTGTGTCGGATCAAATCAAGCCATCAACCAAACTAGTAAGCCCTTTAACCAGCAAGATGCTATTTGGTTAGGATTGTCTAGTTGGGAGTACCCGCTAGATAATTTGATAAAGGAGGGAAGTAGGAACGCTAAGGTGTCCTTGTATTCCACGACAAGTGAGAGTAGGAATACTAAGGTATCCTTATATTCTATAGCAACACTATAAAGAAGAAGATACACATCAATGAATCAATGATCGAATCATAAGAACATAGCTTGCTCATGCTCTTACCGGGAATCCTCTTTTAACTGTTTTTATTCCTGACTATTTATCTTGCCCAAGACTCCGACCAAGACACATTTTCTAGTTTTATTTTATTTTTGCAGTTTTATTTCTCAATAATCAAATCCCAAAGTTGTGACTTAAAGTCACCACAACCGGTCATCAAAGGAATCTACATCTCACCAATAGAGTCTCTGCGGAGGATCCTCTTACCACTATCTACAAGTCCCTTGTGGATGGTTTTAAGTTATAATTTATAACTATTTTTTACGCTCCCAACAAGCGATCAGTCACGTATCCTCTACTTGCACCATTAGCTAGAGATCTCTTGGCTATATTGATTGCTTTAGTGGTGTTAGAATCTACTTTTAGCATTGTGAATAAAGTGATAAATCCTTGTAGAAGCTCACTTAAGTCAAAGACCATCTAAGTTGTTGTATGTCTTGGAGATTGGCTACTTGCTAAGGGTTTTATGCTAGGTAATGCACAACTTTCACATTTCTGTACTTTTTTGCTTACTTTATTTATTTCATTTGTGTAGTTTTTTAATACAATTTGATGTGTTTAAAGGTGTTGCAAATTTGTTGGTGCTTATTGGTTCCATTCTAGATAATGAAGAATATGAGGTGGACTATACTACTAGTGATGATGAAGATGATGATAGTGATGTTGGCATACTATAGGTACCCTACTTGATATAAATTAGTTTATCTTTACTGCTTCAAAATGATGGTCTATCTTTAGTACTGCTGCAAAAATAACAGTGTTTTATTAATGAAGCCAATCGGCCTTTAAATAGGCAAAAACCTAGTACAAATTCTAGTGAAACTACAAGTTCTAATTCTAATCAAACTAGGAGTTCTAACTAAGAAATAACTCTAACTTAGCTAATTAATTATTACATAATTAAATACAAACAAGTCCAGAAGCTTCTCATAAGCTTCGCTCAGTTGGTTGCACCATGGCTCGCTCTTGGTCTAGTTGTACTTGACCGTGGCTCGGTCAATGGGCATTCAAATATGCCCACGAGCCGTCTTCCAATTCCCTCGTGCGTTTGGGCTGAAACTTGGCCCAAACCTTCCTAACATGTCAAAATGCATGTTACAAGGCTGGTCGCTTGAAGAAACGTCACCCGAACACACTTGGTCCTCTTGAACGCGCCTGTTGCGCTTGTACGCACGCTTAGTGCATGCGATTGGGTCACTACGAGCCATCTTGCAATCTACCCGTGCGATTGACCCCAACTTGGACACGACTCTCCTAAGATCCCAAAAGGTCTTGTATTTATGCTGGAGTCATGATCAAAGCTCGTCTTCCATGATTTGGCTCAGACGCTCTTCTTAGGCGCATCCGTTGGTGCTTGCACATGCACTATGCGCATCCTTCGTGCTTCAGCATGGTCTGCTCATGCCTTGGATCTTGTCTCCATGCGCAAGGTCCATATTAACCTCTCTTGATTCCTCGCTTCATCCTTAGCACGCTCCCTTGCCTTCCTCGGCTCTAGTCGCTTGGCGGGCGCGCTTATGACGTGCGACGAATTAGGGTTTGTGTGAGGATTCACATCAAAAAGGACCCCCCTCAAGCCATCTATCACACTTACCATTTTAGGGATCAAATAGCTTGCCTCTTAGCAGAAACTCCCTGCCTCATAAATCTACAAAAAAGACTACCCAAAACCCCAAGCAAAAGTCCTAAACTCAAAGTACTAAGTACCCACAGAAGTCCTAAACTCCAACTTAAAGTCTTTTTTTTCTGTCTTGAAGTCCAACTACTTGTCAAACATAGCACATTTACCTTTGTGAACTCTTGCACCCATTTAATCAAAAAAAAAAAGGAAGAAGAGAAAATGAGACAGTTCTTAGCGGTATGTCGTTGAGACACTAACGACATACCGCTAAGAGTGCATTTCAAATTTTCGCTTCCCCTTCAATTTTAGCATTCATATTTTCCCTTTTCTTCTTCCTTCCTTTTTCTCATTTTTGTCTTTTCTTCTTGTGTAGCTTGTTTCTTTGAGTTTTCTTTCTTGTTTCCTTACATAACCTTTCTACTCTAAGTCATTTTAACTTCCCGAACCTTTCTTTCGAAGCTGAGTTTTCTTTGCATTTTCGTATGCCTTCCTTTGATTCCTAGAGTCATTTATTACTTAAGGTGTGGACTTTGCAAGGAGATTGAGAGGTTAAGGTGGTGAGAGCATTAGAGTATGAACGATAGACGAGTGCAAACACTTAGGGAGTGATTAACCCTTTATTTTAGAATTATGTTTGTTCATTTTGTAGGAACAATGTCTATTTAGCCGAGTGCACATGGTGAGGGGTCGAATAAGTCCTCCACTTTACCTCTGGCCCTTGCTTCCCTATCGACTCATATGGCGAAAACCAAGCAATTCATGTCCCGTATGATGCTTCAATGGGAGAAACAAGAGCAAACCAACAAATTACTCTTGAATCAATTGACTTCTTTGAAGATAAGAGATGATCCTCCTCCACCTCCTCCTAGACAAGAAAGAGATATATTTTGTTCCACATGTACGGGTAGAGGGCACTTGAGTGACATGCCCTAATAATAGAGTGAAAAATGTGAGTGCAAAAAATAGCCCGCATGAAAAGAATGAGCATGCGAATGAGAGAGTGAGTGGAGAGAACAAGGGGGATGTTGTGTGTAAAATTTACATGGACAAAGAGATGAGTGGAGTAAATGATTTGGGTGTGAAAAAAAACATTGAACCGAATGTGTTTACAGTTGTTGTCAATCCTTTGATTGAATTCGGCAATGCTATTTTTAGGAGCCAAAAGAGTTAGGAACCATTAAAGAGGGAAAACAATGTGAGAGAAAAAAGTGAGATGAGAAATAGAGAGAATATCTTGTTTGCTAACGATCCGATGATCGTGCCCTTAAGCAATGAGGATTGATTCACTCATTCTAATGTTGATCTCTCTATTTCTTTTATTTGTAAGCCTCTTGTGTAAGAGTTTCCCACTCATTTTGTTAAAGAGCTTGGCGCTTATGAGGGCCTATTCCTTTGCTACCTCCCTAGCCGACCTCGTAAGGATATGGTGGTGCATTCTTTGCTTTTTCGTCCATTCCCTTCGAAGGCTAGCCAAGTTCCAGCCATGGCAAAGTTTGTTGTTCACATGTCCAGCACCCATACAAGAAAGCAACAACATTCCCCAAGAAGACCGCCTAAGTGTCATACCTTCCAAGACTTCGATTTGAGGACGAATCTCCTCAAAGAGGGATGGGATGATACGAGTGTGGGCCCGTCCGTGTCTGCATGCCTCGCCCACAAAAGTCCACCCGCATGGCCTAGCTTTCCCCGCACACATGCCGAGAGAAGTTAGACAGACAGTTCTTAGCGGTATGCCGCTAGTGCCTTAGCGGCATGCCGCGAGTGATGCGATCCTGCCTAGGGCTAGTAGGCCGGATTACAATGGAGCTTATGGATGGATCTAGCCGTATCAAATTATCTAATACACACAAGATTACAACAAAAGGAAAGGCACAAATAAGTTTTAGCTAGCGGAGAATAGATAGGAGTTAGCGGAGAAATTGGAAAATGTGTACCCGGAAATTGTTAGGATTGACAAGAGATTGAACTTGATCACATGAACATCCAAGAATTAATCCAAGCCACTTGACATCCACGACTCTTGAGATAATTAATCAACAAACCTTCGTACATGCAATTAAACTTGCCGAAATTACAAATACAACTTGAGGATTCCCCGAGCAATAATCGGAAGGAGTAATCTCAACTTAAACGATTCTTGCTCAAGGAAGATGTGAAGAGTTTCAAGGCTTAGGTGATAAAAAGAAAGAGTATTCTCACTTTACAAAATATCACTCAAAGTCTAAAACTAACTAATGGAAATGAAACAAGAGCTATTTATACAAGTAAGCAAAAAGGCAACAAATCCGACGCTAACGTGATTCACGGTTAGGTCTAACCGTGATCACGTTAGCCAAAAACTCACTATCGTGATCACTGCTAATCCTTACCGTGATCACGGTGAGGATTCCAAGCGTGATTCACGTTAAGGACTAAACGTGATCACGCTCGACACAACTCCTACCGTGATTCACGGTTAGAACGAACCGTGATCACGGTAAGGCACCCAAGGATCAACTCCCACATCAGAAGGTAGCGTGATTCACGGTTAGGCCTAACCGTGATCACGTTACCCAAAACTCTCCAGGCGTGATTCACGGTTAGGACGAACCGTGATCACGGTAATGCATCTTCTTTGGTTCGATGAAAAATCACATAGGCCGGCTTTTCCTTGACTTGGGTGGATCCGTTCTCTCTCATTTTGCCTTCCAACCATAAGGACAATGCTCTTGCTTTGCTTCGGGTGATCGGGCCTTGTCGAATGTCAACATTGGCTTCGGGAGGGTCCGTGATCGCATCAGCAAGTGACTGGAATTTTGGAGGTTTTGAAGAGAAGCTAGCGACATTAGCGGCATACCGCTAGTCACTGGTTTAAATGACTTTTCAGCCTGTTTTGTAATAAGTATAAATAGCTAGAGATGGACTCATTTAGAGGGGGTCTTGAATTTTGTGAGTTATCTCTTCAAAGACCATATCACCTTAGGTGAGGATTATGATTAGGGTTAGAACTTCATCTTCTCCAAACGGTCGGGTTGCTCAATATTGTTCATTGAGATGGTTGATCTTGGATAGAGATCCTTGTAGCTAAACGGCAAGGTTGCCTAGACTTGATCTAGGAGGGTTTGTCTTAGTGAACAAGTTACTTTCTTGTTTATTTCCATCAATCAAATATCTATCCATTTCCACAAATACACTTCCATTTCATCAACTCTTACACTTCATCTTCGCTTCATCATCTTTCCCGTCGGTCATCAACACCAACCTCCCAAAGAGGGCTAGATCCATTCGTGGCCAAATTCTCGGCCTTCATCCTTCCTAACGAACCAAGCTCTTATCAACATGCCCTTATGTTGTTTTTGTATATGCCAAAGCGAGGTATAACTATTTTTAGGAAGTAGTGACTAATATTGACTGAGTAAACAAATATAGTGACTTATTTGACGCAATTATAAATGTAGTGGTTTATTACGATATATGATACAAATGAAAGATGAAGTTTACCTCTTTTTTCGTAAATAAAAAAGAAAAATGAATCGGTATTTGCACAATAAGGCTCGGGCTATAAAACTTTTAACGTGGGCTCAACTTGCCGTAGCCCAATACTCAGCCCAACACTCGAATGCAACTTAGGGTTTCGCCCTCCTTCTCCTTCTCTGTCTGCCATCTCTTTTGCTAGTACTTTTATAACACAGAAGAGACGCAGCACGAGCCCTTTCTCCTACAACACAAAAGAAGTGGCACGGCACTAGCTCTTTCCTCTAACTTACGGCAAATCTGCAACCATGGCAATCGCCGCACAAGTAGCCCCGCAGTCATCTGCTCCGGCTCCTCCGCGCCTCCTCTCCCAAAAGGAAGCCGATATCCAAATGATGTTAGCTGCCGAAGTCCACCTCGGCACCAAGAACTGCAACTTCCAAATGGAACGCTACGTCTTCAAACGCCGCAACGACGGTACTCATCCCTTAATCTCCACTGCTTTTCATCGTTCTAGTGATCAGTTAGGGAATATTTATTTGCAAGGAGAATGACATAATCTATTTCGAAATTTCTTGAATTTGGAATATTCTCTCATTTTTCTACATTTTTTTGTTCTTGTCTTCCTATTTTAGTTTTGCTCACAATTAATTTGCATCATAATAAATAATTGTTGTTCTTTTGTTGGATTAGGTATTTATATTTTTAATCTTGGGAAGACATGGGAGAAGTTGCAAATGGCTGCGCGTGTGATTGTTGCAATTGAGAATCCTAAGGATATTATCGTGCAATCAGCTAGGCCTTATGGTCAGCGAGCAGTGCTGAAGTTTGCACAGTACACTGGTGCAAATGCGATTGCTGGAAGGCATACCCCTGGTACATTTACCAACCAGCTTCAGACTTCTTTCAGTGAGCCTCGTCTCCTTATCCTCACTGACCCCAGGACCGATCACCAGGTGGATATTGTCTTTATTTTTCTTTTTCTGTTTCTATGTTGAGCGAGTGGATGCGTGTGACTTTGTGTTGTGTGTTGCAGCCAATCAAAGAAGCTGCTCTGGGGAACATTCCAACCATTGCTTTTTGCGATACTGATTCACCAATGCGGTTTGTGGATATTGGTATCCCAGCAAATAACAAGGGGAAGCACAGCATTGGGTGTTTGTTTTGGCTGTTGGCAAGGATGGTTCTTCAGATGCGTGGCACTATTCTTCCTGGACATAAGTGGGATGTGATGGTAACTTTCCATAACAAGAGTTGTTTTCTTGTATATTACCATCATATTTCTCAGCTCGTCAGTACAGACATACTTGTTTTGGCTTGGTTATAAAAAATAAATAAATAGAAGCCTTGTATGATTCGATGGTTTTAACTATTACATTTTATTCTGTGAGAACTTGCCCAATGTTAATCTAAATTATGTCTGCTATAATTGTTTCCCCTAAAGTATTTTTCATTTGCATATCCTTTTTGTTTTGCAGGTGGATTTATTTTTCTATAGGGAGCCTGAGGAAGCTAAACAAGAAGAAGAGGAAGTTGCTGGACCTATTGATTATGCGCTTCCTAATACTGACTACATGGGTGGTGGTGACTGGTCAGCTCAAGTTGCTGATGCGGGATGGACTGATCCTATGGCAGCCCCAATTCCTGCAGTGCCTGCTAGCAATTGGATAGAGCAAGGTAAGAAAGTGTTTATTCAGTTGTTCGAGTCATCTTCCTCAGCTTTGGTATGTTGTTGAAGATACTCTTTATTATCTTATTGTCTTTACTGTCTTTTATGATCTTGTTTGACATCTTGTACATTAGCAGTCTATTAGTAACTCCATCATCCCATGATACATGTGGTAACAATGCCATTATTATTTCTACATTTTTTAGTGTCCTTGTGTTCTTACAATACATTTTTCCATGGATGTAGCTGCCGTACCTGCTGAGTGGGGCACTGAAGTAACCGCACCTGTAATTCCTGTTGGTCCTGCTGATGTAGAGCCATCTGGTAATTGGGAATGAGGACATTGCTTGCTAGTTCCTACATTGGTGATGTATTAGCATATTTAGCTTAAGTGAGTACAAGCTTTGAAAGCATCAATTTTTGTTGAGAAGTGAACTTGTTTCTCTTATTTTTTTCTTTTGACAGTAGTGTAGTTCTAAGCATGAAATCTGAGAGATTTTGACATTATTCCGCTGAAGCAATGCTGCAATTTGTTTATGATGACCCATTCCAAATGTTTATTGGGTGTTTTTTTTTTCTTCTACCATGATGGAACTATACAACCTCTTTGGTTTGATTTGGTTATCAAGGTAAAAGCACACATGCTTGTTGCAGTTTTAGTCTTCGGTTGCTCTGTGGTAGTTACCAAAACATTTCCTCGCAAGATTGCATTCTGTAGTGTAATTGTTCATCGTCAGTCTTCCATTTCCTTGCAAGATCTCCACAGATTAGTTACCCAAACATTTCTGTTTAATTGTGAATTGAACATATTCTTGGCCATATGTATGATATCGGCTTTTGCTAACATCTTTTGCTGGTTTTTAAAGACGATCGACTGATTTCTGCTAATACCAAATGCTACAGCTTATGTAATGTGATAATAATTGGGCTAAAACTAAATATACCTCCAAGTGAATTCAAGTTCTATCCCAGTTACACGGGTTGTGGTCCACGAGATACTGGGTCGATTTAGAATACCGCGCGAGTCACCCTACGCATTATGGGGCACACTGCTAAGTGGAATGAGTGAAGGGATCTTAATCGTGACCCTAAAAGATTGACTTAGTACCTCGCTCGAACACCCCTCGATATCCACGACATACAAGGTAACATCAGACAAGCGAGATCAGTTCGAAGGTTAAATGGTGTCAACAAGAGTCGAGAGTGAGATCGGTCCCCGTGAGATTTTGAGACCACGTCATCTACTTTGACAAAATGACAGTTACTCTAAGTGACTAACGACAATTCACCAAGTGTTGCATGAAAGCGGCACAATCAGGCAAATTATCTGCCAAAAGGACATTAACTTTAAGTGGCATTTAATGCAGTTGGAGTGCATATTATTGGATCGACTTAAAAGTGGGAAAAACACATAATACCCCAACTTTACATCAAGATTTAGAGCGCAAGAATGCTTGAAGGCCCGACCTTGAGTGAGTAGATCCAACAATTCCCAAGGCATTTCCTTGAAATACCTCTACTTCATTTTCTAGATTTATCATTTAGTGCCTTCATTAAGAAAATTGAGCAATTGTGAATGATTTACCTCTATACTTGAGACTCTCCCATAAACTTACACAAAACTATCTTAAACCCACTCCTTAATTTTCACTAAAGGATCGCTAATCTACCTCCAAACAACCAAAACAACCCACCAAACCTTTACTACGGAACACACGGCCGTCGCTTCTACCCAAACCCTCTTGTGACACCAGTCAATCTGTTTTGGTCTGGAGGCAACTACCAAGCTTTCCCTAAGCTAGATCCAAACATAGTGGCTATGAACTCCTCAACTTGACGACCTCTCTCATCTCTTGAATACGATGCAACTAATTAGGCCAAGGCACTCCCAACTGTATATGTTCAATTGCTCCTCGAGAATTAGAACCATCCGTAGCAGGATAAGTAAACGTGAATCTAGAAGCGCGAGTCCCTTCTATTCACCTTTCTTAGGATCCTAATTTCGTCCTTGTGGAGGATGTCGCAGACACTAGCAACACTATCGCCCTAGATAGATAGAATTAGGATCGAGCTGTCCATTATGAGAGAACGACACCCTTGAAATCGCGAGAGGATCAGTGAGACCCGTAACTTTGTGACTTAGGTGCGGTCGTACAAACCTACTACTTTGCATCGAATTGAGAGACAGGGGCAATCTCGTGCTATAACCCCTCCAAGTAGAGGTGATGGGAGATTGCGAGATAGAACACCCCGAGGCTTAATTGCGATAGACACGAAGGGGAGATGACAAGCATCCCTTGAGTTTCCGCATTTAGAGATATACAACATCGAGACATGTCAAACTTTCCAGTAACACTTATGATGGAAAAGGGAACCCCGTGGCTCACCTCCATTGAGTTAAAGACCTCATTAGATACCAGACCAAGGATGAAAAAGCTTTGTCCCAAGGCTTCATGCTGACATTGACATGGCCGACGAGAGAGTGGTTTTATGAGCTCTAATAACGTGCATTTATATATATATTACCACCTCTTTTCTGTCTACTCTAGACTTAGATGCTACTGATTAATGTATATTTCGTTCTTATTTGCAGATATGGACATTAGAGGGAGTTTTATGGAAATGCACGCTGTCAGCTGGATTGATTGACTGTTTATTTTACATAGAATTGTTATCTCTTTTAGTCATAATTGAGGTAATGATATTGCTAAATTGAGTCTATTCTCTCATTTTTCCAGAAATGAACTTAAAGGACCAAGCAAAGGAAAAAGATTTGATAGCTTAAAGAAAAGAGAAAAAACAATCAATTGAAGGCGGAGGATTATAGAGTAGAGCATTCCTGATTCTTCCATAGACCTAGGGAAGAGGTTGCATCAATGATGATCAAGAGGTTGAGGACGGGCACGTGCGAGATGGACTTTGAAGTGGGCTTGGCGCGAAAAGAAAGAAGAGAAGCTGCGCGGGAAAAGCTGAAGAAGTCGGAAGTCGGAAGTCTGATAGGATTAGAAGACCAACGCAACATTAGTCCTATTCTGACTCAAACAATTATTCCTTTTTAGAATCTTTATGTTTTTAACTAGGATTAGGAGATTGGAACCTATTTAAGGTTTAGACATCTAGCGAGAAGGAGGAATCAGGGGATTCGCTCTCTGCTCGGCATACATGATCGTCACTCAAATGTAATAATATTTCCTGATGTCTAATTGCACAGTTAAAATGTATAAAGGGCAAGACAGGGTCGAACCATAGAGATTGAGGGATAAAAAGTCACTTTATACGTATGACAAAAGAAAATGCAACCAAATGAAATGGTAACTCAAGGGGGGGGGGGGGGGGGGGGTTGTCAATTGATCTAATTAACCAATCACAGAGTTGGTAGCTAACAAAATAATTAATTAAAGGCATAAATCAAGGGCACAAAAGTAAATAATAATCAAGGGCAAGAGAATAAAGGAAGACTGTAAATAAAGATATTAATTCAGATGAGATGAGATCTTAGCAAAGGGGCGTTCGCAGGTTGCATGCAGAGTTAGTTAATCATTGGGTCATAAATATTCCATCCTCATGCCATAGACATGCTATAGGGGCCACGTTTCCACGTAAACTCCCTACTTACCTTCGTAAGAGGAGCTACCCCCCGTTTCCACATATGAGGAAGCCTTGACATTTCGCCATCCCCCCAGGCACTAATACGGGGAGGCAATACTCAAAATGCCCATAAAGCAGAGGTAAGGCATATCTAGGGCGTGATACCTCTCAGTTTGTCAGACTCGCGGCAACGCCCTAGTCGACTGCTTGCCCTAGATGGACGAGATCACTCTATTGCGATGACTCCACCTAGGCGTCTACTTCTCCTAATAGCCTTACGTCAGTTAATACCATTAGGATGATAGTAATCACAAAGAAATATTAGTAGTTGATCAGGCTCTTAACATTTCTAGATGAAAATAGCAAGAAAGCGGCAAACAAACAAATATGATAGTAAGAATGTATTAAACACGTTTAGGCCTCTTAACTAATCCTTGCAACCCTTGAAACGCCCTTTACTAAGAAGATGAAAGCTTAGCTACTCATAATCAAACAAAAACAACAAATAGGAAGAACAAATAGCATAAATATACTAAAAAAATAAAAAAAGGGAAATGTATTAGAATAAACTGGTGGGGAAATCAATGCTTTCTTCTCCTCTTACAAGCTGACGGCGCTGCTAATAATGGGAGAGAACAAATCCCTAAAATTAAGGTGAAGGGTGAAGGTAGTGTAATGTCAGCCGTCTTTACAAAACCCTACAACCTTAACTTAAATATCCTAACAACCCGCTAGGGGACAAAAACAGCTAAGGGGAGAGAGAGACAACACATGGCAGAGCGTGCTTGATAACAATTGATGAAACACCAAGGGTATATTCATCTTCTCACCTCAAGTCAAACCTAGATTCTTGTAGACCTTAACTGGCAACGGCACCCGATAGGCTGAGGATCCTGGGATGGTCGACATCAGCCGGGGGGGGGGGCGGGGGGGGGGGGGACCCACACGGCGTCATCCCATCCCAGGAAACCCCGACAATGTCTCATTGGCGATATCCCACTAGCGATATCCGATCGAGCTGACACGTGCTAACGTCATCCTGGGCGATATCTCCCCATGATAACGCTCACCCCTGGGGGTAACAACCTTTCTTTCTTCGGCTATAAATACCACACATTTCTACATCGAGAGTAAGAGCTGATTCTCTACCAAAATCTCTGCCAAATTTCACTGCCATACTAACTTAAGCATCGGAGTGTCTACGACGGAGCCCCCCCTCCGGCGCTTTGCAGGTACGACGGACCACTGCTACAGTGATTCCAGACAGCCATAATCCAGATCCCGCTTCCCCAACAGTCCGAATCTTATCAAATTGGTGCTTTCATTGAGATCTTTGGTTTTAGTTAAGTGAGTATCCTTAATAGACAAGCTCTATTCTTTTGGGAATTGGAAGATTATGGCTTCTGATTCAGATCCGCCGTTGACTCAGTCCTCTAGCCTTCCATTTGATACCCGCAGGCGACTTTTCACTTTCGCCACTTCTGATGCTCCCACCTCGGTGCAAGAAGTTCCTCCAGGAACGTCAGATCTGTCCCTTGAGCAAGCAGTGGGAACATTTATACTCCTTTGTCTCAAATAGTGGGGGCCAGTCATTTCACTCCTCAGTCAAGGGGATCCGTGATAGACGGTGCAAATAACCCTTTCCTGAGCTCAATTTCAGCCCTCCGCGCCCAGTTGGACCATTTAATGGAACTGGCTGCTAGATTCACACCAAGCGCTTCCGGATCAGGCGTCCCATCTCAGTTTATTTTCACTCCACCCATTATTGCAGAACGACCGCTGTCGTCCCCATTGCATGTGAACGTCCCTTTAATGCTGCCTGCGTTGAGTGCACCAACCAGTCTGGTATAGTTTGCTCATAGGACGGTGGAGCCGTATGTATCACAAGTGCCCTTACTTCCCATTCCCCAGGAGGAGCGGTAATGGCGTGATGAGGACATAGGTCGTTGGGACGGAAGGAGGGATGAAATCGACAGAGACATATCTCCAAGAGGGAGTGAAAGATTGATTGATGGTTTATTTTGGATGTTTTATCTTTTCTTTTATTATTAATTGAGATGATAATTATGCTACTTTAAGCCCTTTTGCTTCCTTTCCCTATAAACAGCCTTTGGAGCATCAATCTGAAGGAAAGGAGCAGAAAGCTTGAAGATTAGAGCTTAAATCAATCATTTGGTGATGGAGTCCCGTTTTCAGCTTTGCTGCCTTGAATTTGGTCCATTCGTCCCTAGGCCTCGACAAGAAGCAACCTTCCGGAATCCCAGCTGGACTTGCACTGACCATGTTTTTCCGTGCTTCAATTAATTATTCTCTAGTGCATTTCCTGTCTTCTTGGGACTCATTTTTATCAGACACTAGACTTCTTGGGCCACTCCTTGGTATTCTCTTGAGCTTGCAAACGTCCTTGGAAGAATGCATCAAACATTCTTCCTTATTTTAAGGGAATGTTCCCACTAGTTTACAACCACTTTGAAGACAAGATTTTGGGAGCTTGTGAGCTAGTGTTGACTGACCTTGGAGAGGGGCATGAGGACAGAGGGAGGACCATTTAAGATAGCATTTTCGGACTGAAGAGGGCATACGGGAAGAGAGAGGACAGTAGAGAGTTGAGGAGGAGAAAATCAGCATTTCTCCCATTTTCCAGATTTTTCAGCTTTTCTTTGTATTTTCGGATTTGAATTCCTTTTGCTGTTTTGATTGGTTGTAATTAAATCCTCCAATTCCTGGTAGGGATTGAGAGGTTTACAAGTCCAGTATGTTTTGAGACTTTGTTTGAACTTAATTAAATTCGGTTTTGTATTTCTTCCTTCTTGTTTTAACTCCAATTTGTTCATGTTTGGTTTGAGTTTGGCCAACTTGGATTTTGACTTGAATGAATATTGTCAGTTCCTCCGAAATTGAGTATTATCCATGATTGGGGGAACACAAGTAGACAATTCTCTAGTGACTGCGATTGGTCCGGCATTAAGAGAAAGGAGGAAAGAATTAGACCATGAGATGACGATCTCACCTCAAGGCCTAGGAGAAGAGGCTTCCTGCGTGACAATTGGTAGGAATGTTACCATCGGACCAAGATGGCGCTTGAGAGATTGACGAACTCATCCATAGGTTTAGGGAAGGATTTCTTTAACTTCCCTATGAAACCGTTTTGAATATATTTGTCAATGATCAACAACATGGAATTGTTACCTCAAGAGATCTCTACTGGGAACAACATTTCCCTCATCCTTTCACTCTCTTTGTCTTTACTATTTTCGTATTTTATTTTCTGTTTGTATTTTGTGCATGGTCGACTCGTCTCAAGGCCTTGGGATGAAGCGACCATGTCTCGTGTTTTATTTATTTTCTTGTTCTTTATTTTCTTGTACTGTTTTCACCTCCCCCCTCCGTTTTGATCAGTTTGGTTTGGTTGTGTGCAGGACAATAAGCATTAGGCCGATAGTCCCTGTGTTCGATCCTCTTACCGCTATGCACAATCCTTTTTGTTGCTAAGTGATAAGTTGTAATTTATTTATGATTGGATTCGATACCCCATCAAAGATCCAGCAGTAGGAGGCATCGAACTCGCTCACCAAGGAGCCGCAGTCCGACTCCCAGGCGGCATCATGATCGAAATCCGCGAGATCGTAGGCATCATTTGGAGGTATCCCCGCCTCGATATACACATGAGATTCTCGATGATACTTCTGGCCATCCCTTTAGCCTGCGTATAAGGCTTCACAGAGTTAGTAGACATGTGAAGCTCCCCTCAGAATCTTATGATGGTACTAGAGATCCCATCTCTCACCTTAACAAGGTGAAGGACTTTGTGCAATTCCAGACCCACAATGACGCTGCTTTGTGTCAGATATTTGTAATGACCCTGTCGGGGGTTGCGCGCTTATGGTTCGAAGGTCTTTCGGGTGGGTCTATTGACAATTTCTCGCAGCTGGAATCTAAATTCAGGAGTCGATTCAGTACTGCCATCCCTATCAGGAAGTCTGCCACTGCTTTGTTCGACCTACACAGGAAACCTCAGGAATCCTTGAGGAGCTTTCTCCATTATTTCGATACTGAGATGTCGCTAACGCCAGGTGTAACGGTTGATTTCGCTATCGAGGCAACCCCTCAAAGGGAATATCTGGTGACTCCTCCACCCAGCGGCAGAGTGATCCTCCTAAGGGACGAGTTTATGACTCAGATCTTCCTTCCTTCGTTCTACCCAGGGCTGAAATATTAGCAATAGTGGAGCAGCGAAACCTACCCATCCGTTATCCTGCCCCTGTAAGACCGGGGGTAACCCTAGGAAGAAGAGAAAACGCCTATTGCAAATTTCACAAAGCTAAAGGGCATTCTACCGAGGCATGTAGAGAACTCAAATCGGCAATAGAGCGCCTGGTGGAGGAGGCTACCTTGGAGAATTCGCTGTGAAAACACGGGAAGAAGCCAAGAGTAACCCAACAAGCAGAGTAACCCATGGCAGAGCGACACCTTCCCGCCCCCAGGCCACGACACTGGACCTGCGGGAGGAGGCCGGGAAATGCTCACGATTGATGACGAGGACGTCCCTATTATTAACATCATTGCTAGAGGCACACCTTACCTGGATGAGTCCGCACAGCTGACACCCGCGCCAGGGGATAAGAGAAAGCAGGCAGACATGTCAATAAAGAGTGAGGCGATAAGTGCCTTAGATCGTATGATATTATCCTTTTCTAAAGAAGACGAGAAGGGCGTGGTATATCCACACAATGATGCGTTAGTCGTTACACCCATTATCGCAAGCCATGGAGTTAGAAGAACTCTGGTTGACAACGGAAGCGCCGTAAACTTGTTCTCACTTGAAGCTTACAATCTCCTGAAGCGTCCAGATAATGAGCTTACGCCCTGTAAAAAACCCATTATTGGGGTAGACGGAGTCCCTATCCCAGTGACTGGAGTAACTACCTTGCCGGTATATTTCAAAGAAGATACCTCCAAATGATCAGAGGAGCTTTTATTCTTAGTGGTGGATCTAAATCTGCCTTATAACGCCATATTGGGGCGGCCATTCCTCAACCATTTCGGAGCGGCGATATCTCAAAAACATCTAAGGCTGAAATATCCTTCCTGGGATGGTGTGGTCTCGATGGGAGGTAATCAGAAGTTAGCGGCTGAATGCTACCTGCTCATGACTCAGAAGAACTGCGATAGGTACGTGTGCGTAACGGTGGACCCGTATGAACAAAATGAAGAGAAACACACTCAGCCCATGGACAAAATGACTCACATCCCGGTTAACAGAATAGATGGGGCCGTATTTCTGGTCAGCGATAACCTCAGCCCAGAGGAAAACTTTCAGTTAGCCCAACTGTTAAATAAATGCAAAGGAGAGTTTGCATGGAAACCCTCCGACATGCCTGGTATCTCGCGGGAGGTGGCGGAACATCGACTCAATGTCAACCCTGATGCAAAACTGGTCCAGCAGAAATGACGTGTTTTCTCGACCGAAAAAGCAATGGTTGTCGAAAACGAAGTCGCAAAACATCTTGACGCTGGCTTTATGCGAGAAGTGCAGTATCCCACCTGGTTGGCTAACCCTACTTTATTCGAGTAGTTCAATAAGACGGCCACCAACCCCTTGCTACGTCTAGAGTATCCATGGGATCCCGTGCTCGTATCACATTCCTGCCTTTTTCAAATCCCTTTCCATTTAGAACTACTAATATTCTTTATTTCAAAAGGATTCATATTTCGGTTGAGATTTGTTGCCTTTATTGTTGCAGTTAGGATTTGGGTGGACCACAGACGCGCCACATGTGCGCTAAGGGACAAACAGCTAGTCCGTACTACATAAAGGCAAGACCACGCTTCCTTCCTTTTTCATTATTCTTGACATATTCTCTCTCTTTCTTCTCTGCTTTTTGCTCTCTCTTTTCCAGAACTACACTCTAGTGATGCATGGTTAGTATCTTTTCCAAGCTTGTGGATATTGGTAAAGCTGGTCAACATCGATGTTTGCAAATCCACGAGCTAGAGGAATTGCGAGATGACGCCTATGAGAATGCGTTCATCTATAAGGGCAAGATGAATGCCCATCATGATAAGTTGCTCTCTCATAAGTCGTTTAAGGTTGGAGAAATCGTTTTACTATACAACTCTCATCTCAAATTGTGTGCAGGATAATTGAAGTCCAAGTGGACCGGTCCTTACATGGTTACAATGGTGTATGACTATGGTGCCGTTGAGATTCAAAGCATGGACACAAGAGTCATTTTAAGGTTAACGAGCATCGTTTAAAGCCTTTCTATGAAGGATTCCATCCTTTCACAACTGAGAGAATGGAGGTGGCCGAGCAACCTGTTCAGAAGTAATCCGTGTCGCTACCGTCAAGGCCTTGACGCTAACTAAGTCATTTCATGGAAGGCAACCCACGTTTATTTTCTTCTTTTTATTTTATTTTTAATTTTTCTTTTCTGGACCATCTTTATTTTCCCTTTTGAATTTTCCTCTTTGTGTAGCTTTATTCCTTTTTTCGTTTAGATTATTTTCCATTTTTTGTTTATTTTTATTCCACCTTCCTTTATTTCTCCCCAATCCTTGATTTTATTCTCTTTCCTTATTGTTAATTTCCCTTTTTTTCCGGGAATTGATATTACTCTCCCATTCCTGCCTTTTTCAAATCCCTTTCCAATTAGAACTACTAATATTCTTTATTTCAAAAGGATTCATATTTCGGTTGAGATTTGTTGCCTTTATTGCTGCAGTTAGGATTTGGGTGGACCACAGACACGCCACATGCGTGCTAAGGGACAAACAGCTAGTACAGCCGTACTACATAAAGGCAAGACTATGCTTCCTTCCTTTTTCATTATTCTTGACATATTCTCTCGCTTTCTTCTCTGCTTTTTGCTCTCTTTTCCACAACTACACTCTAGTGATGCATGGTTAGTATCTTCTCCAAGCTTGTGGAGAACGGTATCGAGGTATTTATGGACGATTTTACTGTTTATGGTAATTACTTTCATGAATGTCTTGCTAATTTAAAGAGAGTTCTACAACACTGTATGGATACTAACCTTGTTCTGAATTTTGAGAAGTATCACTCTATGGTCGACCAAGGCCTCATCCTAGGGCATATTGTCTCCCGTAAGGGTATCAAGGTTGATAAGGCCAGGGTTGAGGTTATCGAGTCTCTCCCTTGCCCCACTTGTGTACGCGAAGTACGCTCCTTTCTTGGTCATGCAGGTATCTACAGGCGGTTTATCAAGGACTTCTCCAAGATTACTCAACCTATGTACTGACTCCTACAAAAGGAAGTAGACTTTTTGTTTGATGCAAGATGCAAGGCCTCATTCGACACCATCAAGGCGAAGCTCATTTCTTTCCTTATCATTCGAGCCCATGATTGAACTCTTCCTTTTGAGATTATGTGTGACGCCAGTAACATTGCTGTCAGCATAGTATTGGGTCAGAGGAAGAACCGCGAGATCTATGTGATCTACTATGCCTCGAAGCTCTTAGACGATGAACAGCGAAACTATACTACTACTAAAAAGGAGCTTTTAGCAGTTGTCTTTTCTTTAGATAAATTTTGTCAATATCTGCTAGGCACTAAACACAACTCTTCATTGCCTCCTGACCAAGGCAGACGTCAAGCCTTGCCTCATACGATGGATCCTCTTGCTTCAGGATTTTGACATAGACATCAAGGATAAGAAGGGCACTGAAAACCTGGTCGCCGACCCCCTCAGCCAACTACCGCTGTAGGAGGAAGACACACCGACGCCCATCCGAGACACTTTCTCGGATGACCACTTGTGTCTAGCCCATGCGGCTCAATTCCCTTGGTTTTCTGACATCGCTAACTTTTGTGCTACTGGATCTTTCCCTGCAGATTCCACAGCTTTGGAGAGACATCGGATCAGGAAGTAAACAAAGTACTACATTTGGGACAACCCATACCTATGGAAATATTGCTCCGATCAAATTATAAGACGTTGTGTGACACTCGACGAAGTTCCCTCTATCCTCAAGTTCTGCCATTCTATGACTGAAAGAGGTCACTTCGGAGCTAAGAAGACAACCCTGAAAGTTTTGGAAGCTGGATTCTTTTGGCCATCAATCTTCAAGGATAGATACATGTTTTGTACAGTATGCCCTTGTTGTCAAATGAATGGTAATAGAGAAGCCCGGAACCAAATGCCCCTCACCGGTATTATTTCCCGTGAGATCATTGATATTTGGGGCATCGACTTCATGGGCCCCTTCCCTAACTCTTTTGGTAACATTTATATTTTACTTGCGGTTGATTGTTTCCAAATGGGTCGACGCCAAGATGACCAAGACTGGTGATTCTAAAGTTGTTATAGATTTTGATAACAATACTTCTAACGACAAGGGAATTTTCGTCTAATACCCTGCGGTGGGGGGTAACGCTGCTGCTCCTACCGCTCCGACAGCATCGAGACTATCGCCTCTTCCATGTGACCGGTCCCACACACACACTGTCATGACACAAGGCATTATCCCATCCCAGGCCAAGCCAAGTGACTCGAGAAGGACGTAGACGTTGCCTTGCCTAGGTAACGCCTACCCCATATATATGTCTAACGCAACGATAACACAATACAACGGGGAACTCTAACCCCTCTGACGGGCGCGTTAACACCCTGTGACCAAGATCACTTAGAAATGCTCCATTTTTTCTATAAATACCTCTGCCACAAAGGAGGGAGGTAAGCCTAAGATTGTTGGCAAAAACTCTGCTATTTTATACAATCACAACTAACTTAAACATCAGAGTGTTTACGCCGGAGACCCCCTCCGACGCTGTGCAGGTACACCAGGCGCCGTGGACAGTTCAGCTCGTGAACCATCATCCTCTACCACCCTTCAGCAAATAGTCCGAATCTTATCAAATTGGTGCTTTCATTGAGAGTCTTGGTTTTATTAAGTGAGCGTCCTTAATAGCCAAGCTCTGTTCCCTCAAAATTCCAAGGATTATGGATTCTGACTCAGATCCCACACTATCCTAGTCTTCTAGCCTCCCGCTTTCTACTCGTAGGCGACTCTTCACTTTTGCCACCACTGACGCTTCCATCACGGTGCAAGAAGTTCCACCGGGCATGCCAAATCCCTCTTTTGAGCAAGCGACGGGAACATTTGCATCTCAGGCATATGCTCCTTTATCTCAGATGCCAGGACCCAGTTACTCTATCCCCCATTCGAGGGCATCTGCGGTAGATGGTGCAGGAAATCCTCTCACGAATTCAATATCGGCCCTTCGAGCCCAGTTAGACCAGCTGACGGAATTAGCTGCCGGATTTACGCCTCATGCTTCGGGACCCAGCGTACCCTCTCATATAGTCTTTACTCCATCTATCGTCATTGACCGACCGCTGTCACCTCGACAACCTAGAGGCCTTCCTTTATCCTTACCTTTGACATCCGCCCCTGACGGAGTCATGCAACTCGTGCATAGACGCGCTGAACCGTCTGAGCAGCATAGGAGGGAAGCTCCTGTTACTGAAGGGGAGCGATGGGATGGTGAATATAGAGATCATTGGGATAATAGGCGGGATGAGATGTTCAGAGACCCATCTCCTAGGTATAGCGAGAGATCGAGTAGCAGAAGACATTGAACTCGAACGCCAAGAAGTCGCAGCCGATCTCCCAGACGGCATCGTGAGTATGATTTTTGAGCTCAAGGGTAGCTTAATGAGTTTTCTCCTCCTCACCAACCGCAGGGGATTCCTGATGATAACAGTGGTCATCCATTCAGCCGCCGCGTGAGACATCACCGGGTCAATCGGCCTGTAAAACTTCCTGTGGAGTCATACGATGGCACAAAGGATCCTATTTCTCATCTTAATAAGGTGAAAGATTTTGTACAATTTCAGACTCACAGTGACACCGCGTTATGTCAAATCTTTGTAATGACATTATCTGGTGTGGCGCGTCTTTGGTTCGAGGGACTTCCGGCAGGTTCCATCGATAATTTCTCTCAACTGGAAGCTAAATTTCAGAGCCGGTTCAGCACGGCTGTTCCAATTAGAAAATCCGCGATAACGTTATTTGATATTCATCGAAAGCCACAGGAATCCTTGAAGGATTTTCTGAGTCGTTTTGATCTGGAGATGTCGCTAACGCCCGGGGTCACCATTGACTTTGCGGTAGAAGCTTTGAAACGTAACTGCCGTTATGGAAAATTACGAGATACTTTGATGGTGGACCCGCCGTTGACTTTAGACGCGTTAAGGTTGAAAGCTCACAATTATCCGAGAATGGAGAAAGAATAAAACAGAGAACGAATTCAGAGCATACCTCAAGATATGCATCCAGCCCGTAACGCCCGCGTTAGCACAACCCCTGACACGCAGCCAACCGATGACTATGGGCAGCGGAAAGACCACATTCCTAGAGCCTCAAATCGGCAGAGGGGTAACTTCTCGAGAGGAAAATTTGGAAATTCCCCTAACACGAGGCAAGCGGATCCGCCCAAAGGGCGAATATACGATCCTAACCTTCCTTCCCTCATACTCCCAAGAGCAGAAATTTTAGCGATAGTTCAGCAGCGAAACCTGCCTATCCGTTACCCAGCTCCTGTGAAACCAGGAGTAATTATGGGAGAAAGGGAGAATGCATTCTGCAGATTCCACAAAGTAAAAGGGCACTCCACGGACGTGTGCAGAGAATTAAAACTAGCGATAGAGCGCCTAGTCGAAGAAGGCTACCTTGGGGAATTTGCCACTAAAGCAAGAGAAGAAATCAGAAACAATCCAGTAGATAAGGCGACTGGTGATAAACAAGCGCCCCCTTACGCCACGGGAGCCAACGCCGTCCCTATCGGGAGAAATAAGGAATCATTTGTGGTTAGCGAGGATGACGTTCCTATGATCAATATTATAGCAGGAGGCACTCCGTATCTCGATGAACCCGTGACACTCGTTGCTGGTGACAAACGAAAGAGAGAAAGCGCGTTAGCAAAAAGTGAAGCAATAAACGCGTTAGATCGAATGGTGCTATCGTTCTCCGAAGAGGATGAGAAAGGCGTTGCCTATCCCCACAACGATGCGCTAGTAGTCACACCCGTCATCGGCAATCATGGAGTCAGGAGAACCCTTGTCGACAACGGGAGTGCGGTCAATTTATTCTCGCTTGAAGCATACAACCTGATGAAGCGCCCCGACAGTGAGCTAACGCCTTGTAAAAAACCAATAATTGAAGTAGACGGGATCCCAATCCCGGTGGCAGGAGTTACATCATTACCAGTATACTTTAGAGAGGATACGTCCAAATGATCGGAGGAGCTGTTGTTCCTGGTTGTAAACCTGTCATTGCCTTACAATGCCATACTCGGGCGGCCATACCTCAACCGCTTTGGAGCTGCAATATCGCAAAAACACCTAAAGATGAAATACCCTTCGTGGGATGGAGTGGTCTCAGTCAAAGGAGACCAGAAGTTAGCTGCCGAGTGCTACTTACTCATGACCCAAAAGAGTTGCGACTGTTACGTGTGCCTAGTAGATGATCCCTTTGAGGACAGAGAGGAAAAGCGCACTCAGCTAGTAGACAACTTAAGGCCAATTCCCGTTAGCGGGGTCAAAGAAGTAATTTTTCTAGTTAGTGAAAAATTGAGCGCGGAAGAAAGTGCACAACTATCCCAGTTACTGAATAAATGTAAAGGAGAATTTGCGTGGAAGCCAGCAAATATGCCTGGAATTTCGCGAGAGACAGCAGAACACCGGCTCAACGTTAACTCTAACGCCAAGCCAGTCCAGCAAAAGCGGCGAGCTTTCTGTCCAGAAAAGATGATAGCCATCGAGAAAGAGATATCAAAACTCATGGATGCTGGCTTCATCCGAGAAGTCCAGTACCTGACATGGTTGGCTAATCCTGTTCTAGTCCCAAAACCTAACGGAGATTGGCATATGTGCATTGACTTCACTGATTTGAACGATGCCTGTCCCAAAGATTGTTATCCTCTACCCCGAATCGATCAGTTGGTCGACCAAACTGCTGGGTATGCCTATCTAAGCTCATTAGATGCTAACTCGGGATATCACCAAATTCCCATGGCCGTGGAAGACGAAGAAAAGACCGCCTTCATCACGCCAAAGGCCACCTATTGCTACACAGCAATGACGTTTGGATTGAAAAATGCCGGGGCAACGTTCCAGCGCATGGCAAATAAAGTTTTTGAGAAGCAGATTGGGGAAAAAGTGGAGGCCTATGTGGACGATATACTCGTTAAAAGCCGAAGCTTCGAGGACCATGTGACTGATTTGGAAGAAGTTTTCAGCGTGATGAGAGAATATAAGATGAAACTGAACCCCCAAAAATGCATGTTTGCATTTCAAACAGGCAAATTATTAGGCTATGTGGTCAGCTTGAAAGGCATCCAACCTAACCCTTCGAAAGTTAAGGCGATTCAGGACATGATATCTCTGCGAACCGTCAAAGAAGTGGAAAAGCTCACGGGACGCATCATTGCGTTAGGACGGTTTATCTCCAAGCAAGGTGAAAGGTGCCTACCCTTCTTTAAAGTCATCCGCAAGAGAGCCCCCTTTGGATGGACAGAAGAATGTGAAGAGGCGTTTTCCGATATAAAAGCCTACCTCTCGTCTGACCTAGTGTTGACAAGACCTGAGCCAGGTGACGCCTTATATTTGTATCTGGGTGTCGCCGATGAGGTGGTCAGTACTGTCCTCGTATGAAACGATGGACATATTCATCGCCCCGTATTCTTTGTCAGTCACATACTAAAGGATGCTGAATTGCGGTGCAATTGCATTGAGAAAGTAGCGTTTGCCCTCATACAGGCAACGCGGAAGATGGATCGGTACTTTCAAGCTCATCCTGTCGTAGTACTCACTTATCAACCATTGAGGAAAATTTTAAGGAAACCTGAGTCTTCAGGAAGAATGCTGATTTGGGCAATCGAACTCGAACAATATGGGTTTCAATATAAGGCCCGACCGTCAATCAAAGCCCAAGCGTTAGCAGACTTTATAGCAGAATGCACATTTACACAAGGGCCATTGGTAGGCCCACCGGAAGGGGAAAGAGAAGACTTAGATCTCCCGTCCCCAGACACTTACAGTGACACATGGATCATCAACGTAGACGGAGCCAAAAATCAAGATTTAGCTGGTGTTGGAATTTTCATGATTGGACCTGACGAAATACAGATACGCTACGCCATCAGAATTTTGCAGTCGCTGTCCAACAACGCGGCCGAGTACGAAGCGTTGCTGGTTGGGCTCAGAATAGGCAACAATTTCTTCATTGAAGCTACGTGTGATGGGGGAACAATGCGCGATTCGCAGCTAAAGATACGAGGGGACTCTAAATTGATAATAGATCAAGTCTTAGGAAATTCCCAAGCTCGAGAACCCATCATGATCCAATACCTTGCAAAGGTAAAGCGTGAGTTAACGGAGGCACAGGGAAAAGGCATTCAAGTCTGCTTCGAGCATATTCCTCGAGAGGATAATAGTGAGGCTGATAATCTCGCTAAAATGGCAGCTAACCCGACAACCTCCATACCCAAGGGCGTGCACTACGGTGAGATACGAGTACCCTCTTTCATGGAAGAACAAGCGTCTCTTTGTGTGGAAGAGGCAGAAAGGGATTAGAGAATCCCCGTTGTAAAATATTTGAAACATGACGAGCTGCCAGTAGATAACACTGAAAAGAGGAAAATTTTGAAGTAAGCGGCACGATGCACATACTACAATGGGGAGTTGATTCGAAAGTGTTTCTCTCATCCAGCTGCAAAGTGCATAACGGAGCAGGAAGGCCTCTACACTTTGCGAGAAATCCATGAAGGAATATGCGGCATGCACGTGGCAGGTGACACCCTAGCGGCACAAGTCTTCCGTTCAGGATTTTACTGGCCCACCATTTGCAGAGACTGTCACAACTTTGTGAAATCTTGTTAGAAATGCCAGGAATACACCAAGATCCCCCGAAGACCAGCCATGCAAATCTCAGAAATTGTTGCCCCTTGCCTGTTTGCCAAATAGGCCAAAGGCCAGGTCCCAACTAAAGTTTGTGGTTGTGGCGGTAGATTATTTCACGAGATGGGGAGAAGCAGAGGCGGTAGCCAACATTACGACGAAAAAATTTGGCATTTCTTTAAATATCAAGTCATAATGCGATTTGGGGTACCTCGCATACTGGTTAGCGACAACGGAACGCAATTCATGAGCCAATTTTTCAGAACTCAGTGCGCAGAATTCCAAATCGAACAAAGATTCTCTTCTGTAGCACATCCGCAAACCAACGGTCAGGCTGAAGTGACCAATCGCAGTATCCTCAGTGGCATCAAGAGGAACCTAGAAGGTTCTAAAAAGAAATGGGCGGACGAACTGCCGTATGTAATGTGGGCTTATCGTATGACCGTCAAAACCACCACAGGAGAAACCCTTTTGCGTTAGCCTTTGGCACAGAAGCTGTCACGCCGGTTGAAATTGGCACTCTGAGCCTTCGAGTGGCATATTTCAATGAAGAAATAAATGAAGTAAGGTTACGCGCTAACCTCGACGCACTGCCAGAAGTACAAGAGGAGGCTCTCTTGAAAACCTTGCACTACAAAAGAAGAATGACGCGATATCACAATAGACAAGTTAGAGAGTGCTTGCTCAAAGTGGGAGATTTAGTGCTCAGAGACAAACGAGCGGCAGGACAATGCATGGGAAAACTCAGCCCAAATTGGGAAGGGCCATATCGCATCAACCGCGTCGTTGGAAAGGGAGTGTATCATTTGGAGACACTTGACGGTACTCCCTTACCAAATTCCTGGAATATAGCCCGTTTGAAACTATACCATGCTAGAAGCTAATCTCTCCTGTTTGACATTGTTAACATTGCTCTAACGCATGAATGAAAGGCATTTCTTGTGCACGTTATGGTCAATCATACATAGATAACGAAGAATGCCAGGAGTGAAAATCCTATCCTTGTGATGGCTGGTCCTGATCAGACAGCTCACTAAGACGAGGCACGCCCTGGCATACATAACGTTGGGAGTGAAAATCCTGTCCTTGTGATGGCTGGTCCTGATCAGATAGCTCACTAAGACGAGGCACGCCCCAACGTCCCCGGGAGTGAAAATCCTATCCTTGTGGCAACCGTGCTCACATAGACGACCCATTAAGATGAGGCACGTCCCGACATCCTTGGGAGTGAAAATCCTATCCTTGTGGTAGCCGTGCTAACATAGGCGGGCCATTAAGACGAGGCACGCCCTAAGGAGATAGTAACTCCATCCTGGAAGTGAAAATCCTATCCTTGTGGTAGCCGTGCTTACACAGACGGGCCACTAAGACGAGGCACGCTCCAGGGACGTGAGGTTTCAACGCTTGGGAGTGAAAATCCTATCCTTGTGATGGCCGGTCCTGATCAGACGGCTCACTAAGACGAGGCACGCCCCAAGCCGAACGATAGCATCTGAAATAAAGAGAGATGTCCCAGCTAGTAACCGAGCGGTTGATACCCGGTGAAGTTGAGTTGGAGAGATATCTCTGTCACAATAACAATATCATAAACAAACTTAGCAGGGCTAAGTGATCCCCCTAACAATAAAGGACGGCATCGAGCGGTACGCAGCATAAATGGAAATAATAAATAATTTTGATGCAGGATAAAATTCTTGATTCTCAACAAGAGATAAAAGCAGACAGAGGCACAACGAGAAAGTCTTCCTCAGAAAATGAGCCACTATGGCTGTCACAAAAGCACCAAGCCTCTAAAGACAGAAATACCTTGGCAAACTATGGATGGTGTGCGCATGCAAACGCAACGGTTGACTAACCGCATAAGGTACGATGACCACATTATTGTAATCTTAATAATAAAGCCTACTGACCATATTATGGCAGTAATATCATAAGATAGGACCACCAAAGAAATTATAGACAAAAACAATGGCCTAAAGAGAAGTTGATACCGTCACAATTACAAAATATCCTCACAAGGATAGTCAAAGACATATCAATAGCAAAAGTCAAGGAACAAAGCGCGAGACCTAAGGAGCGCCTGACGTGTTATTTCCTCCCTGTTGGGCGACCTTTGAATTGTAGAAACCCTCGTCGGACACATGTGAGGACCTCTCCTCAAAATATTCAGAAAAGGTTTTAATTTGGAGATCGTCCATCCCGTGATAGCGCATGAAGCCTTCGGACATAAGCATTGCCCCTTCCTTAAGATACCAACAGCATTTCTCAGCGGAAAGGCTGAGATCGGCAGCCAATTCAGCATTTCTCTACCTTTCTAACGTCAGCCAAGCCTCCTCCTCAGAAAGTCGTATGTTTAAGGAGGCACCTCTCTATTTTTCTTCCTCTAAGGCAAGCCTGGCAGCCTCCACCTCTTGTTTAGCAGCATTAGCCTCTTGCCTAGCCAACTCCGCCTCTTGCTTGGCAGATGTGGCAGCATCCAAATGACCCTAACGCTCAGTTGTCAATCTGTCTATTTCTCCCTGCTTGCCCGCCGCCTCCGTAGCGCCAGCCTCACCCAGGTAATGAGCATGACAGAAGGAAGAAAACATCTGAGAACGAAGGAAATCCATACGCTCTTGGTGACTCTTGGCTAAAAATACACCTTTTTCTCCTTGATGTGACATTATTCGAGCCGCCAACAGAGATGTAGAGGCAAGAACAGCCTCAGCGCTATCAGTCTCCGAAGCCTGAAAAACTCTCTCTAAGGCCACCCAGATTAACATTATGAATGGGAAAGCTGGGAGAAGCGTACAGAGTAACACCAACTATAAAGCTAGAAGCAGAATTTGATACGATCCCAGCCGGAGCCAACCCTAGTGATGCACCCACAGGCGCAACCACCCGCGTCAAGGCCCGAGCCTTGGAAGATGCAGCCGCGAGCCTCCCATTGCCGCCCACGGGCCCGATCACTCGAGCCAGGGCCCGAGCCCTACAGACAAGACTCAGCAGCCTTATTCACATGGAACTGAAGGCAGAGACAGCCTCAGAAGAAGCCAGCCTGCGCGCGCCCCAGCCGCGCCTTGTGACCTTGATCCGTGCCGCGGATGGGCCACACTTGGCCACTTCGGACCTTTAGGTCCACCAGCACCCTTTTCCTATTTTTGACCAGGCCATGTTCATTTATAATACAAGAGGGGAGTCCAGGCCAAAAATCAGGAGAAACGCCCGAAGGAAGCCCGCATTGGACAACGAAAGCCACTGCCGAGCCTTTTGAAGATTGGAGCATATTTACTCGCACAATATTCATCCCAGAACTTCATATATGTGTTAGGAAGTTTCCCTCCAAATTTCAGTGGGAACGCTCGAGGGAATAAGGAAAACGCCTTGTTTCCTTAAAACGTGATTCGGCGGACCCGCAAGCAAAGCCACTTGGGCCTTTTGACCTAAACGGCGGAGCCTGCACTTCTATCCTATTTAGTAGACTTTATTTATGTTATTTTAGGGTTTCAGAACTTATTTGGAAGGGTGGCTTGTTGCCATTTTCGTTTAATTCATTTTTTAGAAACTAAACTAGTTTCCATTTTTGGAATTAGGGTTTTGCGCTTCCTTAAAAAGGAGCCGCCCATGTTATTTTCAGCAGACTTGATTATTGATTATTGAAAGCATATTGCTTTGGATCTTTATCCACTTGTTCTTGATGAACCTTGCAACTAATTGAGTTTCGTGCATTCGATTAGCTTGTCAAGTAAAACTTGAAAGCACCTTTCATTGAGTCATCCGTTCTTTGGATTGCCAAGCATTGCGATTTGGAGATTCAAAGGTTTGACGCAAGAACCTCAAGGGATTCTGCGTGGAGTGCCAAGCATTGCGACTTGGAGATTCACGTGTCTTCTTCGAGTTATTTTCCGCATTGAAAGCCACGTCGTCGGACAACGATCTAAGGAAAGCGTTCTAGCCTACAAGGAACGCATCAGTTGGTAGCGGAGCTCAGCTGTCCCGACTTGGTAAATCTATCCCTTTAATTATTACGTTTTCTTTGTTAGAATTGGTATTCCTTCGTTCTCTTCTACACCAATTCTCTTGCGTGCTGTGTGTTAGTTGTCTTGTGTCAATTCGTGTCTTGTGTGTGCGATTAGTGTGCAAATCATCCCAACGGTTTGTAGGTCTTTACTATTGTCAAAAAAAAAAAAAACAAAGTTCCCCAAAGTGTCTTAGTTAATTTGTGTTTTCAGTTGCATTGAATTTATAAAAAAAAAAAAAAAGTGAAACAATTTCGTCAAAAACAGAACAGGGGCGAAATCAGTACCATTCAAAAAAAAGAAAGAGAAAAAGAACTTCAGAATAAAATACTAGAGTGAATTTGTGACTCATAGCAAAAAGAATCATTGGATTTCGAATTGGGAATCAAAAGTTGTGGCAAAAACAAGTTTCAAAACCCTAATCGCATGCCATTAGCGTTTTTGAGTTGTCAATTGACTCAATCTGTGTATTTTGAGCTTTTCTTTGATTCTACTACTACTACTGTGACTTTCTACTCTGTAGTATGCTTGAGTAATTGATTGATTCTCGCAATTGATTCGAGTATATTACCTCAAAAATTTCTTTCTACACTAGTTTTCTTTGTGTGTCTCTTTGGAAGCTTTTCTTGAAAATTCTTCGAGTCAGGTTCATCTTGGACACTTGGAGACGGATCTGGACAGTTTGATTTGAGAGATTTTGTGAGATTATTAGAGAGACAAACACGAGAGTAAACACGTGAGGGAGTGATAGTTTTAGGCAATTTTACGCTTGGAAAATTTTCTGTTTGAATTTCAGGATGTCAGGAAATCCAGAAAAGGAGGCTACGGTTGTGAATGATGTAGCCAAGGCTTTGCAAGACATAGCAGCCCAGCTCCAGGACATGGAAGCTTGGAGGCAGCAGTATGAGGCTAAGCGATCACAAAAATCATATGGCGATGATCGCAAGTGGAGGGACTACAATCGTTGTGATGTGAGCATGAGTAGCATCCGACCGAAAGTTTCACCCTTCAAGGGCAAGAGAGACCCCAACACTGGTTTGACGAGAGGTATTCCTTCTTCAACTCATGTGCGAACGCGAGATATTTTATGTCATACATGCACAGGCCGAGGGCACACTTCAATCCAATGTCCCAACAATAAAGTGAGCATTAAGGATCATGGTACGAAGAAGTGTAGTCAAGTTAACAATGCCAAGACTACTCATCTGCAACATGTTCGTAGCAATAATGATGAGACCAAGGGAATTCAGTTGGCTGCCCTTACTAGTAGTGTTGTGAATACACAAGGTGAGATGGTAGCAAGTGACGATGGGCATGTGACGGTCGTATCTGAGAATGCTAAGGTGCTTGTTGAGCGCAATATGATTGAACCAGAAACAACTCTTGCTGGAATTAAGAACAATAAAAATCTTGAGAGCAAAAAAGGAGAGTTAAGTGAAAAGAAAGAGAGTGAGAAAAACAGCCCCCATGAAAAGAGTGAGCATGGGCAAAGAGATGAAATAAAAAACAGCCCCCATGAAAAAAGTGAGCATGGGAAAAGAGATGAGAGTTTAAAACTTTCGCATGAAAAGAGTAAGCATGTAGAGAGTGGCATTGAGAGATCAAAAGGAGAGGTGTGTGTTTATGCCAAGAGAGAAAAAGTGAGGGATACAATACATGTGCAAAAAATCTGTTTTGGCGCAAGCCTCCAAAAACTGAATTTTTGGCCATTACGCTTAGATTTTCCTAACGCTAATCCGTTTGTTTTCTCTTGTATTATCCTTTCTCTTAATGTTCAGAACAAGAGCAGGTTGTTAGCAGAAGAGAAGCCTCTTACCTTACCACCAAGAAGAGGGAAAGAACCTTGCACATCTGTGGTGCCTATTTTTGCAAAACCTAGGCCATTGCGCCTTGATCTTTCTAACCCAATTCCGTTTGTTTCCTTTACTTTGGTTGTTCACTCTCATGACCAGAACAAGAGCAGGTTGTTGAAAGAGGAGAAGCCTCTTACCTTACCACCAAGAAGAGGGAAAGAGCCTTGTGCATCCAGGGTGCCTAATTTGGCAAAACCTAACCAAAAGGGTATGATATGGGTCTCTTTCCTAAGGAGCGATTTGAGTGAGTATATGAACATCATTAATATTTATGCTTCTGATTATAAAGTTAATTTAATTGATGATGATTATATACAAGAGCCAAAGGCCAAGTTATATACCTTTGAAAACTACTTGCAAAAGTGCAAGCGATTTGGTGTGTTAACTAGGCCGAGAGGTCTTACTTTCCCTAACACAAAATTATTTGAATCTTCACATATATTTATATTGTTTGATCATTCTACCATATGTGAGATTTATGATAAAATTGTGGGTAAATCGACTGGACTTAAGGGAACTCTATTCAAGCGTGATCACTTATTTAGGTCACATGACCTTTTGCGAATTTTTGATGAATATGATGCGTTTGATAGTTGTTTGGTGAGTTACTGTAGTATGTTTGAAATTACTAACTTAGTTTTAAGGAGTGTTATGTCTTTACATGATGTTTCTTTAAGTTTTGATAGTAATTTTAATGGAAAACCTTTTTTCGCGAAGTTGCTTGAGTTTTTACATAGATTTAATCCTTATGCTACTAATTCTGATTTTTATAGAACTTATAGTGGTTATTTAGTTGAAACAAGGTCTATGTTTTGTATGCATAAAGGATATCATAGCAAGCGTGAGCGCTTAATTTGGTTGTGTAGCTCGTTACAGAAATTGACTGTGTATTGGTCATATGATGATGGTTTGATACATCAATATAACACAACTATTACTAACATACTATTTAAGGATGTTATACTTTCACATCTTGTTCCTTTGAGTATTGTTAGTAATCATAGCAAGGAGTCACTTGGCGACTCGCGGATGGAATTGTGGAGGAGACTGAGCACGACAATGCTAAATTGGACACCTTGTCAACCACAATTGGGAGTTTATAACCGCATGAATAAAAGAACGTGTGGTTCTGTATGGCATGTCTTTGTTTGTAAGTATATGTTTGCATGGGAAGAATGTCTTCTGTTTGTTTTATTTACTTCCTACCTTATCACGCTTGCCATTATTTTTAGTCAGTTGGTGAAACTCGTGTGTTGTTTTACTCATATGACACCTTTCGGTTTGATGTTGCTGCTTTTGAGAGAGTTATTTAGTATAGGTGGCAGCAAGGGACAATCCAAGTGCTATGGTGTGGACAGCCTATGGACAATCCAACGCATTGCCCTATTCAAGGACATTGCAGCCGAAATGGATCTACAAGGTTGGTATGGCTCCATTCGTGATTACTTTGATATTTCTAACTTAAGGTTGTTGGATGCAGGTGATGAGGATTTTGCTGATCTGGATTCGAGGACGAATCCTTCTCAAGATGGAGGGGATGATACGATCCCAGCCGGAGCCAACCCTAGTGATGCACCCACAGGCGCAACCACCCGCGTCAAGGCCCGAGCCTTGGAAGATGCAGCCGCGAGCCTCCCATTGCCGCCCACGGGCCCGATCACTCGAGCCAGGGCCCGAGCCCTACAGACAAGACTCAGCAGCCTTATTCACATGGAACTGAAGGCAGAGACAGCCTCAGAAGAAGCCAGCCTGCGCGCGCCCCAGCCGCGCCTTGTGACCTTGATCCGTGCCGCGGATGGGCCACACTTGGCCACTTCGGACCTTTAGGTCCACCAGCACCCTTTTCCTATTTTTGACCAGGCCATGTTCATTTATAATACAAGAGGGGAGTCCAGGCCAAAAATCAGGAGAAACGCCCGAAGGAAGCCCGCATTGGACAACGAAAGCCACTGCCGAGCCTTTTGAAGATTGGAGCATATTTCCTCGCACAATATTCATCCCAGAACTTCATATATGTGTTAGGAAGTTTCCCTCCAAATTTCAGTGGGAACGCTCGAGGGAATAAGGAAAACGCCTTGTTTCCTTAAAACGTGATTCGGCGGACCCGCAAGCAAAGCCACTTGGGCCTTTTGACCTAAACGGCGGAGCCTGCACTTCTATCCTATTTAGTAGACTTTATTTATGTTATTTTAGGGTTTCAGAACTTATTTGGAAGGGTGGCTTGTTGCCATTTTCGTTTAATTCATTTTTTAGAAACTAAACTAGTTTCCATTTTTGGAATTAGGGTTTTGCGCTTCCTTAAAAAGGAGCCGCCCATGTTATTTTCAGCAGACTTGATTATTGATTATTGAAAGCATATTGCTTTGGATCTTTATCCACTTGTTCTTGATGAACCTTGCAACTAATTGAGTTTCGTGCATTCGATTAGCTTGTCAAGTAAAACTTGAAAGCACCTTTCATTGAGTCATCCGTTCTTTGGATTGCCAAGCATTGCGATTTGGAGATTCAAAGGTTTGACGCAAGAACCTCATGGGATTCTGCGTGGAGTGCCAAGCATTGCGACTTGGAGATTCACGTGTCTTCTTCGAGTTATTTTCCGCATTGAAAGCCACGTCGTCGGACAACGATCTAAGGAAAGCGTTCTAGCCTACAAGGAACGCATCAGAATTGCCCCTCACGGCAGCAAGTGGAGACAAGGGAACAAAAGATAGTGCAGGAGGAGAAGGAGGGTGATCAGAACCCCCTACGACAGAAACAAAAGACTCACCACCAGCGACTGTCACATAGCCCAACATATCTGAACTAAAACTGACAGTACCAGAGGCAGAATAGAGGGGAGAGTCAGCAAAAGCATGAGGATTGATAGTAGGACAAGCATTTTGAGGCTGCCCGAAAGGCGCGCCACCTCTTGAGGAAGTCGTCAAGGATGGATTAGCGCCGGATGACGATGGACTACTCTGAAGGTCGTGGCGAATCTTCTTCCGGCGCTCGACAAGCTCACTCGCAAAGGACATGTCTTCGTGAGAAGGAGAACAAGTGGAAGTGGGGCCAACCTCCTAAGGAAAGGAAATACAATAAGAAAATGGTAAAAGAACGAAGGAACCAGGAGCGGTAGCGAATAGAGATACCTGAGCAGAGGGAGAGACCAAAGGAATCCCGGTAGGAATCAAACCAGCAGACACTTCTGAAGAAGCGGTAGCGGTAGTGGTAGCGGTAGCTTGAGAAAGAGCAGGGGGCACAGCGGTTGCCTTCTTACTTCTTTTCCTTCTTGTAACGCGTGCCCGTGAAGATGATGCTTGAACTGTGCTGGGAACAACGACAACTCCTTGAGAAAGCGACGTGACTGAAGTAGCACCGATAGCCCCACCCTCAGCAGCAGCAACAACGGCAGCAGCAGCAATAGCGGCAGCGGCAGCCTGGGCCCTTCTCGTTTGCTCCCTTCTCTTTTTCCTCCGAATGTATTCGGGCTCCCAACCGGGCGGAACCACTGTTTAGTCATGAAAACGTTAGCGTTAGCATTTCCTAGCGATGCGGCAAAAGAAGGATAAAACTCACCCATTTTACACTCTGTAACTGGCACTCCGTTTGCCACTTTACGAGTGTTAATGCTAAAGCCCATTTGGAGCAGCGTCTTTAGCCAACTGTCCTCCAGATCGGAGAGTGGTTTTCTGCTACCCTAGGCCCCATCTTTGATTTCCTCGTTGAAATCGGTTCTCCACAAAGGCTCGGGCAAGTTAACAACAAAAAATTCTTCCTTCTAGCGAGGAACAAAAGACTCGATACCCATAAGTTTCCAAGTAAAGAGATTCAGTGAGTCATCATCATACCGGGGTGATATTGATATTACCCCCTTACGAGAGTACAATTGGAAAATGTTATGAAGCAACGCTAGCGAAGGGGACTTAATCCCTTTAAACCGGCATAGCGCCGCAAAAGCAGTAACAACGCAAATCGCGTTAGGACTCAGTTGGGCCGGATTCAAATCAGAATCGGCCAGCAATAGTTTTACAAGCGGGTCAAGGGGAAGCCGAAACCCATGGTCAAACAGCTTGGCATATAATATCCTACTGTTGCCGGGCAATGCACTATTAAGGCGGAAAGGGTCAGAAGCGACACTAGTAGAGTAACCCTGAGGAAACTGAACATTGAAATCGGACAGACAACGATGAACTAAGGGAAAGGTATAAAGAGAAGTGGGGGTATTATTAATTTTCTCCTCCCCAGCAGATTTTTAGGAACTTTCCCCCTCAGCAGATTTTGAAGAGCGGGTCTTTGCCATAACCAGTAAAAAAGAAAAGAGAGAGTAAAAGAGGGAAGTAATGCGTGTACCTTTGGAAAAGAAACCCCAAGAATCCCAGAACAAAGAAGAAGGAACGACGTGAGTTATTTTCGGAAGGAAGCGGTGAGTGAAGAAGGAGATAAAAAGAAAAAAGAAGGCGGGGCAAAAAACATTATATATAACCCTAAAATGGGTTGAAAAGGCTCGACCAGTGAATAATCGACACATGGCGAGGTAGCATAAAGGAAGGGCGCGACACGCGCGAAGGACACAACTTCAAAAGAGAGACGCTTCAGTCTTTGCTACTCCTAAGAAAGTGCCTATTTCAAACACTTCATTACAAGAAAGACACGTGTCTTTTCTCATCATTACCTTTCGATCGCATTAATAAGGGGATTCATAGCATTTAATGCTCTAAAAAGTAGCACCAGCTCTGACATGTGGTTTCAAGAAATGATGCGGTAGCAAAAATGTCAACAAAGCATAAACAACATTGACAATACATCCAAACCTAGTGTTTGAGGAAAAAACATCGATGACCTCAGGCGTTAGCCTTATTGCAAGAATAACAAATGACAAATGTCTTTACAAATAAGAAAAGGATAGCAATCAAGAGAGAGGCCAGTACGCACTGCCGCCACCGTCACCAGACTTCTCTCCATCGAAGACAGAGGCGTCGTTTCCATTAACCTTGTCTATTATGGCAGAGGCACAATCGGCAACCTCGATTGGACTGAAGGAATCATTCCCAAAGCGGACAGTGAGTCTAGAAGCGAGGGCCTCCCGAACCTTCTTTTTCCAACACTCCATCTTCAGGGGAAGCCTGGCAAATTCCTCATCTCGAGCCATCATCTCTTCGCGAAGAAGAAGGTTTTTCTTCTTCTCCAAAGCTAACTCTGCCTCCAGAACGTCAGTTTTAGCTTTCCCTTTAGACCTTTCTCTGCTCATCTCTTTCTGTAAATCATCATAAAGACGCGTCAGCAACCTCATTCGGTCTAGCGATTGGTCAAGTTGCACTTTCGCAGCGCGCATGGCATGGGCAGAGTTTTGTATTTCATTGTCAAAAGCCTCCACCACATAATGAAAGTAGCGGAAGATATCTAGAGAATCATTTACAACGCGCATGTAGCGAACCCTCGGCGAAAGCTGGAGGAATTTATCTTTCTCTGAAGAAGAGCTCATCATTTTCCCTATCAGAGGTGCCATGAACTCGTCCCTCGAAAAAGGATTTTGCACCCCCGCAGCGCGAAGACTGTTAACGCCAAATCCCGTTAAATCCATGCGATAGGGCGGAGTCCCTTTGGGACCATCAGGAGAGAGGTTTAACATTGGAGTTGGAGGGGAGCCTTTATTACTCACCTCTGAGACAGAAGTAAAAAACAATTTGGGAGGAACCTTGAGCGGCGACTCAGGAGCTAGAGAAGTCGTGTCACCACGTCTGGATTAAATTGAGAAATGGGAGAGTCAGGAGCGTTAGGTAGAGAGGGAGAATCCGCCACCAAGGAAACTGTAGTAGCAGTAATAGGGCATGTAGTTGGCGCGTCAGCAATCTTCGTTGGTTAAGAAGTACTTGCCATAGAAGAAATGACAGGCGCCACGATATCCTTCGTGTTAGCATGGTCAGAGGAGGGGCCGGTAGCCTGCTCGTTCATGCCCACTCTGAGTCTCTTTTGTCAAAGTAAGGATGCATGGAAAAGGTCTGGTTTGGCATCCATGTCCTCGCTTTGGCTGCTGTCGTCACTGTCAACTATTCGAGTCGAAGGTTGACTTATATTTATCCCTCCGCGGCGTGGCGGTAGCCAATTGTCGATAAAGCGAGAAGCTCGCGTAGAAATGACGTGCGCCCGCCCCCTCCCAGCGATTGTTTTAGTTTTTTCCCTCTTGGGTGGAATGCCCTGAGGACTAGAATGTGCAGCAGGAGGAGAAGCCGGTATCGTTCTAAGCGGCATCACGTTCAAAGGAGCGTTAGCCTCTTCGGGCAACTGGCCATCAGTATCTCCTGGCAAGGGAATATGTGAGAACAACATAAGGTGGAAAAGGGGAACGAGAAGTAAGACAAACTCACCCATAACGCACTCGTTCAGAAGCTTCTATGAGGCGAACTCCCGAATGCGATAGCGTATACTTTTATCTAGCAAAGCGTTAGCTTGATCCAGCTCGTTTCTAGTCAGCACCACCGGGTTCACCCAAAGGGGACCTATAAGCTCTTGATTAAAACCACAACGCCACCAACGGGATGGTAACTCAAGAATGAAAAAGCTATTTTTCCAATCGGCCACAACCCTCTCAAAGCCGCAAAACCGCTGCTAGAACGACTGAACAAACGCGTCATCCCACCTTGGAGTAATACTGATTAAACAATTGTGACAGGTCATGCTAAAGAATTTGCGAAATAAATTGAGAGATGGGGTGAGAATGCCCTCCAACTCGCAAGCACGAAGAAAGGCATAAACCCCACACCAAGAAGAGGGAGTTATCTGGGCAGGGTTAAGTTTGTATTACCGCAGCAGTGCCGCTATTGAAGTATGGATGGGGAGGCGGAAACCATAGAGGAACATTTTAAAATAAACCAATCTATAGTTCCCCCATAGTGGATCGTGAAGACGCATGTCGCTCTTGGGAACGGTAGGAACACACCCAGGAGGAAAGGTGATACCGTTCTCCTCCAGTTCAGCGTTTAAAACCGCGTCGCAGGAGAAAATGCTGGACGATTGTACGATTTTTGGATCTACGGGCCTCTAGAGGAATCGTCTGGTTCTAGTCACAACCATAATAAACTAATGAACAGAAAATCTAAACGGATGAAGTGATACCTTAAAAGGAAAGATCCGCAGGCAAATCGGCGAAGGGCGGGGGATGGACGAGAACCTTTTCTAGAGAAAGTGCAGAGAAGAACAAAAAAATTAAAATAAGGGCAAAAAGCATTAGAAAGAGAAGATAACCCCTTTCTAAAGGACCAAATATCACTGCATTAATTGAACTACCAGTCGCGCGAGGACGCGTCGTGCTCAGAAGTTAGAAGTAAGCAGTTATTTGCCACGACCTACCAAGCGGCAGTTAATGATTGGCCGAGCCAAACCATTGCAGAACGTTTGGCTCAGCAAGGCTAACGCCCCTATATCAGCCATCAACAAAATAACGCGGTGGCAAGAGAAAGAAAACATCAAGTTTATTTGTTAAAAGCCATACGACACTTACAACACCCCTAACGCTAGGCCACTAATCCTCATCAGGCCAGTACATGTCATAGTAAAAAATGTCGTCATCATCCGAGAGCAGCAGACCTCCATTGTAAGGAGGAAAAAGTTCGTCAACCCTTTTTTCCTGACCCAGCAGTGCCGAGCTCGGCCCGTCTGCAATGCTAGCAACCGTTGTCCCAGAATTTGTGTCAGAAAGAGAATCTTTTGCCAAGACAAGGGTCACAGAAGGAAGTTGTCCATTGTCCTTCCGTGCGGAGAAAGCGGAAGGGACGCCAACTGCTTCAAAAGTCTCCTTCCTTTGCCTCTTGCAGCCCTTCCGACGGACTAGCGGCCTCCATGAGGGAGATGGAGGAGGATGATCCGAATCGGGTGAAGTTGGAGGAGTCGGTGGGGAGTCACGCACCGCAGTATCAAGGAAGTAGGAATCTGCCATTGATACGCAAGCAATCCAAGAAAAGGAATAAGGAGGAGAAGGTGAACGAGGAAAAGGGAAGAAGACCCTATTAAATAGCTGAGATGTCTTTGCGTGTCTCTTCAAAGCAATAAGTACACCTGGTGAAGAACAATCATAATTACAGAATCTGATGCGGCGCACGCAACTGCTTGAGAACTGCGCCAATCAAAAGGCACCAAAAAACTACCCAATCACCCACCACGAGAAGCGCGGCGCAAGGGGCGATCAAGTAAACATTTATTGTTAATTGGGGCATTAAAGACTTCCATTCCAGAAAAAGACTCATTTTTGGTTGGGCTTATAATGACCGTACCTGACTAGAGCAATAAACAACGAGAAATCAAAGGTAGAAGATGAAAGAATGTTCAAAGCAGCATTTTATTTAATTATGGCCTAAATGGCCTAAGCGCTCAAGCGCGTACACAGAAGTAGTAAAAAACAAAGGGTCGGCAGCTAAGGGTCAAGCATGGGACCCAGCTTCATCGTCCTCAAGAGCAGCAGGGATCTCCCTTAGAGCAACACACCAGCCTAAATGGCCTAAGCTCTCAAGCGCGACTAAGGACAGTTTGGCGGAGGAAACCCTCATGCCCTTCAAGCAGCACACCAGCAGGTCTTTCCTATGCTGCAACATAGTGATGGTCACCTCGATGTGGGAGATCACAACACCCAGCTTTGACACGCTCTGTATAGGACTGAAATCCTCCATAGAAGTAGCCCCTTGTCTGGACAGCAAAGGAGTCATCATTCCTTGAAGCTCCAAGACATCCTCAGAGGTTTTAGTCAGCATGGTCTCCAAGAAGCCGATGTCAGACTCGACAAGGTTCTTCAGGCTATGTGACTTCGAGATCAGAAAGTTTCTCGTAAGATCATCCACAGTAAAAAATCAGAGGCAGCACAGAAAAAAAAGCAGCGCGACAAAAGACAACTTATAGGCTAGAAAAGAATGGCGGTTGGAAGGAACGTATTTTCTCGGCAAACGGATCATCTCTACGTATGAAAAACCAGTTAACTTGGCAAGATTAAGGATGAAGTGCTAGCCCTTGGTAAACACTCGGGCTCATTTTTGGTTGGGCTTGTGATAACAATACTTCTAACGACAAGGGCATTTTCATCTAATACCCTGCGGTGGGGGGTAACGCTGCTGCTACTACCGCTTCGACAGCATCGAGGCTATCGCCTCTTCCATGTGACCGACCCTGGGAGGTCGACATCAGCGAGGGGGTCCCACACACACACTATCATGACACAAGGCGTTATCCCATCCCAGGCCGAGCCAAGTGACTCGAGAAGGACGTAGACGTTGCCTTGCCTAGGTAACGCCTACCCCATATATATGTCTAACGCAACGATAGCACAATACATCAACGGGGAACTCTAACCCCCCTAACGGGCGCCAAGATCACTCAGAAATGCTCCATTTTTGCCTATAAATACCTCCGCCACAAAGGAGAGAGGTAAGCCTAATATTGCTGGCAAAAACTCTGCTATTTTATACAATCACAACTAACTTAAGCATCGGAGTGTTTACGCCGGAGACCCCCTCCGGCGCTGTGCAGGTACACCAGGCGCCGTGGATAGTTGAGCTCGCGAACCATCATCCTCTGCCACCCTTCAGCAAATAGTCCGAATCTTATCAGATTTCCTCCAGACTAATATTTTTAACAGGTTTGGTACCCCGCTAGTCCTTATCAGTGATTATGGTTCATATTTTTGTAACCACATTGTGGCCAAACTCCTCACCAAGTACGATGTTACCTACCGAGTGTCTACGGTATACCACCCGTAGACCAACGGCCAGGCCGAGGTGTCTAATCGGAATATCAAGTCCATCTTGGAGAAGACCGTTAATCAATCTAGGAAGGATTAAAGTTTGAAACTCGACGATGCTCTCTAGGCTTACCGAACCAGCCTATCGGTACGACACCAAACCTTCTTGTTTATGGGAAACCTTGTCACCTGCCGGTGGAGATCGAGCATAAAGCATTTTGAGCCATCCGTAAAGTTAACATGGATCTTGGTGAAGATGGTCAACATCGACGTTTGCAAATCCAGGAGCTAGAGGAATTGCGAGATGACGCCTATGAGAATGCGTTCATCTACAAGGGCAAGACGAAGGCCCATCACGATAAGTTGCTCTCTCATAAGTCGTTTAAGGTTGGAGAATTTTTTTTACTATACAACTCTCATCTCAGATTGTTTGCAGGATAATTGAAGTCCAAGTGGACCGGTACTTACTTGGTTACATCGGTATATGACCATGGTGCCATTGAGATTCCAAGCATGGATACAAGAGTCATTTTAAAGGTTAACGGGCACCGTTTAAAGTCTTTCTATGAAGGATTCTATCCTTTTACAACTGAGAGAATAGAGTTGGCCGAGCCACCTGTTCAGAAGTAATCTGTGTCGCTACCGTCAAGGCCTTGATGCTAACTAAGGCGTTTCATGGGAGGGAACCCACATTTATTTCCCCCTTTTTATTTTATTTTAATTTTAATTTTCCTCTTCTGGACCATCTTTATTTTCCCTTTTGAATTTTCCTCTTTGTGTATCTTTATTCCTTTTTTCGTTTAGATTATTTTCCATTTTTTGTTTATTTTTATTCCACCTTCCTTTATTTCTCCCCAATCCCTGATTTTCTTCTCCTTCCTTATTTTTAATTTCCCTTTTTTTTAGGAATTGATATTACTCTCCCATTCGGCCTTTTTCAAATCCCTTTCCAATTAGAACTACTAATATTATTTATTTCAAAAGGATTCATATTTCGGTTGTGATTTGTTGCCTTTATTGTTGTAGTTAGGATTTGGGTGGACCACACATGTGCCACACGTACGCTAAGGGATAAACGGCTAGAACAACCATACTACATAAAGGCAAGACCATGCTTCCTTCTTTTTTCGTTATTCTTGACATATTCTCTCTCTTTCTTCTCTGCTTTTTACTCTCTTTTCCAGAACTACACTCCACCTCTGCAACTTCTTCCTCTTCGATCACCAATGGCCCGCTCCAAGCATGCTGCTACTAGGTCTGACCAATCCACCAGAGGAACTCTGACAGCGACCACACCAGTCGTGCCTTCCCCCGTTGTCATTGCCCCATTCTCAGTGGTAGCATCGCGTCCTCTACCACCTGTCTCTGCGCACAAAACTCCCAAACTGGCGAAGAGCCTTTCCAAACGTCCCACTCCAGTGCAGTCGCTGACGGCAGCTACACTAGCCCCAGCTACTACCCCCACTGTAGCTGCCAAACCATCCACCACTTTTGTCGCAACCCAACAACCCAACAACCCTGTCGTTACCAAATCACCACCACCGCAGCCTACCGCTACTGCCACTACCACCAAACCCACATCGTCCACACCCAAATCTGCCAAACCAACACCACATCCACCTAGCCCAACACCCACCTACCACTCCTCTGAATCTACCACTAAAAATTATGGTTCGGGTTCTTCCTAGGAAATCGTCTCCAACAACGGCTAAGAGTCCTCTTGAGGGGAATATGAATCTGGTTTCGGCGAGGAAAAGGACTTGGAGACTGCCCCTACCACCGTCCCGAGCATACCGGCTGGACAGCCAGACACCTCCGGCATGGCGGTCGACAACGATAAGGATGAAGAGGTTGAGGACAATGAGGAACATGAGGGTGATTCGAACACTGACCCGACTATCAAGACCCCAGTTAAAGAAGAGGAGTCGGAGCACTCTCTGGAGATCACTAGATCTGTTCCAGCACCATCCGGCGCACCTATAAGCAGGGGCATGACCCAGCGAGGATGAGTGGTCCAAGCCCGCTCTTATGCTGAGACGGGAGAAAAGAAGGAGAAGTTAGCATCAACCACCCCTGTTAAGGATGAAGTTAAGGAAGTGATGCTAGAGGAGGAGGCACAGACCCCTTTGGTGAAGAAGAAGAGTGATAAGAATTTATCTACTGCCGAAGGGTAGAAGGGGAAAGGGCTTCTTCAGTTTAGGATCCGCGGTGGTCCGTTGTACCTGCAAGACGCCGGAGGGGGTCTCCGGCGGAAACACTCCGATGCTTAAGTTAGTAATTGTGGGAAGTTCCTGTCGTGCCAGGGGAGGATGATGCTGGGTCTCACGCTTGACCGCTATCTTCGCTTCCTCTTGTTTCTTTTTCTTATGCTTTCCTGTACATATCTAGACGCTAAGGCTGCTCAGGCCATAAATAAATGGTTGTTTCTATTATCAAGTCTTCTCTTCCCTTGTTTGATTTCTTGATGCGTTAGTTGGAGGTATTCGTTATGAGCCCAACTGAAAATGAGTCTTCCTCGGGACAAAGCATTGCAGTGGTTATGTTCCGGGAACCGACAATGAATGTTCTGCCTCAACTGTTTTCCTGAGCCGCTTTCCCAGGGGTAGGTGGTTGGGCGGTTATTTGGTGCCTTTTGATTGGCGCATTTAACGAGCGAGTATGCCTATGCCGGATCGGATTCTGTAATTACGGTTACTTTTCCCAGGCGCCTTAATTGTTTTTCAGGGGCATGCGCGAGGATCGGAGCGCTTCCTTGGCTATTTAAGGGAGTTGCTTTCCCCTTTTCCTATTCATCTTCATCCTCCTCTTTCTCTTTTACTTTTTTGCAGGTCACATGGCAGATTTTTATTTTTTGAATACTGCGGATAGCGACTCCTTGCCAACCCCTCCGACTTCGCCGAACTTAGATCACCCTCCTCCGTCGCCACCATGAAGGCCTCCGGTCCGTCGAAAGGGCCGCAAGAGGCAAAGGGAGAAGACTTCCAAGGTGTCTGTCGCGGCTTTAGATTCTTCTGGCTCCACTACCCGAGAGGGTAGCAAACGCTTTCCTCTATCTGACCGCTTGCTAGAGAAAAATTCCTCCCTCGACGCTGGTGCTGGATCGGTAGGATCGGGCGCCAAGGGAAAGTCAGGCCCGTCAGGCCCCTGCCTAGAGAGGGGGGTGGATGAACCCTCTCCGTCTACTGACGAGAAGATGCCTTTCCTAGATGACGACGGGCTTTATCACTATGGCATTTATTGGCCCGATGATGATTAGTGCCCTTTCGTTAGGCATATTGTACATGCCTTTTGGCATCTTATGAATAAAGTGATGCTTTCTAGCTTTCCTTTTTGTGATTATCTTTCTGTCAGCATGTTGGTCTTGTTGATAGCTAACGCGAGGGGTTAGCCTTATCGGGGCAACCGCTTCGCGGTTATTTTGACTGGGTCAACTTTGTCACCCTATGGGGAATCACGACGAATAACTTCTCTTTTCAAATTCCTTTAATGCGTTTCCACGTGGCCAACTTCTTTTTACACGCGTCTCAGCATGATTGGTGGCTCAATTAATGCGGTGGCATTTTAATCCTTTAAGAAGGACCATTTTCTCTTTCCAAAACTTTTGCCCTTGCTTCGAATTTTTCCCTTCGTCTTCTTCCCCGAATAACCTTCTAGTCGCCTGCCGTCGTCCGCCGATTCACCCATAGGTCTTCCCTTCTAAGGTACCACTTTAATCCTCTCAGATTTCCTATTTGCTGGTTTATTATGGTTAGGAATAGGCCTCGCCAGGTTATCTGGAAACCCATGGATCCAGAGGTCGCATAATCACCCAGTATTTTTACATGCGATGTGGTTCTAAAGGCCGAACTGGAGGAACACGGTATTATCTTTCCTTCCGGATATGAACCTTTTATTCCTGAAAGTCATATGCGGCTTCATAATCCGGCGTGGGGTTTCTGTAGGCTACTTTATTTTAGGATGTTCCTTTATGGTTTCCGCTTTCCCGTGCATGAATCAATACTAACGCTGCTGCGGGAGTACAACCTTAATCCTGCCTAGATAACTCCTTCTTCCTGATGTGCGGTTTATGCTTTTCTTCGTACTTGCGAGTTGAAGAACATTTTCACCCCATCTCTCAATTTATTTCGCAAATTCTTTAGTATGAATTGTCATAATTGTTTAATCGAAATAACTCCTCGATGGGATGACGCGTTCGTGCAGTCGTTCTGGCAGCGGTTTCGCGGCTTTAAGAAGGGTGTGGCTGATTGGAAAAGTAGTTTCTTCGTTCTCGAGCTACCGTCCCGTTTGTGGCGCATTAATTTCAACCAGGAGCTCATAGGCCCCCTTTGGATGAATCCCGCGATACTGACCAGAGCTGAGCTAGAGCAGGCTAACGCTCTGTTGGATGAGGATACCTGCTATCGTATCCGCGACTTTGCTTTGTTCAAGCCTCTGGAGGAGTGCGTTATGGGTGAGTCTGCCTCTTTTCGCGTTTTCTTTTGCATTTGTCTTAACACGTTTCTTTTACAGAAGATTCTAACGATCGATCTCCAAGTGACGCTGGCGCTCCTTTGAATGTAACGCCACTCCAAACTTTACCAACCTCTCCTCCTGCCGAAGGCTCCAATCGCCAAAGCGTTCGGCCTCCGAGGAGGAGAACCAAGACGGTTGCCCGGGGAGGGCGAAGGCTCGGCAGCTCTGCCGGAGCTTCTTGTTTTGTCGAGAATTGGCTACCAGATCGTCGCAAGGGAACAGACTCCGGTCGAACTGCGACAAGGGTGATTGATAGTGACGACGAGGATATGGATGCTAAACCAGACCTTTGCCATGCTTCTTCCTTGCGTCGGAAAAAACTTCGAGTGGACACAAGTGAACAGGCTACCGGGGTATCTTCTGTTGATGCGGCGACTACTTCTATACCTGTCATTTCATCTAAGGCGAGTACCTCTCAGCCGGTGAAGACCACTGAGGCGCCAACTGCTACCTGTTCTACTGAGGCGGAGGCTCCATCGATGGCATATCCTCTTCCTACAGCTAACGCTCCTGATTCTCCGATTTCTCACTGTATTACTGATGTAGTGATCACGCCTTCCGCTACGGACTCAGCTGCTGGGTTGCCGCCTAAAGCCCTTCCACAGCTATTCTTTACTCCTATCTCGAATGTGCTTACTGAGGGTTCTTCTTCAACTCCGTCAGTCAATCTTTCCTACGGTGGCCCTAGCGGGACCCCAGCCTATCGTATGAACCTAACAGGGTTCTGCTTTGATGGTCTCCATGCTGTCGGAGTTCCCCAACCCTTCTCTAGAGATGAGTTTACCGCGCCCATGATAGGGGTAATGATGAGTTCCCGGGAAGAGAAAGAGAAATTTCTTCAGCTTTCTCCAAAGGCCCGTCACCAGCATGTTATGAATGACTCTCTGGATACCTTCCGCTATCTGAACTATCCGTTCGAAATTCACGATCGCGAGTCACGAAATTTTTCTAGCGCGATGTGCGCTCAAAAGGTGCAGCTTGACCGAATGGCGGACCATGTGAGGCTGCTAACGCGTCTTTATGACGAGTCACAAAAGGAACTAAACAGAGAGAGGTCCGCCGGGAAAGCGAAAATGGAGGTTCTGAAGGCAGAGTTGGCGTTGGAAAAGAAGAAAAATCTCCTTCTCCGCGAAGAGATGATAGCTCGAGACGAGGAGTTTGCCAGGGCGCCATTGAAGGAGGAGTTGTGGAAAAAGAAGGTCTTGGAAGCCTTCACTTCTGGATTCGCAACCCGCTTTAAGGGTGACTCTTCTAATCCATCCCAAGTTGCCGATTATGTCTCTACCGTAATGGATGAGGTTAGCAAACGTGGGAATGGTTCATCTGCCCCGGAGGGGGAAAGAGGTTGACGATAACGGTGGTGCGCGACTTTTTCCTTCAAGGGGTGTCTCGAGTGCTGCAACGGATTTCTGGATCCTCCCTTTTATTGCTATTCCCATTGCTATCTATTTTCTTTTATTCTTCCATGAAAATCATTTGACATTATTCCTTCTGTAATAATGCTGACGCTATGTAACCCTTATCGCGCCGTTTGATTCATTGTGATGTTACCGTTATTCGTTCTTCATTATCCTCTTCGTTATTTGATCGATGCAGCAATCTCCAGTTTTACCATACCACTGCTTTCAGAACCAAAGCCTTGTTACCTTGTCTCCCCCACACTTAGGTTGTTCTCGGATTTGACTCTAGCCCTCATAGCAACCGTCAATGAGTACTAACCACCGGCTAAGGAAATATTCAAAGCAAAGGCTCGAGTGGTTTAAGAAAAGAGAATAAAGAGTGGGGGTGGGACGAATGTCAAGGGCATGCTGATGGAAGTGGCGAGAGATAAAGAAAAGACAAATGCAAAGCCCGATGTCATTTTTATAGCTCTCCCATGTCTAATGGTGCCTATACCTTGGATATTATGCAAACCTACCTAGTGTCTAGTTATGCATTTATCACACATGAATAATATTGACATGGACGCTCAAATATGCTCACAGGGTCATGCGATTGACTATGAGCATCAAGGTCTTGATGAAGTCATACGTGCAGGCATGCAGATATTATGCATGTTCAGATAGGATGTGATGATTGGTCAAATTATTCTATGTGCAGTGGATCAAACAGTGTGTCCTATATAGGGTGTTTTTAAAACAGGGTAGTGTGATAGTTTTAGCAGGAAGATATATTTACAAAAACGTAGTTCAAATAAAAACCCTAAAAAATCTGAAAATAAAAAATTTAAAAATTTGCCCAAATTAAACACAGAAACGCAAGCAAGTAAACAAGCGCACAAACAAACAAGGGAAGAACAAGCAAACACGCAAATATTTCTTCCCCCACACTTAGGTAGCGCATTGTCCTCAATGCGAAGGAGGCACACACAAAGGGCATAAATAGTACAGAATAAAAAGCCAAAAAGAAAAGTGTTCACCTGGAATTAAAAGTCCAAAAATTTGCCCGAAGGCGAGAATGTTTGAGGAGGGATTTGGAATCAAGGGCTAGCAGGAGGCCGCAACCTCTGTGCCAGCTTATTAGGCAGCATCTGTAGCTGATGAAGGATAGAGCGGAGCAGTGCATTGGTTTCCATCTGGGTTGTTGTCAGGGAGTCGAGGTCTCGAGAGGGTTGAGCGGCAGGATCTTGACGGTTAGGTGCAGGAGCAGGGGCAACGTGTAGGCGACTATCACGCGCAAGGTTTAGGAATTAGAACTTACCACTAATCCTCATGCTAAAGATGCGATCCTTGGGTGTTGTACAACCTGTGTTGAAGTGCAAAACATCATCCAAAACGTGAAAGTATTCCATCCCATCAAGGGTTCGAATATCGAGCCATTTGAAATCGACAAGAGAGTATAATGCATAACTAGCAATATCTAAAGACCAACTCTTAACAGCAACCATAGTGATTAAATACCCAAGAACAACGTTTCTACTATTGTTCAGTACTGTCGTCAATTCAGACGCAACCCAGTAGCCAAGATTGACCTTATGGCCATGATGCATACACCACAAAAAGAACAATTCCTGCACCAAGAGTTGGCTAGAAGAATTAAGTTTACCGGCGAAGGTAATGGCTAGGTAGCGGTGTAGGATACGCAGAGAGGGGTTAGTGATCTGGTGGGCCTTTGAGAGCCAGGAGTCCTACATGGCATCAGGGTCGCCAGTTAACTCCCAGAAGGAAGCGTCGACATCAAAGGTAGGTGGGTATACAACAAAGGCCTCAAGGTACCAAGGGGCACTGAGGTTAGACATAGTAACAAAACCAAGCATTCAATTAAACTGGGTGGCACCCAAAAGTAGGTTTCCCTTTCCCTTGAGCTTCAGACGTTCTGTGTCAAACCAGAACGTCGTGAAGAACTCATGACTGAGCTCAAGGTAGGTTTGTTGCTCGAGTCAAAATAGGACTTCCCAACCCATATTCTGAAGGAGCTTGCGGACACGAGCTCCTACCCCTAGCCTATCCAACAAAGGAAAATCAAGGTGGGCATAAGCATTGACTCTCTTACCATGCAAAGCAAACAATTTATCAAGATGATGCTTGTCATCAAACTCTATCCGAGAGGTCAAGTGTTATCTGGGCGAGAGGGGCAAGCATGTCAGTACGGGCTCGGGCAGAGCGGGGCGCTGGTGTGGCAATGGGTGTCTTGCCCTTTCTGGTGAAGGCATTGATGGTTAGGCATTTTCGCCTCTTACCCCGTATGGAAAGAAAATGATCACTGTTCCTACCGCCGCGGTAGGGTCGAGGCAGTCGTCTCCCCCCAGGAGACTGACACCAGGAGGGCTGACGTCATATAGGAGGCCCCTACACGAAACCTCTAGATGACCAGAGGAGCTATCTCACCGGATTGAAAACCACGCGTTGGGAGGAACGCACTAGCCGTTACCTTGCCTGGGTAACAACTACCCCCACACCTACCGCCATGACCACATATCATAACATGGACAAACCATGACCCTCTGACGGGAACGGTTGCCCCCTAATAATCCCACTCGTGCAGAAATGCTCATTTCATCTATAAATACCTCCACCACGAAGGAGGAAGGTAAGCGGAATTTACTGGCCCAAGCTCTGCCAATTTTACCACAAATACTAACTTAAGCATCGGAGTGTTTCCGCCGGAGACCCCCTCCGACGTCTTGCAGGTACAACGGACCACCGCGGATCCTGAACTGAAGAAGCCCTTTCCCCTTCTACCCTTCGGCAGTAGATAAATTCTTATCAAATTGGTGCTTTCATTGAGAGCTTTGGTTCTATTAAGTGAGCATCCTTAATAACCAAGCTCCATTCTTCCTGAAACTAGAAGGATTATGGCTTCAGAGTCAGATCCCGCGCTGTCCCAATCCTCCAGCATCCCGTATAACACCCGCCGATGACTTTTTGCTTTTGCTACCTCCGATATTTCTACCACAGTACAAGAAATCACTACAGGGGGATCAGATCCTCCCTCTGGACAAATGACAAAAGCAGCTGTATTCCAGATTTGTTCCCCTTTTTCCCACATAGCGGGACCCAACTATTCTACCCCCCAAGCGAGGGGATCCGCGATAGGCGAAGTAGACAACCCTCTCGCAAACTCAATAGCGGCTCTTCAAGCCCAATTGGATCAGTTGACAGAGGTGGCCGCTGGATTTACGCCCCATGCCTCGAGACCCGGTGTGTCCTCCCAGATGGTTTTCACTCCGTTTATTGTCAACGAACGGCTGTTGTCGCCCCGGCAATCCAGAGGGCTTTCGTTTTCCCTACCCTTGCCATCGGCCCCCATGAATGTCCCACCGCTTGCGCACGGACCTGTTGAATTTTCTGGGCAATACAGGGGAGGAATCCCTATCCCTGAAGAAGGTCGCCGACGTGATGAATATAGAGAACACTGGGATGATAGGCAAGGTGAGATGTTCAGAGAACCATCCCCTAGATACAGTGAAAGATCCAGTAGCAGGGGGCGACGAACCCGAACTCCAAGAAGCCGCATCCGATCTCCCAGGCGGCATCATGAATATGACCCTCAGAACCCCAGATACGATGTTGAAAATCCACTCCCACATCGACCTCGCAGAGTCCCCGACGGCAACGCGGGTCACCCGTTCAGTTATCGCGTGAGGCATCACAGGGTCCATCGGCATGTGAAACTCCCTGCAGAATCATATGATGGCACGAAAGACCCCATCTCTCACCTTAATAAAGTGAAAGACTTTGTGCAATTCCAAACCCGTAGTGATGCCGCGCTATGCCAAATCTTTGTCCTGACACTGTCTGGAGTGGCACGTCTCTGGTTCGAGGGACTCCCAGCCGGATCTATTGATAACTTCCCTCAGTTGGAAGATAAGTTCAGGAGTCGGTTTAGCACGGCAATCCCTATCAGGAAGTCAGCTGCTGTGCTATTCGATATTCATCAAAAACTGCAGGAATCATTGAATGAGTTTTTTGGTCGATTTGATCTCGAAATGTCCTTGACGCCAGGGGTCACCATTGATTTTGCAGTAGAGGCCCTAAAACGTAACTGTCGTTATGGGAAATTAAGGGATACGTTAACGGTGGACCCACCATTGACTCTGGATGCGTTAAGACTGAAAGCGCATAATTATGCGAGGATGGAAGAGGAGGAAAATAGAGAACGGATGCGAGACATACCGACAGACCCATACCTGGCCCCTAACGTCCCGCATAGCAACGCCCCTGACATACGACCCAATGATGATTATAGCCAACGGAAAGAGCACACCGCCAAGGCCTCTAATCGGCAGAGAGGCAATTTTTCGAAAGGGAGACCCGGAGGGTCCCCCACTCGGAAACAAGCAGATTCGCCAAAGGGCCGGATATATGACCTTGACCTTCCTTCCCTCATACTCCAAAGGGCGGAAATCCTAGCGATAGTTTAGCAGCAAAATCTGCCCATCCGTTACCCAGCTCCTGTGAAACCAGGAGTAATCATGGAAGGAAGAGAGAACGCATACTGCAAGTTCACAAGGTCAAAGGACACTCGACAGATGTGTGCAGAGAACTAAAACTGGCCATAGAACGATTAGTTGAAGAAGGCTACCTCAGAGAATTCACCACCATGGCAAGAGAAGGGGCCAGGAATAATCCAACTGAAGTGATAATTGACCGTAGGCAAACGCCTTCTCACGCCACAGGGGCTAACGCAATTCCCCTCGGACAAAATAGAGAGGCTCTCATTGTTTATAGCGATCAGATGCCTATGATTAATATCATCGCGGAAGGAACACCTTACTTCGCGGAAGCTATACAACAAACGCCCGGTCCCGGGGAAAAGCGCAAACAAGAGAGCGCACAGGTAAAAATTGAGGCAATAAACGCTTTAGACAGAATGGTATTGTCCTTCTCAGAAGAAGACGAAAAAGGCATTGTTTTCCCGCATAACGACGCGTTGGTAGTAACACCCGTCATCGGCAGTCACGGAGTAAGAAGAACCCTTGTCGATAATGGGAGCGCGGTGAATTTATTTTTGCTAGAAGCATACAACTTGATGAAGCTCCCTGACGGTGAGCTAGCGCCTTGTAAAAGACCAATTGTTGGGATGGATAGGGTACCGATCCCGGTAGCGGGAATCACGTCATTGTCAGTATACTTCCGAGAAGACACATCCAAACGCTCTGAAGAACTATTATTTCTGGTCGTAGACCTGACTCTGCCTTATAATGCCATACTAGGGCGGCCGTTTCTCAATCGTTTTGGGGCAACGATATCCCAAAAATACCTGTGAATGAAATACCCCTCATGGGACGGCGTGGTCTCGATCAAAGGAGATTAGAAGCTAGCTGCTGAATGTTACCTGCTTATGACTCAAAGGAGTTGTGACCGCTACATGTGCGTGACGGACGATCCCTTCGACGATAAAGAAGAAAAGTGCACTCAGCCACTGGATAAGATGATGTCAATACCTATCGGTGAGGACAACGAAGCGAATCTCTTGATCAGTGAGAAACTAAGCCCCAAAGAGAATGTGCAATTGACCCAACTGCTAAGAAAATACAAAGGAGAATTCGCGTGGAAACCGACGGACATGCCCAGAATTTCACGAGAGGTTGCGGAACACCGGTTAAATGTTAGCCCTGACGCCAAGCCTATTCAGCAAAAGCGGCGCGTTTTCTCACTAGAAAAGATAGTAGCCATCGAGAAAGAGTTACTTAAGCTCGCGGATGCAGGATTCATCCGAGAAGTCCAATACCCGACCTGGCTAGCTAACCCTGTGTTAGTTCCTGAACAACGCCTGCCCCAAAGATTGCTATCCCCTTCCTCGAATCGATCAGTTGGTCGACCAAACCGCTGGATATGCCTACCTAAGCCCCCTGGATGCTAACTCCGGGTATCACCAAATTCCCATGGCCATAGAAGATGAAGAGAAAACCGCCTTCATCACCCCGAGGGCTACTTACTGCTACATTGCAATGCCGTTTGGGCTAAAAAACACCGGGGCAACATTCCAGCGCATGGCAAATAAAGTTTTCGAAAAGCAAATTGGGAGAAATGTGGAGGCTTACGTGGACGACATCCTAGTCAAAAGTCGAAGCTTTAAAGACCACCTAACTGACTTGGAAGAAGTCTTCAGTGTGATGGAAGAATACAAAATGAAGCTGAATCCACAGAAATGCATGTTCGCGTTCCAAACGGGTAAATTCTTGGGCTACGTGGTTAGCCGGAAGGGTATCCAGCCTAACCCTTCGAAGATAAAGGCCATCCAGGATATGATACCCCCTCAGACTGTGAAAGAAATACAGAAGCTCACCGGGCGCATCATCGCGTTGGGACGGTTCATCTCTAAGTAGGGTGAGAGATGCTTACCCTTCTTCAAAGTCATTCGAAACAAGGCCCCTTTCGGATGGACAGAGGAATGTGAGAAAGCGTTCGCAGGGCTAAAAGCTTATCTCTTATCCGATCTAGTGCTAACGAGGCCTGAATTCGGCGATGAGCTATATCTATACCTGGGCGTAGCTAACAAGGTAGTCAGTGCTGTCCTCGTACGAAGCGAAGGGTATATACACCGTCCTGTATTTTTCGTCAGTCACATATTGAAAGATGCTGAGCTACGATACGCCCGCATCGAGAAGATAGCGCTTGCCCTAACACGAAAGATGGACCGATACTTCCAAGCCCACCCCGTCACCATACTCACCGATCAACCTTTGAGAAAAATCTTTAGAAACCTAGAGTCCTCGGGGAGAATGTTAATTTGGGCAATCGAATTCGAACAATATGGGCTACAGTACAAAGCTAGACCAGCTATTAAAGCCCAAGCGTTAGCAGACTTCATAGCGGAATGCACATTCACAAAAGACGTGTTGATAGACCTATCAGAAGAAGAATCAGAAGATTTATACCTCCCATCCCCGGAAATGTACGCAAATCAAGAGTTAGCAGGCGCAGGCATTTTCCTAGTTGGAATAAACGGCATGGAGATACGATATGCCATCAGAATCCTGCAACCTTTGTCCAACAATGCGTCTGAATACGAAGCATTGCTAGCAGGACTCAGAATAGGAAACAACTTCTCCGTTGAAGCTGCGCATGCCTCAGAACCGGAACGCGGCCTACGTTTAAAGATACGCGGGGATTCTAAACTAATAATCGATCAAGTTCTGGGGAACTCCCATGCTAGAGAACCCATCATGATCCAATACTTGGCCAAAGTAAAGCGTGAGCTGTCGGAAATGCAGGTAAAAGGCACCCAGGTCACCTTTGAACATATTCCCAGGGAAAATAACGAGGAGGCTGACAGCCTCGCCAAGATGGCAGCCAATTTAGAAGCCCCCATACCCAATGATGTGCACTACGGAGAACTATCCACACCCTCTTTCATGGAAGAGCAAACATCGCTTTGTGTGGAGGAGATAGAAAGCGACTGGAGAATCCTAGTGATAGAATATCTGAAACATGATAAGCTACCGGAGGAGAACGTGGAAAGGAGGAAAATCCTGAAATAGGCTACGCGATGCACGTACTACAACGGAGAGTTGATACGAAGATGCTTCTCCCATCCAGCCGCTAAGTGCATAACGGAGCAAGAAGGCCTTCATGTATTGCGAGAAATTCATGAAGGGATATGTGGCATGCACGTCGCCAGCGACACTCTGGCGTCCCAAGTCTTTTGGTCAGGGTTCTACTGGCCCACCATTCAGAGAGATTGCCATAACTTCGTAAAAACCTGCCAGAAATGTCAAGAATATGCTAAGATCCTTCGAAAACCGGCCGTGCAGATTTCAGAGATAGTCGCTCCATGCCCGTTTGCTAAATGGGGCATCGACATCTTAGGCCCGTTTACAAAAGACAGATCTCAATTAAAATTTGTGGTCGTGGGGGTAGACTATTTCACAAAATGGGCAGAAGCCGAAGCGTTAGCCACCATCACCACTGAGAAAATCTGGCATTTCTTTAAGCACCAAGTAATTATGCGATTCAGGGTACCGCGCATACTAGTTAGTGACAACGAAACACAGTTTACGAGCCAATTCTTCAGAAATCAGTGAGCAGAGTTTCAGATCGAACAAAGGTTCTCTTCTGTAGCACACCCTCAAACTAATGGCCAGGTCGAAGTGACCAACCGCAGTATTCTTAGAGGCATCAAAAGAAACCTAGAAGGTTCCAAAAAGAAGTGGCCAGATGAACTACCATACGTATTGTGGGCCTACCGTATGACTGTCAAAGCCAGCATAGGAGAAACCCCATTCGCGTTAGCCTTTGGAACAGAAGCCGTCACACCGGTAGAAATTGACACCATAAGCCTTTGGGTGGCTCATTTCAAGGAAGAAGCCAATGAAGAAAGGTTACGTGCTAACCTTGACGCGCTGCCAGAAGCACACGAGGGACTCTCCTAAAAACCCTGCATTACAAAAGGAAAATGGCACAATACCACAATAGGCAGGTGAGAGAACGATTGCTTAAGGCAGGGGATCTAGTGCTCAGAGACAAACGAGCAGCAGGACAACGCATGGGAAAACTTAGCCCAAACTGGGATGGGCCGTATCGTGTCACCCGCGTTGTAGGTAGGGGAGCCTACCATTTGGAAACGCTCGATGGAATGCCCCTGCAAAACTCTTAGAATATAGCTCGGCTGAAGCTATACCATGCCAGAAACTACTTCCTCCTATCCGGTAATATGAATATTATTCTAACAAAAGAATCATAAGCACTCTTTGTGTACTTTGTGGCTGAAAACATGCAGGCAAATGAAGAATGCCAGGAGTGAAAATCCTATCCTTGTGATGGTTGGTCCTGATCAGACAGCTCACTAAGACGAGGCACGCCCTGGCATAGCATAGCGTCGGGAGTGAAAATCCTATCCTTATGGCAACCGTGCTCACATAGACGGCCCATTAAGACGAGGCACGCCCCCAACGCCCCCGGGAGTGAAAATCCTATCCTTGTGGCAACCGTTCTCATACAGACGGCCCATTAAGACGAGGCACGCCCCGACATCCTTGGGAGTGAAAATCCTATCCTTGTGGTAACCGTGCTCACATAGACGGCCCATTAAGATGAGGCACGACCCGAGGAGAGACCAACTCCGTCCTGGAAGTGAAAATCCTATCCTTGTGGCAACCGTGCTCACATAGACGGCCCATTAAGACGAGGCACGCTCCAGAGACACGAGGTTTCAATGCTTGCGAGTGAAAATCCTATCCTTGTGATGTCCGGCCCTGATCAGACGGCTCACTAAGCTGAGGCACGCCCCAAGCCAATCTTTGACACATGGAAAGAAAAGATACCCCAGCTAGTAACCGAGCGGTTGATACCTGGTGAAGTAAGAGCTGGAGAGGTATCCATATCACAGTAACACCGTCGCGGCAGGCCTAGCAAGGCTAGAGAGTTCCCCCTAACAACAAAGGGTGGCATGAATTTGAGCGCAACACGGGCAGAAGTAATGCTGATTCATCCTCGGAAATACTACCAGAAGACACAATGATAGTATGGAGAGTGACAAGCGCAGAATGGACATATCTCAAAAATAGAAACACGGCAGCAAACGCCATGGGTGAACAATTGCACAAGCAGTATTATGAAACGAAGTAGATAAAGAAATTCCATTCAAAAGTGGCGGCTTAATCAAGAAAAAAAGTGATATTGTCAATATTACAAAATAAAGGAGGGCACATCGGCCACAACAATCAAAAAACGCATAAAGCATGATGCCTAAGGAGCGGTTGGTGCATTGCCTCCTCCTTGCTGAGTGAATTTCCAGCAATAGAAGCCCTCATCGGTGACGGTTGGGACCCTCTTATCAAAGTAGTCAGCAAGAACTTCAACACGAAGGTTCTCTACCCCATAGTATACATAAAAGGGTCCGACATGATTGCTCCACCTTCCTTCCTCTTCTCAGCGGAAAGAGCAAGCTCAGCAGATAGCTCAGCGTTCCTCTATCTCTCCTGACGTAACTCGGTCTCCTCTTGAGAAAGGCGTTTGTTCAGAGTAACACCCTTCTATTTTTCCTCCTCCAAAGCAAGCCTGACAGCTTCCACCTCTTGCTTAACAGTCGCTGCCTCTTGCTTAGCAGCTGTGGCCTCCTGTTTGGCAGTCTCTGATTCTGGTTTGGCTGTGGTAAGGGCGTCCAGGTAGCTCTGACGCTCAGACAGCATCCTATTTATCTCTCCCTGCTCGTTCGCCGTCTCTCTGGCGTTTTCCTCATCCATGTAATGGAGATGGCAGAGCGAAGAAAACACTTGAGAGTGAAGAAAGTTTATGCACTCCTGCTGGCTCTTAGCCACAAAGGCATCCCTTTCTCTCTGAAGAAACATCATCTCGGCCGCTAGAAAAGAGGTAGACGCGAGGATAGTGTCATGATGAGCATCCGCGGGGAACAGCAGAACATTATCTCTGAAAGAGAGAAGGTCAATCTGGTGAGTAGCGGGAGCAAGGCCACCTCTCGCGGCAGTAGAAGGAGACATCGGAACAAAAAGCAGAGTAGCAGGAGAACGAGGTCGACTGTTGGAACCCCTCGCATTAGGGGCAAAGGATCCATCCCCACCAAGCGTTCCAAGATTAAGGGCACTAGGGTTAAAGCCTGCCGCAGCAGAAGAAGAATAGATCGGGGAATCACTTAGAACGTGAGGATCACCGCCAAAGCTAACACCTTGTGACTGATCGACAGGTGCACCCCCGCCCCCAAGGACTGTCAGAAGAGGATTAACAGCAGACAACGAGGGACTATTTTGAAGCTCATAGCGAGCCTTCTTCTGACGCTCTCGGAGGGATTCCGCGATAGACATGTCACCCTAGGAGGACGAATGAGCAGAAACAGCAACGGTTTCCTAAATAACACAGAGCGTAATAAGGAAACTGCGCGAAAAGAAAGAAAATAGTAGGGGAAGGAAAATAAATACCTGAGTACCCAAAGGACTAGAGGAATTCCAGAGGGGATCGTGTCAGCTGTCGCCTTCGAAAATGCGGCAGCCTGGGAAGAAACGAGGGGCGTAACACGCCTTTTCCTAGCCCTTTTCTTCTTTGTAGCGCGAGTTCGAGGAGGCGGCGCTTGGGCACTGTCCGGGGCGGTAGTAGTAGCCTCCCCTTCAGCAGCGGCAGCAGCAGCGGCTGCAGCAGCTCTAGCTTCGGCTTCCGCCTTTTTCTTTTGCTCTCGTTTCCTCTTCCTTCGGAAATACTCAGGCTCCCAACCGGGTGGAGGCACTGCACAGTTACAAAATGTTAGCGTTAGTACTTCCCTGCAACGTAAAAGGCAAAGGCCAAATGCTCACCCTTTTTGCACTTCTCCATATCCAACCCGTTAGCCACTTTACGGGCATCAATCCTGAAGTCTAGCTAAAGCAGCATCTTCAACCAGCCGTCTTCCGGGTCAGAAAGGGGTGTCCGGTTACCCCAAGCCCCATCTTTAATTTCCTCATTAAAACCGGCCCTCCATAAAGGCTCAGGCAGGTCAACGATAAAAAACCCCTCCTTCCAGCCAGGAACAGAAGATTCAATGCCCATGAGTTTCCAAGTAAAGGGCTTTAGTGAGCTATCTTCATAACGGGGGGATATTGATATCACCCCCTTACGAGAGTACAGCTGGAAAATATCATGAAGCAATGCCAAAGTGGGAGATTCAATCCCTTTGAAATGGCACAATGCGGCAAAGGCGCCAACAACGCAAATCGCGTTAGGGCTCAACTGAGCCGGAGCCAAGTCGGAATCAGCCAACAACAATTTCACAAGCGGGTCAAGGGGAAGACAAAACCCATAATCAAATAACTTAGCATACATCATTCTACTATTATCGGGTAAAACACTATTCAGGCGAAGTGATTCATAAGCAACACGCACAGGATAATCTTTAGGGAATCGAGCATTAGACTTAGCCAGCTTGCGATGAATTAAGGGCAGTGTATAAAGAGAAGTGGGTGTACTATCAATTTTTTCCTCCCCGACAGACCTTTGAGGATCCTCCTCATTGGCAGATCTTTTAGAACGATTTTTAGCCATGACTAATAGAGGAGAAAGGAAGAGAAAAGAAAGGGGTGTGTACCTTAGCAAAAGAAAGCACCAGGAGTCCCAGACCAGAAAAGAAGGAGTGGCGCGGGTTATTTTTCCAGAAGGCAACAGCGTACAAGAAAAGAGATTAAAAAAGAAATAGGAGATAGGGAAAACATTATATATAACCTTGAAAGGGCATGACCAATTAACAACTGACACATGGCGAAGCAGCGTGACAAAGAGTAAGGCACGCGCGAGAAGGTATAAGATTTAAAACAATTATAAAATGCTTCAGCATTCGCGTCCCCCTAGAAGACGCCTGCTTCAAACGCCTCTCCGTGAAAGGACACGTGTCCTTCTTCATCATTACTTTTCAAATCACATTAAATGGGGGACTGCGGCATTCACTGACCTAAAAAGCAGTGCTAGCCTCACCAAACGGCACGACAATACAAAGAGGATAACGAAGAACGAATAACGGTAACATCACAATGAATCAAACGACGCGATAAGGGTTACATAGCGTCAGCATTATTACAGAAGGAATAATGTCAAATGATTTTCATGGAAGAATAAAAGAAAACAGATAGCAATGGGAAAAACAATAAAAGGAGGGATCTAGAAATCCGTTGCAGCACTCGAGACACCCCTTGAAGGAAAAAGTCGCGTACCACTGTTATCGTCAACCTCTTTCCCCCTCCGGGGTAGATGAACCAGTCCCACGTTTGCTAACCTCATCCATTACGGTAGAGACATAATCGGCAACTTGGGATGGATTAGAAGAGTCACCCTTAAAGCGGGTTGCGAATCCAGAAGTGAAGGCTTCCAAGACCTTTTTTTTCCACAACTCCTCCTTCAATGGCGCCCTGGCAAACTCCTCATCTCGAGCTATCATCTCTTCGCGGAGAAGGAGATTTTTCTTCTTTTCCAACGCCAACTCTGCCTTCAGAACCTCCATTTTCGCTTTCCCGGCGGACCTCTCTCTGTTTAGTTCCTTTTGTGACTCGTCATAAAGACGCGTTAGCAGCCTCACATGGTCCGCCATTCGGTCACACTGTTTGATCCACTGCACATAGAATAATTTGACCAATCATCACATCCTATCTGAACATGCATAATATCTGCATGCCTGCACGTATGACTACATCAAGACCTTGATGCTCATAGTCAATCGCATGACCCTGTGAGCATATTTGAGCCTCCATGTCAATATTATTCATGTGTGATAAATGCATAACTAGACACTAGGTAGGTTTACATAATATCCAGGGTATAGGCACTATTAGACATGGGAGAGCTATAAAAATGACATCGGGCTTTGCATTTTTCTTTTCTTTATCTCTCGCCACTTCCATCAGCATGCCCTTGACATTCACCCCACCCCCACTCTTTATTCTCTTTTCTTAAACCACTCGAGCCTTTGCTTTGAATTTTTCCTTAGCCGGTGGTTAGCACTCATTGACGGTTGCTATGAGGGCTAGAGTCAAATCCGAGAACAACCTAAGTGTGGGGGAGACAAGGTAACAAGGCTTTGGTTCTGAAAGCAGTGGTATGGTAAAACTGGAGATTGCTGCATCGATCAAATAAAAAAATAAAAAAAAAGGTTTGTGCTTGCCCTGCTATTACTTATTCTCTTAAAAAAAATAGAATAAAGTGTTCAAAGAACACGAATAAAAGCAGAGGCAAGCACAATAGAAGCAGCAAGGACCCCGCAAAAGAAGAAGACTCGAGCATCTAGCCCTTGCTATGCCCGACTGATGAGTATTGCCTCACCAATTTCTCTTCCTTTTTCTGCGAAGGAATCCTTTCTATTCTTGAGTTGGTTCCACCTCTTCCTCTCTCTCTCTCATCTTCTTATCTTTCTTCTCCCCATTCCTTGCCACTTTTCTCTATACCCCTCATACACCGAACATCATTTTTTTTGTACAAAGTCCTTTAGATTATTAGATTGCCCATGCATGTGCACTCTCACTTGGTTTGACGATGCAAACTTGACCCTTGTGCTGTATTATTTGCATTCTGTTGAGTGTTAAACACCTAGCCCTGGTTGTGAGTGTGAGTGCTACTTGTGACTGGTTTGGTGTGGTAAAGTCTTACCCTTAGGGTCATTTTTCTTAGAGTTTTGGATAGACTGTATGTGTTCTAGATAAGGGCTTGCTCTTATTTTTTACTTAATGCAATGCTTGAGAGCGGGCATTGGGGTCGTGTGGGGGAATTTGATAGTGTATTTTATGCATATTTTTTTCCTTCTTTCTTAGTCCACTTTTGATCTTGATACTGCTGATTTGCCCATGTTCTCTCCTTTTTGCAGATCTGGACTTAAGAAGGGAAATTCACAGAAATGTACACTTTTCAGACGGATTCTATCGAGTGCTGAGCATCAAGGCCTTCCAGCTGATTATCCACATATCGCAGGTAGAAGCTGAGAATCCCGACGCAGGAAAGGAAACTCTCAAAGAGGAAATCCGACAGATTCTATCTTTCATTCCCGTGATCCTCCAACTCAGAGGAAGATTTATTTCCATCTTTGTAGTTCTACAAGACTTAGGATTTCTTTTTTCATATTTTTCCTATAAAGACTTTATCGATTTAGGGTTTTGGGTATCCAATCTTTTCGGATCCAAGTTTTATTCCACTTTCAGATTTCAGACTTCAACACTTCCGCCTCCGACGTCTTGTTCCATCTTTGTAATAATCCTGGGACTTTAGCTCCGGCCAATATTCAATAGCAACTTTTTGCATTTCCTTCTCTTCTATTTTATGCAATTTATTTCCTTTATCCATTTTATTTGTCTAATCCTTAGTATGAGTGGCTAACCTCTCCCTCCTTAGCAAATGTTCTTCAACGGTTGCTTACTTTAGTTGGAAGGTCAAAACGTACTTAATAAACTCCATGCTTGTATTTTCTTGTTTATCATTTTCTTGTCAATTTATCTAGGGATGATTAGGAGTCTGGCCAACTATTAATTGAACCTCGGTGATTACAACCATCATTGTAGTAATAACTAACGTGAGGTTACACAGTAAAGTAGGCAAATAAATCAGAGTCATCACGTCGAACTGGTCAAATCTAATTAGGGTAAAAAACCAATTAGGGTAGTGCCTCGAGCGTACTGAGTGTCTTGCCCTAGGTGTGTCTTTCCTCTTCTTTATGGGCATCTGAGTATTGTCTCCATAAGTGTACCTTTGAGGACAATAGATTGTTCATGTTATACACTGAAGTAAGCGTCTTGCCCTAGTCCCTGAGTTCGACCCTGTTACCATTATACGCATATTTTATTGTGTATTAGTAGCAGGTTTTATTATTATTTTTGATAGCTTCGACAACCGGTCACTTCTCTTCTTTTTAACCCTATTTACATTTTATTTTATTTATCTCTTATTTATTGAATTATGAGCATGAGTAGCTGATTGGTTGCTTATTTTCCATAAAATTGTTATCTCTTTTAGTGATAATTGAGGTAATAATACTACTAATTTGAGTATATTCTCTCCCTTTCCTAGGAACAACCTTGGAGGATTAAAAGAAGGAAAAGGATCGGATAGCTCAAAGAAAGGAGCAAAAATAATCAATCAAGTGCGGAGGACTAAAGACTAAAGCATTCCTGACTCTTCCCTAGCCCTAGGGAAGAGGTTGCATCAATAAAGATCAGATGCTGAGGATGCGCGCATGCGAGACGGGCTTTGAAGTGGGATTGGCGCGAAAAGAGAGAAGAGAAGATGCCCAGAAAAAGATGAAGAAGTCAGAGGTTTTGTAGGACTAGAACACCAGTGCACCTTTTATTCCTTTTTTTATCTCAAACAATTATTCCTATTCGGATACAAACAATTATTCACCTGATACGATTCGGTTATGCTGAATTTGAATTGCGAAATAATCCAACAACCACTCTTCTCTTGGTCCCGAAACTCTTCTCTCGAATATTCAAACACGCAAGGATCTAGTTCAAATTCGTGAAAGGTATGAAAGAAGGTTATACTAACAACCTTCAACAACGATTACAAGTACCAACAACAACATTGTTTGATTTTCAAAGGGAACTTGAACAACCTCAAGACCCTATCTTGCTCACTCAATCAACAACAAATTATAGGACACTTGATTATTTTTACTTGATTCGAATCAAGGCTTCCTTTAATCTAGATAAGTGCCAAGGAGACTACTTGAAAGAAAGGAGGAAACTCTCTCACTTAAACTCTCGACTAAACCAAGTCTGCCTACAAATGAAGGGAAACATGCTATTTATACTAGGTTACAGAAATGGACAATTTATGACAAGTTTGGCCTTCAAAAACCCTTAAAGTCACATTTTCGCGCATTTGTCCAGAGGCTAAATGGTATGCCATTTAGGAGCAAACTGCATGCCATTTAGCTACTGGAACTTATTCACTCCAAAAGTTGTGGCTAAATGGTATGTCGTTTGGGCCAAAAGGTATACCGTTTAGCCACTGTCTTCAATTCTTGCTTGTTTCACCTTGGCTTGCGATGACATTAACCATCCAGCTTTCCTGTCCATATTCCCGCGCCAATTGTTTAGCAAATTCTTTATGAATAACCATTGCTAATTGGTCTTGTATGGCTCTTGCTCGTTCTCTTGTGATTGGCCATTTGGGTACGGGCAACTCCTCGTCCATGCTCGTATCATCCCCTTTTAGATTCTTTATATTTTTAAGTAGAGTTAGGAGATTGGAACCTTTTTAAGGTTTAAGACATCTAGCGAGACAAATCCATCTTCTACTCCGTTCTCGGCTCAGTATACATTCGGCTACCATTTTGTTCATCTTTCTTTTCCGATATTCCCATTTTAATTAATTATTATAATTCAATTTGTGTGTTTATTTCTAGCATGTGTGCTAACTAAGCTTTTTGCTGTGGTTGCATGCGTGCGCATCACGGTCATTCATCCTTTCGATAGTGGCCTTGGTTTGTTCGTGAATTTTCTTGAAAATTTTTACCTTGCATTCACCATCTAAACATTCAAAATCCTTCAAAGGCAAAGGAAGCAAATCCAATCGGGTTAGAGGATTAAAACCATAAACAACTTGAAATGGTGAAAATTGTGTGGATGAGTGAACCACACGATTGTAAGAAAATTCAATAAAAGGAAGGCAATCCTCCCAATTTTTAGAGTAATCCTTGACCATGACACGTAGTAAGGAACCAAGCGTTCGATTGACAACTTTAGTTTGGCCATACATTTGCGGGTAGCAAGTCGTAGAGAATAATAACTTGGTTCCCATTTTATCCCAAAGAACCCTCCAAAAGTGACTTAAAAACTTGACATCGCGATTGCTCACAATTCTTCGTGGAGTTCCCTGTAACCTGACCACCTCTTGAAAAAAAGATTAGCAACATAGGTAGCATCATTTTTTTTTTTGCACAAGGTATGAAATGTGCCATCTTAGAGAAATGGTCAACAACCAAAAAAATTGAATCCTTACCCTTCTTATACCGTGGTAGACCTAACACAAAGTCCATAGAAATGTGCTCCCAAGGATATGAAGCAACAGGCAAAGGCATGTAAGTGGCGTGATTGTTGACTTTAGACTTAGCATGCTTACATGAAATATAACTAGCAACAATACGGGCCATATCCTGTTTCATATGAGGCCAAAAGAAATTCGACTTCAAAATTCGAAAGTCTTTTCAACACCAAAATGTCCCATTAGGCTACCCCCATGTGACTCAAGTATAATTAAATTATGCAAACTACACAGCGGTATGCATAATCTATTGTCACGAAACAAGTAATTATCATGTTTGTAGAAATGTAAATGCTCTACCTTGAGCACAAACATGATAAATTTCAGCAAAATTAGTATCACTAGGATAGAGGTAAATGATGTGGGAAAATCCTAGCATTTTAGACCTTCGAGAGAGTGCGTCCGCGACGACATTCTCCTTGCCTTGTTTGTACTTGATGTGATATGGAAAACTCTCAATGAATTCCGTCTATACGATTTCCTATTTGTTCATCTTTCTTTTCCCATACTCCAGTTTTAATTAAGTTTTATAATTCAATTTGCGATTGTTTCCATCATGTGTTCTAGTTAAGATTTTCGATTCCTGGTAGAGATTGAGTTGTTGTGAGATTTAATTATTCTTCAAAAAAACCATTTTTGTATTTCTTCTCTTTCTGATTGCACAACAATTTACCCTTGTTGAGTTTAGGTTTGATCACCCTAGGTTCTAATCTGGATAATTATAGTTAGTTCTAATAACTTAGTAGTAAACAACTAGATTGATCTCTGCATAATGCCTACTATTTGAAACTAGAGAAAGAGAATAATTAGGTTTATAGGGACAAGTGAATAGATCCCTAGGCCTAGGGAATGCTCTCCCTATTTTTATCAATTGACTAGTTAAATCCTATAAGTGAACCTTGGGGTTAACTGGCTTGATATAGAAGGAGAGTAGGAAGTCTAAGTGAACCTGATTTCTATAGCTTCCCTAGAAAACTGGTCTTAAATATGTTTGCATCAATGATCAATGATATCAAGTTATGACCTTGGAAGATCTATACCGGGATTTTTCATCCTACTGATCTAAAATTCATTATCCTCTGTTTCACGACTACTTGCTTTGCTTTTTTGTTAATTTTTAGTTTTCTATTGCAAAGCTAAGATTTAGTAGTTCTTGTGAATCTAATTCATTATCCAATAAAATGGAAGAATTATAAATCTCCAAAATAATAGATAGGAATATCGCAAATAGAGCCATTGTGACACCCATTAAAGGAGTAGTTCCCCACCCGAGAGCTACTTTACCATATTCCGAATTCAATGGTTTCAATAAACCCCCTACATTTGTTCCTCTTGGAACAGATTTAGAACTACCATCAACGCTTTGTGTACCCATAAATCCTATTTTGTATTAATTGAGATATGTTGACTTTGTATACCATTCTGTTCTAAATAAATGATCTTATCATAGATCCACTAGGATCATGACATTATATAATAATGGAAACAACAACCCTAGTCGCCATCTTTATATTTGGTTTACTACGTATGCCTTATATACTGCTTTTGGACAACCCTCTCAATAATTAAGAGATCCGTTCGAGGAACACAGAGAGATTATTGCACCCGCCACAGCGTGCAACCACCACGCCCCTCTCATACGATTCGCGACAAGCTGTCTTTATGGATCTTGTATCGCAGACGCTGCAAGTGAAGATCATAGCAAGGTCATGCCTTGGTGAAGTTTTCAACTTGGATATAACTTCATGCTTCACATAAGAACTGTCATTACTGCTTGTTTGGGATGGTGGATCAGCCGAATCACAAATGGCTTTCAAGCCAGCCTCATGATTTTCAACATCTGTGCTAGTTTGGCCTGCTGGTTTCGTTTGTGTCTGAAACCGTCTATAAAAGTCACCCCTTGTGAGTATTGAACTTGTAGAAGGAAGAAGCTGGCGGGCAAGGTCTGCCAAATAAATCACATAAATACCATTAGAAGGGTCACCAATGCCCCAGAGTTTAGCTCTAGTATCCACATTACATGCAGGGATGGATACAAAGAACGTAAAATCAATATAAAAAAATGTCTTTCTGGTAAACAAAAAATATTCCTCTGGGAAGTATTAATCTCTAGTTTCCAGCATCCCTACCACTCCATACTTGTGTACAAAGATGGGCACAGGTTTAAGCATACCTACATGCTTAAGGTGAGTTATTAAATGTTACCCAGTTCTTAAGAAAGTGTCAAATATCACCATCTGTTATCATATGCAGTTTCAACAGACTCATGACATAACTGAACAAAAACTACAAAGATGTTAATCACAGAGATGGCTAAAACGTAATGCCACCATGTATCAATCTATCAAGACCAACAACTATGCCACACTTAAACTAAAAATCTGACCACTTGAGATCTCATTTAGTCACTTATGAGTTTGCATTAATTTTTCAGTAAAACAAAACTGCAAACTGACATTCATTGATAAACCTCATTTAACGATATGACCGGTTGAGGAAGTGGCAGTCATGTAGGATTGACAAAATTTGCCTGCTACAACTACAGCTAAACTGAGTTGAACTCCCTAACTGATCAACATTTGACACAACTTATCGCATATGTTGAAGGTCCAAATATTACTCAAGCCTTAAATAGGTGAGGTCCAACTTACCTACATTGACCATAACGACAATTATAAGCAAACTGAAGACAGGCCAGACGTTCATTCGTAGAGCTATATACTAGTAACCACTTACACATCCCTGATAGTTTGTGATTCCAGTTTAAGTTACTCTACTTGCTTCATCAAAAGTGTTCTTATACAAAGTACATTGGCATAAAACCAAATCCCCAGGAAAGCCATTCCATCAATTTATCCTCATTTTCCGTAACCAATCAACCAAATTGGAGACACATCCTCAGAAATAAAAACCTCACATTTGTAAAAAGGTCGCTAAATTGTTGATCATATGAACGAATTTAATTATATACTGTCGAGATTAGTTTCCATTGAGATTAAATTCGATGATGAAGTACAGGCCTTGTTGTTGTTGTCCTCGTTACCTGATAGCTGGTCAGGATTTATCACAATAGTTAATAGTTCGTCTGAGACTACTAAGCTAACGTTCACAGAAATTCGTGATTCGATTCTTGGAAAGGATATTCGTAAGAGAAATTATGGAGAATCATCGGGTTCTTTGTTAAGTATGGATGGTAGAGGCAGACAAGTTGGGAAGGGGCAGAATCAAGGGCGTAACAAATCGAAGTCCAGGAAGAGAGGGCAGTCCAAGAATCGCAAGGATATTGTGTGCTGGAACTGTCAAAAGACTGGTCACTTCAGGAATCAGTGTATGGCTCCTGCAATTCCTAAACCAAAGAAGAATGATGATAACTCAGTTAACACAATGGAAGAAGTTAGTGATGATAAACTAATTTGTTGTGTTGAGTGTTCTATTGAATCTTGGGTCATGGATTCTGGTGCATCATTCCATGCCACTCCAAGCAAGGATTCAGTGATAAATTTCAGATCTAGAAATTTTGGCAAAGTTAGTCTTGCTGATGACGAGACTTTGGATATTATAGGTATGGGACACATCAATGTCAGAACCTCTTTTAGAACAATCTGGTTGTTAAAAGATGTTAGATGCGTTCCTGGACTCAAGAGGATGCTGCTCTCTGTGGGTCAGTTGGATGAGGAAGGATATCATGTTATCTTTGGAAACATACAATGGAAGGTTGTGAAGGGGAATTTGGTTGTTACTCGTGGTGATAAAGTAGGAACTCTTTATACTATAGAACAATCATATGACGAGGTTAATGCAGTTACTGATGATGTTGGTCCATCGACTCTTTGGCACCAGAGGCTTGGACATATGAGTCAGAAGGGTATGAAGCTGCTAGTTTCTAAAGGCAAGATTCTGGTATTGAAGAATGTGGAAGTTGGATTCTGTGAACCATGTGTGTTTGGGAAGCAGAAACGAGTTACCTTTGCAAAATCAGGGAATGCACCCAAGTCTGGAAAGTTAGCGCTAGTTCATACAGATGTGTATGGACCGACTACAACTGCTTCTTTGGGAGGATCACGCTACTATATCACTTTCATTGATGATTCCACTAGAGATGGACCGACTACAGATGTGTATGGGTTTATTTTCTGAAAAATAAATCTGAAGTGTTTGAAACCTTTAAAAAGTGAAAGCCGAAAGCTGAAAACTAGACAGGGTTGAAGATTAAGAACCTGAAATCAGATAATGGGGGTGAATATAACAGTGATGAGTTCAAAGCCTATTATGTAGAACACAGAATTAGAATGATAAAGACAATTCCTAAGACACCGCAGCAGAATGGAGTTGCAGAGTGAATGAATAGGACTTTGAATGAGAGAGCCAAGAGTATGAGAATACATGCAGGATTGCCAAAGATGTTTTGGGCAGATGTAGTTAGCACAGTGGCATATCTCATTAATAGAGGACCCTCAGTTCCTTTGGGGTTCAAGATTCCTAAGGAAGAGTAGCAAGAAAAAGAGGTAAATCTCTTACACCTGAGAGTTTTTGGCTGTGTTTCTTATGTGTGGGTAAAAGATTCTAATAGGGATAAGCTTGATCCTAAAGCAAAGAAGGTTAGTTTTATTGGCTACAGTTTAGATGAGATAGGCTACCATTTCTGGGATATGTTGAACAGGAAAGTCATTAGAAGTAGAGATGTCACCTTCAATGAGAATGCAGTGTATAAGGATAAGCTTGCAGCAGATTTTGAAACTACAAAGAAACAAGCAGTTAAAGAGCAGATTGTGTTGGAAGACATTACAGAAGATGTTCTTGCAGGGGACAGTGGGAGTTTGGCAAACAGAGATGCTGAGGAGGCAGTCCCAGTTGCCCCAAATGTTGCAGTAAGAAGATCAAATAGAGTTTTGCGACCGCCACAAAGATACTCTTTTTCAGCTTATTACTTGCTTTTGACTGAGGATGGTGAGCCTGAGAGTTATTCAGAGGCAATGCAGATGGATGAGTCAACTCAGTGGGAGCTAGCCATGAACGAGGAGATGAGTTCACTTGAGAAGAATGAGACTTGGTCGTTGACTAAGTTACCAGCAGGAAAGAAGGCTTTGCAGAATAAATGGATGTTCAAGATTAAAGAAGAACTTGATGGCAGCAAGAGATACAAGGCAAGGTTAGTGGTGAAAGGTTTTCAGCAGAAAAAAGGTATTGACTACAATGAGATTTTTTCTCCGGTTGTCAAGATGACTACTATCAGACTTGTTTTGGTTATCGTGGCTGCAGAGGAATTACATCTAGAGCAGCTAGATATGACGACCGCGTACTTACATGGTGATCTTGAGGAGGACATCTACATGACACAGCTAGAGGGATTCCCAATAGCTGGGAAAGAGGACATGGTTTGCAAGCTGAAAAGAGCTTGTATGGTTTGAAGCAAGCACCAAGACAGTGGTACTTGAAGTTTGACAGCTTTATGATGAGGAGTGGGTACACGAGGAGTACTATGGATCATTGTTGCTATGTTAAGCAATTTGATTCATCTTATATTATATTGTTGTTGTATGTTGATGACATGTTAATCGCAGGATCTGACATGAGGGAAATCAACAAGTTGAAGAGACAGATGTCTCTAGATTTTGAGATGAAGGATTTGGGTCTCTCAAAGTAGATACTTGGTATGAGCATCATCAGAGATAGAAGTGAAGGTACTTTGAAACTGTCTCAAGAGAAGTATATTGGGAAGGTGTTAAATAAGTTTAACCTCTAGGATGCTAAGATCAAAAGTACGCCTTTGGAAGCCCACTTCAATCTCACAAAGAAGCAGTCACCTCAAATGGATGAAGATAAGGAAGAAATGGCTAATGTTCCGTATGCATCTGCTATTGGTAGTTTGATGTATGCTATGGTGTGCACGACACCAGACATTGCTCATGCAGTGGGAGTTGTTAGCAGATTCATGTCTAATCCTGGGAGAGAGCATTGGGAGGCGGTTAAGTGGCTGATACGCTACTTGAAAGGTACCTCTAAGGTTGCATTATGTTTCCGTGGGAAAGATGTAATCCTGGAAGGATTCACTAATGCAGATTTGGGTGGTTGCGAGGATACAAGAAAGAGTACTACGGGATATACTTTCACTTTGGGTGGCACAACAGTTAGTTGGATGTCTCGACTTCAAAAGAGTGTTGCTCTTTCAACCACGGTAAGCAGAGTACATGGCTATTTCAGAAGCCAGTAAGGAAATGATTTGGTTGAAGAATTCTCTTGAGGAGTTGGGCAAGAAATAGGAAGACAATGCTCTGTATAGCGATAGTCAGAGTGTCATTCATCTTGCGAAGAATCCTGTGTTTCATGCTAGGACAAAACATATACAGTTGAGATATCACTTTATCAGGGAGTTGATTTGTGATGGTACTTTGTCCTTGAAGAAAATCCTTGGTTCAAGGAATCCAGCAGATATGCTGACTAAGGTGGTTACTAAAGAGAAGTTGAAGTGTTGCATAGCTTCAACTGGCCTTCAGAACTGATTGTTGAAGAAGGCTCCGCACATATAGAGTTGCTTAATGTTGTTAGGTTTTACTAGAGTTACATGAGTGAGAGTGGACCTATGATTAGTCTCCAAGTGGGAGATTGTTGGGTATGTGGAGTCTGATATACCACATCGCTAGCGTAGGGAATGGAGGTCGGCCCTTTCCCTATAAATAGACTCTCTTGTAATTGTAAAACGGTAATGAATATTAAGATTAATAATATTTGTGCGGTTTGTAGAGTGCGGCTAGACTGATACCACGTTATTCCCTTGTCTTGTTTATTGTCGTTTATCTTTCTCAATCTAGGTTATCTTTCGGTCTCCTACTCAGGTAATTCCTAACAAATACCCCTGTATCAACAATAAATAGACACTATGTAACTTTATTGCACTAGAAAAAATAATGTTATGGCCCTTCCCTTTTCGGTGGATTATCTTGTAGAAAGGAGTAATAGTTTTTCTATTCTTTATAATATTGTAGTCATAATGTCACAATTTTGTTTGTAGGAACAAAGAGAAGCAGATATATTCTATACTCGATAAGTACCAATACGCAATGGGGGGTTAACCCCATTTTATAAGAGCGAATGCGTGGAGATTTTTCAATAATGCAAGGTGCTTGCTCGTAAGGTTTTGTTTGGTTTTATTCATTTTGTCTTCCTTGTATTTATATTTATTTATTTAGTTATTTATGAACTAAGCAAATCCGTGAATAAAAATTAATCAAAATATCAACTAAATAAAAATGAATATGAATTAAATAAATATGAAGAATAATAAATAGGAATATAATTAAAAATAAAAATATTATATACATTGTAATATTAATAGAATTGTAATAATATTAATTATTATAATATAATTAACTATATAATATAATTAATATATTATATTAAATATTAAGTAAGACTAAATACTTTAAGCTAATATAATATTAATATTTTTAAGACAATAAATTCATTGTTACTCTTTCACATAAAAGTGAAATAAAATATTTAATCTTTATGTCTTTACATTTCATGCCTATTGGTGTTCCAAAAGTTCATTTTCAACTGCCCGGGAGGGGCCATAAAAATTAGATTGACATATAGTGCGACTTGTCAGATATATTGGGCCATATGGGATTTCCTCGTTTTCCTCCCTTGATCGGGATTAACCTCTGTTTCGCCCAAGAAAAAATTATTAAATCATCAAAAAATTAGAGCGTGAAGTATAATGAAACGCAAATAGATCTATGCTTTAGAGGTATCTTATCAATTAGAATAATTTATGGTTGGCTTGTTTTGTTTGGACCAATAAAATGAAGTATGCTAGGCTCCGTTGAGAGAAACCCAATTAGTACGATATCCATGATTAGTACTTATAGTTATAACATATTCTAGTATCATATTCTATTTAGATTTTTTTAAATAAAGAGCAGGTAATTTAAAACTGCTAATCATAATCAATCAAATAATATGATGAATGCTTCAATTATTTGACAGAAGACGTGAAAGGAATTGAAAAAAAAATTTGAGCAAAAAGACGCGGTATTGGTGCAATTTGCCCTATATGTGTAAACACAAGGGGCTGGTGTTTGGTAGAAAGGGTGTGTATTGTTTTCAAAAATTCTTGAGGGCAAGCATTGGTTAAGTGTGGAGGATTTGATTGGTTGCTTATTTTCCATAATATTTTTCTATTTTCCAGGAACAAACTTGAAGGAAAATAATCATATACCTCAAATTAAGGAGCCAAAACAATCAATCAAGTACGGAGGACTAAAGACTGAAGCATTCCCGACTCTTCCCAAGTCCTAAGGAAGAGGTTGCATCGATAAATATCAAAAGCTGAGGATGCGCGCATGTGAGATGGGCTTTGAAGTGGGCAAGGCGCTGAAAGAGAGAAGAGAAGCCATGCAAAAAGATCTGAAGAAGTCGGAACTCTGGTAGGACTAGAAGACTAGTGCAACGTTTAATCCTTTTTTGACTCAACTATTATTCCTATTCGGATAAAAACAATTATTGCCCTTTTAGATTTTTTTAATTTTTAACTAGGGTTAGAAGATTGGAACCTATTTAAGGTTTAAGACATCTAACGAGACGGATCCATCTAGTGCGAGTTTTGCACTCCTGGACGCAAATCTTGGCGTGATCACGCCCAAAACAGAAGGGATAACGTGATCACGCCAAGGGATTACGTGATCACATTATCGAATCGGCAGAAATGTGATTAGGTCATTTTAAGTGGCTTTTCAGCCTTGTTTTGTAATAACTATAAATAGAAGGACTTAGCCTCCTTTATACCTTATCTTTGATTTCAATGTATCTCTTTCAAGACCATTTAGCTTAGGAATTAGGGTTAAGGTTCCTAAAGAATCGCACTTCATCTTCTCCAGCCAGGTTGTTCATTCGTGTTCAAGTAAGGTGTTGTTGATTGAGAGATCCTTCATTACTTTGTAACAAGGTTGCCAAACCAAGTAGTTAGGAGGGTTTGTTGGGTATTGAAGTTCCATAATTGTTTTCCATCAATACACTTTCCTTTTCATCCATTATTTCCGCTGCACCTTTTCGTATCACCTTGCTTGTGACGTTATCCTCTCCATTAATCATCTACAAATGATTTCATCCATACATCTATCCGAGCACACCAATCTCTCACCGGGGACTAGATCCTTCCTCCATCAACTCACGGCTTCATCTTCAAAAGTGGATCCGAGAAGTTATCATATGGTAGCGGAGCTTTTGGCATCCTCTGGGTTGGTGAAACTTCATTTTCTCATCTTTCCTATTGTTAAAATCTTCTACCCTAGCTTCGGTTTTCATTTGGGATCATTTGAACCATTTTTGGAATTGGGGTGTTTATCAAAAATTGTCTTCTTGTGATTTAATCTTGCCTATACACAATTTCTAAATTGTTTGGTGTTTGTTACCATCTAAATCAATTAAATCTTCATCTTCCTTGAGAGAACGAATTGATTTTCTTGTTGGTGTTCATTTACTCTACATATGAGCCATGTGAGCCAATTGGGTATTCTTGTTTGTTAGAATAGGTGCCATCCATCTTGCTTGACTCCTAGCCGGCCACATCTCTCATTGTCAGCCAAGTTTTTTAACTTGCTCACCACTCCAAGATTACAACTCACTTGACACCTCCTTGCACAATCACTTGACACCTCATTACACAATCACTTGCCACCTCACTCATTTGTGCCACATCACCTCTACTTGACACATCATCATATTTTGGCATTTAGTGAAAAATATTTCTTGATTATAAACTACTTGTCATACAATTTTCATTTCAAAATACTTGTCATACACATTTCTTTTAAGACTCTTGCACTCATTTACAAAAAAAAAGAGGGAAAAAGAAAAGAAAAGAGAAGATGTTAAAAAAAATGAACAAAAATAAAAGAAAAGAAGAACCTCTACCCTTACAAAATAAAACAAAGGGGTGAGTCAAGCAAGAACCTTACTTGTGTATGTAGGTTTTATAAGTGTGGTAGTTTCATACAAGGTGTGCATTTTTCAAGCTTTTGGCATTTCCCTCTATTTTTCTTTTCAAACTTTCGGTTTCCTTTTTCTTTTCTCTTTTCCTTCTTGTTTCTTCTTGTGTAGCTTGTGTATTGGTGTCCTCTTTCTTGTTTCCTACATTATCATCCTACTCTAAGCCTAAGTAGTGTTCAATTTCCATCATTTTGTTCTTGCGCACTATTTTGGCTTTCCTCTCCTTTACTTCTAGCCTTGTTTTCTTTGCATTCCATATGCCTTCTTTGAGTCATAGAGTCATTGTTGGTGGATTGTGCATGAAGATGCGAGTGTGTGAGGTTGTGAGAATATTAGAGGGAAGAGTGAAACACATGAGGGAGAGACTAACATTTGTTATATAGCTCTTGTGTTCTTTTATAGGTACCTTAATTATGTCTAATTATTATGATTATCGTGATGGGTATGAGAGTTGCTCTTATGGTAGTGTGGCATCCTATGAGAGTACCTCTTATGGGGTTGATGACCACTGCTCACATTCTTATGCCTTCTGTGCGGATAGTGTGGATGATTATTATAGGCAAGAGGACTATATAGAGTTGGCATGAGCACCAAGGCCAAGGAACCCAAGGCCGAGACTTCTACATAGAGGCTGCGTTTTCCCCAAGCCTTGGCCTAGGTTCCACATCCTACCAAAGTTGTGGCCATGGCTCCACTACTTGTGTTTTTATCCGGCGACCTCCTCGACGTTCCTATGACCGTGGTAGACATTCCTCTCATCATAGCCTAGAGCATCACATGGCGCTAATCGGTGCCAGAGAGGTGGTTAAGGGTTCGACTAAGTCTTCCACCTTTGATTTAGTTATGGCTTCCTGTATGGCAGAAATGGTAGAAAATATGGCCCGGATGAAGCTCCAAGGGGAGAACCTACTGCACAACCTTCGGTTGGTAGAGCAAGAGTACATTAAGAAATTTCGGCAATGTAAGTTGGTTGGCGCACCGAGAGAGGAGAGTGACGTTAGCGTTTGCCCTTTATATTTGCATTCCATAGAGGTGGGTTTGGCTGCAATTAGGGAGGAGATGCTTGTTGTGCCGCCACTTGTTGAGGTTGTCGTTTCACTTGGCGCGGAGATGGATGTTTTGGATGTACCTTCGAGTGGTGATGATCATGGGGCGGAGGGCAACAATGGGAGTGACTTAGGGCTTAGTGGGTTGTCTACGGACTGCCATGGGAGAGCTCTTCATTGTCTTGCCTTCCAGCGCACTTTTAGGTCCCTTGGCAGCGATTTTTCCATCATTCTAGCGGTGCCTTCACATAGCTATTCGGATCCGTTCCTCTTTAGGCTTGAGCATATTGGCCGTGCCTCCTCTATCACCCTTTTGGCTCATCATCTTGGTCAAGCCACCTCCATCACTCTTTTGACTTCTCACCTTGGCCGCGCCTTATGTTTCACTACTTGGGCTCTCCTCCATGGCTACTCAAATCCTTTTTGTCAATGGTGTGAAAGGGGCATCGCGCGAACAAGAGAAAGGGACGTCCTTGTTCTTAAATCTCCATCTCCCTTTTCAGCATTTCACACCATCCACAACTTAGATTCGAGGACCTTGGTGCGAGTTTTGCACTCCTGAACGCAAAGCTTGGCGTGATCACGCCCAAAAAATAGAAGGGATAACGTGATCATGCCAAGGGATAATATGATCACGTTATCGAATTGGCAGAAACGTGATTAGGTCATTTTAAGTGGCTTTTCTGCCTTGTTTTGTAATAACTATAAATGGAAGGAATTAGCCTCTTTTATACCTTGTCTTTGATTTGAATGTATTTCTTTCAAGACCATTTAGCTTAGGAAGTAGGGTTAGGGTTCCTTAAGAGCCGCACTTCATCTTCTCAAGTCGGGTTGTTCATTCGTGTTGAAGTAAGGGTTGGTCGTGGATTGAGAGATCCTTCTTTACTTTGTAAGAAGGTTGCCTAACCAAGTAGTTAGGAGGGTTTGTTGGGTATTGAAGTTCCATACTTGTTTTTCATCTACAAATGATTTATTCCATACATCCATCTGAGCACACCAACCTCTCACCGGGGACTAGATCTTTCCTCCATCAACTCACGGCTTCATCTTCAAAAGTGGATCCGAGAAGTTATCACCTATGAACGTTCCTATTACCACTTTACACAATCTATTTTATACAATAGGCTATAGGTTTCATTTATTATTTTTGATGACTTCGACAATTGATGAAATTTTGGCGTCGTTGCCGGGGATTACAACATTGATTTTATTCTTTTTGTCTGTATGACAAGGGAAATAAATCTGGAACTTACACCACTTGACCTGGAGATCACAAGGACAGGAAGCACACTCCAAAGATTGGCGAGACAACCACCCATTGACGAAGGAGAAGTTGTTCCCTAGTCTCTTGACAGAAACCCTTCTGCCCTTGACGATCTTACTTCTTTTGTCCGTCTTACCCTCGACGTTGACGGACCAGTATCAGAAAAACCAAACGTCATGGACGACGAAGCAACTATTCAGACCATTCAAGACCTGAACGCCGCTCTAGAGCAGATAGGTAACTGCATTATAGACCCAATTGTGTTGCACGATTAGGTGATCAAATCTGCCACTATTCATCACCTCCTATTTTTCATGGCTTACCTAATGAGAATCCACATACCCATACCCATCTCTAGTAATTACACTTCACTTGCGAGAGCATGAAACTCGAGCAAGTCCAGATGAACCATGCGAAGCTACGAGCCTTCCCATGGTCTCCCATAGGAGATGCCAAATCATGGATTTTGAGCCTTTGTACCAAAACCATTACCTCATGGGAGCAGATGTCAAAATGACACGATCACGCCCACATTAGAGCTTGAAGACCGAGACATGGCGCTAAGAGGGCCAATTACGAGGAGCATGGTAAAGAAGCTTACCTTGTGGATTGAAGTCGAGATGGGCAAGGAATCACATCAATCTGAAGGCCAAACCTTAATGATGATCATACACCATGTCGGAGGCTGAGAGATCTACATGGAGCCTTCAAAAACCCAAGGTGACCATTTTTTATCAGTGATTAACGGCATTCTGTCAAGACCTAAATGGCATACCGTTAATCTCTGGAAAATTACCCATCACAGAACTGCCCACTAACGGTATACCATTTAGCCTAAATGACATACCGTTAGTCTCTGGAATTCTTTTAGAAATTGGAAGCCGAAGCTAACGGCATACCATTAATACACTAATGGTATACCCATAGTCCCAGGATAGTTTTCGAAAGTTTCCCTAAAATGGCCCTTTTACAACTTAATATAAATAGCTAGCTTCTTTCTTTTCTTCCTCAGTTTATGTTGAGTGTTTATTGCTGAGTTAGAGAATGCTCTCCCTCTAAACACCCTAAACTCACCTTGTGAGATTCTAGGTTAGGAGACCCCTTGAATCCTTGCAAGTAAAACTTTAATGTCTTCCTTTGTGGTTTGTTGCTACTGCTTGATAAGATTCAGACTATTCGCTGAAGGGTAGCAGAGGATTATGAGTCTTGAGGTCGGCTGTCCACGGCTTCCGATGTACCTGTACAGCGCCGGAGGGGATCTCCGACGTAAATACTTTGATGCCTAAGTCAGTAATGATTGTGTAAAATAGCAGAGCTTGGGCTAGCAATCTTAGGCTTACCTTCCTCCTTTGTGGCGGAGGTATTTATAGGCAACAATGGGGCATTTCTGAGTGATCTCGGTCACACGGTGCTAACGCTCCCGTCAGGGGGGGCTAGAGTACCTCGCTGATGGAATACACTATCGTTGTGTTAGGTATACATATGGGGGGTAGGTGTTACCTAGGCAAGGCAACGCCCACGCTCCTCTCGAGATGCCTAGCTTGGCCTGGGATGGGATAACGCCCTGTGTCACGACAGTGTGATGTATGGGACCCCCTCGCTGATGTCGACCATCCCAGAGGTGATAGCCCCGAAGCTGTCGGGGCGGTAGTGACAGCTTTTCCCCCACCGCAGGCTATAAGACAAAAATTTCCTTGTTGTTAGGGGTATTGTTATCATAAGCCCAACCGAAAATGAGCCCGAGTGTTTACCAAGGGCTACAGCTTCATCCTTACTCTTGTCAAATCAACTGGTTTTCACACTTAGAGATGATTTGTCTATCGAGAAATATGCTTCTTCCAATCGTCATTCTTCTCTAGCCTATAAATTGCCTCTTTGTCGCGCTGCTTTTTCCACGACCGTTTCTACACTTCCTCTGGTTTTTGACTATGGATGATCTTACGAAGAACTTTCTGATCTCGAAGACGCACAGCCTGAAGAACCTTGTCGAGTCTGACATTGGTTTCCTGGAGACCATGCTGACCAAAACCTCTGAGGATGTCCTGGACCTTCAGGGAATGATGACCCCTTTGCTGTCCAGACAAGGAGCTGCTTCTATGGAGGATTTCAGTCCTATACAGAACGTGTCAAAGCTGGGTGTTGCGGTCTCCCGCATCAAGGTGACCATTACTATGTTGCAGCATAGGAAAGACCTGCTGGTATGCTGTTTGAAGGGTATGAGGATTTCCTCTGCCGAACTGTCCTTAGTGGTAGATGCTCTCAGGGAGATCCCTACTGCTCTTGAGGACAATGACGCTGGGTCTCATGTTTGATCTCTGGCCGTTGTCCCTTTGCCTTTATAATTCCTGTGTACGCGCTTAGGCCGTTCAGGTCATAATTAAATAAAATGTCACTTCAATTATTGCTCTGTCTTCTACCTTCGATCTCTTGCTATTTGCTGCTTTAGTCAGGTTGCTATAAGCCCAACTGAAAATGAGTCTTCTTTGAAATGAAGTGCTTTGGTGTCTGAATTAGCAATAAATGCTTGCTCGATCACTCCTCACGCCGCACTCCCCGTGATTGGGCAGTTTTTTTGTGCCTTTTGATTGGCGCAGTTCTCGAACAGTTGCGTGCGCCTCATCAGATTCTGTAATCATGATTGTTCTTCTCCAGGTGTACTTATTGCTTTCAAGGGACACGCAAAGAGATCGGGATATCTTTGCCTCAGCTATTTAAAGGGGGTTTTTCTTTCCTTTTTCTTGCTCACCTTCTTCTTCTTATTTCTTTTCCTGGATTGCTTGTAAATCAATGGCATATTCTTATTTCCTTAATATTGTGGCGCGTGACTCTCCGCAGACTCCTCCAACTTCACCGGATTCGGATCATCCTCCTCCGTCGCCCCCATGGAGACCGCTAGTTCGCCGGAAGGGCCGCAAAAGGCTGAGGAAGAAGACCTCCGAGGTAGTTAACATTCCTTCCGCTTTCCCCGCACAGAAGGATAATGGACAATTTCCTTCTGTCAATCCCGTCTTGGGAAAAGATTCTCCTCGTGACCCGAATTCTATGGCAACGATTGCTACCGTTGTGGACGGGTCGAGCTCAGCGCCGAAGGCTATGATGCACAATTCTAAAGCAGTCACGCAACTAGGCCGCCACAGGGTCGTGGTCAGCACCATACTGTCAGTCAGTGACTGACAGTATGCTGTTAGTCCCTAACGGCATGCTGTTAGCTATTGGAACTAGGGCGCCTCATGAAGCCGAAGGTACTTCCACCACCAATGATTGAACCCTAGTTCCTCACCTATAAGCACGCACTACTCCCTACCATGAGTGTGAATTCTATGAAGATTTGTATGAGGAGGCAAATGATGATTTTGATGGGTATGAGGACCGTGAGCACTTGAATAGAGGAAAAAGAGGTCCGTTTTAAGAGCCACGACTTGACGACAACTAGAATAACATTAAGGTACAAATTATGGCCTATGAGGGAACCACCGATCCTTCTGAATATATCAAATGGCAGGCCAAAGTTCAGCGTATCTTCAGTGGCCATCAATATTCGGAGGGTGAGAAGGTTAAACTTGCAACAATGGAATTTGATGGTTACGCCGTGAGTTGGTGAGAGAAAGTGTGTGTCGCACCCCCTTTTTGAATTTTATTTGCGCGATGCGGGCTTGGGACGAGATGTGAGACGAAATTGGACTCATCTCACATGATACAAATAAAGTCGCCACCCTATTTATTTTCTAGGTTTAGGGAACCTAAAGTCATGGCATAAAAAATAAAAAGCTAAGGCAAAATGGGTCTAAACTCGAGAATAGTGGTTCGGGGTCATATTATGGACTCGGGAAGGTGTTTGGCACCCGAGTGACATCCTAAAAAGGTTACCAGAGAAAAAGAGGTGTTTAATCATGCTTGAAAAATAAAGAAAGTCCTAATTTATGTGATCATGCCCAATAGATGAATTAAATTGTAATAATTCTCTATAGTCATGCATACATGCATATGTGCGGAAAAAGCATGAAATAAATAAAAGGGTGAGAAATGTTTACTTATGAAGGGTATGGGTTGATTTACCCTACAAAGTTGAGATTAGTAGTCTGATTAAATGGTTATCGATAAACAGCTAAATATTTAACGATTTATCACAATTAAACAAAATAATTAATTTTAGCAATAAAATGCGAGTAGAATAATTATTTAAGCATGCAATAATTAGTTAAGTAGTACGAGCATACGACTAATTGGCATCAAGATTATTCTACACAATTGAAATAATTAATTTTGATGAGCGGAATAATTAAACATGCAAAAGCATACGAAAATACATAAACAGTATAGGCATATAAAAAATAAATAAACAGTGCAAGTGTGAAAATAAATAAACAGTACAAGGGCGAAAAATAAATAAACAGTACAAGTGCGACGATGGCACAAAATAAACGACGGGTCGAAAATATTTGGCCCGGCCCACTAGGGCGAGAGTGGGCCCCACTAGCTGGGCCAAGCCCCGCCCAGCCCAGCCCAGCCCAGCTGATGGGCTGGTGGGCTGAAGCATCCTGGCTGCTCTCTTAACGTTGGGCCTGCGCGACTCAGCTTTCCTCAAGCTTGGCGCACAACACCAAGCCTTCTCCTCCTCCGCATGGGCCTATGTGGCCCACAACTTCTATTGGCCAAAGAACGCATCCCTCTCCTTCTTTTCTCACGGGCTGGGTAACTTCTTGGCCCAAGACCAAGACCAAACATTTAAACAGGCAGCGGTCATCATCATCTTCAACCTTGGGTCGCCGACGCTACTGCCGGCGACCAAGATCCGGCAATCCGGTGACGAAAACTGGATTTGAATATATCTAAACGACTGTAGCAACAACAGGAATTTAATGGTATAATTACAGCAAAATACTTCTAATAATACAGTGCCCAATTAATTAAAAAATGAATTAAAAATAATTAACAAAAATTTCAAAATATGTTCGAATCGTTCGGTGATTCATTACAAAGAATCACTGTAATTAAACTAGAGATTAAAAAAAAGCTATTTGAAAGAAAAACAGCAAGTTATTTCATCAAAACACAATCAGATTAATTTTTGGAAAATATTGCGGAAAATGTTTAAAAAAAAAAAATTTAAAGAGATAGAGTTGGAGCTTCAACATTTGGTTGAGCAAGGCAGAGGGTGTTTTGGCTCGTGTTTTGGTGAAGAGAAATGAAGGAGCTTGCTTGCTATTTATACCATCAACTACATCATGTCTTGACACTTTTGTCCATGTAGTCACGTGATACATTTTGGGATCGTATCATTCCCTCCCTCTTCGGAAAGATTCGTCCTCGAATCTTGCTCAGCATAATCTGCCCATGAAAGCTTTACAATTATATGCTCAAAGCATACTCACCCTCTCTTGTGCTTCCTTAGTTGCCATCTCTGGCGCTTCAAGGGTAAGACGCTTGATGTGCTAAGGTATGTGTGAGGATTCGCATCATTCCCTCTCCCTTTGAAAAGATTCAACCTCGAATTTGTACCTAGACCTGCACCTAAATACCTTAAGTTAGTAAAATCAAAGTAAGCACAAATCAAACCATACCAACCTTGTAAATTCAACTTGCCAGCAACATCTCTAAACATGTCAATGCGTCGAGTAAGATTATTGCTCCAAGCGGCTGCTCTTGCTTGAACTTCGTTTAGGGACCGTCTCCGGCGTAAGCGCTGGCAAACCCAAGCTCCTATCTTGAAGGATCCACTCATCATTCCATAGTTTACCAAAGTTGCCATCTTGACACTCAAGCGTGCACCATAGCGCTTGGCTTGTCTATAGGTTGTCCGCATTACTTCGATCTCTTTGCTACCACTTATACTAAACAATATACTCAAAGGCAGCAACATTAAACCGAATAATGTTATATGAATGAAACCATATATGAGTTTAAGCAATAATCCAAAAATAATAGCATGTACCAAAAGGAAGTAAGTAAATAAAATAAATTGAAAGCATTGCTTCCGTGTAAACTCATACTTACAAATTGAAACATGCCATGAGGACTCAAGTGCCCATGGATCCACATTGCTTGAAACTCCGAATGTGGTTGACAAGATGTCTCAATTAGCATCTTCGTGCTCGGCCTCCTCCACAATTCCATCCATGAGTCGCTAAGTGACTCCTCCATGTGATTACTAACAATACTCCAAGGAACAACATGTGAAAGCATAACATCCTTAAAGAATATGTTAGTAATAGTTGTGCTATATTGATGTATAAAACCAGCATCATATGACCAATACACAGTCAAAACGTGTAACGAACTACACAACCAAATTAAGCGCTCATGCTTGCTATGATATCCTTTATGCATACAAAACATAGATTTTGTGTCAAATAAATAATCTTTATAGACTTCACAAAAATCAGAATCATTAGCATAAAGATTAACCCTAGGTGTAACCTCAAGCGATTTTTCACTAAGTGACTTTTTATCAATACTACCAATAAGAATCAAAGGAACAACATGTGAAGAGATGTCATTCCTATAAATTAAACCAGTAATATTAATTAAATCACAGCAGCTCATCAAACAATCATCAAACACATCATGAGACCGATATAAGCGATTGCGTCTAAAAAGAGCTCCTCCAAGTCCTGCCGACTTAAACACAAAATTTTCATGAAATTCACACTTGGCAGAATAGTTATCTAATGTAAAAACATGTGAGAATCTAATTAAATTTGTGTTAGAGACAACACAATCCATGTCTCTCGGTCTAGCCAACATACCAAACTATTTTCGGTTTCGCGAGTAATTTTCAAAGGCATATGACTTGACCTTCTGTGCTTGCATATAATCATCATCATTTAAATTAATTTTAGAACCAGAAGCATAAAAATTAATGATGTTTATATACTCACACAAATCGCTCCGTAGGGAAGAGAGCCATACCATACCCTTTCGGTTATGGTTGGCCGAAATAGGCACCATGGATGCACAAGTTTCATTCCCTCTTCTTGGTGGTAAGGTAAGAGGCTTCTATTCTGCCAACAATCTTCTCTTGTTCTGCACATTAGGAGAAATAATAATAGAAGGGAAAACAATCGGATTAGGGTTAGGAAAATCTAAGCACAATGACCAAAATTTCAGTTTTTGGTGGCTTGCGCCAAAACAGTTTTTTTGCACAAGTAATGCATCCCTCACTTGTTCTCTCTTGGCATAAACACACATCTATCCTTTTTTAATGATGCCACTCTCTGCATGCTCTTTATTTTCATGCAAGTTGATAAGAGTCCGGGGGATACTGAGCAGGATCGGCCTGATCTGGGCTGGTCGGGAACACTGTACTGGGGTCTTCGTCACCTGCAAAGCGCCGGAGGGGGTCTCCGGCGTAAACACTCCGATGCCAAAGTCAGTGCAGGTAGTCAAAATGGTAGGGGTTCAGTACGCTATCTTAGGCTTACCCCCTTGTCTGAAAAGGTGGGGGTATTTATAGACAAAGGAAGGAGTGTACCGACAGGGGGTGGGAATAATCCCTGGCAGGTGTCGCTGGGGTGATATATGCCGCTGTGGTGGCCTTGAGTGACGTCATGCGGGATGACATCATGAGGAGTGACGTCATGGATGACCTGGGATGGGATGCCGCCGTGCGGATGCCGCATGAGAGCCCCCCGCTGATGTCGACCATCCCAAGGTCGGTCGCCAGGCTAAGGGCGGTAAGAACAGGGTCTCGTCTCCCGTGGCGAGTACAGTATGTTGGCCGGGTCACCTGGCGGGGTAGTGGAGACGCCGCTTCTGTGGTATCGGTAGTTATCATATGCCCAAACGAAAACTAGCCAGAGTGTTTACCAAGGGCTATCACCGCGCCTCCGGTTCTGCCCCTTCAGAGGTTTCTGCCCTAATGAGGGCTCGACGATCGATAAAGGTATATCTTCAAAATGCCTTTTCCCGAAGTCTATAAATAGGCCTTTCATTTTGCGCTTGCCTCATAATTCTCACAACTTTTTCACCTCTCTCTTCAAATTTCTTTATCTCTCTTCTTTTCATGGACGAAGTCACCAAAAACTTCTTGCTCTCCAAAACCCATGCCCTGAGGAACCTAACTCAGGCAGACACCGATTTCCTGGGTTCGCTGAGCGTTAAGACCTCGGAGGATATACTGGAGCTCCAGGGGATGCTGACTCCCCTGCAAGCTAGACAGGCTGCTGTTACACTGGACGATTTCAGTCCCGTGGAGAAAGCGGTGAAGCTGTCAGTGGCTGTTTCTCAAATTCAGCTGCTGATGTCAACGCTACAGCATAGGAAGGACTTGCTAGGATGCTGCCTGAAGGGCATGAGGGCCTATTCCTCTGAACTGACGGCTCTTGCGGATGCCCTGAGGGAAATTCCTTTCCTGGAGTGGGAAGATGATGATGCTGGGTCGAATGCCTGACCAGCGATGGGGATCCTCTTGGCGTGTCTTTCTGTGCTCCTCTGGGGCCACCTTTTGTAACTCCGGGCCGTTAGGCCTTTTTGTAATCTCGGGCCGCTGAGCCCTTTAAGTAAATAAATATGCTTTCCCTTATTCACTTGCCGCGCTATCAATGTTTTTCTTCTTTCTCATATCGTCTTTCTTAGAAAACAACTTTTATTCTCACTTATTGTGAGCTTGGTGTTCCTTGGGATCCCGTAACTTTATTTGCCTACCTGGCTCATAATGACGATTTTCCCATATCGCACCCATCCTGAATATATTTTGCGCCGTTTTTCAGTGTTAACGGATTGGGCAACGATTTTGGTGCCTCCTGGCTGGTGCAGACTTTTGACAGTTGTAGAGTCAGATCTTTCCCCCCAACAGACGTTATCTCTGATAGCATTAACTGTCCTCGATAATACGCGAAAAGGTAGGGACGCTTCCTCACCTCGGCTATATAATGGGGCTCTTCCTTTCTTTCTCTGTTCATCTTTTTTTCTTCTTTCTTCTCACTCTTACTGATATTTCCAAGGCTGACTCTCGTTTTTTGTATACTGCCGCCCGCGATTCTCCTCCGACCCCTCCAACTTCTCCCGACTCCGATAATCCTCCACTCTCACCCCCCTAGAGGCCTGCCAGACGTTCCGTAAAGTGCCGGCCATAAGGGATTGAAGAAAACAAAGAAACAATCTTTTGAATCCTTCTTTGTCGACTTTGAACCTCACTACCTTTCGCTGCGGCAAAAGGACGAAGCGTCACCATCTGTCCCTTGTCCTTTTCCTAAGGACAGGACTTCTATGCAAGATGCCGCCCCAAGACTGGTTACCCCGACCCTGGCCGAAAGCTCCCACGCCGCTTCAAAGGAGGAAACTGCGCCTATGACAGGTTCCGCGACTGGGCTTGGTAAAAGGCCTTTCGAGATTGGCGAGCCCTTTCCTTTCTATAACAGTGGGTTGCCATCGTCTCTGGAGGATTACGATTACGTCTATGACATACACTGGGCGGACGAGGACTGACGATGTCGCACTTATTGTAGATGCCGCTGGCTTTCTCTTTCAATAAATAAAATAGAATGAAATGAAACAAAATGTCGTTTGCCTTTTTCTTTTCACTTTTGCTACAATCGCTGCCCTATGGGATAACTGCCGCTGGACAGCCGATTACCGCTTCATACGACCATCTTTGTGGGGTTTCTTGTAATTAACGAGTCTTTCTTTTATGACATTCGAGGCGAGCGCTTGACTTTAAGTTTCTGTCAGGGTCTTTCCACGTGTCCCATTTGTCCCGTACGTGTCTTGCTGTGATAGGTTACCCTTCTATCTGACCTTTCCACCGTCTCTTTTTAAAGGAAAAATGCTCCTTCTTCGTACCTTTTTGCTCCTTTTTATACTTCAGAACTCTCTTTATTTTTTGCTCGCTCCGAGGAAATTCTCTCGTTCGCATCCAGACGACTCGCCTATTAATTTCAGTCTTCTCTCTTTCAAGGTATTCTGCTCGATCTTGCTTTTGATTTTCCTTTGCTGCTTTATCTATCATGCCTCGCACGAAATCTCAATCTAGCTCTTTAGCAACCCCTAGGCCAATTTCTCGATATCCCGAGCTTGAAAACACCTCTAGCATCTTTACTTGCCCTACTATCTTACGCCTCGAACTAGAAAGCAATAATATTACCTTCCCCTGCGGCTATCGCCCCACTATTCCTTCTGACACTATGAGGCTTCATAGCCGGCTCTGGAAAACTCATAGGATTCTTTATTTTAAAATGTTTCAATATGGGTTCCGCCTCCCAGTTCATGACACGCTAGAGCGTGTGTTGCACGAGCACGGGCTTAACCCTGCGCAGATTACCCCTTCCTCATGGAGTTGCATCTACGCCTTCCTTCGTGCTTGCGAATTAAAAGATATTCTTGCTCCCTCTGTCGCTTTATTTCGCAAGTTCTTGACTCTGGTTTTTTGCGACGGCTTCATTAATATTATTCCAAGATGGGATGATGCTCTAGTGAGGCCTTTTTGGTAGAAATTTTGAGGATTTGAGGGGAACGTCGAAAACTGGAAGAGCGGTTTCTTCGTTGTCGAATTACCCTCTCGCCTGTGGCATCTTGATTTCAACCTGGAGGTGGTTGATTGGGCGAGGCCAGTGCCTCTGTCTAGGGAAGAGTTGGATCAGGCCAACGCCTTACTGGAGATGGAGTCCTCTTTCCAGATCTGAAACTTTGCCTTGTATAGGCCTTTAACTGAGTGTACCATAGGTGAGCTTTTGAGCTTCGCCGCTGCCTTGCTTACCCCTTGTTTATTAACATAGCTTTTCGCAGGGGAGACCATCGCTCGACCGCTCTCCGAAGGTGACGCTTCTCATAAGGTTATCGCCCCTTCAACGACTGCTCCCTCTACTTCTGCTGGGGCTCGACCTGATCACCGTATGCCCATAAAGAAAAGAGCTTTAGACGAGATTCTTTCCAGGGAAATCGTTTCCTTCTTCCACACTTCCCGCTTCGTGGAGAACTGGTTACCCAGTCGGAAGAAGAGGTCCGGGTCTGGTTTGCCAGTGACTGAGACAAAGATTTTCTCCTACGGAGTCCAGGACATGGAGGACATGGACACGAAACTGAGCCTCCGCCCAGCTTCCTCAGCTCAACGAAAGAAACTAAGGGAAGCAAGCGAAGCTCCAGTGACCAAGATGGCTGCTCAATCTCCTCCAAGCGACGCCGCCACTACCGTCGCTTCCCAGACTGCCGCTTCACTAGGTGGCGCTTCCTCGACTCTGGGGCTGGCTGCCCCCAACAAGACCTCCTCTGCCGCGACGATGCCGCCGTCCGCTGCAGATTCCACTCCTGTCATGGAGCCTCCACACTCGCCCATTGGCCCCTGTATTCCTGACGTGCGTCCCTCAGTCCCAAGTGGGCCTGGTTCTTCTCACTCTCCCCCGAAGTCCCCTTGCCCATTGTTCCTTACTTCAATTCGAGACATCGGGGGCTCAGGCGGTATCTCCGCCCCTTGTTTGCTGTTGATCTTTCCCGTGACGGGCCTCAAGGGGCCCTCTCTCACCGGCTAAATCTGTCAAAATTTGGGACTGACGGGTTCCGTGCCCTGGGTATATCAGACCCTTTATCGCAAGATCAGCCCACGACTATCTTGGCCTGTGAAATGTTTCGCACCTCCGAGGAGGAGAGTAGGCTACTGCAACTTTCTCCCGAAGTTCAGTATGTGCGCGTCATGAACAACTGCCTTGCTGCCTTTCGACAGCTTCATTACTTCATCAAGGCTCGTGCTACACAATCTCAAAACTCTGGTGCCCTAGCAAAGGTAGAGGAGCTGTCGCGACTCCACAAATGCGCTCAGGCCGAACTGCGCGAGTGCCACGCTGACCTTTCTCGGGAAAGATCTAAAGGAAAAGCCCAGGTTGAAGCTTTAGAGGCTGAGTTGGTGGCTGAGAGGAAGAAGAACTCATTCCTTCTTGAGGAGGTATCCTCCCGCGATGCGGACCTATCGAAAGCTCTCAAGAAGGTGACCTGGTGGAAGAAGAAGACTGAACAAGCCTTTATCGCTGGGGTGACAGATCAGCATCGCAGCAGGTCCGCTGATCCCGCTGAGGTCGCCAGGTATGCCTCCGCGAGGGTGAAAGAGATTGATGAGAGCCAAGAGGGTTTCCTCTCATCCGAAGAGGAGTAGTGGATCAGTGCCTAGGAAGGGCCCATTTGATGCCGCTTGATTGTTGGTGTCGCTTCATTACTTACTCCCTTGTTGTATTATTTTTCCCATTTGGACTTTGACGTCACCTCCTTGCTTGTAATAGTTAACAGATCTTGTAATCTTGACCAAATAATGCGTGCTTCTTAGCGATGTCGCCCTTTATCACATGCCACTTGACTACATTTTCTTCGCACTTTGCCTCTTGCATGCCGTGGCATTACATCTTGCCGCTCCTTTTTGCCGGGTTTAACTGCGCCCTTTTCAGAGCAGTTAATGCTCTGACTCCTTTTATTTGATACGGGGGAGACAGTCATGATGCTTTGAGCCCACGTGTCATCAAAGGGGAATGCTAAAAGACTGGCGGGCTGAGCATGTCTTTTCGCTCCTCAGGGTTGTACCCGCTTCCCGCGTCTCTTTGCCCTTGACAAGTCACACACTACGATCACTTGACCCGTCGTTCCCTTTAGTCCTTAGGGTTATAAAACCCCCACGTGCTTTCTCTTTATCTTTTGTTACCTTTCTCTTTTGAAAAATGAAAAGAAAGAAAAGACAATTCCTCTTCTTCCTCCTACGATCTGCCGCCACTCGGGTGCTTCGATCTTCTTCTCACCACAGGTACCTTCCTCTCTATCCTTCTTTTAACCTTGCACATGGCTCGTAATCGCCGCTATCCCCGCTCTGCTGGGGAGGGGGATATTGATACTACTGTTTCCACCATTGCTTCCACCGCCGTCCTTCGACGGCACCTGCGGAGCTATAATGCTACTCTCGACCAGCTGGAGGGATATTCTACTGAAGTTGCCCCAAAGTCCCTTCGCCTTAATAGCGAATTACCTGGCAACCGTAGGGTTCTTTATGCCAAAATGTTTCATTATGGTTTTTGGTTGCCTCTAGATCCTTTAATTGCCGAGTTATTCTCTAAATTTGATCTGAATGCTGCCCAATTCAGTCCAAACGCCTATTGTGGCATTTATGCTTTTATAGCCCTCTGTAGATATATAGGGAATGAATCTCCTTCCTTGCTGTTACTTCGCTCCCTTTTTCAACTATACCACCATAACAACGGCATCATAGCGATATCGCCTCGCTATGATGTTGAAGCTCTAAACCCCTTTACCTGGAAGCTGTTATTCCTTGAATCTTCTATTGATGCTTGGAAGAAAGGATTCTTCATCATCAATCTGCCCCAGCCTTTGTGGCGGAGCGGGTTTAATCTCGTCGTCAGAGACGCTGCCTGGGTTGGCAGGCCAGAGTTAGGACCAGTTGACCAAGGCTGGCTGGAAAAGCTGCTCAACCTGTCGGGGATTCCCGGTGTTCGCACTCGCGAACTCGCGTACCGGGGTGACATCTAGAATTGCATTCAAAGTGAGCACCGTCCCTTTGTTCAATGTTCCATGCCAATACTAACTCTAACATTCATTTCTTATTTCTACAGATCCTCCCGCCGAGTGGAAACCTGACTGCATCAAGAAAAGAGAGAGAAGAGCTCAGCAGAAGAGAGAAAAAAAGGCTCTTTCTGCCACCTCGGCTGCTGCCGTGACTGACACCACGCACGCGTCCACTTCTGCACCTGAGTCCTCTTCTCTTCCTCGAGCGGAGGCTACTGCCACATCAACTGCTGAGCCAATTTCCTCCCCTAGCATTGTTCCTACACGAGAGTCATCTTCTCGTCCTCCCCTTGCAAGAAAGAAGAAAAGAACTCTCCGCCTTCGAGTTATCGCTCCTACCCGTCCTCCTGTTCAGGTGGTTTTTTCACAAAATTTTCTCTGTCTATATATTTTGTGTCCGTTTCTTAATTCCCCTATTTCTTTTGCACGTAGGATACCGCTGTTGTTGCCTCTTCTGCCACTCCTTCGTGCGACGGCATGGATTTGTCCGGTATTCTTGACCCCAAACGACCGCGTCTTAATGAAGACTCAGCTTCAGCGAACGACTTTGCCGCTGGTCAGGAGAGACAAGGCGGCGTCATCAAGGCTCTGGCCTGGCAGGGAATGGGGCTACCTCTGTGATGCTTCACTCTTCTTTTGCCGCGTCATCTCCTCCACCTGGCAATCCCTTGGACTTCCTGGAGGATCTTGCAGAGGAGGACTTTCCTTCCCTACCAACCGGCGGTTTCAATATTGACGCTGGACCATCAAATCATTCCCCTTCGTCCCCTCCTGATGTCTTCTTCATTCCTACTGCTGTTCAGACAGTCTCTCCCTCTCTTCCCCCCGTGGACACTCCGCGCATGGTGGCTGACCTAAGCACTATACTCTCTAGCGGGGCCGCCACCCATCAAGTTGATTTAAGCAACATTCGCCAGCGCGGGTTCCCAGCATTGGGAGGCGACAGCTCCCTAGCGACGTCCGCCTATCTAGCAGGGCATCTGTTGTCGGTTGAGGAGGAGGAGCATGCCTTCCTTTCTGTTGCCGAGGGCGAGCAACTGCAGCAGATAAGGACCCAGCTGTTCTCTAGCTTTCAGGGTTTTCATTACTGGTCTAGGAATGTGACGAGACGAATGAGCTCTCTCCAATCTTCCTCCTAGGAATGACGCAACACTAATCACCAGCTCTTGGAAGAAATTAGCAAGTACCAAAGGGAACTTCATAAAACTCAAGAGGAGCTGAGGAAGAGTGTTGAAGAGCGACAATGTGCGGAAGCCAGTTTTGGAGTTGCGGGGAAAGAGTTGGAAGAGGACAAAGGACACTAAGCCATGAGTGATGCCGCCCTTTAAGCGGAGCAAAGTAAGAATGCCGCTCTTACGAAGGAAACGGCGGACAAGTGTAAATGGTTTCTAGAACAAACTGCAGGCCTCATGGCCGACTGCTTCATTGAGCGTCACGGCCGCAATTTATTCAACGCTGATGCCATTATCCGCCTGTTCAAGTAGAAGTCCGGGTTCCTCACGGAAGAGGGCTACCGTCAAGCGAAGAGGCCACGACATAGCGAGGGGGATAGCAGCATGCCCGGGCCGTAAATGTCACTTCTCTTTTTGTCCATCGGGCGCCCTGACTTCTTTGTCCTTTTTTTGTTTTTGGGGCCTTTTGTTTAAACAAGTATCCCCTCTTGTACAAACAGTTTGCACAATTTGCCATCATTTTACTTTATCGATGATCTTTCTCACTTTACTTTCGTTAGCCCTTCTTTCCAAAACTGGTTGCCACCGTTGAACTGATGTGGCCTGCGCCTTTAAACTTCCCTTACAGGGCCACAACACGCCATGTCGTCGTGCATTTCTCCTCGCGCAATAGGGTAGATCCGCTCCTCACCATTATCTTGTACCGTGCTTGAGACGACTGGATCTCCCCTTTAGACGCTCTGCCTCTCCGCGGCGTCATTATTTTCCAAGTGCTCCATCACTTTGACACTTTACTAAATTTTCTGCACATTTTACTTATAACTTTCGTTAGTAGCGACATATTCCCAAAAAGCCTTAGTTACCTTGGGCCATTGCCGATCGCGCTCCTCACTTTCTTAGCGCGATCCTTCCGAGATATCGCTTGTGCCGAATTTTCTGCACATTTTTACTTATCATTTACATTAGTAGCGACATCTACTAAAATATCTTAATTACCTTGGGGTGTGGGCGCGTATTTCCCCAACTCACTTGGTGCGATTCCGCCCGATGTCACTCATGTCACGTACTCTTCCAGCCAAACTTCGCCGGGTTTGTCCCTTCCGGTTACTAGCTGGGGTACCGTGACTTCCTGCATTTCTTCAATCGGCTGGGAAGTGCCCCCTCTCAGTGCGCCGCCTGATCAGGGCCAGCCATCACGAGGATAGGACTTTTCACTTCCTCAGCGTTGCCCTCGCACCTCTGAACGTGCCCCTTCTTTACGAGGGGCCTATGTTAGCGCTACCCTCGTAAGGATAGGATTTTCACTTGCGAGGTGGAGTTTTTATCTTCCCTAGGGTCGTGCCTCACTTAATGATCATCCGCCTATGTTAGCACGGGCTGTCACAAGGATAGGACTTTACACCCGAGGGGAGTCGGGACGTGCCCTCTCTGGGTTTCCCTAGGATAGGATTTTCACTCACGACAGTGCTGGAGCATGTCTCGTCTTAGCGAGCCGCCTGATCAAGGCCGGCCTCACAAGGCCAGAATTTTTCACTTCCAGCACCATATATTTCCAGGATCGCCGGGGCGTGCCTCGTCTTGACGACCCATCTGCATTAGCCCGTTCTGCCCCAAGGCTAGGACTTTTCACCCCCGACATCCTCCTTTCCTTGTTATCTGCACATTACACAGACAACCAACAAGGAACAAGAAATATTTCCACAACAATTGTTAGACCATGCCCAACGGCATGTCACATTTCATTATAATTTCTAGACCATGCCCACTGGCATGTCACATTTCAATTTCTAGACCATGCCCACCGGCATGCCACATTTCATTATTTCAATTTCTAGACCATGCCCACCGGCATGTCAATTTTCATTATTTCTATTTCCAGACCATGCCCAACGGCATGTCACTTTTAATTTCATTATTTCAATTTCTAGACCATGCCCACCGGCATGTCACATTTCAATTTCTAGACCATGCCCACCGGCATGTCACATTTCATTATTTCAATTTCTAGACCATGCCCACCGGCATGTCAATTTTCATTATTTCTATATCCAGACCATGCCCAACGGCATGTCACTCTTAATTTCTAGACCATGCCCAACGACATGTCACTTTTAATTTCTAGACCATGCCCAACGGCATGTCACTTTTAATTTCTAGACCATGCCCACCGGCATGTCACATTTCATTATTTCAATTTCTAGACCATGCCCACTAGCATGTCAATTTTCATTATTTCTGTTTCAAGACCATGCCCAACGGCATGTCACTTTTAATTTCTAGACCATGCCAAACGGCATGTCACTTTTAATTTCAAGACCATGCCCAACGACATGTCACTTTTAATTTCTAGACCATGCCCAACGGTATGTCACTTTTAATTTCTAGACCATGCCCACCGACATGTCACATTTCATTATTTCAATTTCTATTTCAAGACAAATTCAATTTCTATTTCAAAACCAATCGACATGTCAAATTCTAGCATGATATAATTTTAATCGAGCAATATTCCAAGAATTAGGTAAGGGAGTACCGTCAAGTGTTTCGAGGTGATACGCTCCCTTTCCGATAACACGAGTGACGCGGTACGGGCCCTCCTAGTTTGAGCTAAGTTTCCATATTCGTTGGCCCGCTGCTCGTTTGTCCCTGAGCACGAGGTCTCCCGCCTTGAGCAGCGGCTCCTTAACATGTCTGTTGTGATACCGCGCCATTCTTCTTTTGTAGTGCATTATTTTCAAGAGGCCTTCCTCGCGCGCCTCAGGCAGCATATCAAGGTTAGCACGTAACCTTTCCTCGTTTAACTCCTCCTTGAAATATTCCACCCTTAAGCTTAGGGTGCCAATTTCGACAGGCGTTACTGCTTCGGTGCCAAAGGCCATCGCAAAGGGCGTTTCCCCCGTACTAGTTTTGACGGTCATGCGGTAAGCCCACATTACATAGGTTAGCTCGTCTGGCCACTTCTTTTTCGACCCCTCAAGATTTTTCTTAATACCGCTCAGTATGCTTCGGTTGGTTACCTCCGCCTGGCCGTTAGTCTGAGGATGCGCCACAGAGGAGAACCTCTGCTCGATCTGGAATTCATCACATTGTTCTTTGAAGAAGCGGCTGGTAAACTGTGCCCCATTGTCTCTAACTAGCACGCGAGGTACCCCAAAACGCATGATCACTTGGTGCTTAAACAAGTGCCATACCTTCTCCGTCGTAATACTGGCTATCGCTTCCGCTTCTGCCCATTTGGTAAAGTAGTCCACTACCACAATTATGAATTTCAATTGAGACCTGGCCTTGGGAAAAGGGCCAAAAATATCGATTCCCCACTTGGCAAAAGGACAAGGTGCCACGATCTGAGATATTTCAGTGGCGGGTCGTCGAGGGATTTTGGCAAATTCTTGACACTTATGGCATGATTGCACAAAGTTGTTACAATCCCTGCGAATAGTGGGCCAATAGAATCCTAACCGAAACACCTGCGCGGCTATGGTACCACCCGACAAGTGCATGCCGCAGATGCCTTCATGAATCTCGCGCAGGGTATGGAGGCCTTCTTGTTCCGTTATATATTTTGCGGCTGGGTGCGAGAAACATCTCCGAATTAACTCCCCATCATAATAAGTGCACCTTGCCGCTTGCTTCAGCATTTTTTTCTTCTCTGTACTATCGCTGGGCAACTCGTCATGCTTCAAAAAATTTATTACAGGGACCCTTCAGTCCTTTTCAATCTCCTCCACACATAGCGACAGCTGTTCCTCCATGAAGGACGGTAATGACCTTTCCTCATAGTGCACGCCTTCTGGTATGACAGCCTCCTAATTAGCTGCCGCCTTGGCAAGATTATCCGCCTCTGTATTGTCCTCCCGCGGAATGTGTTCGAGTGTGTTCTTGAGTACTTTTCGTTTAATCCATTCTTTCCTTACTGTGATTAACAGTTGATGTTTCCCCTTAAGCAAGTCCTTCCCTTACGATAAACCCTATCAAACGTTCGCCCCAAGCATTAATTAGAGAAGGCATCCAACACCTCTCACTTTTCTGCCACCCTCCGAATTTTCCTCACCAACCTCCTAGTCTACCCTAGCTAGAAGCCATTGCTGCCTTGTGTTAAAAAAAAAACATATATATGTATATATCATCTAGTCCTCTTGAAACTCCCTTTCCTAGCCGTCTACAATCACAGAAATATTCCATACAAAAGCATAAACAAAAGAGAGGGAAAGTTACACACAAAAAGTTCAAAAACTACACACCTACTTCGGCTAGAGTTAGGGTGAAAACGTGGGGAGTCCAAAACCCTAAAAATAGTTTAATTATCTCATATGTTATTTTTCCAAGTCTTATTGTCAAGTCTCAAGTCATAAACTCTTTCCTTAAGTCTCAAATCTTGTGGTTTTCATCTAAGTGTCTGATAGAGCATTCCTTGTGTCCTGTGTCTTTCTTTTGCTTCATTGAGTCTTTTAGTTGAGAGAATCTAGTATTGCCCTTACCTTATCTTGTGCTGAGTGAGTTCACATACTTGGAGGCATTAGTTGACAGATTTGGGAGCGCATTATAGGGGAGTGTAAACACCAAACGTAAACAAGTGAGGGAATGTGCTTTTCATTAACGCCTATAAAAATATTTAGTTTGTTATTCTTGCAGGTACTTAAACATGTCAACTGAGAGTGTTATGGGAAACTCTAGATGATAACAATATACCTAACGCCCAGGGCATTTTTATCTTTACACCCCGCGATGGGGACAGAATGCTGTTATACCTACCGGGCGGATAACCTTGAGGCTATCGCCCTTTATCAAGCGATCAGCGCTGGGATGGTGAACACCAACGGGGTGTCCCACACGTCACCTTATCATGACACGCGGCGCTATCCCATCCCAGGCCAAACATGGTGTCCCATAAGGAGCATAGGCGTTACCTTACCTAGGTAACGCCTACCCCTATGATAGATATCTAACGCAACGATAGCACACCATTGACGGGGAATGTCAACCGCCTGACAGACCCGTTAGCACCCTTCATAGCCAAGCCCCCACAAAATACTCTACTTTCCGCCTATAAATACCTCCACAGAAAAGGAGGAAGGTAAGCCTAAAACTACTGGCCCAAGCTCTGCCATTTTCACTACTCATACTAACTTAAGCATCGAAGAGTTTGCGTCGGGGACCCCCTCCGGCGCTTCGCAGGTACACCGGACAGCCAAGAACGGCAGACCCCAGGAGCCATTTCCCATCCTGTCCCCTAGTAAAGAGTCTGAATCTTATCAAATTGGTGCTTTCGTTGAGAGCTTTGGTTTTATTAAGTGAGCGTCCTTAGTAGCCAAGCTCTGTTTTTCTTGAAAATTGGGGGATTATGGATTCTGACTCAGATCCCACGCTGTCCCAGTCTTCTAGCCTTCCATTTGCTACTCACAGATGACTTTTTACCTTCGCCACTTCTGACGCTTCTACCACAGTACAGGAAATCCCCCCGGGAATGTCAGATCCCTCCTTTGGGCAAACAACAGAAACATTTATTTCCCAGACGCATACTCTTTTCTCCCAGATAGCGGGCCCCAGTTATTCTACTCCCCATTCGAGGGGATCTGCGATAGGTGGTGCAGGCAATCCTCTCGTGAACTCAATATCAGCTCTTCAAGCCCAACTAGATCAGCTGACAAAGTTAGCTGCAGGATTCACGCCCCATGTTTCAGGACCTAGCGTACCCTCTCAGATAGTTTTCACTCCATCTATCATCACTGAGCGACCATTATCACCTCGGTAATCTAGAGGTTTTCCGTTATCCTTGCCTTTGTCATCGGCCCCTGTCAATGTCATGCAACTTGCGCATAGACGTGTCGAACCTTCAGAACAGTATAGGAGGGAAATTCCTACTTCTGAGGGAGAGCGCTGGCATGTTGAGTATAGAGATCATTAAAATGATAGGTGAGACGAAATACTCAGGGACCCATCTCCTAGGCACAGTGAAAGGTCGAGCAGTAGGAGGTGTCGAACCCGAACACCAAGGAGTCGCAGTCGATCTCCCATGCGGCATCACGAGTATGACTTTCGAGACCAGAGATACCCTGACAAAAATTCTTCTCCCCATCGACCTCATGGGATTCCTGACGATAATGCTGATCACCCGTTCAGTTATCGCGTAAGACATCATAGGGTCAATCGGCACGTAAAACTTCCTACAGAATCGTATGATGGCACGCCAGGTGTAGCAGGGTGTATTAATAGTTTTTCTCAGTTGGAAACTAGGTTCAGGAGCCGATTTAGTACGGCTGTTCCTATCAGGAAATCCATGACAGCATTATTCGATATTCACCGAAAACCACAGGAGTCATTGAAGGATTTTTTCAGTCGATTCGATCTTGAAATGTCGCTAACGCCAGGAGTTACCATTGATTTTTCTGTGGAGGCCTTAAATCGCAACTGTTGTTATGGGAAATTATGAGATACGCTAATGGTGGACCCGCCACTGACTTTAGATGCGCTGAGATTGAAAGCTCACAATTACGCAAAGATGGAGGAGGAGGAGAATAGAGAGAAAATTCGGAACATGCCCCAAGACACACATCCGGCTCCTAATGACCACGCTAACGCGACTCCTGATAAGCGTCCAAGCGATAACTACGGCCAGCGAAAGGACCACATCCCCAGGACCTCAAACCGACAGAGGGGTAACTTCTCAAAGGGAAGATCCGGGAATTCCCCTACTAGAAGACAAACAGACCCACCAAAGGCCGAATATACGACCCTGACCTGATACGATCTTGAGAGCCACAGGCCCGATCACCCGCTCAAGGTCCCGAACTAGTCCTACCCGCTCAAGGTCCCGAACCAGCCCTACCCGCTCAAGGACCCGAGTCAACCCTTGGAAGAACGGCTTCAATAAAAGATCCAGAATATATACAAGACCTATTGGAGTCTTAGGAAGTCTGTGTCCAACTTTCAGAGCATTTGGACCAGTAGATCTCAAGGAGATTCGAGATGACAATCTCGCACACAGCAGTTCTAGGTGCAGACGCAACAGGCAACTTCGTCGGAGCCTAACCGGCGCTGTACAAGTCCAAATCGTGCGATCGACCACGTTTAAGAAACTTCAGGATGTTATCTTTCATTTGGGACAGGTTTCAGACCATTTGGCCCAGTGGTTTAAAAGTAATCAAAGTCGACATTATGGTGCGCAGTCTGTGCGCGAGACAACACACAACTTGAAGTTTCGGCCCAAACCTTGGCCCGATGATGGAGAACTCGACATGAGCTGCTGGAATGTATTTAATTATATTTATATTTACTTTAATTAAGTTATTTTAGGGTTTCGGATTCTATTTGGAAGAGTGGCTTGTTGCCATTTTCGTTTGAGACAATATTTAGAAACTACTTTAGTTTCCTTTTCGGAATTAGGGTTTAGTGCATCCTTAAAAAGGAGCCGCCCACTTTGTATTCAGCAAGACTTTGATTATTGATTATTGAAAGCATATTGCTTGGGATCTTTATCCACTTGTTCTTGATGAACCTTGCAACTAATTGAGTTTCGTGCATTCGATTAGCTTGTCAAGTAAAACTTGAAAGCACTTCTCATTGAGTCATCCGTTCTTTGGAGTGCCAAGACCACCAAATCTTGGAGATTCAAAGGTTTGACCCAAGAACCTCAAGGGATTCGACGTAGGGTGCCAAGGCCACCAAACCTTGGAGACTTCCGTGTCTTCTTCGAGTTATATTTCCGCATTGAAAGCCACGTCGTCGGACAACGATCTAAGGAGAACGTTCTAGCCTACAAGGAACGCATCATGACCTTCCTTCCCTCATACTTCCAAGAGCGAAAATTTTAGCAATCGTCCAACAACGGAACCTACCCATCCGTTATCCAGCTCCTGTGAAACCAGGAGTAATTGTGGGAGGAAGGGAAAATGCATTTTGTAAGTTCCACAAAGTCAAGGGACACTCGACAGACATGTGTAGAGAGCTAAAGCTAGCAATAGAACGCTTAGTCGAAGAAGGCTACCTTGGAGAGTTCACCATCAAGGCAAGAGAAGAAGCCAGGAATGATTCGGTGGATAGAACAACTGACAACAGACAAATGCCTTCTCATGCCACAGGAGCTAACACCATCCCTATCGGACGAAATAGGAAAACACTCACAGTCCATGATGACAATGTGCCTATGATTAATATCATTGTAGGTGGAGCGCCCTAACCTGATGAAGTTATACAGCAAACGCCCAGTCGTGGAGAGAAGCGCAAACGAGAGAGCACACTGGTGAAAAGTGAGGCAATAAGTGCTTTAGATAGGGTGGTATTGTCCTTCTCAAAAGAAGATGAGAGAGGTGTTGTTTTCCCACATAACGACGCGTTGGTAGTGACGCCCGTTATCGGTAATCACGGAGTTAGGAGAACCCTTATTGATAACGGAAGTGCAGTAAATCTGTTCTCGCTTGAAGCATACAACCTAATGAAGCATCCAGACGGTGAGCTAACGCCTTGTAAAATGCCAATAATTGGGGTTGACGGGGTCCCAATCCCGGTAACAGGAATTACATCGCTACTAGTATATTTCAGAGAGGACACGTCCAAATGGTCAGAGGAGTTGTTATTCCTGGTTGTAGACCTATCACTGCCTTATAATGCTATACTCGGGCGGCCATACCTCAACCGTTTTGGAGCTACAATATCGCAAAAACACCTAAGAATGAAATATCCTTCATGGGATGGAGTAGTCTCGATTAAAGGAGACCAGAAGTTGGCTGCCGAGTGCTACTTACTCATGACCCAGAAGAGTTGCGATCGTTACGTGTGCGTAGCGGATGATCCCTTTGAGGATAAAGAGGAAAAGCGCACTGAGCCGGTAGACAAGATGATGTCAGTTCCTGTTGATGGAGTTAAGGAAGCAAACTTTTGGGTTAGCGAAAAATTGAGTTCAGAAGAAAACACACAGTTAGCTCGATTATTGAACAAGTGCAAAGGAGAATTCGCATGGAAACCGGCGGATATGCCTGGAATTTCGTGAGAAGTTGCGGAACATCGTCTAAACGTTAACCCTAACGCTAAGCCTGTTCAGCAAAAGCGGTGAGTTTTCTCTCCAGGAAAGGTAATAGCCATCGAGAAAGAAATATTGAAACTCAGGGACGCTTGTGTTATCCGAGAAGTCCAATACCCAACGCGGTTGGCTAATCCTGTCTTAGTCCCAAAACTAAACAGAGATTGCTGCATGTGCATTGATTTTACTGATTTGAATGACGTCTGTCCCAAAGATTGCTACCCTCATCCTCGAATCGATTAGTTGGTCGACCAAACTGCTGGGTACGCCTATCTAAGCTCGCTAAACGCCAATTTGAGATATCACCAAATCCCCATGGCTAGGGAAGATGAAGAAAAGACTACCTTCATCACTCCAAAGGCCACTTATTGCTATACGGCGATGCCGTTTGGACTGAAAAATACTGGGGCGACCTTCCAGCGCATGGCAATTAAAGTTTTTGAGAAGCAGAATGGGAAAAATATAGAGGCCTACGTGGACGAGATATTAGTCAAAAGTCAAAGTGATAAGATTCGAGTTTGAGACGATCGGGACGATGAATGTTGTCGGTCAGAGTCACTGTAGCTGATGTCGGACACACCTGCAAAGCGCCGGAGGGGGGCTCCGGCGTAGACACTCCGATGCTCAAGTCAGTAAGCGGTTTAAAATAGCAGAGGTTCTAGAAGGCAATCTTAGGCTTACCTTATGTTTTAAGAATGAGGGGGTATTTATAGGCCGCTGGGGGCGATATCTGGGCGAAAAGGCGATATCAAGGGAAGATAACGTGCTGAATGACGTCAGGGACGATATCTGGGTCTGACGTCACGGGCGATACTTCGGGTGACGTTAGGGATGATACCTCAGAGGAGAATACCGGGAGCGATATCTCTGGTGATGCCGGGGGCGATACCTTCGAGGAGAATACCGGGAGCGATATCTCCAGTGATGCCGGGGCTGCCCTGGGATGGGATGATACCATGCGTGCAGAGACGCGTGAGACCTCCCCCCCCCCCACTGATGTCGACCATCCCAAAAAACACCTCATAGTCTAGCAGCGATAGCGTAGATGTCCGATAGGGCTATAGGATTCCGTCCTCGGTAGGGGTCATAATTACAGAAATGCCCTTAGGATAGTCTTAATTGTTATCAACAGCCCAACTGAAAACGAGCCCGAGTGTTTACCAAGGGCTGTCATTTTCTGTCCGTGTCTGGAATCTTAGGTGAGGGTCCTTTCCTCCTTATGGCGATATGCTTGCGGGATCTCCGAGCTTCTTTGTCTCTTCCGATACGACAAAGATTGATTGAACGATAGGCAGCGTGTAGGTCGGGAGCTTTTCTCCGAGCAAGCGGATTCCGGTCTTCGTGCTTGTCCAAAGACCCGTCCTCATGGGGTGTCAAGGAATCAGCGAGAGACGCCGCTAACTCGTCCGGAACCGTTAGGGTGTCACTTTCGCCTAGCGGTATTAACATGCCTGGGCCATCGGCAGCGCTCAGAAGGTTATAAACTCGTCCGTGCTGTAGGAGAGTTGTCGATGCTGACGGACCACTGTTGATGTCGCCGCGGGCTGCTACTAGGTTCCCACCGTTGAGTTAGGTTCGCATACATTCCGGATCCATCGGTATTTCGTGCCAACTGCAAACACGTAGAGTAGATAGGTATTCTACGGAGATATTAGTAAACTTTGTACTTACAGAGGGTTTTGAGAACACGCGGGTTCTTTCTTTCCTTTCCACTCATGGAGTCAGCGATATTGTCGCGGTTTTATGCCATTAGCTGCCTACGATTAGTGCGGCTTTATACCACCAGATACCCGCGATATCGGCGAGATTTTACGCTGCTAGGAGCTATCTGCGACATCGACGCGGCCTTATACTGTGGATACCTACAATCGTATGGCTTTTACGTCATGGCTACCTGTAATATCGTGCTCCTTCGCATTTTCCAGGATTCTAGCTCGTACTCCTCTCGAGTACCTGCATCCCTAACAGCATGCTGACGTAAATCCTCATTTCCGCATCAGGTCCATCGGTCTTTGATGGTAACGGGGCGACTCGTCTTTTGAGGACCTCCTCTTTCAAAAGGCTCATTTCTCAGAGCCTATAAATCTGAGAGCTTTCTCCACTCAAGTTCATCTCATCTTTTTCTTTCAGAATCTGCACCATGGATCATTTGACCAAAAATTTCCTCCTTTCCATGGGCCATACTCTCAAGAACCTCAATGATGGTGACGTCGGGTTCCTAGAGAACATGCTGATCAAGACCTCCGAGGACATCTTGGAGTTGCAAGGGATGCTGACCCCACTCCATTCCAGGCTGAGAGCTACATCTCTGGAGGATTTCAGTCCTTTAGAGAGCGTGTCGAAGTTGGCCACCTCTATCGCTCGGATTCAAGTGGTGATCGCTATGCTGCAGCAACGCAAGGACATGCTGGGGTGCTGTCTGAAGGGGATGCGGGTCACCTCTACTGTCCTTACTCTAGTCATGGACTCCCTGAGAGACATTCCCATTATACCCGAGGATGCTGGTTCCGACGCCTGACGGTGGTGGGTCTCTTTGAGCCTTTTTCTTTTTTCTGTTTACGCTGCTGTACCTCTCAGCCGTTAGGCCATAATAAATAAATTGTTTTTATTATGCCACTTGCCACTATTCTTCTTCTTCAATGCGCCATTTGTCTTTTTTCGGTTGGTCATTGGACGGTTTTTTCACGACGGTTTCCTCGCTAACCGTTCTGCATTAATTCTGCGCCGCCGCTTCAGTGTCAACTGATTGGGCAAATTTTTAGTTTTCCTCGATCTGTGGGAGATTCCAACAGGTGTGACTGCAAATCTAGATTTGTACTCCAGGTTGTACGCGTGTCAGTTCTCAATAGTCGTGTCGGATGATCAAAAAATTTCTCCCCCTTTTTTTGGCTATTTAATGGGATCCTTTCCCCTTTTTCCGTTCATCTTCTTATTTATTTTTCCTCTCGGCAGGTTGCCTGTGAGCTCATGGCCGATTCTTATTTTTTGGATACTGCTGCGCAGGATTCTCTGCCAACTCCTCCGACTTCGCCAGATTCAGACAATCCCCCTCCGTCGCCTCCGTGGAGGTCGTTCGTCCACCGGCGGGGTTGCAAGAGGCTGAGGAAAAAAACCTTCAAGGTGTCTGAACCGCTATTTAATTCTCCCGCCCCTTCTGTTCAAAAGGGAAATGAACCATCTCTTCTTCCTCGTGATTCGCCAAAAATGGCTCTCCCTGCCTGTGCGGGCGTTGAAACGGTGACGCCAGTCGCTGAGGAGGAGTTAGGTCGATCAATGATACGCATAAGAAAAATAGGTGATGAGCCTTTCCCTTCCATCAGCAGGGAGCTATCGTTCTCAGATGATGATGTAGTTTATTGTTATGATATCTCTTGGTCTGATGGCGATTAGTTTAGCGTGTCTTGCCTCTTTGTAGATGTCGTACGGCTTTTTGAAAATGAATAAGATAACGCTTTATTTTCCCTTTGTTCCCCTATCGCCTTCTCGCGCCACTTCTTCAAGCGTCAAGGGTTGCCGTAGAAGGATAATTGTTGCTGGGTGCAACCGTCTTTCGGTTTTCAGTCAGTAACTGTCTTCTCCCAAAGACATAAATGACTGTCCATGCGTCGCTTTCTGCTCCGCACATGTCTCACTTTTACAGGCTGTCTCTTCTTCAAGTTCGACCTTTATAAGGGAACCGTTATTCTCTTTCATTACTTTTGCCAATACTTTGAAATTTTTCACACTTTCTCTTCCTCCTGTGCTTCTTCCTGCTCAAGAGGAGTTTCTACAACTGCTCGCCGGAACCGACGGCCTGTTTACTGGCTTCTTGCTCCAGGTATTTTGTTCCTCTCTCGTCGTAGTTTATTTTTCCAATCCCTTATGTCTCGTGTTAGAGCCACTGTGGGTGCCGAAAATCCCATAGATCTCGAGGCTAGGAGAGCTCGTAGTATTTTTGATTGTAATGAAGTTTTGAGGGTAGAGTTAGAGGAGAACGGTATCACCTTCCCCTTGGGCTGCCGCCCTTATATCCCTACGAAGGATATTCGGCTTCATGATGCCATGTGGGGAACGTTCCAGCTGGTTTATTTCAAGATGTTCCTCTACGGGTTTCATCTCCCGATCCATACTTCTCTAATGAAGCTGCTAAATCATTACAATCTGAAGCCCGTACAAATAACTCTGCCTTCCTGGTGTGGGATTTATGCCTTCCTTCGGGCATGCGAGATGAAGCGTATTTTCACTCCATCCCTCGATCTGTTCCGTATATTTTTCAACTTGAGTTGTCACGACTGCTTGGTTGATATCACCCCAAGATGGAATGACGCCATCGTGCAATTTTTCTAGCAGAACTTTCAAGGTTTTGAGGAGACCGTCGACAACTGGAAAAGCGACTTCTTCATCCTTCGCCTGTCGTCTCGCTGGTGGCGCAGGGGTTTTAATCGAGAGATTACCAGCGCCGCTTGGAGAAAACCAGAAGTGTCGTCTAGTACTGATGTGTCCCACGTTACCGCCGTGTTAGAAATAGAAGGGCCTTTCCGCATTGGGGAATTTGCTCGGTTTAGACCCTTGAAAGAGTGTGTCGTTGGTGAGTTTTTCTTTTGCCACGTTATCGCTTCGATTTGCTTGCTATATTAACATTTTTCGCTGGCAGGTAGAGCTGAGGGTTGTTCCTCCGGGGGAAATAACACTCCTCTGAACGTGGTGCCGCTTCAGGCATTACCCCCTTCTACACCACCTAAAAGCTCCAGCCGTTCGACTATCCCGCCGAGGGGAAGGAGAACTAAGACCGTCGCAACACGCAGTGCTTCCTCTCAACCTTCTCATTTTCTTGAGAATTGGTTGCCGCCTCGGGGCAGGGGAGTGACTCCGAGTCGTCCTGCGACTAGAATAGTTGACAGCGATAGCGAGAGCATGGATGCCGGTTAGGAGCTACGTCACGCCACCCTTGCCCAACGAATGAAGCTTAGGGCAAGAAAAAATGATCCCGCGGCGGAGTCAACCGAGGACGATAGCGAAGAGATGGCTGCCGAGACGGAGAGTCTCCGAAAGAAAACCCGAAAAGAGAAAACTGGCCCACCGGTTCCTCCCTTGAGGGAAGTTAACGCAGTTCCTACCACGGGGGTTGACACTTCTCATGCTGCGAGTACCTCGCAGGTGGCGGAGGTTGTCAAGGTGCCTTCTGCCGTTCCTTCCAAAGCTAATGAGGTTTCGGCGGTGGTGGACTCACCCTTGCCGTCTGGTGGCCCTGATTCTCCTATCTCTTCCTGTATTCCGGATGTGACTATGCCGGTTTCGAACCCAAGTGTTCCTCTTAATCCTCTCCCGAGGAAGCCTCAGCCTTTATTTCTTTCTTCGATTTCGGGCATTGGTGGTTCTACAAAAAGTTACTCTCCTCCCTATATCGCTAATCTTTCCCCTCAAAGTCCTCAAGGAATTCCCGCTTACCAGCTGGATCTGTCATCTTTCGGTACTAGCGGGCTTCGTGCTTTAGGGATATCGGATCCGTTATCACGAGATGAGCCGGTAGCCTCCATAGTGGGCCAAATGTTCAGTTCTTCGAAGGACAAGGAAGAGCTCCTGCGGCATCCCCCTAAAATCCAGCACAGACGCCTTCTGAACGACATGCTGACTAGCTTCCGCGAACTGCATTATTTTCTCGAGGATCAGACTGACAAGGTTCAGTGCTCTCCCGGTTCGAAGGAACAACTAGATGCCACTTTGGCCAAGGTAACAGAGCTGACGAAGCTTCAGAGTCGAACCCAGGCAGAGTTGAACAACTGTCGGCCGAGCTCGCGTGAGAAAAATCAAAGGGGAAGGCTAAGGTATAGCTGCTGGAGGCGGAATTGGTGACGACCGACAAAAGAAACTCTCTCTTTCGTGAAGAGATATCGTCCCGCGACGCGAATCTGGCCAAAGTACCTTCGAAGATAGCTTGGTGGAAAAACAAGACCATGGAGGTCTGTATCGCCGGATTTACCGATCTCTATCACTAGGGGACTGTTGATTCATCTAAGTTGGCTGATTACGCCTCCAAGAAGATAAAGGATATAGGCAAAATCGAGGGAGATTTTCTTCCTTTCAGGGAGGAGTAGGGGAATGGCAGCTGCGATATCCGTGCTGGACCATGATTAGTCAAGGCTGACCCTTTGGAGGATTTTCCTCTTTATTTGCTTCCTTCGTCTTGTAATAACGTTTTATCGCACAACGATATTTGTACTTCATTCTTAGATAATAACTGATCTTTGTTTTGCTTTCCCGCTTCATCTCGAAAGCTGTCGGCTTGGCTAACGCCATCCTGCGTTATCTCCATTATTGCAATATCGCTCTTGTCTTATTCCAGAAAAGCATTTCTGCTTTTCAGAACATTTAATGCTCACGATCCTCTCATTAATGCAAGAGAAAAGTCGTGATGACACAGACACACGTGTCCATTCTTTAGGGCACCGAGGGCTAGCATGCTCCAGAATTTTAGCAAAATCGAAGTGTTGTCGCGCTTCTCTAGAATTGTACTCATTGCTTGAGTCTGTTCCTTGTGACGCCCCTCACATAACGACTGCAGCGTCCGTCGTTTCGTTTGGCCACTAGGGTTATAAAACCCAACACTTATTTCTTTTTCTTACTTTTGTCATTCTGCTTTCTTCATATTCTCTCTAGCCGTCTTGTTTTCTCTCCACCATTCAGGGTTATCGAAGTGCTTTTTCTCTAAAGGTATTTCCTCTTTTCTTCCATCATCTTCTTCGTCTTTAATTTCTTATTTCTGCCATGGCTAAGACTCGCCGCCCTGAGTCGAATCTGCCGATGAGAAAAAGATGGATATTACGGTTAGCAGTATCACCTCTGAAGTCGCTCTTGGTGAGCATTTAGCCGCACATAATGTTGTTATCCCTGCCGGTTATAAGGCCACTATTGCCCCTGAGTCGATACGTTTGAACAGCATTTTGACGGGCAAACGTAGGGTTCTATACGCACAAATGTTCCGTTATGGTTTCCGGCTTCCCGTCGACCCTTTCATAAAACAATTGCTTATTGCTTGTGATTTGAATCCGTCCAATTAGCCCCAAATGCATATTGCTGTGTTTATGCCTTTTTGGAACTTTGTAAATATAAGGGGATCACTGCCCCTACCCTTTTGCTGCTTAAGTCGGTTTTTAAGTTGATGAAGTGTCGGGGTGTGATAATGATATCACCCCATTATGACGATGATTCACTCAAATCCTTTACTTGAAAACTCCTCCATATTGAGTCTTCCGTCGAGGCCTGGAAAATGGAGTTCTTTGTGATAGATCTTCCTGAAGTTCCTAGTTTCTGGTGGTGATATGGGTTTAACCAAGACGTCAAGGATAGCGCCTGGGGCCGGCCGGAGAGATTTCCTCAGCCTGAACAAGGCTGGTTGGACAAATTGCTTCCACTGGAAATCAGCGTTCATACCCGTTATCTGGCATGTGGGGCGGACATTCAATCCTGTGTTAGACGTGAGTGTCGTGTTGCTTCCTTTCTTATTACTGCTGATACTAATCCCAATTATACGCTTGAGAGAGTTAGGAGACGACTAAAAAGGGCTCGGGAAAGAGAAGAAAAGGAGAGGGTTGTCTCCACGGAAGCTACTGATAACCCAACCGTACCAACCGCTGCTTCCGTGAGCCTTACTCAAGTATCCTCTTCCTCGGCTGGTGAGGGAAATACCGACATTCCTTCGGGTATCCCCATCGTGACCATCGCTGCTCATCCTACTCAGCCATATTCTTCTAAAGTCCCTAAGGCCCTTGCCAAAGGAAAAAAAGAAGAAAAGAACGAGAAGCGTTGCCGCTCTCACTCCTTCTACGGATGTGGCAGCTTCTTCAGAAGCGCCTCCTCTTGACACTGCTGTTGTGAGTGTGCTTTTTGGCCGCGATATGTTGTATATCGCTGTCTGCTGATATTTCATCCATTTCTGCTATCCGTGTTTTATATTATTTTCTTTTTTGTGTAGGGTACCATTGCTGATTCTACCCCCGCACTTCCCGTGGGCGATATGGAGCTGGGCTATGCACTGGGTGGTTCTAAGAAGAGACGCCTGCAGGAGGGCGAGGGTGGCAGCTTATCTTCTACTGATGCCGTGGCAGAGGTCAGATCTGCCGGTGCTTTCGTTTCCGTTGCTGCTTCCCAGGATCATCCTTCTGAGTTTTTGGCGAACATGGGTACAACTGAGCCTTTCGGGGCTTCGCCCAACTCTTTTGGCGGGCCTGTTCACCCATATCCTCCTAATTTGGATTACAACGAGGGTTTGCAGGATTTCTCGGGTTACCCTTCCCATGGTTCTTACATTATCCAAGGGGGTCCTTCTACACAGGTTCACCCTCCATTGTCGCAACGTTCCGGTGAAGAGGCCACCACCTTCAACTTTGTTGCTGATCTAAGTTCGGTGAGTGAGTCCGGTACTGTGACTCATCAAGTTGGCTTATATGATTTTCGCAACACAGGCTTGGCGGCTATCAAGGGCGATGGCTCGGACGAGGTTTCTACTTTATTGGCCGCCCAGATATTACGTCTGCTGCAGAGCGGAAGGCTTTCCTTTCTAAGGTTGATGATGACAAGGCGAATTCGTTACGTTCCAGCCTCTTCACCAACTTCGTGAAGTTCCATTACTGGACAGAGCACGCGCAGCGTCAGGCTGCCTCTCTTGCCGCCTCCTTGGCTGAACTTTCCAAAGAGCGAAATGAGAAGAAAAAGTTGCTGGAGGAACGTACTCAATTATTGCTGATCCAGCAGGAACTGAAAGGGCAAGCGTCCGCCTTTGATGCTGCCTTGGCAGCGGAAAAAGCCAAGAATGTCACCCTGGAAGAAGAGAAGTCATCTTTGGCAAGGGAGAAAGCTGCCCTGGAGGAAGGGAAGGCCGCTCTGGAAGAGGAGTCAACCAATAAGTGTCTGTGGCATGTTGAGCGGACTGCCATTATTTTGGTTGATTGCTTCGAGGAGGTCTATGGGGTAGATGCGTATAAAGGTGAGGAGGTCACGAGGGCTGTCAAACGGAAGTCTGCCGACCTCAATGAGGTGGGTTTTCGCCAAGCTAAGGCAGAGGGCTGGAAACGTAGGAGCCCCGAGGGCTGACGTACCCTAAAGCTTCGCCGCCTCTTCTGTAGCTATCGGGAATTGCCAAGTTTTTTATTTTTTTGCCTCCACGGCGTCATTATTTTGAGCCTTAGAACTCGTGACCCCTCAAAGGCATTTTCATATATTCAAACAGATTATATCTTTATCGCTGTCTTTCCCTTTAATTTTCACTTTTTGAAACTCCCTTGGCGTCATTATCGCCCCGATAACATAATGTGTTTACTTTCTCGAGCAGGCTCCTAGCGTTCGTATAAGTTTCTTGGTTTTTAGCTCCATCTACATGAATGATCTAGAGGTCCGTATAAGTTTCCGAAAATGGGAGATCCATGTCGCCCCACTCCTCTTCGGGTACATTTGTTAACGGATCTTCTGTAAAGGTACATTCCGCTATAAAATCTGCCAGAATTTGAGCCTTCATGGATGGTCGGGACTGATACCTCAGCCTGTACTGCTCGAGTTCGAGCGCCCAGATTAGCATTCTTCCTGAGGACTCAGGCTTTCGAAATATTCTCTTTAGAGGTTGGTCTGTGAGCACGATAATGGGGTAGGACTGGAAGTATCTGCCCATTTTTCGAGTGGCTTGTATTAGTGCAAATGTTATTTTCTCGATTCGGGCATATCGCAGCTCCGCATCTTTCAGAACGTGACTTACAAAATATACAGGGCGGTGCGCGTGGCTATCGTCGTGAACGAGGACTGCACTAACCACTTCGTCAGCAGCGCTGAGGTATAAATATAAAGTATCACCCGGCTCCGGCCTTGTTAGTAGTAGGTCAGACGATAGGTAATCTTTTAGGCTAACGAACGCCTCTTCACATTCTGGGGTCCACCCGAACAGTGCTTTCTTGTGTATGACTTTGAAGAAAGGGAGACACTTCTCGCCTTGTTTGGAAATAAATCGCCCTAGGGCGATAACGCGCCTGTTAGCCTTTGTACCTCCTTAACAGTTCTTGGAGATATCATGTCTTGTATGGCTTTAATCTTCGATGGGTTAGGCTGGATTCCTTTTTGGCTGACTACGTAGCCCAGGAATTTCCCCGTCTGAAACGCAAACATGCATTTTTGGGGGTTCAGTTTCATGCTGTGCCTTTTCATTACGTTAAAGACTTCTTTCAGATCTTGTAAGTGATCCTGAAAGTTCGCGCTCTTCACCAATATATCATCAACATATGCTTCCACATTTCTACCTATCTGTTCTTCGAATATTTTGTTAGCCATACGTTGGAACGTCGCCCCAGCGTTCTTTAGCCCAAACGGCATCGCCATATAACGGTAAGTGGCCTTAGGAGTGATAAAGGTCATCTTTTCTTCATCTTCAACGGCCATGGGAATTTGGTGGTATCCGGAGTTTGCGTCAAGTGAACTCAAATATGTGTACCCGGTAGTCTTATCGACTAATTGGTCAATACGGGGAAGCGGGTAGCAATCCTTAGGGCAAGCATCGTTCAAATCGGTAAAGTCGATACACATGCGCCAGTCTCCATTGGGCTTAGGAACAAGAATTGGGTTGGCTAACCAAGTAGCGTATTGAACTTCGTGGATGAACCTTGCATCAAGGAGCTTCGTCACTTCTTTATCAACGGCTAAAGCTTTTTCCGTAGAAAACGCGCGTCGCTTTTGCTGGACCGGCCTGACGCTAGGGTCAACATTGAGCCGGTGTTCTGCTATTTTACGTGATATACCCGGCACGTCTGCGGGTTTCCACGTGAACTCTCCTTGACATTTATTCAATAACCGGGCTAGTTGAAGGTTTTCCGCTGGACTGAGCTTTTTGCTGACCAGGAAGCTCGCTTCTTCAATGCCGATAACTGGCACGGACACCATTTTATCCAGAGGTTAAGCGCGCTTCTCATCACCCTGTTTGTACGGGTCTACCATTATACATACATACCTATCGCAACTCTTTTGAGTCATGAGCAGGTAGCATTCAGCCCCCAGTTTTTGGTTGCCCTTTATCGATACCACTCCGGCCCAGGAGGGGTATTTCATCTTCAGATGCTTCTGAGATATCACTACTCCAAAGCGGTTGAGGAAGGGTCATCCGAGTATGACATTGTAGGGCAAGTTTAAGTCCACAACAAGGAATAACAGATCCTCCGATCGCTTGGAGGTGTCTTCTCTGAAGTACACGGGCAAAGTAGTTATCCCTGTGATAGGGATCGGGACCCCGTCCACTCCAATTATGGGTTTCTTGCAAGGTGTTAACTCGTTGTCGGGTCGTTTCATGAGATTGTAGGCCTCTAACGAGAAGAGGTTCACCGCACTCCCGTTATCAAAAAGAGTTCTTCTGATTCCGTGACTGGCGATGATGGGCGTAACCACTAATGCGTCATTATGCGGATAGACAACGCCTTTTTTGTCCTCTTCTGAGAAGGCTAATATCATGCGATCTAGGATGCTTATCGCTTTACCTTTCTTTAGCGCGCCATCCCGTTTGCGTTTATCTCCTAACGCGGTTGTCAATTGCTCTGATCCGTCCATATAAGGAGTCCCTCCCGCTATGATGTTAATCATAGGGAAGTCCTCATCATCTACTGTGAGAGCTTCTTTACCTCTCCCTCCAGGAATATTATCCTTCTCTGGGACGCGAGGGGGTACTTGTCGGTCGTCTGCCATCCTTTTCGTAGGATTGTTTCTGGCATACTCTCTTACTTTGGTGGCGAATTCTCCCAAGTAACCTTCTTCCACCAAACGTTCTATTGCCGATTTTAATTCTCTGCATACTTCTGTGGAGTACCCCCTGGCTTTGTGGAACTTGCAATAAGCGTTTTCTCTTCTCCCCAGAAGCACTCCAGGCTTCACAGGCGCAGGGTAACGGATGAGAAGGTTTCGCTGCTCCACTATCGTTAAAATCTCCGCCCTTGGTAAATTAAGGAAAGGGAAATCAGGGTCATACATCCGACCTTTAGAAGGATCTCCTTGACGCTGAGTAGGGGAATTACCAGGCTTTCCCTTCGAAGAGTTACCTTTCCGCCTACTAGAGGTTTTGGGAATATGATCTTTCCGCTGAGCATCATCGTCAATGAGGCGGTCGTCAGGAATGGTAATTGCAGGAGCGTTAGGAATTAGAGGCGCCTCAGGCGGCATGTTATAGGCTCTATCTCTGTTTTCCTCTTCTTCCATTTTCGCGTAATTATGGGCTTTAAGTCTTAACGGGTCTAAATTTGCTAGAGGGTCCACCATCAGTGCATCTTTCAATTTACCATAACGACAGTTCTGTTTCAGGGCTTCTATAGCGAAATCAATAGTAACGCCCGAGGTTAGTGACATTTCCAGATTGAATCGACTGAGAAATTCCTTCAAAGTTTCCTGAGGCCTTTGGCGTATGTCAAATAACGCGGCAGTGGATTTCCTGATTGGAATCGCTGTACTGAATCTGCTCCGGAACTTAGATTCCAATTGTGAGAAGTTACTAATAGATCCGCCAGGACGGCCCTCAAACTAGAGACGCGCGACTCCTGATAATGTCATAACAAATATTTGGCATAACGCCGCATCACTGTGAGTCTGAAATTGAACAAAATCTTTCACCTTATTGACGTGGGAAATGGGATCTCTAGTGCTGTCATAAGTCTCAGTGGGAAGCTTCACATGTCGGCTGACCCTATGGCGCCTTATACGATGGCTAAAGGGGTGACCCAATGTGTCATCAAGGATTTCACGCGCATGGCGCGGGGGAGATATTTCAGCGTGACACCTCTGATTTCGCGGATCTAGCGTAGGATGTCGCCTAGGAGACTGGCTGCGGCTCCTGGGCGAATGAGTTCGATATCTTCTGCAACTGGATCTGTCACTGTACTCGGGAGATAAACCTCTATTCACTCCTTCTCTTCGACCGTCCCAACGGTTTCTAACCTCATCAAGGTGCCGATCCTTCGGAGGGATGGGAACTTGTGGCACCTGTGGCACATAAGGCTCCACTCGTCCTTGAGTGAGTTGCACAAAATTAATCGGGGTATCTATTGTAGGCAAAGTCGGCTGGAGGTTTCCCTGTAACAACGGTGACAAGGGCCGCTCGGTGACAATAGATGGCGTGAACATGACACGGGGAGGGACTCTATTTCACTCGCAAAAGGGTGATCTGTACTGTTCAACACAAATCCCCTCGGAGGAGGAGTAGAAAAGCTGGATCCCGCCATCTGGGATAACGAAATGATCGTCTGAGAGGAGGAGGCTTCTCTTGCCGACCTGGCTAAAAGATCCAGAGATTCCAGAGTGATTTGTTGTGCTGTCACAGAAAGATCAGCAGTAGCAAAAGGGAATAACTGTCTACGAATCGAAAAAGGAATATTAGAGGATGAGGGTCGCGCCGACTCCGACTCAGAAGTCATGATCGTTCCGATCTCCGGGTAAAACAGAGCTTGGCTATTAAGGACGCTCACTTAATGAACCAAGGCTCTCAATGAAAGCACCAATTTGATAAGATTCGAGTTTGAGACGATCGGGACGATGAATGCTGTCAGTCAGAGTCGCTGTAGCTGATGTCGGACACACCTGCAAAGCCCCGGAGGGGGGGCTCCGGCGTAGACACTCCTCCGATGCTTAAGTCAGTAAGCGGTTCAAAATAGCAGAGGTTCTAGAAGGCAATCTTAGGCTTACCTTATGTTTTAAGAATGAGGGGGTATTTATAGGCCGCTAGGGGCGATATCTGGACGAAAAGGCGATATCAAGGGAAGATAACGTGCTGAATGACGTCAGGGACGATATCTGGGTCTGACATCACGGGCGATACTTCAGGTGACGTCAGGGACTATACCTCCGAGGAGAATACCGGGAGCGATATCTCTAGTGATACCGGGGGCGATATCTTCGAGGAGAATACCGGGAGCGATATCTCTGGTGATGCCGGGGCTGCCCTGGGATGGGATGATGCCGTGCGTGCAGAGACACGTGAGACCTCCCCCCCTCCCCCCCCGCTAATGTCGACCATCCCAGAAAACACCTCATAGTCTAGTGGCGATAGCGTAGATGTCCGATAGGGCTATACGATTCCGTCCTCGGCAGGGGTCATAATTACAGAAATGCCCTTAGGATAGTCTTAATTGTTATCACGAAGCTTCAAGGACCACTTAGCTGACTTGGAAGAAGTCTTCAGCGTAATGAGAGAATACAAGATGAAGCTGAACCCCCCTTTACCAAGTGAGGAACCCTGGGATGGTCGACGTCAGCGGGGGGGTCTGATACGAGCACGGATGCTCTAGGCGCACCTACTCATGGGCAGGCCGACCATCCCGTGAAGAAGTCCGCACCGAACCCTACTAAGCCATGAGGCCGACAGCTAAGGCCTTGCACCCACCTTCTATTTGGCCGAAGCCCATCCTCCAAGCCCATTTTCAGTTGCTGCCAAGGAAAAGCCCTTTTGTCTAAGGGTGTAAGGGTATTTACCCATTATGTTAGGATTTTAGTATTTAAAGTGCATTCCTTTTCATTTCAGCACTTGCCTTTGATTTTGATGATATTCTCTTTGGCCAATTCTTAGAGTAAACTAGTGTAACTTAGGGTTCTTGGTAATCGGTGCCAATGGGGCTGAATACCATTGTTTATCTTCTATCTCTTCTTGTAATTAAGCTCTTGAGCTTTGTTCTTAAATCAGAAAAGAGAGATCCTTAACTAGTTTATAGAAAGGTTGCTTGTTCTTAAGATCAAGAGGGTTTTCTAATTAGTTAAGTTCTTATTATGTTCATCATCTAAACACCTCTTAACATCATCCATTTCCACTGCAACACATACTCTATTTGAACACTAAAAGCACCTTCATCCGTTCATCCATCCAAGCTGCCAACCTCTCACAAGAGGACTAGATCCAGCTCAAGAACAACAATTCGGCCTCCTTCTATCCAAATCGAAGTTGAGCCGTTATCAAGTGGTATCGGAGCTTCGGCTGTCCTCTAGGTCGGTTTTTCTTGTTCTCCTCTTCATTTCTACGGTTAGAATCATCTTCTCTACCGTAGAACTTCTTTCCTTTGTGCTAAAATTTTTCTGTTTTCCATAACTGTTCCTCTCTTCGGTTAAAACTTCATTTTCTTGAGTTTCTTCGGTTCAAACACCTTGATTCTTGTTTTCTATGGTTTAAACATTGTTTTCTACCATAGGAATCATTCCCACTTCATTTGAAAATTTTGGTGTTCTTGAAGAAATTTTTGTCTTTTAGTGTGCTGAATTTTGGAAGAACACAAGTGCTGAAATTTTTTGTGTTTATGTGCATCAAAATGGACGAAATTTCTTCTTCTTAATTGTGTATTTGCTGCTGAAGTTATTGGAGCCTCCTATGGTGGCCTTGAGAGCCATGTGGACTGATTTGTTCTCTTGCTAAGTGCCGAAATTGCTTGTCCAACCATAGCTGGCCACATCACCTTGATTGTGAGCCTAGTATTTTCCTCAATTGTGAGCCAAGCATTTCAGCTTGCTCTCCAACCTATCCGGCCCTAATTTAGCATCTCTACACATTGTATGTTTGTCATACACGTCCACCTCACATGCCACATCACTTGCTAGGTCATCCACTCAATTAGTGACACATGATCTTCACTTGCCACATCACACTTTTTGGCATCTAGTGAAAATATTTTCAAGAGCTAAACTACTTGTCTTTCACTTCTTCTTTTAAAATACTTGTCATACAAGTGAGTCTTCTTCACCCTTTGCTAAAAACAGAATTTAAAAGAAGGGAACTAAAAGAATTGATCAAAAACATAAAAAAGTGATCAAGTTCCTCACTTCTCTCAAAAAAAAAAAAAAAAAAGGAGAGAGAAGAAAAGCAAAGGAGTCACAAGCAAGGAGCTACTTGTGTATGTCCATTTGAAGTGAATTACTTTGATTTTGTAGTGTCTTAGGGGATGAACACAAGTTTCGGTTTTCAATTGATGTTTTCTAATTCAGATTTTCGTTTTCTGTTTTTTTCCTTTTGACTAGTTTCGGCTTTTCTGTTTGTGTGAGCATCTGTTCTCCGTTTGTTCTGAAATTTGGTGTAATGAAACTTCAGTCTGAGTAGAACAACTCTTATGTTTTGGTCTTCGGCTAATTCTGTGTTGTTCCCATACTTCTCGTCAACTCAAAATCAGTGTGCAGTTTTCACCCGAAATTTCAGTTTTGAGTCTTTCATTTCAATTGTGATTTTCTCTTCTTGTTTCTTTGAGTCTTTTCTTGAGTAGCTGGTCTTAGTATTTTCCTTTCTTTTTTCTGCACATACACATATCTACTCTAAGTCAATTTAGTGATCAAAATCAAGTTCTCTTCTTTGATCACTATTTCGGCTTTCCTTCACCTTTCCTTCTAGCCCTAGTTTTCATTGCTTTTCCTTGTGCCTTAGTGATTCTGTGAGTCATTACTGCCTTTGGTTTTGGGTTGGGGCTTGGAGAGAGAATTGTGAGCTTATTAGAGTGATAAACACGAGTTCAAACACTTGAGGGAGGGACTAACATTTTTATTAGCTATCAATTGTGTTTGTTTCTTTTTGTAGGTTATTTTTCTATGTCTTCTTGTTATTCGGAGGATGAAGGTTCTTCTTAGGAAGAGGATTCTTGTTATTCTAGTGTCGCGCCCATGGTTACTAGTGACCATTTCACTCCTTGTTATGATGGGCATCATTCTTTCGTTGGGCATGAGACACCGTATGGTACCAGCCCATATATGGTTGATAGTGTGGCCTACCCGTGTGGTTCTTATGATGGGAGCGCCTATTTCGAAGGGTATCAGCCACAGTGTGATTTTCATGAGCCCTCACGACAATCTTATGAGTATGAGCAGCCAGACCACATTGAGGAGCACCCACACCGCCCCTCTTTACCTTATGTGGCGCCACCTCCATATGGTGCCCGTAGCTCATCACGCGTGATAGAGGCGCCGGTTGATCACCTCCTTTATCCACACGGACGTGACTATGTTCCATATGGGCCACCATCATCACCTCGTGACCTTAGGTCTCCTAGGGCACCTCCTCGCCATGCGCTGCCATATTTTTATGAGCAGCCTACTCACCATGTCACTTGGCCCCCGCCACCTCCTAGGCACGCCACACTGTATTCCTATGATCAGCCTACTCACCATGTCACTTGGCCCCCGCCACCTCCCAGCCGAGACTTTGACACCGTGACTGCCTCCTATACCCCTCCACATTTGAGGGTTGCTCCTCCGCACCCTTCCTATCACCTTACCCCATCACATAACCTAGGGTCGTCCCATGCACAAGTACCTTCACCCTTCGACTCAGAGATTGCTCCAATTCTAGCACGAGTGCAACGTAGCACTCAATCCATGCCAGAAACCATGGCCGCAATGACGTTGATATTGGAAAACCTACGGGACTCCGGGCACCTTGGGCAATGTGAAGAGCTTAGTGTTTGCCTTCCCGATTGCCACTCTATTGATGATATTTTGGATCCAATTGAGGAGGAGTTGTTTCCATCCGAATTGCCATCACTTATTGAGGTTGAGTTGACTCCGTGTGAGGAGAAGCTACTGGTTTTGGATGTTCATGTGGAGTTTGGGAGCGAAGGGAATACAAGTAGGGTTTGTGAGTTCACTTCGGATTGCCTTGCGTTGCAGCTCACTTTTCAGCCCTTGGGTAGTGCCTTCTCCATCATTCCGAGGGTGCCTAGGCATGGATTTGTCGACCCGTTCCTCCTTGGTTTTGGGCAGATTGGCCGTGCACTTGTCTTTCCATTTGAGGCGCCTCCAAGCGGCCTCACGGTCTCGGCCCCTACTAGGAGTTCGCACCTGACCCGAGTCACCTCTTTGCCCCGTCGTGGCCAATCCTTGATTGTTCTTGGTTGTTTTCTGCCCGCACCTACACGTCTTCCCCGAGGAAGGCCTCCACCTTGGCCTATATTCACCGAGAGTTGTCGTTGGAAGGTTCCGTGTGTAGACACCAGCTATGAGCATGCCTTGGCCCATTCAGCATTTCGAGGGATAGACCCTATAGATTCGAGGAAGAATCTCCTCAAAGGGGGATGGGATGATACGAGCACGGATGCTCTAGGCGCACCTACTCATGGGCAGGCCGACCATCCCGTGAAGAAGTCCGCACCGAACCCTACGAAGCTATGAGGCCGACGGCTAAGGCCTTGCACCCACCTTCTGTTTGGCCGAAGCCCATCCTCCAAGCCCATTTTCAGTTGCTGCCAAGGAAAAGGCCCTTTTTCTAAGGGTGTAAGGCTATTTACCCATTATGTTAGGATTGTAGTATTTAAAGTGCATTCCTTTTCATTTCAGAACTTGCCTTTGATTTTGATGATATTCTCTTTGGCCAATTCTTAGAGTAAACTAGTGTAACTTAGGGTTCTTGGTAACCGATGCCAATAGGGCTGAATACCATTGTTTATCTTCTATCTCTTCTTGTAATTAAACTCTTGAGCTTTGTTCTTAAATCAGAAAAGAGAGATCCTTAACTAGTTTGTAGAAAGGTTGCTTGTTCTTAAGATCAAGAGGGTTTTCTAATTAGTTAAGTTCTTATTATGTTCATCATCTAAACACCTCTAAACATCATCCATTTTCGCTGCAACACATACTCCATTTGAACACTAAAAGCACCTTCATCCGTTCATCCATCCAAGCTGCCAACCTCTCACAAGAGAACTAGATCCAGCTCAAGAACAGCAATTCGGCCTCCTTCTATCCAAATCGAAGTTGAGCCGTTATCAGGGTCTTATGCGTTATCTGCACATGTGCACGACGTTATCCCATCCTAGGTCAGCCATGACGTCACTCGAGGTGTTATCTTTCCTAGATAACGCCCACCTCCTAGAGGTAACACCCGCCTTTGCGCCTATAAATACCCCACCATACGAGATGAGAGGTAAGCCTATGATTGCTAGTTGAACCCCTACCATTTGGAACAACCATACTAACTTAAGCATCGGAGTGTCTTCACCGGAGCCCCCCCTCCGGCGCTTTATAGGTACACCAGACGGCAAGTACAGTCATCTTAAGCAGCCATAATCCTCACCCCTAGTTCCCCAGAAGTCTGAATCTTATCAGCGATGATGGTTATGGAAGAAGTAAGGGAATAGTTAACTCAGGCTTTCCTAATACCCTTACCATGGGTCTCCGATAGGGTCCCCAACACGACCTCGCTAATACTGAAGCGCACGCCTTCGTACTTAGAGATCTTCGAGCCCAAGGCTACAACCACGGGAAAGAGGGCCTCAATATATCAGTAACTCTTAAGTTAATGGCAAGTCACTCCTTTCTGGTAGCCAAGCGGTGCACCAAGGCGAGGGTACTACTTCCGGTAACAATTAAGCTCTAATTCCCCACTTACAAAGCTGCACTACTCCTTACCGTGACTGACAATTTTATGAAGATGTATATGAAGAAGCAAATGATCCAACATATGAATCGGGGAAGAAAAGGAAGATTACCGGAACCTCGGTATGACGATAACCTGAGTACTATCAAGGTACAAATTCTAACCTTTGAGGGTACTACTGACCCGTCTGAATATATCAAGTGGGAAGGAAAAATCCAATGTATCTTCAATTACCACTAATATTCGGAGGGTAAGAAAGTAAAGCTTACGGCAATAGAGTTTGACGATTATGTTATTAATTGGTGGGAGAAAGTCTATCAGGAGGCACAAGGAGCAAAAACCAGGAAATGAAACGGTCATGAGGGAGATAGTCGTGCCATCCTTCTATAAACGGGAATTGTAGAATCGGTTGTAGGGTCTCAAGCAAGGAACGAATACTGTAAGAGACTACTACAATGAGCTTGAATCCCTTCTCACCCAAACTGATACCCATGAAGATGAAGAGGTAACTATGGCTTGTTTCTTGAATGGTTCGAATGATAAGATTAAATATAAACTAGAAAGCAGGATTTTGAAAATTTACAGCCTATGCTCCACTATACTCTAAAAGTAGAAGGTCATGAGGCAACCAAACGGAAGAGTTTCCCGAGCCGAAACACCAACCCACCCAATACCTATTCCTCTTAGTCTAAAACACCTTGGAAGCCTTACCAAAAAGACCAGAAAAATCCACCATACACCAAGACAACCCGTCTACTCACCAAAGCCTTACACCAAACCTACCGGTAACCTTGTAACATCTAGTAATACCGTTAACCTAGTAACGCTGAACCATCCCACTTCCAATCCACCTAGAATCCATTTTGCTAGTATTGAATGCTTCAAATATCGGGGAAGAGGGCATATTTCATCCGAATGTCCAAACCACCGCGTCATTATTATTCGGGAAGGAAAGTATGAGACCGACAGTGAAGAAGAAGAGATACCGGAAGAAGGAAACTACCGGGATGAAAGTTGTTGGGAGGAGGAGACGGTAATGAATAGTGATGAAGAGGAAATTCAACCGACTTCCGCCATGATGTTAGTTGTGCGGAGAAGTCTAAATGCACACGCTAAGCTAGGGAGAGGAATGTGATGAGCAGAGAGAGAATCTATTTCACTCCCAATGTGAGGTGCAGGGAAAGATAGTGTCCATGATTGTGGATAATGGTAGTGTTGTAGACACAGCAAGTCACCTCTTAGTGAGTAAGCTGAATCTGCCAATGATACCCCATCCCAAGTCGTATTCCCTCAATTGGTTCAATGATGATGGTGAGGTCAAAGTCAAAGAGGATACGAGGATGACCACTTGTGTGCTGTGGTGCCAATGGATGCTAGTCATCTTCTGTTAGGACACCCATGACAGTTTGATAGAAATGTGATTCATGATGGGCGCACCAATAAAATTCAGCTTACACACCACGGCAAGAAGTATAGTATTCCACCTCTTTCAAGTCTGTGAGGACCAGAGGAAAATGGAAAAAGGCTAGCACCGAATTCCATAGTATGAGGAGTTTGAGAGAAAATAGTGGAGAGAAGAATGCCAACCGAGAGCATAAAACACACCATAAAAACAGTAAGCATGCTACCGGGTGTGAGAAAGAGCGACTGCAAGGGGAAAAGAATGTAGAGAAAAGGATAAGGGAGAAAAATACACGTCATGACAAGAGAAAGCATGGCCAAGAGGGTGAGATCAAATGATTGAGTGTATATGTAAGGGGAAGAGATGTGAGGCATGCATTGCATACTAACAAACGGTGTATTATACTTCAGTATAAAATGTATTGTCTAACTATGGACCCTAACCTTTCTTCCCTACCCAATCCGATTGTTTCCCTTTTGCAGGAATTTAATGATGTATTCCCGATGGAAGTACCTAACGGATTACTCCCCATTAGAGGGATTGAGCACAAAATCAACTTAGTACCAGGAGCGACTTTACCCAACCGACCTGCGTATAGATTCAATCTGGAAGAGACTAAGGAACTCCAACGGCAAGTCGACAAGCTCATGAAAAAAAGGTACATCCGAGAAAGCATGTCACTGTGCGTTGTACAGGTACTCTTGGTACTAAAGAAAGACAAAACATGGCGCATGTGTGTGGACTGTTGGGCAATCAACAAGATAACTGTCAGGTACCGTCATCCGATACCGCGCCTTGATGACATGCTGGATGAGCTAAGTGGCAGCTTTGTCTACTCTAAGATAGACTTGATGAGCGGCTACCACCAGATCCAGATGCATGAAGGAGATGAATTGAAGACCGCCTTTAAAATAAAATACGGTTTGTACGAATGGATGGTAATGCCATTCGATCTCTCTAATGCACCAAGTGCCTTCATCCGTTTGATGAATCATATATTGCGTAAGTTTATTGGTCATTTTGTTGTCGTTTACTCTAACGATATCTTGATCTATAGCACATCCATGAATGCACATGTCACACACTTATGTATTGTACTCCATACTCTTAGAATCCATAAATTGTATGTAAAATTAGCTAAGTGTGAATTCTATCTGGATCATGTACATTTTCTTGGATTTGGGGTCAGTGTAGATGGAATACAGGTTGATGAGGACAAGGTGAAAGCCATCCAGGAATAGCCATGCCCAAAGAACTCTAATGATATTAGATCCTTCCATGGTTTGGCTAGTTTCTACCCGATATTCGTTCCCAATTTCTCGAGGATAGCCGTCCCTCTCAACGAACTCACCAAGAAAAATGATCCATTTGAATGGGGAAGCCGACAGGAGACGACCTTCCAAGAGCTCAAAGAACGGCTCATGCAGTCACTGATACTTACATTACTGGATTTTAGCAAGCCGTTTGAGTTAGAGTGTGATGCTAGGGGAATAGGTATCGGGGCAGTGCTTACTCAGGATGGACGCCCGATAGCCTACTTCAGTGAGAAACTATCGAGAGCACAACTCAACTACTCAACATATGATCGAGAGATGTCTGCGTTGGTGAGATCGCTCAGGGTTTGGGAGCATTACCTGCTGCCGAATCAGTTTGTTATCTATACGGATCATTTGAGCTTGAAGTACCTTCAAGGATAATCAAAGCTAAACAAACGGCACGCAAAATAGATGGAGCTCATTGGAGCATTCCCTTACATGATCAAGTACAAGAAAGGGAAGTATAACGTGGTTGCCGATGCCCTTTCCAAAAGGTACATGCTACTTTCTTCTCTTGACGCTAAGCTTTTTGGTTTTGCACATCTAGTAGGCCTTTATGAGCATGATGATACTTTATGTGACATATATGCCGCATGTGATAAGGGACCCTACTTGTATTTTGTGAAGCATGACGGATTTTTATTTAAACACAAATGGCTTTGTATACTAAAATCCAGCATCCGGGAATTACTAGTATTAGAAGCTCATGGGGGTGGATTAACGGGTCATTTTTGCATCACTAAACCCTTACATGCTTTAAAGGTGCATTTATTTTGGCCTAAAATGAAGATAGATGTGACAAAGGTGATCTCTAGATGTCTTGTATGCAAACGGGCCAAGTCAACTTCCATGCATCATGCATCGTACAGGCCATTACCGGTAGCTAGTCATCCTTGGGTTGATTTATCAATGGATTTTATTCTAAGGTTACCAAGGTCTAAAACCGGTAATAATTTTATTTTTGTTGTGGTTGACCATTTTTCTAAGATGGCTCATTTCATTCCATTCTCAAAAACTCATGATGTTGTTCGTATTGCTCACATGTTCTTTCAAAATATTATCCGTCTACATGGCATGCATGTGACCATTGTGAGTGACCGAGATACCAAGTTTCTAAGTCACTTTTGGCGTACATTGTGGTCCTAACTAGGCACTAAACTCCTTTTTTCCACTACTTGTCATCCTCAAATGGATGGACAAATAGAAGTAGTTAATAGAACTTTAGGGTCATTGCTAAGGGTCATGGTTCAAACAAACGGGGCCAAATGGGAAGATAAGCTTGCATTCATTGAATTTGCATATATCTCCCTTTGAGGTGGCATACGGGTTCCAACCCCTAACCCCTTTTGACCTCTTACCATTGCCTTTGAGTGTACTTAAGTGTGTAGATGGCGAAACTAAGGCAGAGGAAGTACGGAAGCTGCATGCCCAAGTCCAGAAGAACATTGAGGCCATGAAAGGAAGGGTGCCCCACAAACAAAACCAAGAAAAGTCACCTAAATCTTTTGAGCTAGGACAATGGGTCTGGTTACACTGGCGCAATGATAGATTTCCTTAGCAGCGGCAAGAAAAACTAAGTCCCTAAGGTGATGGACCATTTGAAATACTCCACCTGATCAATGACAATGCCTATATCTTTGACCTACCGGGTGAGTATGGATCATTTAGTAACTCCTTCCATATTAATGATCTGTCACTTTACAATGCAGGTGACAAAAATCTTGAAGAACTGGATTCGACGATGAATACTTTTGAAGGGGGAGGAGATAATGTGACCCCTCAAACCTTAAAGCTTGAAGAACTAGATATGACAAAAGCAAGACCAGTAAGTCGCGACACAGCCAAGAAGCTAACGCTATGGATTGAGTGGGAGATATAAACAGATGCTTCCCATGCACCAAGACAGATGTTGATGCAGATAACTACCATACCAAAAACCTTGAAGGAAGTCACCGGGCAGACACGTCTATCAAAACATAGTCAAACTAAGTCAAACGGTTTTCGTCAAGTAGATTCAACATCTATCGGGGCAGAGTCAAACCAAGTGAACAGATCCGTTTCCCTTCTATATTGATGACGTGTCAAGATCCACCGGATCCTATTATCTTCCCTAACTCTACCGGGTCTCCCTCAGCCAATAAATAGCGCACTTTGTACTTCATTTTTCTCAGTTTTTGTGTACAGTATTTTTTCTTGCGTAGAGAATACCCCACCCTTAAACACCAAAAATGCACCTTGTGAGAATCAAGTCCATAAGATGACTTGATTCATTACAAGTAAAAGATCTACTGTCTTCAACCTTGGATTTTCAGTTTATGTTAGAACTCGACAATAAGTTCTGTAAATTAGTTTGTTGAGTGTTTAACTTGGATTATTGTTGGTGTTTGTTAAATACAAGATAAATTTGAATGTTCATTGTTGATTGATTATTTCTCTTAAATATCTAACCGCAAATCCATCCTTTAACTTTTGTTCTTCCCCGTTCATCTTTAGTTCTTATTTCTTTCCGATGCGTGTCAACTCCATCTTCCATTTAACTGCCGAATCTCCCTATTCTTGTTTCAATTCGGTTGGGGCTTTACTAGAAACACAAGCTAGATAGGCCATCATGATAGAGAGGCAGAAGAAGATGAGGTCTTCTTATCCTAGTTCCATGCCGACTATGTCCACAACTTGGAAGAAATCATCTTGGGCGAAAGAAGATAAGGTTGCGAGTCTGGTTCCAAAGGTGTTACCCTACACATATGGCACTAAGAGTGCAAACAGTATGTGCACCCCAAGGGAAGTTGGGCAGCAACCCTACTTCTTCTTGTACACCTCCTAAAATGTCTACCAAGGACATCGTTTGCTTTAAGTGCGCCGACCGAGGGCATAGAGCTTTAGAGTGCTCTAACAAGCGAGTCTTGATTATCAAGGAGAGTGGCAACTTGGGCAGTGATGATGATAGTGAGATTGAGCAGCCAAGGTGTGAGAAGGAAGAGAACAGTAGTGATTCGGACGATGGTGAGGTTGTAGTGGCAGAGCGAGCGCTTGCCCTTGTGGTTAGGCAGAATTTGAGCGCTCAGCCGAAGCTAGAGACTAGGGCAATGGGAGAATCTATTTGATACACGTTGCCTTATGAGTGAGAAGATTTGCTCCATCATCATCGACAATGGGAGCTTCACCAATTGCTCAACTTGTGCCTAAATTGAATCTTCCTTTGATTAAGCATCTGAAACCCTACAAGCTACAGTGGATGACCGACGATGAAGAGTTAGAGGTAACACATCATGTATTGCTTGCATTCACTATTGGGAAATACCAGGATGCGGTCTATTGCGACATCGTGCCTATGAGTGCTAGTCATATCCTATTGGGAAGTCGTGGTAGTTTGATAGACAAGCGGTTCATAAAGGGAGGAGCAACCGCTACAAGCTAGTAGAGGATGGGTGAAAGTTCACCCTTGCACCATTGGCACCTCTCCAAGTCTATGAGGATCAAAAGTGGCTCATTGAGTCTTATACTGATTTTGAGAACAAAAAGAAAGAAAAAGAAAAAAGGAGAGTTGAGTGTTGAAAAGAAAGAGAGAAAGAGAGAAAAATAGCTCACATGAAAAAAAGAGCATGTGAAGAGAATTTGTGAGAAAAATAGCCCGCATGAAAAGAGTGAGCATGCGAGAGGAAAACACATGCATGAAAAAAAGGAGCATGCAAAGAATGGCATTTATAGAAAAGGAGAGATGAGTGTTTATGCCAAGGGAAAAGAAGTGAGGAACGCATTATGTGTGCTCAAAATCTATTTTAGAGCAAGCCACCAAAAATCGTTTAATGTTTTGCAATGGCGTCTTGATACTTCTAACCCTAACCCATTTATTTTCTCTTCTACTATTCTTTCTTCTCTGATGTAGGAAAAGAAGGAATTAATTCCAGAGAATAAGCCTAATGCCTTGCTACCGGGAGGATGGAAGGAGCGCTGCTCGCGAATAGAGCCTAGTACGGCTAACCCTAGCCGCTAAGGTTTGATGCGCCTTTCCTTCGTTTAGTCTGTGATAACAATTGATACCACTGAAGTGGCATCTCCACCCCTCCACCGAGTGGCCAGGCCAGGATACTGTACCCACCGAGGGAGATGAGACCCTGTTCATACCGCCCCTAGCCTGGCGGCCGACCCTGGGATGGTCGACATCAGCGGAGGGGGCTCTCATGCGACATCCGTACGACGGTATCCCATCCCAGGTCATCCATGACGTCACTCCACATGACGTCATCCCGCATGACATCACTCCCTGCCACCCCAGCGACATCTATCACCCCAGCGACATCTACTCGGGGGTAGCTCCTACCCCCTACCGGTAAAGTCCTTCCTTTGCTTATAAATACCCCCACCTTTTCCGACCAGGAGGGTAAGCCTAAGACAGCGTACTGAGACCCTGCCATTTTGACTACTCATACTGACTTAGGCATCAGAGTGTTTACGCCGGAGACCCCCTCCGGCGCTTTGCAGGTGACGAAGACCCCGAAATAGTGTTCCCGACCAGCCCAGATCAGGCCGATCCTGCTCAGCATTTCTCGGACTCTTATCAAGTGGTGCTTTCATTGAGAGTCTTGGTTAATTAAGTGAGCTTCCTTAATAACCAAGCTCTGTTCTTCCTGAGAGTCGAAGGATCATGGCTTCAGATTCAGAATCCACACCCCCTCATGCTCGTAATATTCACGCGCGCAGGGAACTTTTTCCCACGTCTTCGTCCAGTACTTTTGTCACATCACGTGAAACTTTTTCTGCGCAGACAGATTTTCTTTCCGGATTGACAGCTGGCATGCCGTTTTCTCAGACGGGTACCCCGTTTCTTCAAATGGGTCCCCACTTTTCTTCAGCGGGTACCCCATTTTCTCATATGGCTGTATCTAGCCACACGCTCCTCCCCCCACGGGTCCTGGAATGGGCGACTCTAATACTCCTTTGGTAAGCTCGATGTTGGCTCTTCGCGCCCACCTAGATTACATGATTGGGTTGGCCGCAGACTCCACTTCTAGCACCGCGACATCGGGTGTATCCTCTCGAATCATTTTCACCCCGTCTATCGTCGCTGATCGACCAGTATCGCCCCGACGCCAAATGAATATCCCTCTGACCTCACCTGCGATAAGCATGCCATTCAGCTTCGCGCAACTTGTAGATGGACAAGAGGAGCCCTACACACCGCGGGTACCGTGGATTCCCGTCTCTCAAGTAGAACGACAACAAGATAAGTACAGGGAGTGTTGGGATGGCAGAAGAGAAAGAGCTGGTAGAGAGGCATCCGTGGAACGGAGTGAAAGATCAAGCAGTAGGAGGCGTCGAACCCGTTCACCTAGAAGTCGTAGCCGGTCTCTCAGGCAGCGTCATACCCTTGAGCCTCGAGGGCACAGGCGACACCTGGATATGTCTCCGCCCGTCATGATCGTGAGATCTTGGATGACACCGCGGGTCATCCCTTCACCCACCGTATAAGGCACCACAGGGTCAGCCGACATGTTAAGCTCCCCACGGAGTCGTATGACGGCACCAAGGACCCCATCTCGCATCTTAACAAAGTGAAAGACTTCGTCCAGTTCCAAAGGCATAATGACGCGGCATTGTGTCAAATATTTGTTATGACATTGTCGGGAGTGGCCCGCCTCTGGTTTGAAGGACTTCCCGCTCGATCAATTGATAATTTCCCGCAACTGGAGGCCAAGTTTAGGAGTCACTTCAGCACACCTATTCTCATTCGGAAGTCTGCCACTGCCTTATTCGATATACGTAGAAAACCAGAAGAGTCATTGAATAGCTATCTCAGTCATTTTGATATGGAAATGTCGTTAACACCTGGTATCACCATTGATTTTGCCATAGAAGCTTTGAAGCTGAACTGTGGATACGGAAAGTTGAGAGACACGCTGATGGTGGACCCCCCAACGACTCTAGATGTATTAAGACTGAAGGCCCACAATTATGCAAGAATGGAAGAGGAGGAATACAGAAATAGGATACGGGATATGCCCCCGAGCGCCCCTCATGTTCCCGCTGTTCAAGCTAGTATGACATATGATACCCGTCCAGGTGACGAATATGCTCAACGGAAAGACTATATTCCCAAGGCGTCGAATCGTCAGAAAGGTAACTTTTCCAGAGGAAGAATGGGTGGCTTGAATGCTTAGCGGCAGGCAGATCCGCCTAAGGGTCGAATATACGACCCCGACCTACCTCCCCTCACACTCCCACGAGCGGAAATCTTAGCCATTATTCAGTAGCGGAACCTGCCAATCCGCCATCCAGCCCCAGTAAAGCCAGGAGTGGTTATGGGAGGAAGGGAGAATACTTTTTGCAAGTTCCATAAGGTTAGGGAACATTCTACAGAGGCATGCAGAGAATTGAAGTTAGCAATACAGCGCTTGTTAGAAGAAGGCTATCTTGGAGAATTCGCCACCCGAATCAGAGAAGAAACTAGAGGCGACCCCTCGCATGGGGCACCAAGTGATCACCAATTGCCTCCTCCCCCTGGAGGCAGCGGGACTTCTGATATGAGGAGAAAGGAAGCGTTAATGATTCATGATGAGGACATCCCCATTATCAACATCATTGCTGGTGGCGCGTCGTTCTTAGATGAGGTTACCCCCGCGACACCCGCGGTAGGAGAAAAGCGGAAAAGGGAAGGCTAGCTTGTAAAAAAAGGGGCGATCGATGTACTAGACAGAATGGTGATATCCTTTTCGAAAGAGGATGAGAAGGGCGTCGTTTTCCCTCATAATGGCGCGCCAGTGGTCACACCGGTCATTGGGAGCCATGGGGTACGGAGGACCCTCATCGATAACGGCAGCGCGGTAAATTTATTTTCGTTGGAGGCATATAATCTTATGAAGCGCCCCGCCAGTGAATTGGCACCTTGCAAGAAACCAATCATTGGAGTGGACGGCGGCATCCCTATACCCGTAATTGGAGTCACAGCGCTGCCTGTATATTTTAGAGAAGACACATCCAAGCGATCAGAAGAGTTAATGTTCCTGGTTGTGGACCTCATCCTACCGTATAATGCCATTCTAGGGCGGCCATTCCTCAATCACTTCGGGGCAGCGGTATCTCAAAAGCACCTCAGGATGAAGTACCCCTCTTGGGAAGGAGTAGTATCAATCAAGGGCGACCAAAAACTAGCCGTCGAGTGCTATTCACTCATGGTCCAGAAAAGCTGTGATCAATATGTGTGCGTGGCAGCGGATCCCTATGAGCAAAGGGACGAAAGGTGAACCCAGCCAGTAGATACAATGGTACCCATCCCCGTCCAGGGCAATGGTGAGGCGAGCTTCCAGGTCAGTTAAAAGTTAACCCCTGAGGAGAGCGCACAATTAACTCAGCTGTTGAACAAGTGCAAAGGAGAGTTCGCTTGGAAACCGGCGGACATGCCTGGTGTGTCCAAGGAGGTGGCCGAACATCGACTCAACATTGACCCACACGCCACACCGGTTCAACAGAAGCGGTGAGCGTTCTCCGCGGAAAAGTCGGTTGTGATTGATAAAGAGGTAGCGAAACTGTTAGACGCGGGATTCATCCGAGAGGTTCAATATCCCACTTGGTTGGCCAACCCCATCTTAGTCCTCAAGCCCAGCGAAGATTGGCGCATGTGCATTGATTTCACTAACTTGAACGACGCTTGCCCCAAGGGTTGTTATCCGCTTCCCCGGATTGATCAGCTGGTCGATCAAGCAGCGGGGTACGCATATTTGAGTTCCTTAGACGCCAATTCTGGATACCATCAAATTCCCATGGCAAAGGAAGATGAGGAAAAGACGGCATTTATAACTCCAAAGGCCACCTATTGTTACATGGCGATGCCGTTTGGTTTAAAGAATGCGGGGGCAACTTTCCAGCGCATGGCCAACAAAGTATTTGAGCGATAAATCGGGAAAAATGTAGAACCATACGTGGATGATCTACTAGTCAAGAGCAGAAGCTTCAGTGACCATTTGACGGACTTGCAAGAGGTGTTCAACACATTAAGGAAGTATCAGATAAAATTGAACCCTCGCAAATGCGCGTTTGCATTTCAAACGGAAATTTTTTTGGGGTATGTGGTAAGCCAGAAGGGCATCCAGCCGAACCCGTCAAAGATTAAGGCTATCCACGATATGGTGTCGCCGCGAACCCTTCAAGAAGTTCAGAGGTTAACAGGACGTGTCATTGCTTTGGGACGGTTCATCTCTAAGCAAGGCGAGAAGTGCTTGCCGTTCTTTAAAGTTATACGCAGGAAAGCTCCTTTTGGATGGACACAAGAATGCGAAGAAGCGTTCGTGGGTTTGAAAGCTTACTTGTCGTCCGACTTGGTGCTAACACTACCGGAGCCGGGCGACACCCTATTCCTATACCTTGGCATCGCGGATGAAGTGGTCAGTGCCGTTCTAGTGTGGGAGGACAATCACAATCACCCCCATTTTCTTTGTCAGCCATGTGTTGAAAGACGCCGAGGCGCGATACACTCACATTGAGAAGGTGGCGTTCGCCCTGATACAGTCCACACAAAAGATAGACAGGTATTTCTAGGCCCATCCAGTCGTCGTGCTTACAGATCAACCGTTGAAAAGAATTTTTAGGAAACCGGAGTCCTCGGGGAGGATGTTGATTTGGGCAATTGAGCTTGAGCAATATGGACTACAATACAAAGCTCGGCCATCCGTAAAAGCTCAGGTTTTGGCGGATTTTATCGTTGAATGTACTTTTACTGGAGACAAGACATTGGAGCCGCTCGAAAAGGAAGAGAGCGGTGCAAAGCTCCTACCTTTGGAGGCCCCAGCGGACTCATGGGTCATCTACGTAGATGGCGCTAAAAATCAAGAGCTGGTAGGAGCTGACATTTATATGATCGGGCCATATGATGTACAGGTGCGACATGCCATTAGAATCTTACAACCGTTATCCAATAACACGGCGGAATACGAAGCGTTATTGGCAGGGCTTAGAATAGGAGGAAACCTTTTCACCAAAATCGAGGGCGACATGGTAGCAGGAGCCCCACGGTTAAAAATACGAGGAGACTCTAAGTTGATAATTGATCAAGTCTTGGGACATTCCCAAGCCAGAGAGCCAATCATGGTGCAATACCTCTCCAAAGTGAAAAGAGAGTTGGCAGAGATTGAACAAAGCGGCGTGTGCATCACCCTTGAACACATCCCACGGGAGGACAATGCCAAGGCAGATAACCTTACCAAAGCGGCAGCTAATCAGGAGGCCACCATACCAGAGGGCGTGTACTACGAGGAAAGGTCATTACCGTCCTTCATGGAGGAACAGCTATCGCTATGTGTGGAAGAAATTGAAAAGGACTGGAGGATCCCTGTGATAAAATTCTTAAAGCACGACGAGTTGTCCAGCGACAACGCGGAAGAGAAAAAAGTACTGAAGCAAGCGGCAAGGTGCACTTATTACGACGGGGAGTTAATTCGGAGATGTTTCTCGCACCCAGCTGCAAGATGTATAACGGAACAAGAAGGCCTCCATACCCTGCGAGAGATTCATGAAGGGATCTGTGGTATGCATGTATCGGGTGGTACCATGGCCGCGCATGTATTCCGGTCAAGATTCTATTGGCCCACCATTCGCAGGGATTGTAACAACTTTGTGCAAACATGTCATAAGTGTCAAGAATTTGCCAAAATCCCTCGACGACCCCCCACTAAAATATCTCAGATCGTGGCACCTTGTCCTTTTGCTAAGTGGGGAATTGACATTTTAGGCCCTTTCCCTAAGGCGAGGTCCCAACTGAAATTTGTAATTGTGGTTGTGGACTACTTCACCAAATGGGCAGAAGCGGAAGTGGTAGCCAACATCACGACAGAGAGGGTATGACACTTCTTTAAACACCAAATTATCATGCGCTTCGGGGTGCCCCGCGTGCTAGTCAGCGACAACTGCACACAATTTACGAGTCGCTTTTTCAAAGAACAGTGTAAGGAATTCCAGATAGAACAGAGGTTTTCCTCTGTGGTGCATCCCTAGACCAATGGTCAGGCGGAGGTGACCAACCGAAGCATTCTGAGTGGCATCAAGAAAAATCTTGAGGGTTCGAAAAAGAAGTGGCCAGACGAACTACCCTATGTAATGTGGGCCTACCGCATGACTGTCAAAACTAGTACGGGGGAAACGCCCTTTGCTATGGCTTTCGACACCGAAGCTGTCACACCTGTGGAAATCGGCACTCTAAGCCTAAGGGTGGAGTATTTCAAGGAGGAATTAAATGAAGAAAGGTTACGGGCTAACCTTGACATGTTGTCTGAGCTACATGAGGAAGCCATCCTGAAAACAATGCATTATAAGAGGAAAATGATGCGATATCACAACAGACGTGTTAAGGAGCGGCTGCTCAAGGCGGAAGACTTGGTGCTCAGGGACAAGCGAGCGGCGGGCCAACGGATGTGGAAACTTAGCTCAAACTAGGAGGGCCCATACCGTGTCACTCGTGTTATCGGAAATGGGGCGTATCACCTAGAAGCACTTGACGGTACTCCCTTACCTAATTCTTGGACTATCGCTTGCTTGAAATTATATTATGCTAGAATTTGACATGCCGTGTGGCATGGTTTGATAAGTGAAATTATATTATGCTGAAATTTGACATGCCGTGTGGCATGGTTTGATAATTGAAATTATATTATGTTGAAATTTGACGTGCCGTGTGGCATGGTTTGATAAGTGAAATTATATTATGCTGAAATTTGACATGCCGTGGGGCATGGTTTGATAATTGAAATTATATTATGCTGAAATTTGACATGCCGTGTGGCATGGTTTGATAATTGAAATTATATTATGCTAGAATTTGACATGCCGTGTGGCATGGTTTGATAATTGAAATTATATCCGCTGCAGTTGTTCACCATTGGCGCAGGAGAGGAAAGCCTGCTCCTCCTCCTCAACTGAAAACATATGTCCCGCCAAATAAGCAGATGTCGCTGGAGAGCTGTCGCCTCCTAGCGCCGGGAACCCGCGCTGACGAATATTGCTTAAGTCAACCTGGTGAGTGGCAGCCCCGCCAGAAAGCATAGTGCTTAGGTCAGCCACCATGCGCGGAGTGTCGACGGGGGAAAGAGAAGGAGAGATCATTTGAACGACAGAAGGAACATAGAAGACATCAGGAGGAGATGGAGGGGAACGATTAGATGTCCCAGCGTCAAGGTTAAAATTGCCGATTTGCAAGGACGGAAAGTCACCCTCTGTAAGGTCCTCTAGGAAGCCCAGCGGGTGACTAGCTGAAGGAGACGACGCAGCATAAGAGGAAACGAGGGGTGCGGAGGCAGCTCTATTCCCTGGCAGATCTAAGCTCTGATTGCCCACTAAAGAGTCGGTATTGGTAATGCCGCCCTGTTCCTCCTGACCAGCGGCAATGTCATCCAGAGAAGGGGTGTCACCATTGGGACGTGGTCTTTTGGGACCAAGAATGCCTGTTAAGTCCATGCCGTCGTGGGAAGGAGTAGCAGAGGAGGGAATAGCAGCGGTATCCTTCAGGCGAAAGAGAAAAAGAAATTGTGAAACAAATGAAGCAGATAGACGAAGAAAAGCTTGTAAGAACCAGCTGAGCAGAAGGACGAGTAGGAGCGATAACGCGGAGGTGAAGAGTCCTCTTTTTCTTCTTTATGGGGAGAGGAGGACGAGAGGATGATGCTTGAGTGGGATCAATACTGGGGGAAGAAACTGGCCCAGTAGCCGATGTGGTAGTAACCTCCGCTTGAGGAAGAGAAGAGGACTCAGGCACAGAAGTGGACTCATGCGCGGCGTCAGCAACGGCACTGGCAGAGGCGGCGGAAAGAGTCTTTTTTTCTCTCTTTTGCTGAGCTCTTCTTTCTCGCTTTTTGATGCACTCGGGTTTCCACCCGGCGGGAGGATCTGCAGGTATAAGAAAAGAAAGTTAGAGTTAGTACTGACGGGGAATAGCGAATGAAAGGATGATGCTCACTTTGAATGCAACCCTAGACGTCGCCCCGGCATGCGAGTTCGATGGTGTGAACACCAGGAATCTCTGGCAGGTTGAGCAGCTTGTCCAGCCAGCCTTGTTCAACTAGTCCTAGGCGTGGCCTTCCACCCCAGGCACTATCTCTGATGACTAGATTAAACCCGCTTCGGCACAAGGGCTCGGGCAGATTGACGACAAAGAATCCTTTTTTCCAAGCGTCAATAGAAGATTCGAGATACAACAACTTCCAAGTAAAGGGGTTTAGGGCATCAACATCATAACGAGGCGATATCGCTATGATGCCGTTACTTTGGTAGTATAATTGGAAAAGGGAGCGAAGCAGCAATAGAGAGGGAGATTCAATTCCTACGTATCTACAAAGGGCTATAAAAGCATAGATGCCACAGTAGGCATTCAGACTCAATTGGGCAACATTCAAGTCAAATTCAGAAAGTAACTCGGCGACTAAAGGATCTAGAGGCAGCCAAAAACCATAGTGAAACATCTTAGCATAAAGAACCCTATGGTTGCTAGATAATTCGCTGTTAAGGCGAAGCGACCTTGGGGCAACTTCAGTAGAATACCCATCTAAATGGTCGAGATTGGCGTTATAACTTCGCAAGCGTCGTCGAAGGACGGAGGTGGAAGCGATGGTGGAGACAGAATTATCAATATCCCCCTCCCCGGCAGAGTGGGAATATCGGCGATTACGAGCCATGGGCAAGGTTAAACGAAGAGCAAATAAGAAGATACCTTTTTTGAGAAGAAAATCGAGGCACTCGAGTGGCGGCGGATCGTAGGAGGAAGAAGAGGAGTTGCGTTTTCTTTTCCTTCTTGTTCATTTTTTAAAGAAAGAGGTAACAAAAGATAAAAAGAGAGCACGAGAGGGTTTTTATAACCCTAAGGATTAAAGGAAACGACGGGTCAAGTGATCATTGTGTGTGACGTGTCAAGGACAAGAGACGCGGGAAGCGGGTACAATCCTTGAGGAGCGAAAAGACATGTTCAGTCCCGCTATTCCCCTAGCACTCCCCTTTGAGGACACGTGGGTTTAGAGCATCATGACTGTCTCTTTTGTATCAAACAAAAGGAGTCAGAGCATTAAATGCTCTGAAAAAGGGCAGCAAGACCCAGGGAAAAAGAGAGGCAAGTTGCAATGCCACGGTATATGAGAACCCAAGCGCGAAGAAAAAGTAGACAAGTGACAAGTGAAAAAGGACAACATCGTCACGGTACATGTATTATTTGGTCAAGAACACAAGATTTATTAGTTAATTACAAGCAAGGAGACGACATCAAAGTCCAAATAGGGAAATTTATACAGCAAGGGAGTAAGTAAAGAAGCGATACCCCAATCAAGCGACATCGAAGGGGCCTCGCATGGGCGCTGTCTTATTACTCCCCTTCAGAGGAGAGGAAGCCCTCTTGGATCTTTGCGGAGGCATACTTGGCGACCTCAGTAGGATCAACGGCCCTACCGCGACACTGATCTGTGAACCCAGTGATAAAGGTTTGTTCAGTTTTCTTCTTCCACCAAGCCACTTTTGAGGAAGCTTTCATCAGGCTGGCATCGCGGGATGATATCTCTTCAAGAAGGAAAGAATTTTTCTTCCTTTCAGCGACCAGCTCAGCCTCCAAAGCTTCAACCTGGGCCTTTCCTCTAGACCTTTCCCGAGCAAGGTCAGCGCGGCACTCGCGCAGTTCGGCCTTGTTGGGGGCATTTTTGGAGTCGCGTCAGCTCCTCTACCTTTGTTAGGGCACCAGGGTTTTGAGATTGGGTACCATGGGCCTTGATGTAGTAATGAAGCTGTCGAAAGGCAGTGAGACAGCTATTCATGACGTGCACGTGCTGAACCTCAGGAGGGAGTTGCAGTAGCCTACTCTCGTCCTCAGGGGCGCGAAACATCTCGCAGGCCAAGAGAGTTGTGGGCTGATCTTGCGACAAGGGGTCCGATATACCCAAGGCACGAAGCCCGCCAGTCCCAAATTTTGACAAATTTAGCCGGTGAGAAGGGGCTCCTTGAGGCCCGTCAAGGGAGAGATCAACAACAAAGGAAGGGGCGGAGATACCGCCTGAGCTCCCAATGTCTCGAATTGAAGTAAGAAACAATGGACAAGGGGACTTCGGAGGAGAGCGAAAAAGACCAGAGCCACTTGGGACTGATGAGGGCACGTCAGGAATGCAGGAGCCAATGGGCGAGTGAGGAGGCTCCATGACTAGAGCGGAGCCTGTAGCGGATGACAACATCATTGCGGCAGGCGAAACCTTGTTGGGGGCAGGCGACCCCAGAGTTGAGGAACTGTCACCCAGTGAAGCGGCACCCTCCTTAGTGATGTCAGGAGAAACGGCAGCGTGGGAGGCGGCGGTTGTTGTAGCATTTGCAGGGGGGATTGAGCAGCCGTCCTTGCCATTGGAGCCTCGCTCGCCTCCCTTAGTTTCTTTCATTGAGCCGTGGAAGCCGGGCAGAGACTCAGTTCTGTATCCATGTCCTCTATGTCTTCGACTCCGTAGGAGAAAATCTTTGTCTCAGTTACTGGCGAACCAGAGCTGGACCTCTTCTTCTGACTGGGTAACTAGTTTTCCACGAAGCGGGAAGTATGGAGGGAGGAACCGCTCTCCCTTAGAAGAGTCGCGTTTAAAGCTCTTTTCTTTATGGGCATACGGTGATCAGCTTGAGCCCCAGCGGAAGTAGAGGGAGCAGCTGTTAGAGGCGCGACAACTTTGTGAGAAGCATCACTTTCGGAAAGCAGACGAGCGACAACCTCTCCTGCGAAAAGTCATGTTAGTAAGTAAGGTCTAAGTAAGACAGCGGCAAAGCTCAAAAGCTCACCTATGATACACTCAGATAAAGGCATGTACAAGGCAAAGTTTCGGATCTGGAAGGATGACTCCATCTCCAATAGAGCGTTGACCTGGCCTAATTCTTCCCTAGACAGAACCTTCGGCTTCACCCAGTTAACAACTTCCAGGTTGAAGTCAGAGCGCCACAGACGAGAGGGTAGTTCGATAACGAAGAAACCGCTCTTCCAGTCTTCGATGCTCTCCTCAAATCCTTGAAATTTTTGCCAAAAAGGCCCCACTAGGGCATCATCCCACATTGGAACGATATTAATAAAGCCATCGCGAAAGACTAGATTCAAGAACTTGCGAAACAAAGCAACGGAGGGAACAAGGATGTCTTTTAGCTCGCAGGCACGAAGGAAGGCGTAGATGCCACTCCATGAGAAAGGGGTGATCTGCGTAGGGTTAAGCCCATGCTCGTGCAGCACGTACTCTAGTGTAGCATGAACCGGGAGGCGGAACCCATATTGAAACATCTTAAAGTAAAGTATTCTACGAGTCCCCCAAAGCTGGCTATGGAGACTCATAGTGTTAGAAGGAATAGTAGGGCGGTAACCGCTGGGGAAGGTAATGTTATTGCTTTCCAGTTCAAGGCGTAAGACAGTGGGGCAAGTAAAAATGCTAAGGGTGTTGTCAAGTTCAGGATATTGAGAAATTGGCCTAGGGGTAACTAAAGAACTAGATTGAGATCTCATGCGAGGCATGATAGATAAGCAGCAAAGGAAAATCAAAGCAAGATCGAGCAGAGTACCTTGAGAGAGAAGACTAAAATTAACAGGCGGATCATCTGGATACGAACGAGAGAACTTCCTCGGAGCGAGCGAAAAACGAAGAGAATTGTGAAGTATAAAAAAGGAGCAAAAGGGTATAAAGAAGGAGCGTATTTCCTTTTAAAGAGGCAGTTGAAAGCCAGGCAGAAGGACAACCTATCACAGCAGGACACGTATGGGGCAAATGGGACACGTGGAAAGATCCTGACGGGAAACTTAAAGTCAAGCGCCTCGGATTTTGCGAAGGAAACATTCGCGAATTACAAAAAAGCCAGAAAGATGGTCATATGAGGTGGTAAATTGCCATCCAGCGGCAGTTACCCCATGAAGCGGCATCATGCCAAAATGAAAGGAAAAAGGCAAAATGTTACATCATTTTATTTCATTAAAAAAAAAAAGACATGGCATCGTCAGTCCTCGTCTGCCCAGTGTATGTCGTAGACGTAATCATAATCCTCCGGAGATGATGGTGACCCACTATTGTAGAAAGGAAAGGGCTCATCGATCCTAAAAGGTCTTTGGCCAAGCCTGGTCACAGAACTTGTCGCGGGAGCAGTCTCCTCTGTTGAAGCAGCGCGAGAGCCCTCCCCCAGGGTCGGGGCTACCAATCCTGAAGCGGCATCTTGCACAGAAGTTTTATCCCTGGGAAAAGAGCAAGGAATAGATGGTGGCGTCTCATCCTTTTGCCGTAATGCGAAATAATGAGGCTCAAAATCGGCAAAGAAAGATTCAAAAGGCTTGTTCCTTATTTTCTTTGGATTCTTGCGACCCCGGTGCTTAGCAGGACGCCTGGCAGGCCTCTAGGGAGGTGAGCAAGGAGGATTGTCAGAATCTGGTGAAGCTGGAGGAGTCAGGGGAGAATCACGAGCGGCAGTATACAAAAAATGGGAGTCAGCCATGGAGATATCAGTCAGAGTAAGAAGAAGGAAGAAAAGAAGAGATGAATAGGAAAAAGGGGGAAGAGACCCATTATATATAGCCGAGGCGAGGAAGCGTTCCTGCCTTTTCGCACATTTTCGAAGATAATTAATTCGATCAGGGGTAGCAACTATTATCGCTTGTGACGTCATCATCAGACATCGCCTGGACTGTTATCGCCAGGTATCGCCATCAAGGCCTATAAATACCCCTACTTTTCAAAACATAAGGTAAGATCGAGATCATCTTGCAGAACCTCTGGCTAATTCATACCCCTAAACTGACTTAAGCATCGGAGTGTCTACGCCGGAGCTCCCCCTCCGGCGCTTTGCTGGTACACCCAACACCGATCACCGCCGTTCCGATCAGACACGACACTAAGTCCTATCAAATCGACATTTGAATCTTATCAAATGGTGCTTTCATTGAGAGTCTTGGTATATTAAGTGAGCGTCCTTAATAGGCAAGCTCCGTTTAGTCGGAAGATTGGAACGGTTATGACCACAGGATCGGAGCCAATCCGATCATCATCCTCTAATATCCCTTTCTCAATCCGCAGACAGTTTTCCCCTTTGCTACGGCTGATCTCTCCATGACGTCGCAACCAATTACCTCTGGATCTTTGGACCACTCGGTCGGAATCGCTGGAGGACTTGTCTCTTCGCAAACGGGCATTTCGTCATCTAAGATAGCGGGACCTGACTTCTCCACTCCTCTTTTGGGGGGATCTGTGCGCGGCCATGAACATCCTTTTGCAATGGAAATAGCGACCCTTCGTTCTCGGTTGGAATATTTGAGTGAAATGGCCGCAAGAATCACGCCTGGTGCTTCTGGATCTAGTCTCCCTCCCCGCGTCATGTTCACACCATCTATTGTCGCTGATCGACCTTTATCACCGTTGTTTCCGGAAAACCTCCAGATGCCTTTGTCCGCGGGAGATCCCTCGGTTAGTGTTGTGCCGTTCACTCAAGGAAGAGTAGAAGCTTACGTACCACAGATGCCGCAAGGTCTCCTCCCACAAGGAGATAGGCAACTTGAGGGGGTTAGGAACCGGTGGGACAGATGGAGGGAAGGAGCCAACAGGAGTTTGTCTCCCGAGTACAGTGAAAGATCTAGTAGTCGAAGATATCGAAGTCGTTCGCTTAGGAGTCGCAGTCGATCTCCTAGGCGACATCTTACGCCAGAACCACGAAATAGGGGGCGTCAAGCTGAAATGCCTCCTCCGCGTCAGGCACGTGAGATTCTTGATGATACATCGGGTCACCCATTTAGCCGTCGTATAAGGCGTCATAGGGTCAGTCGACGCGTGAAGCTTCCCACTGATACTTATGATGGCACCAAGGATCCTATCTCGCATATCAATAAAGTGAAGGATTTTGTTCAATTTCAGACCCACAGTGATGCGGCGTTGTGCCAAATATTTGTCATGACGCTGTCGGGTGTTGCGCGTCTCTGGTTTGAGGGACTCCCTGGTGGATCCATTAATAATTTCTCACAATTAGAATCTAAATTTCGGAGCAGATTTAGTACGGCAATTCCAATCAGGAAATCTACCGCCGCGTTATTTGACATACAACGAAGGCCTCAAGAAACTTTAAAGGAATTTCTCAGTCGCTTCGATTTGGAAATGTCCTTAACGCCGGGCGTTACTATTGATTTTGCTATAGAAGCCCTAAAAAGGAACTACCGTTATGGAAAACTGAAAGACGCGCTCATGGTAGACCCTCTAGTGACTTTAGATGCGTTGAGACTTAAAGCCCAAAATTATGCGAAAATGGAAGAAGAAAACAGAGAAAGGACGTATAACGTGCCGCATGGGACATCTCAACTTACCGCTGCTCCCGCAAAACCCCTTCCTGACGATCATTTTATCGACGATTACGCCAGGCGGAAGGATCATATCCCCAAAGCCTCCAATAGGCAAAAGGGTCATTTTTCGAAGGGAAAAACCGGTGGTTCCCCCACTCGACGTCACGGGGATTCTTATAAAAATCGAATGTACAACCCAGATTTTCCTTCCCTTAATGTGCCAAGGGCAGAGATTTTAGCGATAGCGGAACAGCGAAATCTTCCCATCCGCTACCCCGCGCCTATGAAACCAGGAGTGCTTCTAGGGAGAAGGGAGAATGCTTATTGTAAATTCCACAAAGCCAGGGGCCATTCCACAGAAGCGTGCTGGGAGTTAAGATCGGCGATAGAACGTTTGGTGGAAGAAGGATATTTAGGAGAATTTGCCACCCAGATAAGAGAAGATGCCAGAAATAATCCCATGAAAAGGACAGTAGACGAACGACCAGTTCCTCCTCGTGTTCCGCAGAAGGATGATGCTCCCAGAGGAAAAGATGGGGAAACTCTTACGATCGACGACGAATACATCCCTATGATTAACATTATCGCGGGAGGAACCCCTTATGATACGATCACGCCTCCCTTAGAAATCGAAGAGCCAGACATGGTGCCACGAGGATTGGTCATAATGAATAGCATGGCCTTGGAGATGATCACATACCTTTTAGGTCACACCCACACAAGCACGTTTGATGATCCCACATCCATCCGCCTTGAGGAAATGGTCACACGCCCTTGGCCCACGTTTCCATTCAAGCCGGGCCCCGAAATAAGCATTTCCACCATCTTTGAAACCATCAAAAATTCAAAATATATATGAAGGTACTATTCATGGAGCACTATAGCAGGCGGAGGCACTGTAGCAGAGCAAAGTCACTGTAGCATGTGGAGTCACTGTGATGGATGGAGGTACTGTAACAACGAAGCTACTGTAGCAACGAAGTTACTGTAGCTACCGCTCACTTATGTAATTTTTCTATAAATAGCTAGCTCATTTCATTCCAAGGGGAGACTTTGATCAAACATGAAAATGCCAAGCTTATTGCTTCTTACATTTCAGTATTGTAATTTACATTTCAAGTTAAGTTAATTCAAGCTTTCAATCTTCCAATCTCCACGTCTACCTTCCAATCTCCATTTCAATCTTCCAATATCGAAAGTCTACCTTCCAATCTCCACTTCTATCTTCTAATCTCCAAGTCTATCTTCCAATCTCCAATTCAAACTCTAATCTCCAATCTTGAATCTAAACTTCAGTCATTTCAATTCAACCTTTTAAATTCAAGTTATTTACATTTTCGCAATCTAAATTTCTGTCATTTAAATTACAAGCACCGGTTGGCCTTGCCACCTTCGCTATTCAGTTCATGGTTGGCTGAGCCACCTTTAATTTCTTGTTCTTCAATTCCGCACTTTAATTCCAAGCACATGGTTGGCTGAGCCACCTTCTCTTTCAAGCTTATATGGTTGGCCGAGCCACCTTTCTCTTCATGTTCTTTTCCGCTGCCTAACTCTTTCATTATCTACATCTATCTTGTGTTTTTCTTGTCTTTGTCTTGTGCTTGCAGCTCTGAGCTAGATCCTCCCAGAATTTCTAAGCTCGGTTTCTTTCATTTGTAAGCCGGAGCTTATCAGGTGGTAGCGGAGCTCTAGCCGCTCTTGAGTTGCTCTTCATTCCAGTACAGTCTAAGTTCATCTTCGTGTCTGTCCAGTTTTCATATGTTTCCCTACTCAGAAAAATCTGAAATTTTGTGTCAACAAACTTCCATTTGTGGGTAACAGTTTTTGTTCTTTAATATTCTTGAAATTCGGATTAAATTGTGGTCTAATAATTCAAAACAGAAAAGCGTGCAGGTTGATCCGAGAGAGTCATGTCTTGATGTTCATCTTGCTCAGCCCCTATTGAGGACGAACTAAAAGCCTCTTGAATATCTCCACAATCATTTTTCTTGAATTTTCAAGTGTTGAGAACAAAAGTCCCTAATTGAATACCCAAAGTCAAAGTAGTGAAATAAAAGTCTAGTACAAATCTTCCTTTTTTCCTAAATTCTAGGGTCCAACTTGTGTATCTTCCAAGTCCTGGATTTTATTCAATATATTCAGATACACTCTTTAAAAAACTCAGAAGATTAATCTCTTAGTCAAAAAAAAAAAAAAAAAAGAAAAAGAAAAAGAAGAGAGAGAGAAAGAAGACCAAACATCTTATTCTTTCTTCCTTCCTTTCTGTCCCACCCATCTTTGTGTGAAGCATTGTGAGTTTGTAAGGCTACACTTGAGAGTGATAAACACGAGAGATTAAACACGTAAGGGAGTGTTTAAATTTTTCTAACGTTTAATTGAATGTGCATGTACAAATTACATCATGTCGGACGCGAGTATCGCAGAACAAAGGCATGCTGAAATAATGGCCACGAAATAGTTTATCAGAGACTGTTCCACCTCACTCTCCACCTCACTCCAAACGATGTTCCAAGATTTGATAATGGCCATTGGTAAACCAGCCGAATCCCTCATAGCTCCGACTTCTCCTTGCACCATAGTTCCAACCTCCATAATTCCTACCACTCCTAGCGCCATGACCCTTCCAATCCAAATCCAACCAAACCCATCCAGCCACCTCTTCGATCAAACCATCCTTGTACACAACGAAGTGCTTCCATTTTAGGCCCTCCACCTAAGAAAACACCAATCCAAACCAATTCTATCTTAGGCCCTCCACCTAGTAAATATTTCAGTCACCTTGAGCTAAAGGAGAGAGAGAAAGAAAAGAAAGAAGATGAGTGTGTGATTGAGGTCACAAATATTGAGAATGAGCTAAAGAAAAGTGCAGAAAAATTAAGAGAAAGTGAGGAGAATATGCAAGAGGGAGTTGTGAAAGCTATTGATCCAATGGGCTTGCCTTTGAGCAATGAGGATCAATTAGCTAATGCTAAAATTAATAATTCTCTTTCTACAGTTTGTGTGCCTTCCTTGCAGGAAATTCAAATGAAAGAAGATGATTTCAAACCATCAACCTTAGGAGGCGTAGGAAGCAAAATTGCTCAACAATGGTGTGCTCAAACGTATGCACCAATTTCCTCTCTAAATGATGAAAGATCTAAAGCTATGGATTCGAGGACGAATCCTTTCGAAGGGAAAGGTGGTGATACGATCACGCCTCCCTTAGAAATCGAAGAGCAAGATATGGTGCCACGAAGATTGGTCATAATGAATAGCATGGCCTTGGAGATGATCACATACCTTTTAGGTCACACCCACACAAGCACGTTTGATGATCCCACATCCATCCGCCTTGAGGAAATGGTCACACGCCCTTGGCCCATGTTTCCATTCAAGCCGGGCCCCGAAATAAGCATTTCCACCATCTTTGAAACCATCAAAAATTCAAAATATATATGAAGTTACTATTCATGGAGCACTGTAGCAGGTGGAGGCACTGTAGCAGAGCGAAGCCACTGTAGCATGCGGAGTCACTGTGATGTATGGAGGTACTGTAGCAACGAAGTTACTGTAGCAACCGCTCACTTATGTAATTTTTCTATAAATAGCTAGCTCATTTCATTCCAAGGGGAGACTTTGATCAAACATGAAAATGCCAAGCTTATTGCTTCTTACATTTCAGTATTGTAATTTACATTTCAAGTTAAGTTAATTCAAGCTTTCAATCTTCCAATCTCCACGTCTACCTTCCAATCTCCATTTCAATCTTCCAATATCCAAAGTCTACTTTCCAATCTCCACTTCAATCTTCTAATCTCCAAGTCTATCTTCCAATCTCCAATTCAAACTCTAATCTCCAATCTTGAATCTAAAATTCAGTCATTTCAATTCAACCTTTTAAATTCAAGTTATTTACATTTTCGCAATCTAAATTTCTGTCATTTAAATTACAAGCACCGGTTGGCCTTGCCACCTTCGCTATTCAGTTCATGGTTGGCTGAGCCACCTTTAATTTCTTGTTCTTCAATTCCGCACTTTAATTCCAAGCACATGGTTGGCTGAGCCACCTTCACTTTCAAGCTTATATGGTTGGCCGAGCCACCTTTCTCTTCATGTTCTTTTCCGCTGCCTAACTCTTTCATTATCTACATCTATCTTGTGCTTTTCTTGTCTTTGTCTTGTGCTTGCAGCTCTGAGCTAGATCCTCCCAGAATTTCTAAGCTCGGTTTCTTTCATTTGGAAGCCGGAGCTTATCACCTTATATGGACAAATTAGAACAACCGATCGCCGCAAAAGGAGAAAAACGCACACGGGATGGCACGACAAAGAAAGGAGATGCGATAGGCATCTTGGATCGAATGATATTATCCTTTTCTGAAGAAGATGAGAAAGGCGTTATCTACCCGCACAATGATGCATTGGTGGTTACGCCCGTCATCGCCAGCCATGGAATCAGAAGGACCCTTATTGATAATGGGAGTGCGGTGAATCTCTTTTCGCTGGAAGCGTACAGCCTCCTGAAACGCCCTAATAATGAGCTAACGCCCAGCAAACAGCCCATAGTTGGCGTCGATGGGGTCCCCATCCCTGTCACGGGGGTAATTACTTTGCCCATATATTTCCGAGAAGACACCTATAAACGATTAGAGAACTTGCTGTTCCTTGTCGTGGATTTAAATTTGCCCTACAATGTCGTACTCAGGCGACCTTTTCTCAACCGTTTCGGAGCGGTGATATCTCAAAAGCATTTAAAAATGAAATACCCCTCCTGGGATGGGGTAGTATCCATAAAAGGCGATCAAAAGCTGGCGGCGGAATTCTACTCGCTCATGACTCAAAGGAGCTGCGATAGGTATGTGTGTATAGCGGCGGACCCCTATGAACAAGGCGATGAGAAGCGCGCTCAGCCTCTGGACCAAATGGTACCCATTTCGGCAATCGGTATAGAGGAAGCAAGCTTCCTGATCAGCGAAAAACTCAGCCCAGCGGAGAACCTTCAACTGGCTCGGCTACTGAACAAATGCCAAGGAGATTTCGCGTGGAAACCCGCAGACATGCCAGGTATATCACGCAAAATAGCCGAACATCGGCTCAATGTGGACCCAGATGCCAGGCCAGTACAAAAAAAGCGGCGCGCGTTCTCTAATGAAAAGGTGTTGGCTGTGGACAAAGAGGTAACCAAGCTTCTTGGCGCAGGGTTCATCCGCGAAGTTCAATATCCCACCTGGCTAGCGAACCCTGTCCTTGTTCCTAAGCCCAATGGGGACTGACGCATGTGCATCGATTTCACCGATTTAAATGATGCCTGCCCTAAGGATTGCTACCCGCTCCCTCGTATAGATCAATTAGTTGATCAAACTGCCGGATACGCCTATTTAAGTTCACTAGACGCCAACTCTGGATACCACCAGATCCCCATGGCCCTGGAAGATGAAGAAAAGACTGCGTTTCTCACTCCAAAGGCCACGTACTGTTATACGGCGATGCCGTTTGGATTAAAGAGCGCCGGGGCTACATTCCAACGTATGGCCAGCAAGATATTCGAAGAGCAAATAGGGAGGAATGTGGAAGCATACGTTGATGATATATTGGTAAAGAGTGCGAGCTTTCAAGATCACCTGCGGGACTTAAAGGAGGTCTTTGATGTAATGAAAAGGTATCGCATGAAGTTAAACCCCCGAAAATGCATGTGTTGCATTTCAGACGGGAAAATTCTCGGGCTACGTCGTCAGCCAAAAAGGTATCCAGCCTAACCCTTCAAAGGTTAAAGCCATACAAGACATGATATCGCCAAGAACCATTAAAGAGGTGCAAAGGCTAACGGGGCGAGTTATCTCCCTTGGGCGATTCATTTCCAAGCAAGGAGAGAAATGTCTTCCTTTTTTCAAAATCATACGCAAGAAAGCCTCGTTCGGGTGGACCCCGGAATGTGAGGAGGCATTTATCGGCCTAAAGGATTACCTATCGTCCGACCTGCTGTTGACGAGACCTGAGGCGGGTGATACCTTATATTTGTATCTTGGCGCTGCGGATGAGGTGGTCAGTGCCGTCCTCGTTCGCGACGATAACCACTCGCATCGCCCGGTCTATTTTGTGAGTCACGTTCTGAAGGATGCGGAGTTACGATACGCCCGAATTAAAAAATAGCGTTCGCTCTTATATAGGCTACCCGCAAGATGGACCGATATTTCCAGTCTTATTCCGTCACCGTACTTACGGCCCAACCTCTGAAAAGAATCTCCCGTTCCCGGAAACTTACACGGACCTTTGGATCGTCCATGTGGACGGAGCCAAAAACCAAGAGCTAGCGGGAGCTGGAATCTTTATAAATGGGCCGCATGACATGCAAATACGATATGCCATTCGAATCCTACAGCCGTTGTCTAATAACGCGGCAGAGTACGAAGCGTTGCTAGCCGGGCTCAGAATAGGGAAAGGACTTTCCTCTAAAGGGAGGCACGATACTAGGAGAACAGGAGACCTGCGTCTAAAAATCTGTGGTGATTCCAAGTTAATAATTGACCAGGTCTTGGGGCACTCTCAGGCCCGGGAACCCATTATGATTCAATATCTCGCTAAAGTAAAGCGAGAACTATTGGAGATAAAGAAAGAGGGCGTGCAAGTCAGCTTCGAGCATGTTCCCAGAGAGGAAAATGTTGAAGCTGACAATCTAGCCATATTGGCCGCGAATCCGGAAGTATCCATACCCAAAGGCGTATATTATCCTGAGCTAACGGTACCATCCTTCATGGAAGAGCAAGCATCTTTTTGTGTGGAGGAGCGTGAGAGCGATTGGCGAATTCCCATAATCAAGTACTTGAAACATGAGGAACTGCCTGAGGATACCGCTGAAAAGAAAAAGGTGTTGAAACAGGCAGCTCGCTGTACGTACTATGACGGGCATTTGATTCGAAGATGTTTTTCTCACCCAGCCGCCAAATGTATAACTGAGCAAGAAGGTCTTCACACCTTGCGCGAAATCCATGAAGGGGTATGTGGCATGCACGTATCAGGTGGCACCTTGGCGGCACAAGTCTTCAGATCCGGATTCTACTGGCCCACCATCCGGAGAGATTGCCACAACTATGTGCAAACTTGCCCTAAGTGCCAGGAGTTTGCCAGAATTCCTCGACGACCTGTCACTGAAATATCTGAAATTATCGCCCCTTGTCCTTTCGCTAAATGGGGGATCGATATCTTAGGTCCATTCCTAAAGGCAAGGTCCCAACTGAAGTTTGTGATAGTGGTGGTAGACTATTTCACTAAGTGGGCAGAAGCTGAAGCGGTCGCCACAATCAAGGCAGAAAAAACTTGGCGTTTCTTCAAATATCAAGTTATCATGAGGTTTGGCATACCTCGTGTCCTTGTCAGCGATAACGGAACGTAGTTCACCAGCCAATTCTTTAAAGACCAGTGCTCAGAATTCGGGATCGAGCAACGATTTTCCTCCGTGGCTCATCCGCAAACTAATGGACAGGCGGAAGTAACCAATCGGAGCATCCTCAGCGGTATCAAGAAAAACCTAGAAGGGTCTAAAAAGAAGTGGGCTGATGAGCAACCATACGTGATGTGGGCGTATCGCATGACTGTAAAGACTAGCACCGGAGAGACACCCTTCGAGTTGGCCTTCGGAACCGAAGCTGTTACACCGGTGGAAATTGGAACCATGAGCCTACGGGTGGCTCACTTTCGAGAGGAATTGAATGAGGAAAGGTTACGAGCCAACCTAGACGCGTTACCAGAAGTCCGAGAAGAAATCCTTCTGAAAACGCAGCATTACAAACAAAAGATGGCCCGTTATCATAACAGGCGCGTCAAAGAGCGGTTCCTGAAGGCCGGTGACCTGGTGCTCCGAGACAAGCGAGCGGCAAGACAACGTATGGGAAAACTCAGTCCGAACTGGGATGGACCATATCGCGTCACCCACGTTGTCGGAAAAGGAGCCTATCGTCTGGAGACGCTCGATGGTACACCCTTATCCAACTCTTGGAATATCGCTCGTTTGAAATTATATTACTCTAGAATTTAATTTTATCTGCACCTTTGATTTATGTCAACCCTAACCATGACCAACGCTCGAGGAGAGAGCTTTCGTGGGTATTTGTGGTTGCCCTTGTGCAGATAAAAAAGGGGGTATCTTGGGAAGTGAAAAGTCCTATCTTTGTGATGGCCGGTCTTGATCAGATGGCCCACTAAGTGAGGGCCCGACCCAACATACCTTGAATTAGCGTCAGATTGAAAGATCCTGGACGCCCCCGGGGGTGAAAAGTCCTATCCTTGTGATGACCGATCTTGATCAGATGGCTCATTAAGTGAGGGCACTACCCGGTATCTTTGGGGGTGAAAAGTCCTTTTCTTGTACTGACCGTTCTCGTGGAGACGACCCATCAAGACAAGGCACGCCCCAAAGGAATAGAAACTCTGTTCTAGAGACAAGAATCCTATCTTAACGGCTGGGCTGCTGCAGCCAGGCCATTAAGTAAGGACACGGTTCTAGACGCGAGGCCAACGCCCAAAAGTGAAAACTCCCTAGCCTTGTGATAGCAGTCCCGATCCGACAGCTCACTAAGATGAGGCACTTTACGGGCCGATCGTGAAAAAAGGGAAACGTGGAGAATCGTGAAATCCCAGCTAGTAACCAGATGTGTAATCCCTAGTGAAGTATAGAGCTGATAGCGAAAGCGATTCGCGCGGGTCCAAGATGACGCCCTATGATGGCAGCGGAAAGGCTCCTACGGGTAATTACTATCCCTCGTAACGTGTTTTTGTTACTGATGGTTTACAATTAGGAATGTGCAGAATATTTTTCGGGCAGCGAAAGGAGTAATGATCTCCTAAGCAGCGATATCGTAAGACTTACCAGGAGAACTAACCCGATATCGAATTTTGAAATTTTTGTGGGACTGCTAAGGAGTTACTCGAAAAAATAAACGCATCGGGATAACGGGGCGAAGACAACGCCAAAGAAGGTCGTAAGGAGACAACTAAAGGAAAGGAAAGATAGCGATAAAGGCTGTCTGATTACACCAAAATGTTTTAAGGAGTTATGAACTTCAGCGGTCAAAATAATTACAAAAATATAGTGACGCTTGATCACTAAGAGAAGGGCGACAAAGCCTCGAAGAATGTCAACTGTCGGGGTTCCTCCATTTCCAGCCTGCCGCTTTAGCTTGGCAAAAACCCTCCTCATTAAGATGAGCAGATCTTCGCATGAAAGCCGTCGTAACATCATCAGGCTTGTACGCATCGACCCCATGGACTTCCTCGAAACAAGCAACTAAAATAGCAGCCGTCTGTTCGACGTGCCACAGACTCCTATCGACCGACTCTTCCTCCATGGCAGCCTTCTCTTGGGCCAAGGATGAATTCTCATTCTCCAAGACAGTATTTTTGGCCCTCTCTTCTGCCAAGGCGTCAGAATGTTCCTTCTTTAGCTCCTGTTGAGCTAATAATAGTCGCGTGCACTCCTCCAGCAACTTCTCCTTCTCATTTCGCTCCCGCGATAATTCCTCCAAGGAGGAGGAAAGGAAAGCAGTCTGACGCTGCGCTTCCTCCGCCCAATAATGGAACTTCATCATGTTAGTGAAAAGGCTGGAGCGTAATGAGTTCACCCTATTGACCTCGTTCTTGGAAAGGAAAGAATCCCGTTCCGCCGCAGACGCCAATACTTGAGAAGCCAACAAAGCCAAAACTTCATCCGAGCCATCGCCCCCTAGTGCCGCCAAGCCAGTGTTACGGAGATCGTACAGTCCAACCTGATGGGTCACAGTGCCAACCCCACCTATCGGACCAAGATCCGCTACAAAGTTGAAGGTGGCACTTCCTTCGCCATAACGGTCCGACAGGGGGATACTCGAAGGAACAAACGCCAACGGAAAAGGAGGGTGAACCTGTGTGGACGAACCCCCCGGAGCAAGGTAAACACCATGAGGCTGATAACCTGGAAAATCCTGCAAGCCCTCTTGATATCCCAGATTGGAGGGATATGCGTGAACGGGACCTCCAAAAGAATTGGGCGAAACCCCGAAAGACTCGCCTGCGCCCATGTTCGCCAAAAATTCAGAGGAATGCCCCCCTTGGGGAACGGCCACGGAATCAAAACCGTCTGCAGGTCTGTTCTCCATTCCGGTGGCGGAGGAAGAGAAATTTCCGCCCTCACCTTCTGGCCGCTGTCTCTTCTTAGAACCAGTCAGCACGTAGCCCAAATTCATAGCACCTGAGGGAGGAGCGGAGGTAGCGACAACAGTAGTGTCCTGGCAAGAACGCAATATGAAATATAGAAAAAAGAAATCAAACCACGGCAGACATCGAAAATATAGCATATCGTGGCTAAAAGACACCCTTACTGTAACGGTGTTGGGAAGAGGTGCGTCTGAAGAACCTGCCGCGTCTGTAGAAGGTGTAAGAGCGGCAACGCTTCTTGTTTTTCTCTTCTTTTTTCCTTTGGCAATGGCCTTAGGAGCCTTGGAAGAAGAAGAAGGCTGGGCAGGAGGAACAACGATGGTCACGAGGGGAACGCCTGAAGGAATGGCAGTATTCCCCTCACCGGCTGAAGAAGAGGATACTTGAGCAAGACTCGCGGACGTAGTTGGCAGCTCCGTGGGATTATCAGTAGCTTCCGTGGAGGTAGCCCTCTCCTTATCTTCTCTTTCTTGAGCCCTCTTCAGGCGTCTCCTTACGCTTTCAGGCTTATAGTTGGGATCCGTCGCTGCGAGATCACAAAATAATGTCAGCATTAGTATCAGCGATAACAAATAAGGGAGTAACGCGACACTCACGTTTACACACAAGAATGAATGTCCATTCTACAAGCCACTTGACGGATGTGAACGCTGATTTCCAGTTTGAGCAACTTGTTTAACCAGTCTTGTTCGCATGGAGGAAGGGTCCCTGGTCGGCTCCAGACGGTATCATCGACGTTTTGGTTAAACCCAGATCGCCACCAGGAACCAGGACCTTCGGGAAGATCTATCACAAAGAACTCCTTTTTCCAGGCATCAACGGAAGACTCGATGTGGAGGAGTTTCCAAGTAAAAGACTTAAGAGAGTCATCGTCAAAACGGGGCGATATCGTTATCACTCCCCGACACTTCATCAGCTTAAAAAGAGATTTGAGCAGTAGAAGGGAAGGGGAAGTAATCCCTTTGTATTTACAAAGTTCCAAAAAAGCATAAACACAACAATACGCATTTGGGGATAATTGGGCCGGATTCAGATCGCCAGCAACAAGCAATTCTTTCACAAAAGAGTCAATAGGAAGCCGGAAACCATAACGGAACATTTGCGCATACAAGACCCTACGATTGCCAGTCAGAACGTAGTTCAAACATAGTGACTCAGGGGCAACAATGGTCTTATAATCATCAGGCATATCAGCATTATGGGCGGCCAAATGCTCACGGAGAGCGGCCTCAGACGTGATAACACTAGCAGTAATATCCATCCTTCTCTCATCGGCAGATTTCGACTCAGAGCGGCGAGTCTTAGCCATGGTAGAATTAAAGAAATAAAAGATGAAGAGGACGATGGAGGAAAAAGGAAATACCTTTAGAAAGAAAGCACTTCGAAGAGCCCTGAATAGTGGAGAGAAAACAAGACGGCTAAAAGAAAATATGAGAAAGTGGGATGATAAAAGAAAAGGAAAAGAATAAATATTGGGTTTTATAACCCTAGTAATCAAACGAAACGGCGGATGACACAGTCGTTGTGTGGAAGCGACATGAGAAACAGACTCAAGTAATGAGTGCAATTCTAGAAAAGCGCTACAACACCTCGATCCAGGTAAAGTTCTCAAGCACGCTAGCCCATAGCGCCAGAAGAAATGGACACGTGTGCCTGCACAATCACGACTTTTCTAATGAAAGGATAGCAAGCATTAAATGCTCTGAAAAGCAGGTGTCATCTCTTGGAAAAAACAAAAGCGATATCGCAAGAAAGGAGATAACGCGAGAGGGCGTTAATAAAAAAAAGCAGCTTCGAAAAGGCGGAATAAAAATCAAATAGAAGTAAAATATGAATATTGTCGCACAACGAGGCGTTATTACAAGACAAAGAAACAAATAAGCAGACAAATCTTCTAAATGGAACAGCTTCGATTAATCATGGGCCCTCGCGGACATCGCAGTCCCCATTCCTAGAAGGAAGATCTCCCTCAACTTCGCCTAGAGACTTCATCCTCTTGGAAGCATAATCGACCAGCACTGACGAATTAACGGTTCCCTGGCGATGGAGACTCATAAATTCAGCAATACAAATTTCCATGGTCTTGTTCTTACACCAGGCTATCCTTGAAGGTACTTTGGCCAAATCCGCATCGCGAGACGGTGTCTCTTCGCGTAGGAAGATATTCTTTTTGTCAGCCACCACCAATTCTGCCTCCAGAAGCTCTATCTTAGCCTTCCCTTTTAATTTTTCTCGAGCAAGCTCAGCACGACAGTCGTCCAACTCCGCCCGGTTTCGCTCCTGAAGCTGCGACAGCTCCGTTACCTTCCCTAAGGCAGCGTGTAGTTCTGCCTTCAAATCGAGAGATGGCCGAACCTTGTCACGCTGATCTTCAAAAAAGTAATTTAGCTCGCGGAAACTGGCCAGCATGTCAGTCAGAAGGCGTGAATGTCGTACTTCAGGAGGATGCCGCAGGAACTCTTCTTTGTCCTTTGAAGAAGTAAACATTTGCCCCACTATTGGGCCCACTGGCTCTTCTCGCGATAGCGGGTCTGATATCCCTAAAGCGCGAAGGCCGTCGGTACCAAGGGAAGACAAGTCCAGCTGATGTGTGGTGGGGCCTTGAAGGCCTTGAAGGGAAAGATTGGCGATATAAGGAGGAGAACAACTTTCTACGGAATCACCAATGCCCGAAATCGAAGAAAGAAACACAGGCTGAGGTTTCTGTGGGGGAGGGTTAGGAGGAGCAATCGGATTTGAAGCCAGTAAGATCACATCAGGAATAAAAGAGTGAATCGGAGAGCTAGCCAGACACCAAGGGAGAGCCCACCGCTACTGAAGCCTCGTTAACTTTGGGAGGAATGGCAGAAGGCACCTTGACAACTTCTGTCACTGGCAAGGGATCCGAAACGCGTGAAGCGTTAACTCCCTCGATAGGAACCGCGTTAACTTCCTCCGCGGGAGGAATTGGTGGGTCAGATTTCTCTTTACGAACTCTCTTTACGAGACGCTCTGTCTCGGCGGCGATCTCTTCGCTATCGTCCTCGGTTGACTCCGCTGCGGGTTCACTTTTTCTCGACCGAAGTTTCATCCGTTGGGCAAGAGTGGCATGACGCAGCTCGGAACCAGTATCCATGCTTTCGCTATCACTGTCAACCTCTTCAATCACGGGATTACTTGGGGCCACTCCCTTACCGCGAGACGGTAGCCAATTGTCAAGGAAACGGGAAGGTCGAGCAGATGTATTGCGTGTCGCGATAGTTTTGTTTCTCCTTCCTCGCGGCGGAATAGGCGGACGACTAGAGCCTTCAGGTGGAGGAGAAGGAGGTAATGTCTGAAGTGGCACCACGTTCAGAGGAGCGTCACTTTCCCCGGAGGGTCGACCCTCAGCGTTACCTGCCGATAAAATATTTCAACATGACAAGAAAATCGAAGCGATAAGGCGATAAAAGAAAAAACTCACCAACGACACACTCTGACAAAGGCCTGAACCGAGCAAATTCTCGAATACGGAAAGGCCCTTCTATTTCTAACAAGGCGTTAACATTGGACACATCCATACTAGACAGCATATCTGGTTCTCGCCAAGCGGCACTGGTAATCTCTCGGTTGAAACCACCGCGCCAATATCGAAAGGGCAAGCGAAGGGTAAAGAAGCCATTTTTCCAGTTGTCCACGTTCTCTTCGAAACCTTGAAAATTCCGCTAGAAGAACCGAACAAGAGCACCATTCCATCTTGGGGTAATATCCACTAAGCAGCCGTGACACCTCAAGGTGAAAAATGTACGGAACAGATCGAGCGATGGAGCGAAAATACGCTTCATCTCACACGAACGAAGAAAGGCGTAAAGCCCACACCAGGAAGGTGGAGTTATTTGAACGGGATTGAGATCGTAATGGTTTAGCAGTTTCATCAGAGAAGTATGAAGTGGGAAATGAAATCCGTAGGTAAACATCTTGAAATAAACCAACCGAAACGTTCCCCACATGGCATCAGTGAGCCGAGTATCCTTCAAAGGGACAAAAGGGCGATATCCCGGGGGAAAAGTGATACCGTTCTCCTCTAATTCAGCCCTCAAAACCTCATTACAATTAAAAACACTACGAGCTCTCCTAACTTCGGGATCTAGGGGATTTTTGATAATTGCAGAAGGTCTAGCACGAGACATAATGAACTGGAAAAGTAAAGCTATGGCGATAGAGAAACAAAAATACCTGGAACAGAGAACTAGTGAACCGGTCGCCGGCACCGGTGAGCAATCGCAGTAAACCCCTCGAGAAGAAAAAAGCACAGAAGAGAGAGAATGCGAAGAATTTCAAAATATTAGCAAAAGTACTAAAAGAGAAGAGCGGACTCCTTATAAAGGTAAAACCCAAAGAAGAAGCGGCCTGTGAAAATAAAACACGTGCAGAGTGGAAAAGGACGCGTGGGCAGTCATCAATGTCTCTTGGGAAAAGACAGTTACGGATTGAAAACCGAAAGGCGGTTGCATACAGCGAAAGGCACATTTCCGCAATAATCCTGGAAACATGAAGGGAGAAAAGCGGCAGGAGAGCAAAAAGAAAATAAAGCGTCATTTTATTATTTTGGAAAAGTCATACGGCATCTACAAAAGAGGCATGATATGCCCAACTATTCGCCGTCAGACCAAGAGACGCCATAGCAGTAGACAACATCATCATCATCCTCACCTAAAAGCGATGGATCCTCGCCAGCGAAAGGGAAAGGTCTCTCAACCCTCTCCCCCGAGCGAGCGGATGATCGATCTGACCCCTCCTTGACAGCTGGCGGTACCGCTTCAGCAACTGAACAGGCAGAGGGAGCCCATTGTGGCAACTCACTAGGAAGGAAGGACGTATCTTTGCCCTTCGTGGAGAAAGAGGCAAGAGAATCAAAGAACGATCTAGATGCCTCCGCAGCATTTTTCCTCCGCCTCTTGCGACACTGACGGCGAACAGGCGGCCTCCAACGAGGCGACGGAGGAGGATTGTCCGAATCGGGAGAAGTAGGAGGAGTTGGTGGAGAATCTCGTGCGAACGTATCTAAAAAATGAGAATCAGCCATGAGATCACAGATTACTTATCAAAGGAAAAAACGAACGAGGAGGTGAATAAAAACAAGGGAAAGAGGATCCCCTTAAATAGCCAGAAAATTGGAAAAAAAGGATCTTCGGTCTTCCAACCCAACCCTTGAGGGTAGACACGTGTACAGCCTAGGGTGTAAATATGGATTTGCAGTCACGCCTGTTGAACTTTCACATGAATCAAGGAAAACTGCAAAATCGCCCAATCAGTTGCCAGGACAATGGCGGCGTAGATTTAATGTAGAAGAACCAGCCAGAAAACTACCCAGTGGCTGAGTCGTTTTCAGATTGGGCCAAGAATATCTCCAATGGAAAAAAGATAAAGGGCGTATTAAAGAAGAAGAACAGTTGCGAAGTGGCATAATAGAAACAGTTTATTTATTATGGCCTAATGGCCAGGAAAGTACAGTTACATGATACGGGGAAAGGAAAAAAGGGGCGCCATCGCTATCAGGCATCAGAGCCGGCGTCATCTGGTATTTCGGGGATGTCTCTCAGTGAGTCCATGACTAGAATTAGATCATGGGAGGTGGCCCTTATCCCTTTCAAGCAGCACCCCAGCATATCCTTGCGCTGCTGCAGCATGGCGATCACCACCTGAATCCGAGCGATGGAGGTGGCCAACCTCGACACGCTCTCCAAAGGACTGAAATCCTCCAGAGACGTGGCTCCCAGCCTGGAATGGAGTGGGGTCAACATTCCTTGCAGCTCCAGGATGTCCTCAGAAGTCTTGACCAGCATGTTCTCCAGGAACCCGACGTCACCATCATTGAGGTTCTTGAGAGAATGACCCTTGGAAAGGAGAAAGTTTTTAGTCAAATGATCCATGATGCAAGTTGCCAGAGATGAGGAAAACGTGGGTGGATGAAGCTCCCCGATTTATAGGCTCCAAGAGGAGGGGACCATGGAAAAGAAAAAGGAGGTCCTCAAAAGGCGAGCTGTCTCGTCACCCTTAAGGACTGATAAGCCGGAAGCAGAAGCAAAGGTCGATGTTCGTATACTATCCGTGATACAGATGTTCGAAGGGGTGCGGGATAGCGTCTGGAAAAACACCAAAAGGCACGATATTACGGGTAGCCATGACGTACAAGCCATATGGTTACCGGTATCCACAGTGTAAGGTCGCGTTGGTGTCGCAGGTAGCCCTAGATGCATAAAACCTCGTCGACATCACAGGCATCTAGTGGTATAAAGCCGCGCTAATCGTAGGCAGCTGATGACGTAAAACCGCGTTGATATCGTTGTTTCCTTAAGCGGAAAAGAAAGACAAGGCCCGCGTGACCTCAAATCCCTGTAAGTACAAAGTTTGCTAACTTCTCCCTAAGTACCTATCTCCTCTATGTGTTTGCAGTACACTTGGAAAGAGGATGGACCCGGAACGTGTGAGCCTACGGCATGACCTGGTTACAGTCCTTGACGGCGTCGCCAGTAGCCCGTCAGCAGCTCTCCCACGACGCGGGTAAAGTTGCGACTTCATAAGCCCTGCTAAGAGGCCAAACAGAATAACATCGCTGGGCGAAAGCAATGCCCTCATAATTACGAACATAATAGCGGCGTCTCTCGTGAATCTCTTGACGCCTCAGGAGAACAGGCCTCTAGACGAGAATGAAGGACGAAAGCAGCCTGGTCGGAGGAAAGCTTCAGATTTAAACTCCAGCTCATCACTTAAAATCGATCAGCGTTGGGCAGTCGAAGACGTTCGAAGGTCCTGCGAACATATCGCCTCTGGAAAGAACGAACCCTCACCTAAGATTCCAGACGTGGACAGGGAATGACAGCCCTTGGTAAACACTCGGGCTTGTTTTCAGTTGGGCTTATGATAACAATCAAGACAACCCTAACGGTGTTACTACACTTGCGGCTCCTGCCGAACGGATTCCCATAAGTCCCGTAATATCTCTTCATATCGCCCGGAGATCAGCAAAGGATTCCTAGGATGGTCGACATCAGCGGAGGGGGGGACTCACGCGTCTCTATACGCACGACACCATCCCAGCCTAGGGATCCCCGAGGTTATCGCTTCCGGCACCCCCATCAGATATCGCTCATGACGTCACCTAGTGGTATCGCTTGTGACGTCATCATCAGAAATCGCCTGGACTGTTATCGCCAGGTATCGCCATCAAGGCCTATAAATACCCCTACTTTTCAAAATAGAAGGTAAGATCGAGATCATCTTGCAGAACCTCTGGTTAATTCATACCCCTAAACTGACTTAAGCATCGGAGTGTCTACGCCGGAGCTCCCCCTCCGGCGCTTTGCAGGTACACCCGACACCGATCGCCGCCGTTCCGATCAGACACGACATTAAGTCCTATCAAATCGACATTTGAATCTTATCACCATGTTAGTGGTGCCTCCATGTGAGCGAGTGCCTCCATGTGAGCGAGTGCGTCCATGTGAGTGATGCCTCCATGTGATTTGTGATGCCTCCATGTGAGCAAGTGCCTCCATGTGAGCGATGCCTCTATGTGATTTGTGATGCCGCCATATTAGTGGTACCTCCATGTGAGCGAGTGCGTCCATGTGAGCGATGCCTCCATGTGATTTGTGATGCCTCCATGTGAGCGAGTGCCTCCATGTGAGCGAGTGCCTCCATGTGAGCGATGCCTCCATGTGATTTGTGATGCCTCCATGTGAGCGATGCCTCCATGTGATTTGTGATGCCTCCATGTGAGCGAGTGCCTCTATGTGAGTGATGCCGCCATGTTAGTGATGCCTCCATGTGAGCGAGTGCCTCCATATGAGCGATGCCTCTATGTGATTTGTGATGCCTCCATGTGAGCGAGTGCGTCCATGTGAGCGATGCCTCTATGGGATATGTGATGCCTCCATGTGAGCGAGTGCGTCCATGTGAGCGATGCCTCTATGTGATTTGTGATGCCTCCATGTGAGCAAGTACCTCCATGTGAGCGATGCCTCTATGTGATTTGTGATGCCTCCGTGTGAGCGAGCGCCTCCATGTGACTTGTGATGCCTCCATGTGAGCGATGCCTCTATGAGATTTGTGATGCCTCCATGTGAGCGAGTGCCTCCATATGAGCGATGTCTCTATGTGATTTGTGATGCGTCCATGTGAGTGATGCCTTTATGTGATTTGTGATGCCTTCATGTGAGCGATGTCTCTATGTCATCAGCGGCCTCCTTGTCAGGTGCCTCTTTGATTATCAGCATGTCTCCTTGTCAACAGCTGCCTCCTTGTCAGCAGCTGCCTCCATGTCAATGGTATTGCATACCGGACCATTTTCGGTTGGGTTGGGGGCACATAGTTATTGTCGATTTCGTCAACAGTCTTTGGTTGTGGCTATGTCTTGGCGTTTTCTCGCAAAGCCAACCAGATTAAAGAAGCAACAATCCACAAACATGACAACCTAACGGCTTCTGGGAAGCTAGCAGCATCTCCAACTCATTCCTTGGACACTCGACGTTGTCCATGCCGCCCCTAGCCTGGCGGCAAGCCCTGGGATGGTCGACCTCAGCAGGGAGGCTCTCACGTGACACCTACCTCTACAATCGGCGTTATCCCATCCCAAGTCATGCCGGACACCACTCGAAAGGACCTTAGCGTTATCTGTCAGAGATAACACCTATCCGCTACAGAGTTTTGGCAAGTACTGGAATAAGAATCTATGACGTGGGCATCAAAGGACGCAAAGGAACTCGAAGATTTTTACAAGCCTGCCGCGACGCAGAAGAGATAGCATTCATCCAAATACCGAGAATGGAGCCCTTGGTAAACACTTGGGCTCGTTTTCGGTTGGGCTTGTGATAACTATTCACATACCCCCCAAGGCATTTTAGTCCTCGCAGGGGGAACCCTCATCTTCAACTACTGTAGGGCCTGCCTGGCCTCCTGCTAGTCCTGCTACCGGGGGGTGGTCGACGTCAGCGAGGGGGGCCCATCCAGCACAATATGGTGCCTATTCCCACCACCGTCAAGCACACAAGCGGCATCAAGCACACAAGCGTCATCTACTCGGCGTTACCCCATGACACCCAAGCGACACCTATTAGAGATGACGCCTCCCTACTAGATCTCCTATAAATACCCCCCCTAGGTAGAAAGGGGGGGGACTCTCTCTCTCTCCACACTCTCGCTCTACTCTCTCTCACTACGACTCCTACTTATACTGACTTGATCGTTGGAGTATCTGCACCGGGGACCCCCTCCGGCGCCTTGCAGGTGTACCAGCAGCGAGGACTACCCCCTCAGAAGAGAAGATCACCAGGATCCTTCCTACCCCGGGTACAATCACCCAATTATTATCACTGTACATACCACCCCTAGCCTGGCGGCCGACCCTAGGATGGTCGACATCAGCGGAGGGGGCTCTCATGCGACATCCGCACGGCGGTATCCCATCCCAGGTCATCCATGACGTCACTCCGCATGACATCATCCCGCATGACATCACTCCCTGCCACCCCAGTGACATCTATCACCCCAGCGACATCTACTCGGGGGTAGCTCCTACCCCCTGCCGGTAAAGTCCTTCCTTTGCCTATAAATACCCCCACCTTTTCCGACCAGGGGGGTAAGCCTAAGACAGTGTACTGAAACCCTGCCATTTTGACTACTCATACTGACTTAGGCATCGGAGTGTTTACGCCGGAGACCCCCTCCGGCGCTTTGCAAGTGACGAAGACCCCGGAATAGTGTTCCCGACCAGCCCAGATCAGGCCGATCCTACTCAGTATTTCTCGGACTCTTATCAGTCTGATTTTTTTGCATATATTAACATCATTGATTTTTATGATAATGATATTAATTTTAATTTAATTGATAATGGTAATATATAAGAAATAGTGGCAAAGTCATACACCTTTGAGGAGTATTTGCGCAAGCGCAAAAAACTTAGTAGGTCGACTAAGCCGTTTGAGGAGATACTTGTGCAGCGGTCACATTGTCATGGCGTGTTGGACCACTTTTGTACAACTGATGTTATTAACGTGTCTTGAAGGAGCTTTATGTTTATATGACTTATCTTTGGACCGAGATAGGAAGCATCGAAAGAAGTCCTTTAGCGACTTAGAGCAAGAGTTATGGCGAACATTGAGTGCACCAAAGGTGCAATATTTAGTCACCAACCCACAATTCTTTGGAGGAACAAAGTGGAGAAGAGAGCTTTTGGAGCCGTAATGTGTCCTATGGTTTGTAAGTATGTATTAGCTTGGGACATAAGTGATTCGTTCCTTATATTTAGGTACAATCAGTTTGCTTATGGTTTAATTCTTGTGGTGCCATTAACCTCTTTGTCTGTGACTAAGATTTTAAGATTAGGTGATGACAAGGAGTTAGCGCTAGTGAAGGTGCCGCTTGAGCAAGCCGAGAGGCGCATGAGCGACCCGCAGATAAGTAGGGCATACTGGAGAGGGCTGCGTTTGTTCCTCGAAGCATGTGATTGAGCTAGGATGAGCTTACACAGGGGACGGTTGCCTACCCAACACAATGAGATGGTTGCTAAGGAAGGCAATGGCTCTACCCATCCTATTGTCGTGCACATAGACACCACTACCAAGTTCGATGTCTTGGGTAATTCTGGTCCTTTGATTGTGCCTTATGTTAATTCTAACTTAAGGTTATATGTTGCAGGTATGGCTGCAAATTCGAGGACGAATCCTTTTAAGAGGGGAAGGGATGATGCGGTTCGCACACCACATGCAATTGCGCCATACAGCCAGGGCCAATTAGACTAAAACGTCAAACCAAGGATGACACAAAGCATCGAGAGAGGATACTATAACATCTAGGCATCGAGACAGAGCCAGAGGTGCTGACAGTTCGAGCCATAGGGTGAGGGACGCTCACATCGGATGCTAGCGTACTAACGGATGTGTCAGGAATGTCCTGCCGAGCTAATTCATGGAAGAGAGGCTTTGACCAAGGATCCACAAGCCTCACTGAGCAGATTGATGAGTTAGCTACTTCATGACCAAGTATGGAGATGTTTGCACGTCTGGATCAACAGATGGCGCGAGGAGACATTCTCTCACATAAGAAGTCAATGTGCAAGCACAGCAGGCGACTATATTGGAGCCGGTCCAGACAAGGAAGGTCATATACAAGCACCTAGTTTCCTATCTTGTGGGCTGTTAGAAAGCACTGGACCAACTTTCAGCCCAAACGCACAAGCCAATTGGTAGATAGCTCGGAGCGACATTATCGCAGGCAGAAGGAGCGCAAGTCTACATCCAACTTGAAGAGATGGTCGCGTCAAGGAGGAAGCCTCTTGAAGCTTCTGGAACTTAATTAGTTATTTAATTATTTACTTTATTTAGTTATTAAATTAATGACATAGACTTACTAGTGGAGTGGAATTCCTAATTCTATTCGAACTAGTATTAGCGCATAACGCCTATTTAAGGGGCCGCTTGGCTCAATAATAAACAAACCCTTTTTGATCATAAATTTGACACTTTGTCTTGGGAGTATTTACTCTATTGTTCATGGACTCGAACCTTATTCTAATCCTTAATTTAGCAAGCTAGGATTAGCCTCAAGTAAAACCCGAAGTTGCTACCGAATCGTGGACTCGATTCAAACCCCATCACAAGCAACCCATGTGAGAACCTCACTTGAAATCGACTAGGTTGGGTAACACAAGTTGTTATCAGGTCTAGGTTTGCACTCATGAGCCTATCTACCAATTTTTGCATCAATTACGAACCTTTGAACTAGATCGATAATTCAACACGGGCCTCTATCACTTGTCATCCGCAAACGGATGCCCAAACCGAGGTGGTGAACTACACGCTTGGATCTTTTTTATGAGTTATGGTGAAAAAGCATACCAAAAATTGAGAGGATTGTTTCGCATTTATTGACTGGTACCTACAACCGTGTCGTACATTCTTCCACAGTTTTTACCCTTACAAGTTGTGTATGGTTTCAATCTACTAACCCCTTTGGACTTGCTTCCTTTACCGATAACTGATTTTGAATGTTTAGATGGCCAGGGTAAAGCAAAATTTATAAAGAAAATTCATGCACAAATGAAAGCAAACAAAGAAAAGATGAATGAGCGCATTGCCAAGCAGCGCAACCACGGCAAGAAGGTCACTTCATTTCAACCTGGAGATTGGGTGTGGCTTCAACTTTAAAAGGAACGCTTCTCGTAGCAATGCAAGAGCAAGCTAAGGTCGCGCGGTGATGGCCCTTTTGAAATCCTTGCAAAGATCAACAACAACGCCTATGTTCTCGACTTACCGAATGAGTATGGGAATGTTAGTACTTCTTTCAATATTAATGATCTGCAATTATTTGATGTAGGTAATGATCACGAGGTTATAGATTCGAGGACGAATCCTTTTGAAGGGGGAGGGGATGATACGAGCATGGACAAGGACCTACCCGTACCCAAAGAGCCTATGATGCGCACGTACGAGAGCCATGTAAGAACGAGTATCAATGTTCATTCAAAAAGAACTTGATAAACAAATTACGCAGGAGAATGCACAAGGAGCTTGAAGGATGAATCTTGCCCTAGATGTATGATAGAATGAAATGCACGAAATAGTAACACAAAAAGGGGGGTTTGGTTGGTCAAACAAGTCGACCAAAAGATGTCGAGGCCTAGATAGCTAACAATGACAGAATTAATAAAAACAACAAAAATAATAATTATGAGAAAATAAATACGGAAGTAAGTGAGATTAAATCAAATATGGAGAAATCTTAGCAAGGGGTTTTTCTGGGGTTGCGTCGAGGCCTAGTCAGTCATTGACGCACAAATATTCTATTCTCACGCTATAGACATGTTATAGGGGCCAGGTACATTTAGGCCCCCTGCTTTCCTCGTAAGAGAAGCTAACCCCCATTTACACATATGTGGTAGCCTTGACGCTGCGCCGACCCCCACGCACGAAGCGGTGAGGCAATACTTACGGCACCCATGAAGATAAGGAAAGACACGTCTAGGGCAAAATGCCTCTCAGTTTGTCAGGCTCGCGACACCGTCCTAATCGCTAACTTGACCTAGACAGAACGGACCAAGTTAATGACAATCCGTCTAGTGGCTACTCTATTCCAAGGCTTCGCATTAGTTATAACCAAGGAAATGACAAAGATCTAAGATAGTAAACTAGCAGGTGATCAAGTTCCTAATAAAACCGTCTAGATCTAACAATAAAAACGGCAAGTAAACAAATACAACAACAAGAATATATTAAGCACAATTCGGCCTTATGACGACCCTTTTGCAACCCTTAAAACACCCTTGCTAAGTGGAAGAACTTAGCCACTCATACTAATAAATAAAAACATAGATTTATTATAAAGCATAAAAGGAAAGGAAGAAATAAAAGAAGATAAAACTCAATTAATACCGGCCAGAGCTAATGCTCCAGTTTGAAGAGTAATGTCGGCGGCGGCTACAAAAGGGAGTGACAAATCCCGATGTGAATGGAGAAAGGTAGGTGAGCGGCTACCCGTAAAAGGATTCTATGATGTAGTATGAGATGATGTCTTAAAAACCCTAAAACTAATGTTTATATACCCCTCAAAGCTCACAAAAGGACAAAAGACAGCTAAGAGAGGGTAAAAGGGGGAGTGTGCGCCCTAAGGGAATATTCCTAGGGTAGGCAAAAAGGGATCTGGAAGGAATCACTCACGGATCTTACTGCGTGCGTCCTTGAGGAAATATCTGCACATGCTGCAGCGAGTCTCGGGCGAAAATTCAGCTCCAGATGGCTCAAGCGTGAGTCCAGGGCAAGACGACACGACTTGCATCTAGGGCTCGATGATGGCAAACAACCACGCCTCGACGCTGGACTGGACGCTTCACGATCCACGACAGAATTCCACTAAAAGGGGCCTATTTCAGCATATTTTTCTCTTCGGGCCTAGATCCGCAATAGAGAAATTAGTAGTATCTTGCCCTAGATAAGGCCATAAATAAGGGGAAAAACATGCATAAAATATGCACTAACAAATATCCCCACACTGCTCGATGTTCGCCCTCGAGCATTTACAAAACTAAAAACCACCCCAAGATATGAACAAACGCAACCAACCCAGACAGAAGAACAAACCAAACTTTAGGCTAGACTTCTTCCAACCCAAACAGAAGAACAAACACACCTTACCTAGATAACACCTGCATCAAATCAGAAGGATAACAACCCTAAAGATGAGACTTTCCCACTCATGCCCGTTTACCAGCAATCCTCACCGGATAAGGTGTTTACGCTCATGCTCGCAAACAAGGCTAGGTGTTAAATCACTTAAAACTAAATGCAACTAGCGCAGTACAAAACCAGACTTGCACATCAATCTAAGTACGTAGTAAACATGCATGGGCAATCAATCAATCGAAAAGAATTTCACATCAGCAAAAAGAAGGAAAAGGGAAAGGTTAGGCTTAGAAAAAGAAGGAAAAAGAAGAAGAAAGGGAAGGAAAAGAGTAAAACCAAAAGAGAGGAAAATAGGAAGAGAAAGAAAAGAGACAACCAACTCAAACCTGGATGGATTCCATGGCTAGGAAAAAGGCAAGGTTTGTAAGACAGTACTCGTCGAGGGCAGGATGAGGTTGGTGAGGGCTAGACGAAGGATCTTCTCTTCTTCAGCAGGGAGCTCTTCTCTTGATGCGGTGTTTGCAGCAGATTCTTTTGTTCGCGTTTTGCCCCCTTCTTTTATTCTTGATTTTATTCTATTTTTGAAAAAAAAAATTAAAGAAGAGGCACGAAACTTTCTAGCTTTTATTCTACTAGGGTAAAAGACTTTTCAATTTTCTTTGGTAACTTGCCCTAGATCTGCTTCCAGCACCGATGTTTGACTTCTTAGGCTTCCGCACACTTAGGCTTTTCTAAGGGGGAGCTCGAATCTTTCTTGGATAGTCTAGGGCTGAAGAATTTTTCTGTTGTCTTGCCCTAGCTCTTTGCTTTCTGCGCTTAAGTCTAGCTTCCTCAGCGTCCCCACCCTTATGCTTTTCTGCGCGTCCTTCTGCATGTCTAGCCCTCGACACTACCCTCAATAATTATTGCTTACCTGCCAAGGAAAAAGATCAAGAAAATAAGCTCAAGTGGTCAAGAAAAAGAAAGAAAAGAGAGGGGTGGGTGAGTGCCTAGGGCAAGATGGTAGAAAGTTAGAGAAAAAGGGAGAAAATAAAGAAAAGAAAGAAAAGAAAGATATAAGACATTGATGCGAAGACATTCATCTTTTTGTTGCTTTCCCATGTCTAATGGTGCTTATACCCAGGGATATCATGTGAGTCCAGTCAGTGCCTAGCTAAGCATTCTATTCGCACATAAAAAATTACGGCATGGAAGCTCAAAGTGCTCACAAGGTACTAATTTTGATTGTTGGTGTCTAGGCCTAGATCTGATAAGGTCTAACAGGCTAAGTGTGAGCGACTAGGTCTAGACGTGGTATTAAGTAGTTCATTCCATGTGCACAGATCAGCATTGTGTGTCCATACAAGTGGGGTTTTAAAACTGGGCAGTGTGCGTTTTTGGCAAAAATGCTAATAAAATCCTAAAAATAAAAATAAAAATAAAAATCCGATATTTTTTTGAAATTTTTTCACAAAACAAGCAATCATGCAACAAGTAGAAAAATAAACATGCAGTCAAACAATTAAAAATAACACACAAACAGATAAATCTCTCCCCACACTTAGGCAGCGCATTGTCCTCAATGCGAGAAGGGAACACAAATAGTTCAACAAAAATCAAAAGGAGTACAGCAAAAAAATAAAAAAGCGGTGGAAATGTTTTAAACCCTCCACGAGGGCAAGATGGATTGTTTGTAGGTGGATTAGGATGGCGGCAGGCTGCGTCGAGTAACCTCCGCGGTGAGACCTTGGAGTTTGGTGAGAATGTCTATAGAGGTAGCTGGTCGAGAAGTGCTAGCTTGGGCAAGACGAGGTTGTGTTGGCGGTTGTGCTGCTATTGGATAGTCAAACACGCCACCGTGCTTGGCTCTGAAGACTTCCTCCTTTGGCGGCGTACATCCTGCACTAATACTCAATACACCCTGTGAGATGCAAAGATACCCCATCCCATCAAGGGTTTTGGGGTCTAACAATTTAAAGGGAACAAGTGTGAGAAGTGTGTGCGCTTGAAGGTCGAGGCCTAGATGATTAACAGCAAGCAAAGTGACAAGAGATCATAGTGTTGGGCTGTGAGAATTTTTTTGAATGCTAGTGATGGCATTCGCAACCCAGTACCCTAAGTTGACTCCACGTTTATGCAACATGCACCATAAGAAAAATAATTCTTGCAACGATAGCTGGCCCGAAGAATTATATTTACCTATGAAGGTAAGGGCTAGGTATCGGGGCAAGATGCACAAATAGGGATTACTGATTTCATGTGCCTTCTACGATCGAGGGCTGAACTCGGCATTGGAATTGCCGGTAAGCTCTCGAAAGGAGAGATTAGGATCGAAGTCAGCAGGGTACGCAATTAAAGCATTCAAATACTTATCAGTTTTTATCTCATCAGAAGTCACAAAGCCGAGCAAGCAGTTAAAATGATCAATAGACAAAATGGACCATTCATTCATCAGCCTAAAGTTAATAGCATCAAGGGCAGACAAGTTTGGTGCAGATTTACCTTTCGGCTTAAAACATTCAGGCACAATCCAAAAAGTGGTGAAAAATTCGAGGGAGAGCTCGAGGTATGTCGGGTGTTCGAGGAAGAACATACCTTCCCACCCTATATTACTCACAAATGCCCGCACTTGGGGCCCTACGTTCATATGGTCAAGAAAATCCATATCTAGGCGCGCGCATGGGCTAACGCCTTTGGAATGAAAAAAGGTTCAGCTTATCTAAAGATGCCTTATCATGAAACTTTAACCAACCCCTAGAAGAAGAAAGGTTAGAAGGAACCTGGGAAGAGGATCGAGGGGTAGATGTGGAGACCGACGTCTTGCCCTCGACTGAAGGTTATGCCTCTGTACCTCTGGGCTTCTTTGTCGTCGAGGCCTTAGTCTTGCCCTAGCTCATGGCTGACCCTTTTCTCCTTTTATCCACCGGTGTCTCTGGTTCAGCCGGTTGCTCCGCTCTAGCTGGAGCCTTGGCTTTTCCCTTCTTTGTCGTTGCTCTCGCTGCGACTTCCTTCTCAGCAGCCGCCTCCTCCAGTGCTCGTTTTTCCTCTTCGGTTTTTCTCATCTCAGCTTCATCATCTCCTCCTTCAGAGCTTTCATCCATCTCTTCTTCACCAGCCTCATCTTCCTCGCCCTCTTCTTCATCGGCTTCCTCTTCTATTTCTTTTCCGGGCACGAGCAACTCACCCTCCTCTTCGCTCGAGCCTGACGCAAGGACGTCCTTAAGGACTTACTCCACCGTGAGCTTCCTAGCGACTGCCGTTGACGCCTTGGTTTGCTTATTTTTGGAGCTGGTGACAGAGGAGTTAGGAGCGAGCCTCACCACACTACCAGATCTAGTCATGGTTGAGGTTGGGGGAAAGGAGCCGATGATATCGACCTCGTTCTCAGCTGGCCCTGTCGTTGGTGAAGCGGTGGCCAGAGCTGGTACTAGAGAAATGACTGGGGGTTGGGGTTTGGTGATTTTGGGGCTTTGGTCGGTGGTTGTGGGAGGCATGACGGTGAGGGTTCGAAAGGATTCTGGTGTGGCGGTGGCAGAGGACGCGACGGGGTTGTGTGGGAGTGATGTGGGTTTGGTACCCGAGGTGTTCTTGTGGGCAACCCGTTTGGTCCTTGTCATCGGGAACGGTGATGGTGATGACGAGGGTTTGCTTGAGGAAGATGGAGATGGAGTGTGTTTGGAAGAGAGAGATGGGATCTGACATAGATAGGGAAAGGTTTTGGAAAGTGAGAAAAGTGTGGGAAGAGGGAAAGGACGGAGAGAGAAAAGATCGTTATCAATGGGATTTGATTTTGTTCTTCTTGCTAACGTGGCGCGTGGGGAGAGGATGTGAGCTGTCTTCCCTAAATCCCAACTGCCAAAAGTAATCCTTTTCAAAATTAAAAAAGGAGGTAAGGAGAGAGAGAAAGACAAAAAGAAGGAAATAAGTAAAAGTTCTTGCAATAAATAAAAGGGTATCAAATGGGTGAAACAAAATGAGAGGCATCGCCTTTGGGTGGCCTTCTTTAATGTCTAGGCCTAGACGTTCATAGGTTGTCTAGGGCTGGATGGGTGGGTCAACCACCTCCTCTTCCTCTACTGTGAAGGGTTTGAAGCCTTCATAGAATGGCTTCAGGCGATGACCACTGACTTTGAAAATGGTTCCTGAGTCTATACTTTGGATCTCGACGGCTACATGGTCAAATACAGCCGTGACCCTAAATGGGCCTGTCCATTTGGAGTTGAGCTTTCCTGCAAAAAGTCTTAAGCAAGAGTTGAAAATCGAGGGCAAGACGTGCAATACATGTACCTGTCCTTGAAAATCGATGGCCAATACAGGCCGGCCTCGAGGACTTTTAAAGCTATTTTCTTTGTAGCGAAATGACCACCCTCTGTTGATGAATGGCAGAATTTCAAGATCGAGGGCACTTCATCCATACTCACGCACCTCCTTATGAGTTGGTCTGAACAATGCTTCCATAGATAGGGTTGTCCTAAATGTAATACTTTGATTATTTCTTAATACGTTGACGTTTTGACGTCGAGGAATCGACAGAGAAAGAGTCGGTCGCAAGATAGTTTGCTATATCAGAAAACCAGGGGAAGTAGACAGCTTGGGCAAGACACAGATACTCGCAGGGAAGGTATCACGGATAGGCACCTATGAATCGTCCTCTTGGACTAGTAGTCTGCTTAAATGTTCTGCGACCAGATTTTCTCTACCTTTCTTATCCTTGATGAAGATGTCGAACTCTTGCAGTAACAAAATCTAGCGGATGAGGCGGGGCTTGGCGTCGGCCTTCGTCAATAGGCATCTAAGGGCCGAATGATCTGAATAAATGATAACGTGCGTGCCCAAGAGGTACTGCCTAAACTTGTCTAAGGCGTAGACAACTGCCAAGAGTTCCCTTTCATTGGTGGTGTAGTTTTGTTGAGCTGGATCGAGTAACTTCGAGGCATAGTAGATGACATACGTCTCTTTATCCTTCTTTTGCCCCAAGACGGCGCCAAGGGCATGATTACTAGCATCGCACATGATTTCAAATGGGAGTAACCAGTCGGGGGCTCGAATGATGGGAGTGGTGATGAGTTTGGTCTTGAGAAAATCAAATGAAGCCTTGCAACTGTCGTCAAACATAAATTCTACATCTTTCAGAAGTAATCTACACATGGGGTGCATAATTTTGGAGAAGTCCTTGATGAAGCCCCTGTAGAAACCAGCATGCCCTAGAAAGGAACGCATATCTCTAACACAGGATGGATACGGAAAGGATTCAATTACTTTGATTTCTGCTTTATCCACTTCAATGCCCTTACTGGAGATGATATGGTCCAAGATGAGGCCTTGATCGACCATAAAGTGGCACTTCTCAAAGTTTAATACTAGATTGGTCTCGATGCAGTGTTGTAGGATTTTCTTCAAGTTGGAAAGACATTCAGAGAAAGAGTTACCATAGACGGTGAAGTCGTCCATAAAGACCTCGATACCTTTCTCGACAAATTCTGAAAAAATGCTCAACATGCATCGCTGGAAAGTCGCAGGGGCATTGCACAAACCAAAGCGCATTCTTCAATATGTGAATGTACCAAATGGACAGGTGAAAGTAGTCTTCTCTTGGTCCTCGAGGGCAACTGGAATCTGATGGAATCCGGAATAGCAGTCTAGACAACAATAATACGTCTTGCCCAAGAGGCGCTCTAACATCTGGTCAATGAACGATAACAGGAAATGATCTTTATGAGTGGCTGCATTCAGGCGACGATAGTCAATACATACTCGCCAGCCATTCTGAATTTTGTTTGGGACCAAAGCGCCGTCTTACCCTGTAGTGATGGTGATACCGGTTTTCTTGGGCACGACCTGGATGGGGCTCACCCATATAGATAACACCGACATCTAATATCTTTACCACCTCCATCATAGGACAGTTCAATCTACGCTAAGGTTGACGGACTGTCTTGCTGGCATCCTTAAGATGGATTCTATGAGTGCACAAGGCTGGTGACAAGCCCTTGATATCGACAATTGTCCATTTGATGGCTTATTTAAATTCTTTCAATAGAGAAATCAACTCCTTCTCTTCTGACTCATCCAACTTGTTAGAGATAATAACTGGAAGTGATTCGTCTGTGCCTAGATAAGCATATTTGAGGTGCGACGGCAAGGTCTTTAATTCAAGAATCGGAGCTTGAACGAGGGAGGAAGGAAGCTTGACATGATTATCTTGGTGAGGAGAGATAACAGGAGGTTCTTGAGAGAGAATAGGTTGCTCCTCTAGCACTGTAACAGCTGAGTGTATCTCAGGTAGTGTGACAACTGTCGAGTCCAAGTCATCCAACTTTTTTGGGGTGAGACTCCTATCGAGGGCAAGCTATAATAGATCAATAGAATTTAACTCAACTACTTCATCAACAAATGGATCAATTAAATCAACATAATTGAGACTAGAAAATTCAGAATGATGTGGCATTGCTTCAAGCATGTTGAATTTAATGATCTGGCCATCAAATTCAAGAGAAATGGTGGCATCATAGACGTCTATCTTGGCCCTAGCAGTAGCAAGAAATGGTCTGGTGCAAAAATGAAGTCTCCTACTTGGACAAAGACATCTTCAATAACACCCTCGGGGTAGATAACAGAGTGATCGGCTAGTTGGATTACGAGTCTAGTACTCTTGAGTGGGCCGAGGCCTAGACTGTTATATATCGTTAAGGGCATGATGTTAATACCAGCACCCAAATCGCACATAGCCTTGCCAACATCGACCATCCCTATTTTGCAAGGAATAATGAACATGCCTTGATCCTTGCATTTAGGAGGGATATTTCGCTGAATATGGGCGAAGACGTTGGCTCCCACACTTATCTTTTTCACCCTGGTCATGTTGTGTTTGTTGATACATAAAGTTTTCAAGAACTTGGCATATCTATGGACATTCTTGATTGCCTGTAGTAGAGGAATGTTGATGATGACTTTGCTAAAAATATCAAAGATCTCTCGCTCTTCCGAACTCGGGCGGGTTCTTGTCATTCTTTGGGGAACCTCTTGGAGAACGGATACAGTCCTCCATTACTTGTGGAATTTTTGGTTCTTTCTTCTTCTTGGGCTTGAGCTCAGATTCTGGTGATTATTTGACGTCGAGGACAAGATGTACTAGAGGTAATTCAAGACCACTTCGGAGGGTCATGGCACATGTTTTGTGCTTGTGATTGGCCTTTATTTGCCCAGGAACCCTTCCTCTATTTTTCAACTCTTTCATTTCAGCATTCATGACATTCATTTGTTTTTGGAGTTCAGAAATGATGTTCTTGTAATTGATGATCTCATCAGTATGTGGAGGGGAAGAAGTTTGTTCCTTAGAAGGTGGGCATTAATATTGCTGATTTTGTTGATATGGAGGTCTAGGCCTATAATTCTGCATGTTGAAAGGCGGTTGAGACTGATTTTCATACTGACACTGCTACTGTGGTGGCTGACTAGGGCCAGATGATTGAGGGTTGTGAGACCAACTGAGGTTGGGATGTTTCCAACCCTGGTTGTAATTCTGACCATAAGGGGCATTGTATCCGCCAATAGAGTTCATTGAAATTTCTTCAGGAATATAAGACAGGCGTCTATGGCATGATCCATAAAATTGTAAACCTGGCAGGCCTTGATCTGGACAGGTTGTCCTGAAGATATATTCTTTAACATGCCCGTGATGGTCGTTAACTGATTTTCCATAGCAGCGACATGAGCATTTTGAGTATGATTTGCGACTGTGTTAGATGTAATGATAGTCTTGCCCATGAGTTCGATGATAGCTTTGGCAGCAGCTGGGGTGCAAGCACAAAGAGAGCCACCGATTGCGGCGTCCAACAAGGCCTTGTCATTCGGCTTCAAGCCCTCGTAAAAATACTGAATAAGAGCATGGTCAGTCAGGTAGTGGGAATGACACAAGGCTTGCATTTTCTTGTAACGCTCATGATATTGCCCTAGACTCTCGCCATCCTTCTGAGACTAGTTGCTTGCAGGTCACGCTTGTCGTAGACGCTTGACAAAACTTATCAGTGAAGGCTTTAGACATCTCGGTCCAAGAAGTAATAGATTTTGGAGGAAGGTCGTAGAACCAATCCTTGGCATCGTCCTTGAGGGACCAGATAAAAGCTCGCAGCTTGGCCTGGTCAATATTGACATTGGTGGGTTTCACAGCCTCACAAATAGAATGAAGATGCTGCAGGTGGCGATGGGGATTCTCTTTAGGTAAACCATGGAAGGAGGGAAGGTGATGCATAACAGCGGACTTGAGCGTCCAATCATGCTCGACAACTGGCAAGATGATACAGCTAGTAGGAGCTTCTGGAGGGCATTGAGATCGTCTATGGTCTGATCATTCAATGGGTTAAGGGAAAAGATTCCAGAAGATTTTGTATATATTTAGATAGAGTAAATATTGTATTTATTTTATTTAATTAATTAAGTTAGAGTTAGAATAGAATTAGGAGAGATTATCCAGATCGGAGAGATTTCTGTCGAGGGCAGGATGAGGGATTCATCTACTGTTAATAGTTGGTCCCCTAGCATGCCTTCAAAGTCCTCTTTCTGTTCTAGTAAGCTCGAGATCGAGTGGTAGTAGATCTAGACTCAATCTTGAGCAAATCTCCTAGTCATACAAATAAAAATAAGATATCAGTTCCGTGCAATCCCCGGCAACGGCGCCAAAATTTGACTCGCTGTCGAAATGGGTCAAAAATAATATTAAAACCTGATGCCTAGATGCACAAATTAATTTACGTATAATGGTAACAGGGTCGAACCACAGAGACTGAAGGATGAATCTTCCCCTAGATGTATGACAGAATGAAATGCATGAATGGATTAGATATCTCTTTAAGATCAGAGTCAAACTTAGCCCTGAGAAGTTAAATATAATTGTTGAATCTTGATAACAAATCATGACAATCTCAAGACCAGGGGGGGCACATTTTTTAAGCCGTGAAGACCCTTTAGCTTTGACCCTGAAAATCCCGACGGCTCCTACTCCCAGGCCAGCCGACGGCCTCCTGATGCTCCTTCTCCCAGGTCAGCCGACGTCCTCATGTTACTCCTTCTCCCAGGCCAGCCGACGGCCTCCTGATGCTCCTTCTCCCAGGCCAGCCGACGGCCCTCTCTTAGGCCCTTCTCCCAGGCCAAATATGAGTTACCTACGGGCTCTAGTCAGCAAAGGCTTGACCAAAGGAATATTACAGCTGGGCACTGGCCCACCTAAAGGCATCACTAAACACACATTCCAATCCCATTACAGAAAGTGTACTCAGCTTTAGTGAACAACATTATTACGCTCCCACGCGTGGAGCACAAGGATAATGATGAAGGGCCTCACCTTTTCGCTATAAAAGGGGCCAAGAGTTACAAGAAGAAGAGGGGGAGAGATTGAGAGAAACACAATGAGATAGAGAGGGTGAACCACGGCATGATGCTGGTAACCTCTCAAAACCAATAAATGAGATTATCCTTTGATTATCGATTTACTGACTTGATCGTCGGAGGTTCGACGCCGGGGTACCCCCGGCGCTTTGCAGGCACACAGTCACCAGCCAGGTCATCATGGACAATGGAGTCAACACAGAAAAGTCCTACCCCCAGGTAGAAGATTATCAAATCTAGCCACATAATTTCCAATCTGTTCATACTTTGGAGGAGTGCTGGTTGTTTGAGGATAGAGTAGTTCAAGTGGAAGAGACTGTTTCGGAGGAGGAAATGTAATAAAGGGAGTACCAAATCTAGCTTTTGATGATAATGGTGCTACACCATTTTTGAAGTTCGATGAGGATGGTTCCATATACGAGGGTGGATTTAGATGATGTGGAAGAGTAGCTAGATTTGGGAAGTTTGAGATAGATACTGGATAATTTGAGTTCGGTCCTGTTTTGACTCTTTTGTTTATATTATTCAGGTGGTTATTTATATTGTTCATAATAGTGCTTATAGTTTTGTTTGTAGCATTAATCATGTTTCTGAATAATTCTATTTTGATAAGGTCTTCATTCCATAAAGGTGTTTCAGGATTAGGTTTTGGAATTACGTTATTATTATCATCAAGTTCTTCTTCATCCATCATAATGTTTTCATCATAGTAACTTTTTTCAATATTATCACAATTTTCAATGAGTTCTTTTCTTAGTTCGTATAAATCAAAAAGACGTGCAGTGTTTAGCATAGCAAGATAAAAAGCTAGTTTTTCAATAATTTAGTTTGAAGCCATTAAAATAAAATAAAACTTTTAAAAATAAAGAGCTTGAAAAATGAAAGCTTTTAAAGAGCTTGAATTAAAAGACTTTGTAATGAATGAAAGCTTTTAATTTCTTCTTCAAAGATTTTGATACAAGTGATTTTGATGCTTTTAGTGCTCCTATTTCGCTCTACCTCCTTAGTGAAGGCTTACACTCCTTTTATAGGGGAAAAGGTAAGCTAGTCTTAATTCAGATTAGATTACATTGAGATAAAATTGACGATAAGGATGCTACGTTTAGTGCAATATTCTTTTGCCACATTTTTCTGTCGATTCTGACGATTTGAATGTTGTCTGCCACCTTCTTCGTCGTTTTGATAAAGTTTGTCCGCCACTTTCTTCGTCGTTTTGTATAAAGGTTTGTCTGCCACGTTCAAATTCTATTGAGGCTGCTTTCTTGTTTTTGATAGTGAAGGTTTTGTCTCTGATAATATTCGTTTGGAGGATCGCTATTTTTACATAAAGTTGTTTTCATGATTTTTCCTTTTTCCCATGCTCTTTTTTCTCATGGGGGTTGTTTTTTATTTATTTTTTATCTTAATCCTGGATATAATTCTGCCCCTCCAGAAGTTCAAATATGATATTGACATGATGGAAAATTATATCCAGGATTAAGATTAAAAAAAAAAAAATAGGCCTTATGAAAAAAAAGAGCATGGGTAAAAGTGGATAAAAACAACCCCCATGAAAAAAAACATGGGTAAAAAGGGAAAATCATGAAAACAACTTTATGCAAAAATAGCGATCCTCCAAACGAATCCTTTTAGAGACAAAACCTTCTCTATCAAAAACAGGAAAGCAGCCTCAACAGAAATTGAATGTGGCAGACAAACCTTTATACAAAACGACGAAGAATGTGGCGGATAAAACTTTATACAAAATGATGAATAAGGTGGCAGACAACATTCAAATCGACAGAATCGACAGAAAAATGTGGCAAAAGAATATTGCACTAAACATAGCATCCTTATCTTCAATTTTATCTCAATGTAATCTAATCTGAATTAAGACTAGCTTACCTTTTCCCCTATAAAAGGAGTGTAAGCCTTCACTAAGGAGGCAGAACGAAATAAGAGCACTAAAAGCACCGAAATTACTTGTATCAAAATCTCTGAAGTAGAAATCAAAAGCTTTCTCTGTTGTAAAATCTTTGTAAGTTTTAAAAGCTTTCTTTCATTACAAAGTCTTTTAATTCAAACTCTTTATAAGCTTTCATTTATTCAAGCTCTTTATTTTTAAAAGTTTTATTTTATTTTAATGGCTTCAAACTGGATTATTGAAAAACTAGCTTTTTATCTTGCTATGCTAAACACTGCACGTCTTTCTGATTTATACGAACTAAGAAAAGAACTCATTGAAAATTGTGATAATATCGATAAAAGTTACTATGATGAAAACATTATGATGGACGAAGAAGAACTTGATGATAATAATAACGTAATTTCAAAACCTAATCCTGAAACACCCTTATGGAATGAAGACCTTATAAAAATAGAATTATTAAGAAACATGATTAATGCTACAAACAAAACTATAAGCACTGTCATGAACAATATAAATAACCACTTGAATAATATAACCAAAAGAGTCAAAATAGGACCAAACTCAAATTATCGAGTATCTATCTCAAACTTCCCAAATCCAGCTACTCTTCCACATCATCTAAATCCAACCTCGTATATGGAACCATCCTCATCAAACTTCAGAAATGGTGTAGCACCATCATCATCAAAACCCAGAACTGGTACTCCCTTTTATTTCATTTCCTCCTCCGAAACAGTCTCTTCCACTTGAACTACTCTATCCTCAAACAGCCAGCACTCCTCCAAAGTATGATCAGATAGCAAATTATGTGGCTAGATTCAACAATCATATGGAACTTCTCAGGGCTAAGTTTTACTCTGATCTTAAAGAGATATCTAATCCAGAAGAGGTAGTCGATCCGAGAATGGTGGCGGAGCCAGAACTTGATAATAATAATAACGTAATTTCGAAACCTAATCCTGAAACACCCTTATGGAATGAAGACCTTTTCAAAATAGAATTATTCAGAAACATGATTAATGCTAGAAACAAAACTATAAAAAACTATTCCATTACTAGAGACATCATGCTTATTCAAAAGAAAAAACATTACATTCTTTAACAAAAGAAGTAAATTACAAAAGAATAGAAGAAGAATTACAAAACCAGACAAACCAAAAGAAAGTAAAGGAATTCCAAACTCTATTCGAAATAGAAGTGTGCGCCGAGTTACCAAACGCTTTTTGGAATAGGAAAAAACATGTTATAGAGTTACCTTATGAAAAAGATTTTAATGAAAAAAATATTCCTACCAAGGCTAGACCGATTCTGATGAACAAAGAGTTATTAGAATATTGCAAAAAGGAAATAGATACTCCAGAAGTTTATCCTAGTAGACACCGACTCGGTAGAAATCACTCATATTGATGATCCAAAATACCCCAAAAAACACTCATATTCAAAATGTAAGATCCTTACTTCTGGAAACTAATTAAAATTCAAAAGAGCAGAGCTCAAGGCGTTCTAAGGTTTGGTTTATATCCATCTATCCTTTACTATTTTTAATGTTTTCGTTGTTAAGGTTGGTTCTTTTTCTACCCCAGTCCATAACCAATCTTCTTGTGTGTCGTGTGTTAGTTTGTTTGAGTCAACACGAGCTAGGATTTTAGCTCCGTGTGTGCGTTCTCAAGCAAATTGCATGCGATTGGTTTGATTTTAATTATTTTATGTCAGACCAGAAAAGAGTCACAAAATACTAAAAAGAGTCAGTGTTTTAGGTAGCTTAAAAGAGTAAAAAAATATTTAAAAATAGAAAAGAAACATAATACAAAATCCCGGAGAATATTTGAGCTATAAATCAAAAAGAAAATTTGTATTTGGTGATCAGAATCGAAACTTGGCACGGGAAGCACCATCGCACATCACTCGCAATCCATGAGCTATTTGAGTCTTCTTGGGTCTATTGAGCTTTTCCTTGATTCCAAATATATTCTTCTACTCCAACCAACAATTGTTCAGTTGATTGCTCTAGCAACTAACCACTTGTTGAGCATCAAAACTTCCTTCGAAGCTAGTTGTCTTTGTGTGTCTCCTTGGAAGCCTTCGCGTTCTGGGAAATAATAACATACCCACTAGGAGAGGTAGGGAAACGCTTGCGATCAATGAAGATGACTTTCCTATCATCAACATTATCGTTGGGGGAACACTGTACCTTGATGAGCCTGTATTGTTGACGCCCACAGCCAGAGACAAGCGGAAGCGAGGGGGCACGTTAATAAAAAGTGAAGCAATAACTGTGCTGGATCGGATGGTGTTATCCTTCTCCGAGGAAGACGAGAAATGCGTCGTGTTCCCACATAACGATGCATTAGTAGTCACACCTGTTATCGGCAATCATGGGGTTAGAAGAACTCTCGTTGATAATGGAAGTGCAGTGAATCTATTTTCGTTAGAGGCCTATAACCTCATGAAATGCCTAGATGGTGAACTGGCATCGTGTAAGAAGCTGATAATTGGGGTAGATGGAGTACCAATCCCGGTAACTGGAGTTACAATGCTGCTAGTGCACTTTAGAGAAGACACGTCCAAACGGTCAGAGGAGCTGTTATTTTTAGTCGTTGACCTCACCCTGCCTTACAACGCCATACTCGGGCGACCGTTCCTCAACCGTTTCGGGGCAGCGATATCTCAAAAGCATACTCAGCCTGTGGACAAGATGTATCTATATGGCCAGAATGATGAGAAGCGTATAGCCAGAATGATGAGAAGAGTTGTGACAGGCACGTGTATGTCACGGTGGATCCATATGGCCAGAATGGTGAGAAGCATACTCAGCCTGTGGACAAGATGGTACCCGTACTCAGCCCCGAGGAAAACCTCCAATTAGCTAGACTATTGAACAAATGTAAAGGAGAATTCTCCTGGAAGCCTGCGGATATGCCTAGTATCTCGCGAGAAGTGGCGGAACACCGACTTAATGTCGATCCCTGTGTTAAGCCCGTCCAACAGAAATGACGAGCATTTTCCACAGAAAAGGCGTTAGCCGTTGATAAGGAGGTGACGAAGCTCCTGGGCGCAGGTTTCATTCGCGAAGTCCAATATCCAACCTGGTTGGCTAATCCAGTTCTTGTTCCGAAGCCCAACGGAAACTGACGTATGTGCATCGATTTCACTAACCTGAATGATGCATGCCCCAAAGATTGCTACCCGCTCCCTCGAATCGACCAGCTAGTCGATCAGACTGCCGGGTATACGTATCTAAGCTCACTAGACGCCAACTCCGGATATCATCAAATCCCTATGGCCATTGAGGATGAAGAAAAGACCGCCTTCATCACTCCAAAAGCCACTTATTGCTACACGGCGATGCCGTTTGGGCTGAAGAACGCTGGAGCAACTTCCCAACGTATGGCGAATAAAAAATTTGAAAAGCAGATCGAAAAGAGCATGGAAGCCTACGTTGACGACATACTGGTCAAAAGCTGAAGCTTCAAGGACCACTTGCTCAACTTGAAAGAAGTTTTTGATGTGATGAGAGAGTACTAGATGAAGTTGAATCCCCTTAAATGCATGTTTGCATTCCAAACAGGTAAATTTTTGGGCTATGTGGTCAGTCAGAAAGGTATCCAGCCCAACCCCTTGAAAGTCAAAGCTATCCAAGACATGATATCTCCTCAAACTGTCAAGGAGGTGCAAAAATTAACAGGGCGTGTTATCACCCTAGGATGGTTTATCTCCAAGCAGGGCGAGAGATGCCTTCCTTTTTTCAAAGTCATTCGCAAGAAAGCCCCTTTTGGGTGGACAGCGGAATATGAAGAGGCTTTTACGAGCCTGAAAGCCTATTTATCGTTCGACCTGGTGTTGACAAGGCAAGAACCAGGCGACACCTTATACTTATACCTTGGTGTTGCCGATGAAGTGGTTAGTGTCGTCCTCGTTCGAGACGACAACCGTCTACTCCACCCTATCTACTTCGTGAGTCACGTCTTGAAAGATGCCGAGCTGTGATACGCTCGCATTGAGAAAATAGCATTTGCGCTAATTCAAGCCACGCGGAAAATGGACAGATACTTCCAAGCTCATCCCGTCATCGTACTTACTGACCAGCCTTTGAAAAGGATATTCCAAAAACCTGAGTCTTCGGGAAGAATGCTGATTTGGGCTATCGAACTCGAGCAATACGGGTTGCGGTATAAAAATCGACCCTCCGTGAAATCCCAAGTCCTAGCAGACTTCATAGTCGAGTGCACCTTCATAGAGGACCCGTTAACGGACCTACCGGAAGAGGAAAAAGATGATTTGGACCTCCCGTTCCCTGAAACCTACACTGACTTGTGGGTCGTTCATGTGGATGGAGCCAAAAGTAAGAACTAGCCGGAGCCAGAATCTTCATAATTGGGCCGCATGACATGAAAATACGATACGCCATTAGAATACTGCAGCCGTTATCCAATAACGCAGTGGAGTATGAGGCGTTGCTGGCTGGACTCAGGATAGGGAGAAGCTTTTCCACCAAGGCCATACACGATACTGGAATGATGGGAGACTTGCGACTAAAGATTTATGGATATTCTAAATTGATAATATACCAAGTCTTGGGACACTCTCAGGCTAGAGAGCCCATCATGGTTCAGTACCTCGCTAAAGTGAAATGCAAGTTGTTGGAAATAAAGAAAAGTGGCATGCAGGTCAGCTTTGAGCATATTCCCCGAGAGGATAACGCTGAGGTAGATGGCCTGGCCAAACTCGCCACAAATCTGGACGCGTCCATACCTAAGGGCGTATACTACTGAGAGATATCGGTACCCTCCTTCATGGAAGAGCAAGCGTCACTTTTCGTGGAAGAAATTGAAAATGACTGGCGAATCTCCGTAATAAAATACTTGAAACAAGAGGAGTTGCCTGCGAACAATGCTGAGAAAAAGAAAGTGCTGAAACAAGCGGCACGGTGCACATACTACGATGGGGAACTGGTTCGGAGATGCTTTTCTCACCCAGCCGCCAAGTGTATAACAGAACAAGAGGGTCTTCACACGTTGCGAGAAATCCATGAAGGGATGTGCGGCATGCACGCAGCAGGCGGCACCTTGGCCGCGCAAGTCTTCAGGCCCGGATTCTACTGGCCTACTATTCGAAGAGATTGCCATAATTATGTACGGACATGTCAGAAATGTCAGGAGTTCTCCAAGATTCCTCGACAACCCGCCACGAAAATCTCTGAAAATGTGCCCCCTTGTCCTTTCGCGAAATGGGGGATCGATATCCTAGGACCGTTTCCAAAGGCAAGGTCTCCACTAAAATTTATGGTCGTGACGGTAGATTACTTCACGAAATGGGCAGAAGCGGAAATGGTTGCCAACATCACAACGGAGAGAATTTGGCGTTACTTTAAACACCAAATTATTATGAGGTTCGGTGTACCCCGTGTCCTAGTCAGCGACAACGGGACGCAATTCACCAGCCAGTTGTTTAGAGACCAATGCACGGAATTTCAGATCGAACAAAGGTTCTCTTCCGTGGCTCACCCGCAGACCAACGGTCAAGTGGAGGTGACGAATCGAAGTATTCTCAGCGGTATAAAGAAAAACATGGAAGGATCTAAAAAGAAATGGGCAGACGAGCTGCTATACGTGATGTGGGCATACCGCATGACCGTTAAAACCAGCACTGGAAAAATGCCTTTCCCACTGGCCTTCGGCACTGAGGTCGTCACACTGGTGGATATCGGTACTTCAGGGAGGAACTGAACGAGGAAAGTTTGTGAGCAAACCTCGATGCGTTACTAGAATGGCATGAGGAAGCCCTTCTAAAAATGCTCCATTACAAACAAAGAATGGCGCATTATCACAATAGGCGCGTCAAAGAACGACTGTTGAAAGCAAGTGACTTGGTACTCAGACACAAACGAGCCGTCGAACAGCATATGTGGAAACTCAGTCCGTACTGGGACGGCCCATACAGCGTTACCCGTGTTATCAGAAAGGGAGTGTATCACTTGGAAACACTTGACGGTACTCCCTTACCCAACTCTTGGAATATTGCTCGTTTGAAATTATGCCATGCTAGATCTTGATATATCTCTACACCTTTTTCCTAACGCCAGCCCTAACGTGTGTTAACACTCGAATAGAGAATGTTCTTGTGTGTTTTATAGTTGTTGACTATGTGCAGATGATAAATGAAGAAGGGTGCCAGGAGTGAAAAGTCCTATCCTTGTGACGGTCGGTCCTGATCAGACGGCTCACTAAGTGAGGGCACATCCTGGCATACCTAAAAATAAGTGTCGGAAGTGAAAAGTCCTATCCTTGCGGGCAGCCGCGCTATCATAGGCGGGCCGCTAAGACGAGGCACGTTCCGACACCCCCGGGAGTGCAAAGTCCTATCCTTGTGGCAACCGTGCTAACATAGACGGCCCACTAAGATGAGGCATGTCCCGGCTTCTCTGGGAGTGAAAAGTCCTATCCTTGTAACCGGGCTAACATAGACGGTTCACAAAGACGTGGCATGCCCCAGAGAGATAGAAACTCCATCCTGGAAGTGAAAAGTCCTATCCTTGTGATGTCCGGGCTAATATAGACGGCTCACTAAGTGAGGGCACGACTCTGGGATGCGAGGTCAATGCCTGGATGTGAAAAGTCCTATCCTTGTGAAGGCTGGTCTTGATCAGACAGCTCACTAAGACGAGGCACTGTCCGGGCCGACCGTGGAAATTTGGGAATACAAAAAGAAATCGCGAAATCCCAGCGAGTAACCAGATGGGAAATCCCTGGTGAAGATGGCTGGTTGAGAAAGTGATATGTCGCGAAATCCTAGCGAGTAACTAGATGGGAAATCCCTGGTGAAGATGGCTAGTTGAAAAGCGACATGGATAATGCTAACGACCCTCGGATGCGGAGGCACGGCGGCTCCTAAACGGTAATTAACGTTTAATTATCGCACAATATTTTGACTAATGCTCTAAAGCATCGACTGAGAATGTGCAGGATCTTATGGAAGTGAGGGGGAAATTGACGCCCGTGCAAGCGATAACATCGTGAGGCCTACCATGGCGATAGGTGCATGGGCAATGGCCAGAGTTCCTGCCGCCTCGGTTAGGGAAATACAATCAGGGGAGCGCACGCGATTGGCCCCTTGGATATGTATTATTGCGGAAGGGGATAAGTCCGCATTTATTTACATGGAATTCTTCATCTATAAGGGATTTTTCGTCGTTGGTTGAGAATACCTGCGTCAGCACAATATTGTTATGAAAATGCTCATCCTAAATGAAGTCTCATCGATGGAGTTATCTCTTCAAGTGATGTAACGCCTCCAGAAGGATACTGCCACTTCGATGGCGCGTGTGGGTATACTCCATGCGTCGTGGATAATATTGATTAGGAGTCACTTCTATGAGTTCTACTTCTAAAATTATCTGCTGAGTAGCATTATTCTACACCGGCATTGGAAGGCGCATGGTTAAGTCATGTCGCGACATCTAGTGTGGAATCCGTTATCAATGTTTGTGATCTTGCAGAGTATATGGTGATGCCATGGTTATCTCATCTTCTGGCGGAATTATGTTATCCCGCTACGGCAACTATCTTATCGTGGAAGTTCAAAGAAAAAGAGATGGTGGGAAAGGGGGATTACTTATGAAAAGAAATAATATATATGTGCGAACTGTTCGAAAAAACCCTCAAGGGGCTACAAAAAGGCAAAAACCCTCAAGAGTAAAAAACAAAAAGGAGTGATAACAGCGCCTATTGCGCGCCAGCCTCGCTATCCCCTTGTCCCTCGTTACCCCCCATTCTCTCTTGGAGAAAGCGATCGTCCGTAAGACCCCCTGATCTCTTCCGAAAGGCGTCAATGAGGGCCTCAGCATCATACATGTCTTCTCCGTAAATCTTCACGAAGCAGTCAGACATGATGCAGACCGTATTCTGAGCGAACCACTTGCCCTTCTCAGACGACTCTTTTTCTAACGCGGCCTTTTCCTCTTGTAATGCCGCCCTGGCAGCTCTCTTTATCGTTAGAGCAGCCTCTAGATCAGACGCCCTAGCTGCCTCCTGCTCCCTGGTCACTTTCAAATCTTTCTTGGCCATTGCCAAAGCTACTACTAACCCTTGACATTCCCCCAACAGTCTCTTCTTTTCTTCTCGCTCCTTAGCGAGCTTGTCGGGAAGATCGCGGCGGGCAGAAGCAAGAGAGGTGACCTCCTGCGACATATACTGGGACCAGTAGTGAAACTGGGAGAAACTAGAGAATAAGGTGGAATGCACAAAAGCTAACTGCTCATCAACAGGCCGAGAAAGAAATGCTCTTTTCTCCTCGGGAGACGTTAACGCGTGAGCAGCCAAGAAAGAAGAAATCCCCTCTGAGCTATCTCCCTCAGCGGCCGCAAACCCAACTCTGCGCAAGTTGTTCAAGTTAACTTGATGGGTAACGAGCCCAGACTCCCCCAGCAAACTTAGATCGGCCATCATATGAGGCGTGTTATCGCTACCAGGGCGATACATCGAGGCACTAGAAGGAACAAAGTGCAGGGTAAGAGGAGATGGAGGCTGGCTGGAAAAAGTACCCCCATGAAGCCCAAAAGGACCGTGAGACTGAACGGACGGAAAATTGACCCCCGTAAAGTCCTCAGTAAAGCCCAGAACAGTGGAATAGGAAGGAGAAAGTGCGGAGTTAAGAGAATTGGGCGAAGCGTCAAAAGACCCGGAAATGCCCATAGTCCCCAAAGGGTCAGAAGACTGGCCGCCAAGAGGCGGCATCGAAGTAAAAAGGGTAGCATTGTCCCCTTCACTGATAACAGGATTCATTGGCAGACTTGCGTTTTCCCCATCGGGTCGCTGCCTCTAGGTAGAACGTCGAAGTATATGGCCTAGGTCCATGTCGCCCGATGACGGTAACTGGTAGGGGCAACAACGATATCCTGCTGAGAAACCACGTTAAGAAGGATAAGAAAACAAAAGAAAGCTTCAAAGAGCGCTAAGAAGCAATGACTGAAATAGTGCGAGCATATAAGAAACACATACAGTGACGGTGTCGCTTACCGCGTCTGAAGAAAGAGTAAGGGCGGCAACGCGGACTATCTTCTTCTTTTTCTTCTTTGGGGGAGCCCGGGAAGAAGATGCTGGAACAGGAGCAACGGCAATGGATACAACCGGGATAGAAATAGGAATGGTGACGGATCCCTCACCAGCTGCGGAAGAAGGCGCTTGGATAGGGTTTACATTCACAGTAGATGATATGACTGGAGTAACGGTGGCAGCGGCAGGAACAATGCCAGTGGCAATTTCCTCTCTCCTCTTTAAAGCCCTCCGCTCTCGTCTCCTAACGCTTTCCGACTTTCGATCAGGATCAGGAGCTGCACAATCACGACATAACGTTAGCGTTAGTATTGCCGGAAGTAACAAAGAACACGACACAACACTCACTCTCAATACAGGCTTGAATGTCAGTGCCGCAAGCCAACTTGCGAGTATGAACGTAGATGTCCAACTCAAATAGTTTGTCTAACCAGCCCTGTTTAGGCTGAGGAAGAGTCGTCTGACGACCCCAGGCACTGTCCTTGATAGCATGGTTAAAACCAGTCCGCCACTGGGGGCTAGGTAGCTCGATAACAAAAAAATCGTTCTTCTAATCTTCAATGCAAGACTCAAGGTGCAGGAATTTCCAGGTGAAGGGCTTAAGAGAATCATCATCATAACGGAGTGATATCGCTATCACACCCCTACGGCTATACAATTGGAAAAGAGATTTAAGTAATAAAAAGGAAGGAGAGGTAATCCTTTTGTATCTACAGAGTTCTAGAAACGCATAAATGCAACAGTACGCGTTAGGAGCCAACTGAACGGGATTCACATCCAGAGTAACAAACAGGCTTTCGATAAAAGGATCAAGAGGTAACTTGAAGCCATAGCCAAACATCTTGGTATATAAGAGCCTGCTATTACCAGGCATTACACTATTAAGGCGAAGTGAATCAGAAGCAACAAAAGGCTTATAATCCTCAGGGATATGGACATTGTGCTTAGATAAATGATCTTGAAGTATGGATGAGGAGGTGATGATGGTGGCAGTACTCTCAATCTTTTCCTCATCAACAAACTTGGTACGAGTTCTAGCCATGACAAAAATAAAGAAAAAGATGAAGAAGATGGCAGATGAGGATAGAAATACCTTTTTTGGAGGAGAAACTCAGAACGCCAAGACGTTGGAAAGAAAAAACACAAGTCGGCTCGAGAGGGAGAAGCAAAAATAGAGGGAAAAATAACATGTAGTGGGTTTATAACCCTAGTGGTTAGCCAAAACGACTGTTGCAACCGTCGTCGCCTAGAAAAGACGCGAGCAATGAGTACAACCCTAGAACGAAAAGGTGCCTCGATCTTGTCAGTTCCTAGGGCACGACAATCCCTAGCGTCTCCACAAACAGACACGTGTATTCTAGCCATCATTACTTCTCCCTCGCATTAATGAGGGGATCCCGAGCATTAAATGCTCTGACAAGTGGAATCGATTTTCAAATCAAAACAAGCGCGATAACACGGAGACAAAAATATCATGGCGCAACGTTAACTCCACGGGCAGCTGTTGAGATAACGCAAAAGAAAGAGACAGCACTATAAAGGTCAATCATTATTCGAAGGGGAATTCTAAATGTTGTCACAAGCCAGGCGTTATTAATTATTACAAACCAAATAGGATCAATGTTCGGAATAGAAAGAAAGAATAACTAACGGAGATGAGAGAAGCTCTTGACGTCCCTCTCGGCATCAGCACCGTCTGATCACGGGAGCACCCCGGCATCGCCCTCGTCGCCTTCCTCCTCCTCTCTTGAAGAAAGAAAACCTTCCTCGCTCGTGTCTATTTCATTCATTTTTTCAGAGGCATAATCGGCTATCTTAGCCGGATCAAAAGACCCACCGTGATAGTAGTCCGTGAATCCATCGGTAAAGGCCCGCATGGCTCTCTTCTTCCACCAGTTTATCTTTGAAGGCACCTTTGCCAGATCCACGTTACAAGCCGATATCTCTTCACGAAGAAGAGAATTCCTCTTGTCCGCCGACACCAGCTCCGCCTCCAACAATCCAACCTTGGCTTCCCCCTTAACCAGCTCTACTTCTAGCAACTCAACTTTGGCTTTCCCCTTTAGACTTTTCTCTAGCAAGTTCGGCGCGACAATCATTCAGCTCCGCTAGGGTACGAGTTTGAAGTCACGTTAACTCCTTCACTTTAGCCAAGGCGGCATCCAATCGCTCCTTCGAGTGAGACGAACCTTGAAGTTTGTTACCATAAGCCTCAAGAAAGTAATGCATGTGGCGAAAGCTGGCCAGTGCGTCATTCAGAACACGTGCGTGCTGAATATCGGGGGGAAGCCGCAGCAACGCCTCTTTATCCTCAGGCGAACCAAACATCTCACCTGCCAGGAAGGTCGTCAACTGATCTCGCGGCAACGGGTCCGACACCCCCAAGGCACGAAGCCCGTTAGTGCCTAAGGTCGACAAATCCAACCGGTAAGAAGGAACTCCTTAAGGACCCTGAGGGGAAAGATTGGCGATAATTGAGGGAGAATAACCTTTGGCGGAACCGTCGACACCCGAAATGGAAGTAAAGAATAACGGTTAGGGACCCCCTATCGGTGTGTCAGGAAGCACGCTCGAGTTGGGAGCTGACATCACCACATCAGGAATACAAGAAGAAATAGGAGAGTCAGGGGCGTTAGTCGGTGGAAGTGAATCTGCCGCTAACGGAACTTCAGTAACCTTGGGATGAGCGTCAGTGGATGCCTCAGCAACCTTTGTTGTTTCAGAAGTACTCGCCATAGTAGAGGCATCAATCACCGCGGTAGGGACTTCGCTGACCTTTTTAGAAGAAACCTCAGCAGTCAGATTGTTTTTCTCCACTCTGAGTTTCTTCCATTGAGCCGAGGAAGCATGGCGAAGCTCTGTCTCGATATCCATTTCCTCGCTATCGTTGTCAATTATCCTAGCTGTACGATGACTCGAAGTTGCTCCTCTACCCTGAATAGGTAGCCAATTATCAAGGAAGCGAGAGGCTCCGGCAGAGATGTCGCGCCCTCCCCCTGCGACTGTCTTAGTTCTCCTCTTTTTTGGTGGAGTAGTCTGACGGCTGGAACCCTCGGGCGGTGGAGAAGCCAGTAGCGTTTGGAGTGGTATCACGTTTAAAGGAGCGTCATTCCCTCCAAACGATTGACCCTCAGCGTTTTCTGCCAACGAAGCGTGTTAGAATGGAAAGTAAGATTAAGTGATAACGCGGAAGGAGAAATTCTTACCCGTAACGCACTCTTCCAAACGCTTATACAAAGCGAATTCTCGAATACGGAAAGACGTATCTATCTCTAGTAAGCGTTAGCATGAAATAACTCATCCCTCATCAACACCGCTGGGTTTACCCAGACAGCACTAGTAATCTCCTGATTAAAGCCCCTGCGCCACAAATGGGAAGGTAGTTCGAGCATGAAGAAATCGCTCTTCCAGTCAGCTACAGTTTCCTCAAAGCCCTGAAATTTTTGCCAGAATGATTGCACGAATGTGTCATTCCACCGCGGGGTGATATCGAGCAAGCAGTTTTGACAACTCAGGCTAAAGAATTTGCAGATTAAATTGACGGATGGAGTAAAGATATTCTTTATCTCGCAAGCGCGAAGAAATGTATAAATACCGCACCAAGAAGGGGTTATCTGAGCGGGATTAAGATCATACCGGCGCAGCAATCTCTCTACAGAAGTATAAAGTGGAAAGCGGAAGCCGTAGAGAAACATTATAAAATAAACCATTCTATACTTCCCCCATAACGGATCATGAAGCCGCTAGTCATCCAGGGGAATGACAGGAAAATAGTTGGGGGCAAAGAAAACACCTTGACCCTCTAATTCAGCCCTCAGAATCATTTTGCATGAGAAAATACTGCGCGTCCTTTCGATTTCTGGATCTAGAGGCCTCTGAAGACCCCTGGTAGCTCTAGTGTGGCGCATATTGAACCAGCAAAAGAAAAACTAGAGCGAAAGAGAAGCAAAATACCTTGAAGGAGAAAATAATTAGTAGACCACTGGCGCCGACGAACGGTTGAAGGAATTTCCCTTGAGCGGAAGAAGAAGCAGAAAGAAAGTATAACAGAGGAAAATTCGAAGCGCAAGTAAAAGTGTGAGAAGAAAGTAGTTATTCCCTTTTAATGGTCAAACTCAGCAACTGAGAGACTTGTGAGAATAAGACACGCGCAAAGTAAAAATTGACACGTGGAACGGCCTCAGAGGAATATTTATGACTAAGCATTTATATCCTTGAGGAAAGGCAGTTAGCGATTGAAAATTGAAGAATGGTTGCATTGAGCGATAACCGATCGCTCAGCGTTAACTGTCTAAGGGCCGTAGAAGTTAACGTGGAATATAACAGCGAGAAAGCAAGCACCAACAATGTTATTTTATTCATGATAAGCCATACGGCATCTACAATATGCATGGTGTGTGAAGATTAATCCTCATCAGGCCAGTAAGAAGGCGAGTAGGAGTTCTCTCCATCCGAGGACGGAAACTCCTCGTTAGTGAAAGGGAAAGGCTCGTCAGCCCCTTTCTCTCGACCAGGCTTTGGTGGACTTAACTCTCTTTTAGTAGCGGGAGCCGCTACCTCAACACCGATGCTGCTGGAGGAACCCCCTTCCATGAAACGATTGATGTGAGGAAACAGCTCATCGCCCCTCCGGACAGTAGGGACATAGAGGTCAAACGGCACGCTGGCTGCCTCAAAGGCCTTTCTCTTCGGCCTCTTGCGACCTTTGCGTTAGGCAGGTCGCCTTTTCAGACGCGGCAACGGAGGATCGTCAGAATCCGACAAAGTCAAAGGAGTTGGTGGGGACTCGCGCTCAATGGCATCTCCCAAATATGAATCAGCCATGGAACTTTAAGCAATCTCAATGGAGAAGTGCGAAGAAGAAGATGAATATGAAAAAGAAGAAAAAATCTCATTAAATAGCTGAAGCGAAGAGGACTTCCCGCTTTCTCGCGCGACCTTTGAGAAAGGTCAATGCGCTTCGAGAAGAACAATCTTAATTGCAGAAGCAGATCCTATGATCACGCCTGTCAAAATTTCTCACTAATCAAGAGACACCGAAAAACCGCCCAATCAGTTGATACTGAAGAGGCGGCGTGAAATCAATGCGGAACGGTTCACAAGAGTAACCGTTGCTACCTGACGACCAAGAAAAAGCAAGCGATGCAGAAGTCCAACCAATGGCCGACTCATTTTCAGTTGGGTTGATGTGGCACTCAACTGAAATGTTAACTGGCGTGTTGCGAAAAGAAGGGAGAAAAAATGCAAGGAAATGAAAGATACTTTATTTATGGCCTAACGGCCGGAAGCATACATCCGCCTACACACTGAGAACATACAAAAGAAGATAAAGGGAAGCGACGATGGCAACGAGCGGTCAAGCATTGGACCCGGCATCCTCCTCCCCCGGCACCGCAGGAACCTCCCTCAGCGCATCTGCAACAGAGGTCAGTTCAGAGGAACAGACCCTCATTCCCTTCAAACAGCACCCCAGCATGTCTTTCCTGTGCCGCAGTATGGTGACCACCACCTCGATGCGGGAGACGGTGGTGGCCAGCTTCGTCCCGCTCTCCAAGGGGCTGAAGTCCTCCAAGGAAGTCCCGAGCTGCCTGGACAAGAGCGGGGTCATCATCCCCTAGACCTCCATGATATCCTTAGAGGTCTTCCTTACCATGTTTTCCAGGAAATCAACATCGACCTCAGTCAGATTCTTCAGAGTGTGGGCTTTGGAGAGCAAGAAGTTTCTGGTTAGTTCGTCCATAGTGAAAATGCCAAAAGAAGTGCTAAAAAAGATGAGAAATTTGTGCGGTGAAAGTTCAAATTTATAGGCCCAAGTAAGAAGCAGTTGAGGACACGTGTCCCTCGAAAGTCGTGCCACCCCGATATCTCAAGAACCGTCAAACGTGACACGGGAACGAGAAGAAGCGTTAGCCTTTGGTAAACACTCGGGCTCATTTTCAGTTGGGCTTGTGATAACAATTAAGGCAATTCCAAGGGTATTTCCGTCTTCACAGCAGCCTTGAGACCGAAACCCTACAGTGTCAGCCGGGCGTCAGCCGTGGAGGTTGTCGCCCCCTTTTAAAGAGAAGAGCCCACTCGAGGCGTTATCTTAACGGCCGCCACCTAGAGGTAACACCCACGCTCTGCCTATAAATACCCCACCACTCGAAATGAGAGGTAATCCTAATATCGCTACTCGAACCTCTGCTATTTTGGAACAACCATACTGACTTAAGCATCGGAGTGTCTACGCTGGAGCCCCCCTCTGGCGCTTTGCAGGTACAATCGACGGCAACTACAGGAACTCCGAGCGGCCATAATCCTCACTCTGATTCTCCAGAAGTCCGAATCTTATCAATAACAGAATAACTAGAGGGGAAAGAGATACCCGACTCTCTAATTCAGCCTTCAGAACCGTTTCACAAGAAAAAATGCTAGGTGTTTTATCGACTTCTGGATCTAAAGGCCTCTGAAAACCCCTGTGAGCTCTAGTCCTACGCATAATGAACCAGCGAAAAGAAAATCTGAAGAAGGTGGAGTGAAATACCTTGAAAGAAAGTATTACAGGTGAGTCAGCGGTGCACGGTGCACGAGCAAGGAATTCTTCGTGATAAAGCAGAAGGGAAAGAAAAAGGAAATTTGAAACGAGGGCAAAAAGAGTAAGGAAGAGAAAGTAGTCTACTCTTTAAGGACTGAGTGCCACCACATTAATTGAGCGACCTATCGTATGAAGACACGTATAGAAAGGAAGAGGCCACGTGGAATCATATTACAGAAGAATTTAAGACCAAGCAGTTACTAGTCACGTCTTTTCGAGGAGCAGTTAATTTTGACCAAGTTAGACGGTTACGGAACAGTTACTTCAAAAGGACTGATGTGTTCGCCTTAACTATTAAAGAAATTCGGGAGAAAACGCGAAAACGGTAGCAAAGGATAGTTGCAAATAATTCATAAAGCCATACGGCATCTACAGGGCATTTGACACACAGGTCAATCCTCGTCAAGCTCATAAGAAGGCCAATAGAAATCGTCTCCATCCGAAAACGGTAGCTCCTCATTGACAAAAGGGAAAGGCTCATCAACCCTTCTCTCTTGACCCATCTTTGATGGGGGGGTCCTCCAAAGGACTTTTCCCCTTTGTAAGAGTAGTGTATGAATTCTCCTTGATGACGGAGGTCGTAACCTTAGAACCATCATCTCCCGCAGGGACTTCCCTCCTTGACATAAAATGGTTGATGTGTGGAAACAGCTTATCACCTCTTCGCACAAGGGGGTGTAGGTGTCACGGTTGGCATCGAATGTTTCAGAAAGCTTCCTTTTTTATCTCTTACGACCCTTGCATCGAGAAAACTGCCTTTTGAAGGGCGGTGGAGAAGGATCGTCAGAATCTGGAGAAGTAGGAGGAGTTCGTGGAGACTCACGTTTTGTAAAATCCATGGAGCATGAGTCAGCCATGGAATGGCAAAGTAATCGTCACAGAAGAGTAAAAGAAGAAAATGAGCAGGAAAAAGAGAAAAAACCCCATTAAATAGCTGTAGCAGAAAGGTAATCCCACCTTTTGCCATACCCCTAAGAGAAAATTAAAGGCACCATAAGAAGGAAAATCATGATTACAGAATTTGATTTTGCGTGATCACACTTGCTGGAAATTCGCGCTAATCAAGAGGCGCTGGAAAACCGCTCAATCAGTTAGCATTGGGAGTGGAGTATAAAATTAATTCAAGAAACGGTTGGGAGAGATATTTATTATCATTTAGCGATCAAGTAAAAGAAACGTTGTGAAAACCCAATCGACACCAAACTCATTTTCGGTTGGGCTAGTATTAATTTCGGATGAAATATCATACGAAGGAGAATATCGTCAACGAAATTAATGAGAAAAGTTATTTTATTTATGGCCATGAAGGCCTAAGCATGCACGCGACTACAGTAGAAAATAGAAAAAGAGAAAAGGGCGAGATGGTTACCACAGGAGGTCAAGCATTGGACCCAGCGTCATCCTCCCCTTCCGCGAAAGGAATTTCCCTTAGGGCATCCGCCAGGGAAGTCAGTTCAGAAGAAGAAGCCCTCATGCCCTTCAAGCAGCACCCCAATAGGTCCCTCCTATGCTGCAGCATAGTGATGATCATCTGGATATGGGAGATAGTTGCAGATATTTTCGTCGTCTTCTTTAGGGGACTGAAATCCTCCATGGAGACAGCACCTTGCCTGGACAGCAGAGGAGTCAGCATCCCTTGAAGCTCCAGGACATCCTCAGAAGTTTTGGTCATTATAGACCCTAGAAAATCGATGTCTGCTTAGGTCAAATTCTTCAGAGTATGGGCTTTTGAAAGCAGGAAGTTCTTGGTAATTTCGTCCATGGTAGAAAAGAAATGTGGAGAGAAATGCAAAAAAGAATGTGAAGAATCAGTTCGGAGAAAAAAATCAATTTATTGGCTCGAGGGAATGACGATTTAAAAAGATGCGACCTTTGATATTCGAGCCTCCATCATCGTGGAAACTGCTAATCAGGCGAGATCGAAAATGAGGCAGCAGCCCTTGGTAAAAACCCGAGCTCGTTTTCGGTTGGGCTTATGATAACTATTGACATGACTCTAGGGGCATTATCGTCCTTATACTCAGCGTCAAGGTCAGAGTACTGTAGCTCCCCTCAAGCGTCCGACACTGCTGACGCTGCCCCTCACCTAACGAGAAGTTCTGGGATGGTCGACATTAGGGGGGTCTCACACAATATCCACGACATTATCCCATCCCAGAGCCTGCATGACGTCACTTGAAAGGACATAAGCGTTATCTGCCAGAGATAACGCTTATCCCCTATAGGTAGCACCCTTGCTACGCCAATAAATACCCCACCGTTCAAGACAAAAGATAAGCCTATGATCGCTAGTCGAACCCCTGCCATTTGGAACAACCTTACTGACTTAGGCATCGGAGTGTCTACGCCGGAGACCCCCTCCGGCGCTTTGTAGGTACACCAGACGGGCAGAATAGTGATCTCGATCGGCCATTTTCCTCGCCTACCCTTCTCCAAGAACCCCATAATCTTATCAGTCTTCAATATTTCTTGTATGATTGCTTGTGCCATCAAAATGAATGCTCTGGTATTCTTGCCTCGACAAGTGAGAATATCTAGAGAACTATCCAAAAAAAATATTAGAAAGCAAAATGCCAAGAAACAAAGCAGAAAGTAAAAGTTGCCATTGCTCTGGTGTTACTCCCTCAGCAAGAAGAAATATCTAGGGAACTACACAATAAATTATAGAAGGTTGAAGCAAATGCAAAAGTGCAAATAAAGGCTCAAAGCTAAAATAGTGGCAAAGAGGTGAGGGAAAAAAATGTATGTTATGCTTTATTCTTTTGCTTATTGCCTAAATGTGTGAGTTAAATGCCTGTGTGTCAGTAGTCCTATGGATTCTAGGTATTAAGGGAGGAAAATCAAACCTGTAAATAACTGTTTTATTCCTATGCATGGTTTAGATGTTCAGCACTTGATTATGACACTATATGGATGATGAATGTTTGAGGTATTGATTAGGTTATGGTAACAGGGGATGGATTTGTGAACTGAAGTATTTAAGTATTTCATGTGATGAGTCTGCTCTTTAAGGAACGATGGCTCTTGGTTTTATTTTTCTGTGTTTTGTCTTATTCTAGTGTGTCGCATGCTTGAGGGCAAGCATGGTTTAAGTGTGGGGGAATTTGATTGAATGTAAAATTGTTATGTTTTTACTATTGAATTACCTGTAAATTGAGCAGTAACGCTATTTATAAATCAAATTCTTCCCACTTTTGCAATAAATGAAAGGAGACATGACTCAAAGAGGACAACAACAAAGAAGGAGGTGAAGTAGTAGGAAAAAAATCTTTCTTAGTAACCTTTTTGGCCAAGAAGGAATGAGAGAGGCAGAGTTCGGCGGGAGACTTGGAAGAGAAACGTGAAAATCGGGAACAATAGTGGCAGTGATCGAGATGACAGAGGACTCTTATATATTTTTGTTTAATTACCCCTACCGTTAAAAATAGCTTACGTGTCATATACTCCGTTAAAAAAATCTGCCACGTTAACAAAATGTTGCCACATCAGCGAAAAGTCACTGACGTGGAAACTTTTTTTAATGGAGTTCATGACATGTAAGCTATTTTTAACGATGGGGTAATTAAATAAAAACATATATGTTTAGGGGGTCATTAAACTAACAAATATTCTAGGAGTGATTAATTAAAATATTAAAATTTAGTATTTTTTTTTAGCTTTTACCCATTAAATTCATATCATGGCTCTTATCGTGTTACGTAGTATAGTGTGGTGTGCTCAGAAATGATTTATTAGCAATTATTGTAATGTTCTATGACTTTCTTTAATTAAAATAAAATGACCTTTAAAATGATTAGTTTGTCATATAGTATTTTTTAGGATAACTTACATTAAAAAATTCATAGTTTCTTAAATCTTTCACTTTGAGCCTTATATGTTTAAATCATTCAATATAAACTTTAGGGTAAACTACATAAAAAATCCTAACATTTTAAAAATCTTCCACTTTGGCTCCTATAACTTAAAAATTTGCAATAAAAACCATATAGTTCTTTAGAAGTTACAATTTTTGACCTTTCTATTGTTACAAATTTTTAAAAATGGAAAAACAAATTGCATGAAATTATGAAAATTAGAGGAAATTTGTAATAAATACAATATAGTCCATATTATTGAAAAATTGAAGAAATCACAAAGGAAAATAGAAAAAAAATTATTAAACAAAAAAAATGAAAAACAAATTGCAAACAAAATTAAACTAATATGTTTCATTGCCTTAGCTTCTACCATATTTGTTATATTATATATTTATTTTTTGTTAAACTTTAATATTTTTCTATAACCATTTTTTTGTTTTTCCAACCACTATCAAGGTTAGAATTGAAACTTTGAAAAAAAATATACTATTTAAATTGCAAATTTTAAAACAGTAGGAGTCTAAGTGATTTTTTTTTTTGAAACTTTAGTATTCTTTATATAATTTACCCTAAATTTTATATTTTCCTAAAAATGGAAAATTAAAGAAATTAACGAGGAGAATGAAAAAAATTCAAAATAAAGTGCAACACGGAAAAGTAAGATACCTTACTTCTTAATTGACGAATTACTTTCTCTATTTCAGAAAAGTAGAGGAGTTAAAAATCCAACTTTCTTTCTCTCTTAAAATTCAACATTATCAAGTTTCAACCAAACATTCCTAGTAATGGTAAACTTAAATCTTAACTAAGCCAAAACATTAACCCGAAAAGAAGAGAGCAGAAAGCTCATCACAAACAAAACAACCAAGTTCAAAATTGGAGGGAAGGGGAACGGGAACGGAGGTTAGGTTTGCCGCTCAGTCTGCAGTGGAACATTGTGTTTGATTTGAGGGAGTGAGATAACAGAGGAGAGTATAAAATCGGAGGTGAAGAAATGGAAGGTGAATGCGACGGAGACAACGCAATTTAGGATTTGTTTATTCATTAAAAAAAAATTTAATAAATTTTTTTAATATTTAATAACTGATGCGGAGCTGAGTTGGATAAAATGACAATTAGTTAATAATTATGTTTAAAAGTACTAAACAATGGGAGATAAGTTTAGAAGATACTCCCTCCGTTTCCTATTAATTGACACTTTCCTACGGATTCTTTGTTTCCAATTAATTGTCATTTTGAGTTTTCCAATACACTTTTTTTGCAACATCACGAAACTGCCCTCTCCCTTTAATTTGTTTTACAATCACTGCCATTAGACCCACCCAGCTTCTACTTCGAGTAAAAATCACCCAATTTTGTGGAGGGAATTCCAAATTTATTTTCGGTGGGAAGCCAAATTTATGGGGTTTAAACCGAGGCAATCACTTCTCCATTTTTCCATTCCTGTTGATCAAACAAAATCTGCTAATTTCTCTTCCTAACCTCTGTATTCAATTTGGCCAAATTTAGGGTTAATTGATTTGGGAAATTGCAAATGGAAAGCACAACCAAGACGGTGCATTTCTCCCCCTTTTTTGTCTCTCTCTATCTAGTAAATCAAGTTCGGATTTTTTATTTCTTGCATTTGTTTTTTGTGGTAATGGGTTTCTTTTGTACGATTGATGCATGTGAGGATTTATCTTTCTAAGTATGATCGATTAGATCTTATGAATTCTACTAATGGGTTTTCATGTGGTAATGGGTGTCTTTTGTAAGTTTGATCAATTTCCCATGAATGACGGCCTTCTTTCTGTACAAAAGCTTGAACTGTACTTTTTCATTTCTGGTAAAGGGTTTTGCTTGTTGTTTTCTCAAGTATGATCATTTGTGATTGATATGGTTCTTTCTTGTGATTAGTTGAATGATAGAAGTGTAGTTTTTGCCAGTGATCGATTTGGGTGTTCATTGTAGGATTAATGAAGTGTAGTTGAATGATCTAACTGTTGTTCTGGGGTGTCCTTTTTACCTGATTAAGTGTAACTGAGTAGGTGCTGAACTGGACAAGGTACGTTAAAGTGTGACAGGGTGATCGGTTGTCGAACCCGTCAATAATAATAATAAAATCTACAGTCAATGTGCATAATAAATTGTGTATAATGGTAGCAGGGTCGAACACAGGGATTAAGGGATCAACACTCGATTCAATTTGACAAACTAGGTAATCCAGGTAACAAGTAATAAGGGGGGGTTTGAATGGTTGTTTGATCAATCTAATTATTAACCACGAAAGTAATAACAACTAGTAGCAAAGAGTAATAGAAGTAATAAGAGATCATAATAGGAGAGAGCTCCCAGTAAGAGTCTGTATCCGGTTGCATTTATGGTCGACCGATCATTGGTGCAAGCATTATCTACCCCGAGCTGATAGACGCTCTATGGGGACCAGGTACGCTTAGGTCCCCTGCTTACCTTCGTAGTGGAAGCTACTCCAAGGTGCGCTTATGGAGTAACCTTGATAGTCTGCCATCCTCCAAGGTACGCTTATGGAGACAACACTCGGATGCCCATGAAGAAGAGGTAAGGAACGTCTAGGTCGAGACACTCGGTACGCTTGAGGCTCTGCCCTAACGACTTGTTCAATCCAACTGAGAGAGATCAGGTTTTCGACCACCTCCGGTATGGTTATCTGTTTTACCCTGCAGCTTCGCGTTAGGTATAACAACAGGGACGATTGTAAAACTCTAGTTCAATTACTAGTTGATCAAGCTAATAATTAACCTAGGTAAATTGACAATTAATCATTGAACAAGAAAGATATTAGCCCAGAATTTATGAAGTACAAATTAACCTCACGGCTTCCCTTGCAACCTTCAATCGACTCTTACCAAGAACAAGAAGACTAGCCGCTCATGTTAAAAGTAAAAACAAATAAATAAATAAATGGCATAATTAAAATAGAAGAAGAGATGAAGGAGAAATCCTATTAATTACCGGCCGGAGCAAATGCTTCGGTTTATTAAAAAGAAGAACAAAGGTGCTGACGGCAATGGTGGCGCCAAAGTCTAGCGGGAGAGGAGAGGAAAAGAAAAATCTGATAACCTAATTACTAAAAGTCTTTACGGTCTTATACAAATAAAACTCCTAATCCGATTGGAATTAAACTCCCCATAGGACTTCTACTGCGATTGGGACTCCTAGAGCAATCAGCAAGCGGGTCTTCACTTGTTTCCTTTTCTTGCTAAGACACTGCTGCTTTCCGCGAACATCCAGCTGCATGGCCTAGCTGCTCAAATCCCTCCAGAAACTGATAGAAAGAGCTCTTTTTTGTATTTTCTTCTAAATCAGCCCAGATCTGTAAAAAGTGAATAAACACAGCAACATAAGTAGCATCATGATCTAAAAAGGCATACAAAAGAGAGGATAATTATGGACATTGAACACTCTATCAAACATCCCCACACTACCCCGATGCTCGCCCTCGAGCATTAAAATCAGAAAACATCACCTTGTCCAGAACACACAGCCTCAATCCACAACACATAGAGTTACTTACGCCTCAACTTATGCCTCGGCCAAGCAGTACGCCACCCTCCAGCCTAGATGAACTCTGCACTACTCCAAAGGAATAACGAAACCAGAGGAGTAGCTTTCCTACATCAGTCTGCTGCAAGCAATCCTCACAAGATACGGTGTTTATCGCTCACGCTCAGGAACAGAGTAAGGTGTTTACACTCGTCAATACGAATGATCACGTACAAAACTAAATCTGCAATAACGACCCGAGTACGGAGAACACACGCATGGGCAATCATATGATCATAGAAACTTTGCAAGGGTAAAGCAAGATAAGATGTTTGAAGAAGGTGGTTCAAAAGAGAGAGAATGAGGGATAGAAGTTTCTTAGCTAAAAAAAACGAGTTGGTGAGAAAGTCCCTCTGGTGGCAGCGGCGCGGGCGAGACAGAGAACGCTAATGGAGAGTGGGGGTATCATCTTCTATCGGAAAATTTCATCGGTCTTCTAATCTTTGTAAGGTTCTGCTCCAGTTCTGGTTTATACCCCTCTTTTGCTCAAAAGATTTATTCATAATAATTTATTTATTTATTTATTTTTTGAATTTGATTTTGATTTTGAGCAAAAGGGAGCGTACATGATATTATGAACTGTTGAACTAGAGCAGCAAAATTTCCTCGGGCATCTGATCTTTTGGTACATACATGGTGTAGACGGCTCGGCCTAGCGGTTGATCTCCATGTTGATTTTTTTGCTCACGGGGTAAAATTTATAGATTGCAAGTAGCTAGGGCAAGACATAGTCATAAGAGCTAACAGCCAGTATGGTGTGCAAGTGGTTTTTGGTGCAGTGGGTGAAGATTCTGTGTGAAGTGGGCCTACTCTGTGCATTCCATCAAAAGTGAGTTTTAAAAACGGGGGTAGTGTTATCAGTTAAAAACCATTTGAGGGAAATTCCAAATCGGGACAAAAACATGCACATGCAAGGCAAGCAGTCATGCAATACGATAATAAGCAAACAGTCATGCAAATATGCTAAAAATGCACACAAAATAATTCATAAAATTATGAAACCCATCCCCACACTAAAGCAAAACACCGTCCTCGGTGTGGAGGAAGGAATCAAACAAACGGAGTTCACATGAAAGAGAGAGAGGAAAGGAAATTGTTACCGCAAAATTAAAGTACAAAATTGGCCCGAAGGCGAATAGAGAGAAGAGTTTGGGGGAGTGGGTCAAGGACTAGCTGGAGGACGCAGCCTCGAAGCTAGCTCATCAGGGAGGTTCTGGAGAAGGGATATGACCATCCGGAGTAGGGCATTCGTCTCGGCGATGGCAGCTGTAGTAGGTGCGGCATCAGGAATGTCAGGAACAACTTGCCCGGGACGTTCATCACCAGGAGGAGGAATAAGGGAGGGAGGAGGTGAAACTACGGAAAGGTCAGGCCACTCGAAGACTCCACCATTCTGGGCACTCCAAACTCTCTTCACGCCACCAGTGTAACCTTTACTGAAACATAAAACACGGCCTTTCAAGCGCAAATAGCCCATACCATCGAGGGTACGGGCATCAAGCAATTTAAAACCAACAGGAACAAAAAGGTTACAACTGGACACATCAAGACCACGCTGCTCAACAGCTAAACGAGTGATAAGAGAACTAAGAATAGGATTACAGTTGCAAGTAATAATGGCATGCAGTTCATGGGCAATCCAGTATCCTAAGTTGGCCTTATGGCCGTTATGTATACACCACAGAAAGAATAGTTCCTGGACAGAGAGGGTGCCCGAGGACTGCATCTTGCCCGTGAAGGTAAGGGCAAGGAAACGGTGAAGTACACGAAGGGCTGGGTCACGCAGCTCATGGCCTTTAGATTTTCGTGAGGTGTACTTGGCATTGGGATTGCTAGTAAGCTCCTTAAAGGCGCTGGTGACATCAAACTCAGGAGGGTAGGCAGCAAATGCACCGAGATACCAAGGTGCACCCAAATCAGATTGTTTGGCAAAGCCAAGTATGACATTAAATTTATCAATGGAAAGGTGCTCCCAAACATCCATCAAACGAAAATTGACTACCCTATCAGCTCCTAAATTCAAGCTACCCTTCCCCTTCTATTTGAGCCTAGCAGTATCAAACCAAAATGATGTAAAAAATTCATGGCTCAATTCAAGGAACGTTGGATGCATAAGGTCAAACAGAGTGTGCCAGCCAATATTATCAATCAACACATTAATCCGAACAGCTATACCCATCTTTTCACAAAATTCAGCATCAAGTTGGCTGCAAGGAAAAACAAGCATACCATGCAAGGCTAACAACCTATCATTGTTGGGCTTATCAGGAAAGTCCAACCAACCATGAAGATGAGCAAGGTCAGGTGTTACCTGGGCAAGGGGCACGACTGTGCCTGCTTTGGCGTGGGCAGAACGGGCGGCCGGTGTGGGCATTTCCACCTTGGCCGAGCTGTTGGTGATACGGGCTGATTTTCTGGGCTTTGATGAAGTTGTGGGTGTAGCAGGGGCCTTGCGGTTCGGACAGGTGTGAGATGGTTCCTCGAGATCCATGGAGGTGTCTTTCGTGGTCTCAGCGGTCGGCGAGACAAAGGGCTCATCCTCGGAGTCGTCCTCGGACTCGAGAGGGACCTGAAGCTGCACTGTCTTTTGTTTGCCCTCGGTGTAGCAAACCGGCTCGATCAAGCGGCCTCGAGAGGTCATGCTACGGCCCATGGGTAAGCTGCTGGGACCTGGGATAGATCCAGTGACCTGGACATCGGATGTCGGAGTGGTTGTGGCGCTCTGGGCAGCTGTTGTCTCTGCTGGACCAGTAGGAGTGTCCTCAACATCCTCCTCCGATTCATCTTCGGAGCCCTCTTCCTCACCGGAATCCTCTTCAGATTCCCCGTCCTCCTCCCCAGATTCCTCCTCTCCCGAGGAATCTCCAGACTCAGCTGCTGCAGTGGTAGCATTAACGGTCGTCGTACCGGAGGCACCCGGCGGCGCTGTCGTAGACGGAGCGGGCTGGTCACTGGTGGCAGTCTCTATGGAGTCCTCGGGGTCGGCGGAGGAGGATTCTTCATCGGCGACAGAGGCTTTTGGGGGTGTTGCAGTGGCGGCAGGAATGGGGGTGGCTGTGGATGGTGGAGGAGTGGGTGGTGGCCGGAGCAACTGGGGTAGTAGCAGCGACAGTGGGGGTCGGCTGCGGTTGCTTGGGTGAAGAGAGAGAAGTGGGGCGTGTTTTGGGTGTTTTGGGTTTGGTAGTGGCCGCTGGCGGAGTACCAGTGGCAGCGGAAACGGTGGTTACAGGAGGAGTGACGGCGGGAGTTGTTGTCGGAGCGTCCTGCGATTGACGGCTGGGGGTAGCGTTAAGGCGGGCAGCGGATTTCTTTGAGCGTGCCATGGAAGGATTTACAGAGTTTGTGTGGGAGTAGGAAAGGTCGAAAAGCAAGGAAGAAGATGGAAGGAAAGTGGGAAAGTGAAGAGAAAAAGGGAAGAAAGGATTCTCCCTTTATGGCTGCCAACTGCTAGCCATTACTCACGTGCGGATGTGGCGGCTGCTGATTGGGACCCATCAAATCCCAACTGCAAATCTCCAACTGTCACGCTCCTGTCACCATCCTGATTAAGAGTTTAAAATTCAAAAGGAAATTAATAAAGATAAATAAGGGAAGGAATATACAAAAAAGAGAAAATTAAGGGAAATAAATCAAAATAAAATAGGAAAGGATTCGGAGATGGAGAAAATCATGGGAGTGATAATTACAAATAAAATAGAAAAATAAAATAAAGAAAATAAGGAAATAGGAAGAAACGCGGGTTGCCTCCCGCAAAGCGTCGTGGTTTGCGTATCAGCCTAGACGTTGGTGACCAGAATCAGGGTTGGTCAGGTGGCTCAGCAACATTCATCTCCTCAGCGACGAATGGCTTGAACCCATCATAGAACGCCTTGAGACGGTGTCCATTGACCTTGAATGTGACATCCGTGTCCAAACTTCGAATTTCAACGGCGCCATGGTCCTAAACAGTCGTGACAACATAAGGACCTGTCCATTTGGACTTCAATTTCCTTGTGAATAACCTCAGACGAGAATTATAGAGCAGGACCTTCTGTCCGACAGTGAAAGATTTATGAGAAAGAAGTTTGTCATTGTGAGCCTTCGTCTTGCCCTTGTAGATGAGGGCGTTCTCGTAGGCGTCATCACGAAGTTCTTCTAACTCCTGGATTTGCAATCTGCGATGTTGGCCAGCCTCGTCAAGGTTGAAATTGGCCTTCCGAATGGCCCAGAAGGCTTTATGCTCGATCTCAACGGGCAAGTGGCAAGGTTTGCTGAAGACAAGTCGATAGGGGGTCATTCCAATAGGAGTCTTGAACGCTGTCCGATAAGCCCATAGAGCATCGTCAAGCTTCAAGCTCCAGTCCTTGCGGAATTGGTTGACTATCTTTTCCAGAATTGACTTGGTCTCTCGGTTGGATACCTCAGCCTGGCCGTTGGTCTGCGAGTGGTAAGTTGTGGAGACACGATGTGTGACTCCATACTTATTGAGCAGGCTGCTGATGACTCGGTTGTAGAAGTGGGTTCCACAGTCACTGATGAGAGCTCGAGGGGCTCCAAACCTGCTAAAAATACGAGAGCGAAGAAAGGATGCAACCACTTTGGAATCATCAGTCCTGGTCGCCTTAGCCTCAACCCATTTAGAAACGTAATCAACCGCTAAGAGGATATATACGTTTCCATATGAGTTGGGGAAGGGACCCATAAAATCAATGCCCCAAATATCGAAAATTTCACAAGCGAGAATACCTGTGAGTGGCATCTGGTTTCGGGCACCAATGTTACCTGTACTTTGACAGCGCGGGCAAGCCGCACAGAACATGTAGCTGTCTCTGAAGATCGAGGGCCAGTAGAGTCCTGCCTTCAGAACTTTCAAGGTTGTCTTCTGCAAAGTGGCCTCCTTCGGTGGAAAAGTGGCAGAAACTAAGGATGGAAGGAACCTCATCGGTGGTGACGCATCTTCGAATGATTTGGTCCGAGCAGAACTTCCAAAGGTAGGGACTGTCCCACATATAAGACCTAGCTTGTCGTCTGATGCGTTTCTGTTTCGACGGGGATGAGTCTGCGGGAAAGTGACCTGAAGCATAGAAATTAGCAATATCAATAAACCAAGGGTACTCTATTGCTCGGGCAAGACAAAGCTGTTCATCAGGGAAAGTGTCACGAATAGGAAGAAGCGGGTCGTCTGTCTGGGCAGACAGGCAACTCAGGTGATCAGCCACAGAGTTCTCAGTTCCTCTCTTGTCCTTGATCTCGAGGTTGAACTCCTGAAGTAGAAGTATCCACCGGATAAGGCGAGGTTTGGCGTCCAGCTTGGTCAAGAGGTAGTGAGTGCGGTGTGGTCTGAAAAAATGGTCACCTTCGTTCCCAAAAGGTACTGACGGAATTTATCCAAGGCAAAGACCACGGTGACGAGCTCCTTCTCTGTAGTTGTGTAATTCCGTTGGGCAGCATCCATGAGTTTGGAGGCGTAGTAGATGACATAAACCTCTCGGTCTTTCATCTGTCCCAATACTGCTCCCAAGGCATTATTGCTTGCGTCACACATAATTTCAAAACGGATGGTCCAATCTGGTGCGCGAATGATGGGGGTTGAGGTGAGCTTCTGTTTGAGGAGATCGAATGCGGCTTTACAGTTTTCGTCGAAGATGAATTCAACGTCTCGCTGTAGCAACTGGCACATCGGTTGTGTGATCTTGGAGAAATCCTTTATTAATCTCCTGTAGAAACCTGCATGACCGAGAAATGAACGTACCTCGCGTACACAAGTAGGATATGGTAGAGACTCGATTACCTCAATTTTTACCTTGTCCACTTCAATTCCTTTGCGGGAAACGATGTGTCCTAAAATCAGTCCATAAAGTGGCACTTCTCATAATTAAGAACGAGGTTAGTTTCAACACATCTTTGTAAAACTTTTCGCAAAGTAAATAAGCATTCAGGAAAAGAGTTACCGTAGACGGTGAAATCGTCCATAAATACCTCAATGCCATGTTCGACAAGCTCGGAGAAGATACTGACCATGCAATACTGGAATGTAGCAGGGGCGTTGCAAAGACCGAAGGGCATCCTTCTGTAGGCGAATGTACCGAAGGGGCAGGTAAAGGTAGTCTTGTCTTGATCATCTAGGGCAACCGGTATTTGGTGAAATCCTGAGTAACCATTAAGGCAGTAGTAGTGTGTTTTCCCAGCCAAGCGCTCTAGCATCTGGTCAATGAACGGCAAAAGGAAGTGGTCCTTCCTTGTGGCAGCGTTTAATCGACGGTAATCGATGCAAACGCGCCATCCATTCTGAATGCGTGTGGGAATCTGTTCACCATTCTGCCCAGTGGTGATTGTGATACCTGTCTTCTTCGGAACAACTTGAACCGGGCTGACCCAAGTACTGTCCGAGATAGGGTAGATAACACCAGCATTGAAGAGCTTCAATATTTCCTTTTTAACGACCTCCATCATTGGGGGGTTAAGACGGCGTTGTGGTTGTCGAACTGACTTGCTAGCATCGTCTAGGTGTATCCGATGTGTGCACAGGGCTGGAGACAGTCCCTTGATATCTGAAATAGTCCATCCAATAGCCCTCTTGAATTCCTTCAGTAGGGCGACTAGAGTTGTTGCTTCTTCTGTATCAAGTTTGCTGGAGATGATCACGGGTAGGGTTTCGTTGGCATCAAGGTAAGCATACTTCAGGTGCTCGGGCAAGACCTTGAGTTCCAGGTTCGGGGCCTGCACAATGGAAGGGGGAATCTTAGTGTATTCAGAAGGTAGAGGAGTCACCACCATTTTAAAAGAAGGGTGAGGAGTGGTTTCCAAGACGGAAACGATTTCTCGCAGAGCTGGTGGGGAGACAAATTTGGATTCCAGATTTTTCATTTCCGTGAAGTTGACGCTATTGGCCAGGGCAAGCTACAGAGGGTCCATAGAAAATAAGTCAGCAATTTCGTCAACGTCTAGGTCAATAATATCAATAAAATTAAGACTAGAGAACTCAGAAGGGAAACACATAGCATCAAGCATACTGAATCGAATAATCTGTCCATCGAACTCAAGTGTAATTGATGCATCATGGACGTCTATCTTCGCACGAGCAGTCCTGAGGAAAGGTCAGCCCAACAGAACGTCAGAGGATTTGGTGCCTTGTTCGTTCTCCATGCTGATCACATAAAAGTCAGCCGAAAAGAGGAGGCTATCAACTTGGACGAGGACGTATTCATGATCCCTTCTGGATAGATTATGGATCGGTCTGCCAGCTGGATGACAACTCTAGTTGGCTTCAGTGGTCCGATCTCTAGCTGAGTGTATATCCTCAAGGGCAAGACGTTGATACCTGCACCTAAGTCACACATAGCTTTTCCAATGTCAGTGCCTCCAAGCTTGCAAGGGATTGTAAACATCCCTGGATCTGCACACTTTGGAGGGATTTTTCTTTGAATAACATCGGAAATATTAACACCCACACTGATTTTGTTTACGCCTGCCCATTTACTTTTGTTAGTGCATAAAGATTTCAAAAACTTAGCATAATGTGGAATGTTCTTAATAGCCTGCATAAGTGGAATGTTAATTTGAACCTTACTGAATAAGTCAAAACTTTCTTTCTCTTCTTTGTCCTTTTTCTTTTTGACTAACCTGTGTGGAAACAGAGGTTCAAGGACTTTGATGATGAAGTCTTCGGAGAATTCAGACTTCTCATCGATCTTAATCAGCGTACCTAGTTTCCTGGAAGTATAAACCTTCTTTTCTTTCTCGGGAGTGACCTCAACATTTTCGACCACAGGAGTGGGATCAGGAAGCTCAGTCTCTCAGGCAAGCGGTTCGCAGTCAGGCAACTGCATACCACTGCAAAGTGTCAGGGCACAGGCTCCATGCTTAGGATTAACTTCTGGTTGTGGTGGTAATCGTCCTCCATTCTTCAGCTCCTTCACCTCTGCAGATAAGGCAACCAATTGTTTTTGCATATCAATAATAAGACTATGTAAACTAGGTACCTCGGTCACTTGAGGAGTGGGTCCCTGTCCTTGTGGAGCTTGATATTGATGTTGTTGGAGTAATTGGGCCGAGGCCTGAAATTCTGGAGGTTGAAGGGCGGCTGCTGTTGATTCTGAAATGGGTTATGTGGCTGCATTTGGTTCGGTGCAGGCTGTTGTTAGTTGTTGCCATAGCTCAAGTTCGGGTGGCGCCAACCATTGAGGTAGTTCTGAGTGTATGAATTGTACTTCCTGGGGGCTCCATTATAGTTCCCTATGGCGTTCACATCCACCTCATCCGGAATATGCGGACAGGCGTCTGTAGGGTGATCAGTAAAGTTGCAGAAGTCGCAGGCTTTGATCTGCACGGGCTGGCCACTGGATATATTCTGGAGCATTCCAGTAATGGTGGTGAGTTGATTCTCCATAGCAGCAGATCGAGCGTCCTGGGTGGTAGAAGTTAGTTGGTCCAATGGTACAGCGTTCTTAGCCATCCTTTCTAGGAGAGCTTTGGCGTTTGCTGGAGTCAGGGATAGCATATCACCGTTACTGGCAGCATCAATCAGTTCCTTGCTTCGCCCGCGTAATCCTTCGTAGAAATACTAGAGGAGAGCGTGGTCAGGGATGTTGTGCGAAGAGCAAAGGGTTTGCATCTTTTTGAACAGTTCATAATACTGTCCAAGGTTCTCATTCTCTTTCCGCATGATGGAAATCAACTGCTTCTTGGTTACATTGGCCATAGAAGTGGGGTAGTATTTTTCTGTAAATGCCTTGAACATATCGGGCCAGCTACTAATGGATAGGGCGGGCAGATCATAGAACCAGTTGCGAGCGTCATCTTCAAGTGACCACATGAACGCTCTAAGCTTAGCCTGATTGATATCCACTAGCGCGGGCTTTAGGGCCTCGTAGACAGTATGGAGTTGCTGAAGATGTCGAAGTGCACTCTCCCTGGGGATGCCATAGAACTTGGGCAAATAGTAGAGAATGGAGGATTTGATAATCCAGTCGTGAGCAACAGTAGGCCACGCGATACATCCAGCTATGGTCTCCATGGTAGCATTCAGATATGAGATGCAGGGGTTGACGACAGCTTCGCCAGCGTCATCGTTTTCAGCCATGACAGGTTGTTCGGGATGTAGGTTGTCTTCGACGTCTCGATCTAGCGGATCGACGTAGGTAGGAGGTTCTAGGTTATCAGGGGTGGGAGCGGCAGATTGATGTTCCCTAGCAGATTTGCGAGCTAATCATTCTGTTCTCTGGATTTCTGGATCAAAGGGTAGTAGAGTAGTGTTGGAAGACCTGGTCATACAAAAAAGAAAAGAGCGTCAATTGCGTTAATCCCCGGCAACGGCGCCAAAATTTGATCGGTTGTCGAACCCGTCAAAAATAATAATAAAACCTGCAGTCAATGTGCACAATAAATTGTGTATAATGGTAGCAGGGTCGAACACAGGGATTAAGGGATCAACACTCGATTCAATTTGACAAACTAGGTAATCCAGGTAACAAGTAACAAGGGGGGTTTTGAATGGTTGTTTGATTAATCTAATTATTAACCACGAAAGTAATAACAACTAGTAGCAAAGAGGAGAGAGCTCCCAGTAAGAGTCTGTATCCGGTTGCATTTATGGTCGACCGATCATTGGTGCAAGCATTATCTACCCCAAGCTGATAGACGCCCTATGGGGACCAGGTACGCTTAGGTCCCCTGCTTACCTTCGTAGTGGAAGCTACTCCAAGGTGCGCTTATGGAGTAACCTTGACAGTCCGCCGTCCTCCAAGGTACGCTTATGGAGGCAACACTCGGATGCCTATGAAGAAGAGGTAAGGAACATCTAGGGTGAGACACTCGGTATGCTTGAGCCTCCGCCCTAACGACTTGTTCAATCCAACTGAGAGAGATCAGGTTTCCGACCGCCTCCGGTATGGTTATCTGCTTTACCCTGCAGCTTCGCGTTAGGTATAACAACAGGGACGATTGTAAAACTCTAGTTCAATTACTAGTTGATCAAGCTAATAATTAACCTAGGTAAATTGACAATTAATCATTGAACAAGAAAGATATTAGCCCAGAATTTATGAAATACAAATTAACCTCACGGCTTCCCTTGCAACCTTCAATCGACTCTTACCAAGAACAAGAAGACTAGCTGCTCATGTTAAAAGTAAAAACAAATAAATAAATAAATGGCATAATTAAAATAGAAGAAGAGATGAAGGAGAAATCCTATTAATTACCGGCCAGAGCAACTGCTCCAGTTTATTGAAAAGAAGAACAAAGGTGCTGACGGCAATGGTGGCGCCAAAGTCTAGCGGGAGAGGAGAGGAAAAGAAAAATCTGATAACCTAATTACTAAAAGTCTTTACGGTCTTATACAAATAAAACTCCTAATCCGATTGGAATTAAACTCCCCATAGGACTTCTACTGAGATTGGGACTCCTGGAGCAATCAGCGAGCGGGTCTTCGCTTGTTTCCTTTTCTTGCTAGGATACTGCTGCTTTCCGCGAACATCCAGCTGCACGGCCTAGTTGCTCAAATCCCTTCAGAAACTGATAGAAAGAGCTCAAATCAGCCCAGATCTGTAAAAAGTGAATAAACACAGCAACATAAGTAGCATCATGATCTAAAAAGCCATACAAAAGAGAGGATAATTATGGACATTGAACACTCTATCACAGGGTACAATATAAATCCATTCTTTTATGGATAAAAAGAATAGAAAAACATGCTTTTATTTATTTGAGTTTGATTCTGCCTTAATGGAGTCATTGTTGCTGGGAAGTTGCTTACCTACTGCTGCTGATATATGTGCTACAGTTAGAAAGAGGGCTACATGGTCTGGAGCCTGTAATTGTAGCCAACTTTCCAACAAATAAGTAGTGCAAGGAACTTTTATTAGCTTCAGAGGATGCACAGTATGTTCTTATCTTTCCCATTTATGTTAGTATTTCTTTGTTGGTTTCTATGTGATTGCTGATAACAATTCACCTAAAAGAAAGGGTATTTTCGTCTATCACCCAGTGGGATGAGGCCTAGCTACTGTTTCTCACCACCGCGGTAGGGACAAACATCGCTACCTTCCCCAAAGGCTAACGCTACAAGGGCTAACGGGTCCCTATCGGCTCCTCTCACGGACCTCACGGATGGCTCAAGGAGTTATCTTACCCCTAGAGGAAACCACGCGTCAGGAGTATCGCTTCGGCCGTTATCCTACCGTGGCAATATCTACCTACCTACCGCCAAGGTAGCGTATCGTGATAAGGGCAAACCACATACCCTAACGCGAGCGATAGCTCCGTACCCGTTTACTCGGGTGGGAACGCCCCTTTTCTTCTATAAATACCTCCCCCATAAAGGAGGCAGGTAAGCATCCTCAACTGGCCAAAACTCTGCTAATTTCAGTACACATACTGACTTAAGCATCGGAGTGTTTCCGCCGGAGGCCCCCTCCGGCGCATTGCAGGTACTGTGGACCGTCGCGTACACTGATCTGAGAAGAACCGCTCCGCCATACATCCTTCGGCAGAAGACAAATAATTATCAAATTGGTGCTTTCATTGAGAGCTTTGGTTCTATTAAGTGAGCATCCTTAATAACCAAGCTCCTCCTCCCCGAAGCTAGAAGGATTATGGCCTCAGATCCGGCGCTGTCTCGAACTTCCAACATCCCATACAACACCCGCAGACGCCTGTTTCCCTTTGCTACCTCTGATGTCCCCACCCCAGGGCAGGAAGTCACTGCAGGAGACTTGGACCCTCTTCCTGGGTCAAGTTCGGAAGAAGTTACCTTCCAGATTTGCTCTCCCTTCTCCCACATAGCAGGAACCAGCCATCCTACCCCCCAGGTGGGAAGATCTATGATAGGAGAAGCGGACAACCCTTTAATGAATTCAATAGCTGCTCTCCAAGCTCAACTGGATCAGCTGATAGAGATGGCTGCTGGATTTACTCCTCATGCCTCAAGACCTGGGGTGTCCTCCCATGTGGTTTTCACTCCAACCATTGTCACCGAATGACCCTTATCGCCCCAACAGTCTAGGGTGCTCCCGTCCTCATTACCTCTCCCCTTGGCACCCATAAACGTTCCCACATTCACGCGCGGACCGGCTGATCATTCCGGACAATACAGGGGAGGAATATCTATCCCCGAAGCAGTCCGTCAGCGTGATGAATATAGAGAGCCCTGGGATGAGCGACGGGGGGATATAGTGAGAGATCCATCTCCTAGATACAGTGAGAGATCTAGCAGCAGAAGTCGACGAGCTCGAACTCCGAGGAGCCGTAGTCGTTCTCCTAGGAGACACCAGGAATATGACCCTCAAAATCCCAGATACGACGCTGAAATTCCACATCAGCGTCAGCCTCGTAGGATCCCCGATGCTAACGTGGGTCATCCGTTCAGCTACCGTGTCAGGCACCACAGCAGAATCATATGATGGCACAAAAGATCCCATTTCTCACCTCAATAAGGTGAAGGATTTCGTGCAATTCCAAACGTGCAGTAACGCAGCATTGTGTCAAGTTTTCGTAATGACGCTGTCAGGAGTGGCACGTCTATGGTTCGAAGGGCTCCCCGCCGGGTCTATCGATAATTTTTCTCAGCTGGAAGAAAAATTCAAAAGTCGGTTTAGCACGGCTATTCCTATCAGAAAGTCGGCGGCTGCGCTGTTCGATATCCATCGAAAACCACAGGAATTGTTGAACGACTTCCTAGGTCGCTTTGATCTCGAAATGTCCCTAACGCCAGGGGTTACTATCGATTTTGCGATTGAAGCCCTGAAACGCAATTGTCGATACGGCAAACTGAAAGATACGCTAACGGTGGACCCACCAACGACCCTGGATGCGTTGAGGCTGAAAGCGCATAACTATGCGAGAATGGAAGAGGAAGAAAATAGAGAATGGATCCGAGGCATGCCGACGGACCCATATGTGGCCCCTAACATCCTGAACAGCAATGCCCCTGACGCTAAACCCACCGAGGATCTCGGGCAGCGGAAAGAAAATAACACTAAGACCTCTAATCGGCAGAGAGGCAATTTCTCAAAGGGGAGACCTGGAGGATCCCCAACTCGGAAGCAAACGGACCTGCCGAAAGGCCGGATATACGATCCTGGCCTCCCGTCTCTCATACTCCCAAGGGCTGAGATCTTAGCAATAGTCCAACAGAGAAATTTACCTATCCGCTACCCAGCTCCCGTGAAACCAGGAGTAATCATGGGAGGAAGAGAAAATGCATACTGCAAATTCCATAAGGTCAAGGGACACTCAACAGATGTATGCAGAGAGTTAAAATCGGCTATAGAGCGATTAGTCGAAGAGGGCTACCTTGGAGAATTCGTTACAAAGGCAAGGGAGGAAGCCAGAAATAATCCAACTGGAAATACAGCTGAGCAGAGGCAAACGCCCTTGCACGCTACAGGGGCTAACGCAGTTCCCCTCGGGCCAAACAGAGAAGCGCTTGCTATAGATAGCGATCAAATGCCCATGATAAATATCATCGCGGAGGGGGCACCCTATTGCGAGGAAATTATGCCACAAACGCCCAATCCTGGAGAGAAGCGCAAACGGGAGAGCGTTCAAACAAAAATCGAGCCAATAAGTTCCTTAGACAGAATGATATTGTCTTTCTCAGAGGAAGACGAAAAAGGCATCGTTTTCCCGCATAATGATGCGATGGTTGTAACGCCTGTCATTGGAAGTCATGGGGTAAGAAGGACCCTTGTCGATAACGGGAGTGCAGTGAATCTATTCTCGTTGGAAGCATACAACTTGATGAAACGACCTGATGGTGAGCTATCGTCCTGCACGAGGCCAATTATTGGGATTGATGGAGTACCGATTCCGGTAGCAGGAATAACATCCCTGCTGGTGTACTTCCGGGAGGACACATCCAAACGCTCCGAAGAGCTACTATTTCTGGTCGTAGACCTAACGTTACCATATAACGCCATTTTGGGGCGACCTTTCCTTAATCGTTTTGGAGTAGCCATATCTCAAAAACACCTGCGGATGAAATATCCCTCATGGGACGGCGTGGTCTCAATCAAAGGGGACCAAAAGCTGGCAGCCGAATGCTACTTACTCATGACTCAAAGGAGTTGTGACCGCTACGTTTGCGTGGCAGACGACCCTTTCGATGACAAAGAAGAAAAGCGCACTCAGCCGCTAGATCAGATGATATCACTCCCTATCGGTAAAGATAGCGAAATGAATCTCTTAGCTAGTGAGAAACTAAGCCTGGAAGAGAACGCGCAGCTAATCCGGCTGTTGAGGAAATGCAAGGGAGAGTTTGCGTGGAAGCCATCAGACATGCCCGGAATCTCTCGGGAGGTTGCGGAACACCGACTAAACGTTAGTCCTGAGGCCAAACCTGTCCAACAAAGGCGACGTGCTTTTTCGTCGGAAAAGATAGCCGCCATCGAAAAAGAATTGCTAAAGCTCACAGAGGCGGGGTTCATTCGAGAAGTCCAATACCCGACCTGGCTAGCCAATCCTGTGTTAGTCCCAAAGCCTAACGGGGACTGGCGCATGTGTATCGATTTTACTGACCTGAATAAGGCCTGTCCCAAGGACTACTATCCCCTTCCGCGAATAGATCAGTTAGTCGATCAAACCGCTGGGTATGCTTATCTAAGCTCCCTAGATGCGAATTCCGGATATCACCAAATCCCTATGGCTGTAGAGGACGAAGAAAAAACTGCCTTCATTACTCCCAGGGCTACATACTGCTATAACGCAATGCCGTTTGGGCTAAAGAATGCCGGTGCAACGTTTCAGCGTATGGCAAACAAAGTTTTTGAAAATCAAATCGGGAAAAATGTAGAGGCCTACGTAGACGACATCTTGATTAAAAGCCGGAGTTTCAGAGAACACCTCGCTGACTTGGAAGAGGTTTTCAATGTGATGAGAAAGCACAAGATGAAGTTAAACCCGCGGAAGTGCATGTTTGCATTCCAAACGGGAAAATTCTTGGGCTATGTGGTCAGCCGGAAGGGCATCCAACCCAACCCGTCAAAGATAAAAGCCATCCAGGATATGATATCCCCGCGAACTGTCAAAGAAATACAGAAGTTAACCGGGCGCATCATTGCGTTGGGGCGATTCATATCTAAGCAAGGCGAGAGATGTTTGCCTTTCTTCAAAGTCATCCGTAACAAGGCTCCCTTCGGATGGACAGAGGAATGTGAGAAAGCGTTTGCAGGACTAAAAGCTTACCTATCATCAGATTTAGTGCTAACGAGACCCGAACCCGGTGATGAGCTATACCTATACTTGGGAATAGCCGACGAGGTAGTCAGCGCCGTCCTCGCGCGATGTGAAGGGCACGCGCATCGTCCTGTATTCTTCGTGAGTCACATATTGAAAGATGCCGAATTGCGATACGCTCCTATCGAGAAGATAGCACTCGCTCTAGTACAGGCCACGCGAAAGATGGATCGATACTTCCAAGCCCACCCTGTCATCGTACTTACGGATCAGCCGTTGAGAAGAATCTTCAGAAAACCTGAGTCTTCAGGAAGAATGTTAATTTGGGCTATCGAACTTGAGCAATACGGGCTGCAATACAAAGCTAGACCGGCCGTTAAAGCCCAAGCGTTAGCTGACTTCATAGCTGAGTGCACATTCGCAAAGGACACAAAGATAGACCTGTTGGAGGAAGAAGCGAAAAATTCATGCCTACCGTCTCCAGAGACATATACAGACACGTGGGTCATCCACGTGGATGGAGCAAAAAATCAAGAATTAGCAGGCGTAGGAGTTTTCTTAGCTGGACCAAACGGCCTGGAGATGCGATACGCCATCAGAATCCTGCAGCCATTGTCCAACAATGCGGCTGAATACGAAGCGATGCTGGCGGGACTCAGAATCGGAAACAGTTTCTCCATCGAAGCCACCCCCGGTATGGAGAAGGAAGACAGAACACGTTTAAGGATCTGAGGAGATTCCAAGTTAATAATGGACCAGGTCCTGGGGAATTCCCAAGCCAGAGAACCTATCATGGCCCAATACTTAGCCAAAGTGAAACATGAGCTGTCAGAGATACAAGAAAAAGGCACCCTGGTTACGTTCGAGCACATTCCTAGAGAAAACAATGGAGAGGCCGATAGCCTCGCCAAAATGGCAGCCAATCCGGAAGCCTCAATACCCAGAGACGTGCGCTATGGAGAACTGTCTACACCCTCTTTCATGGAAGAGCAGGCATCGCTCTGTGTGGAAGAAATGGAAAATGATTGGAGGATCCCAGTGATAGAATATCTAAAGCATGATAAGTTACCGGGAGACCAGACAGAGAAAAAGAAAGTCCTAAAACGGGCAGCACGATGCACATATTATAACGGAGAGTTAATACGAAGATGCTTCTCACATCCGGCCGCTAAATGCATAACGGAACAAGAAGGCTTGCATGTGTTACGAGAAATTCACGAAGGGATATGTGGCATGCACATCGCCAGCGGCACTCTGGCAGCCCAAGTCTTTCGGTCGGGATTTTACTGGCCCACCATTCGACGAGATTGTCACAACTTCGTGAAAACCTGTCAGAAATGCCAGGAATATGCTAAGATTCCTCAAAAACCTGCTGTGCCAATTTCAGAAATAGTGGCTCCGTGCCCGTTTGCAAAATAGGGGATTGACATCCTGGGCCCGTTTCCAAAGGCCAGATCTCAGTTAAAATTCGTGGTCGTAGCGGTAGACTACTTCACAAAGTGGGCCGAAGCCGAGGCGTTAGCTACCATTACCATCGAAAAAATTTGGCGTTTCTTCAAACACCAAGTCATCATGAGATTTGGAGTACCGCGCGTGCTAGTCAGCGACAACGGGACACAATTTACAAGCCAGTTCTTCAGGGATCAATGTGCGGAGTTTCAGATAGAGCAAAGATTCTCCTCTGTGGCACATCCCCAAACCAACGGCCAGGCGGAAGTAACTAACCGCAGCATCCTTAGCAGCATCAAAAGAAACTTGGAAGGGTCCAAGAAGAAATGGCCAGACGAATTGCCGTATGTGCTATGGGCCTATCGCATGACTGTCAAGGCCAGCACGGGAGAAACCCCGTTCGCGTTAGCATTCGGAACTGAGGCTGTCACACCAGTCGAGATTGGCATGATGAGCCTCCGGGTGGCTCACTTCAAAGAAGAAAACAACGAAGAAAGGTTACGAGCTAACCTCGATACTCTACCAGAAATACACGAGGAAACCCTCCTGAAAACTCTGCACTACAAGAGAAAAATGGCACAATATCACAACCGGCAAGTGAGGGAGCGATTGCTCAAAACCGGAGATTTAGTGCTCAGAGACAAGTGGGCGACAGGACAACATATGGGAAAACTCAGTCCAAATTGGGATGGACCGTATCGTGTCACCCGCATTGTGGGAAAAGGAGCATACCACCTGGAAACGCTCGAGGGAACGCCCCTGCAGAACTCCTGGAACATCGCTCGGCTGAGGCTATACCACGCCAGGAGCTAATCGGGTAACGACAAAGTTATTCTAATAAATGAATATTGAGATATTCACCGTGCGTTTGCTACTGGTAATATGCAGGTAGCGAAGAATGCCAGGGATGAAAATCCTATCCTTATGATGGCTGGTCTTGATCAGACAGCTCATTAAGACGAGGCACGCCCTGGCATAACAAGGCGTTTGGGAGTGAAAATCCTATCCTTGTGGTAACCGTGCTCACATAGACGGCCCATTAAGACGAGGTACGACCCCAAACGGCTTCCCGGAGTGAAAATCCTATCCTTGCGGCAACCATGCTCACATAGACGGCCCGTTAAGATGAGGCACGCCCCGGAATCCTTGGGAGTGAAATGCTATTCTTATGGTAACCCCATAAGGAGAGGCACGCCCCAAGGAGATACCAACTCCGTCCTGGAAGTGAAAATCCTATCCTTGTGGTAACCGTGCTCACATAGACGGCCCATAAAGACGAGGCACGATTCCACGGACGCGAGGTACAACGCTTGGGGGTGAAAAGTCCTATCCTTGTGATGGCTGGTCCTGATCAGACAGCTCACTAAGACGAGGCACTCCCCAAAGCCTATCTATGGCGGAAAGAAACAAAGACATCCCAACTAGTAGCCGCGCGGTTCATACCCGGCGAAGTGATGTTGGAGCCTATCTGTGGCGGAAAGAAACAAAGACATCCCAACTAGTAGCCGCGCGGTTGATACCCGGCGAAGTGATGTTGGAGCCTATCTGTGGTGGAAAGAAACAAAGACATCCCAACTAGTAGCCGCGCGGTTGATACCCGGCGAAGTGATATTGGAGCCTATCTGTGGCGGAAAGAAACAAAGACATCCCAACTAGTAGCCGTGCGGTTGATACCCGGTGAAGCGATGTTGGAGCCTATCTGTGGTGGAAAGAAACAAAGACATCCCAACTAGTAGCCGCGCGGTTGATACCCGGCGAAGTGATGTTGGAGCCTATCTGTGGCGAAAAGGAATAAAGAAATCCTAACTAGTAGCCGCGCGGTCGATACCCGGTGAAAAGATGAATGAAGAAATGACCATACTGCAACAACAACGTTGAAATAGACGAAAAACCCCCTCTGACAACGAGGGACGGTAGGAATATGAGTGCAGCAGATGTGGAAGCGACGCTGATTTACTCTAAAAAATGCTATCGGAGGATATAATGGTAATACTACTCGAACGCAGCTGATGAAAAGCAAACGGGATGCAACCCGAAATTATGTGTCTATGGAGACCTAACACCAAACGTCCTAGGCGGACAAGTGATTAAATGGCATTATGAAGAAAAGCAAATAAAGAACTTCTGTCCAAAAAGAGTGGATTAGCCGAGTCAAGGCCGACATCGTTTGAAATTACAAAATAAGGATGGGCCCGTCAACCACAAAATGTAAAACATCTAAATAACAAAAAGCCTAAAGACTGGGCGGCGCGTTGACCCCTCCTTGCTGAGCAACCTTCCACTGGTAGAAACTGCTATCATTAATGGCTGAGGCTCTCTTGTCGAAATACGTAGAAAGATCCTCAATACGGAGCTCCTCAACTCCATAATGATGCATCACGGCTTCTGACATGACTCCCCCACCCTGCTCAAAGTACCAACGGTTCTTCTCAGCGTTAAGGGAGGCATCGGCAGATAGCTCGGCGTTTTTCTGTCTCTCCTGGCGTAGGCTATTCTCCTCCTGAGAGAGGCGTAGGGCCAAATCAGCACGTTGTCTCTTCTCTTCCTCCAAAGCCAACTTAGCGGCCTCCAACTCTTGTTTCACCGCGGTAACCTCTCCCCGAGCAGTCTCCATACCTTCGTTGGCAGCAGCAAGGGCATTTTCAAGACGCTGTCGTTCCTCCGACAGCCTGCTTATCTCTCCCCGCCCGTTAGCTGCAGCCCTGGCATTCTCCTCATCCATATAGTGAAGATGGCAAAGCATAGAAAACGCCTGAGAGCGAAGGAGATTGATGCGCCCCTGATCGCCCCGAGCCACAAAGGCATCTCTCTCTCTTGGAAGAGACAAAATCTCTGCTACCAGATAAGCGGTAGAGGAAAGCACGGTCTCATGATCGGCATCGGCAGGAAACTGCAGAATACTGTCCCTAAAGGAGCGCAAGCTGACGTGATGAGTCGGCATGAGAGGAGGATCGTAAGGAGAAATACCGGCCATTAAGGCAGGAGCGGGCCCACCCCTCACGATAGGTGGATGAGGCATCGGAACAAAGAACAATGCACCAGGAGAAGCTAGCCGGCTAGAGAGGCCTTCCGCGTTAGGCATCGAGACCTCGTTGCCTCCGGGCACCTCAGGATTAAGGGGATCAGAATCATAGCCTGTTGGGGTGTGCGCAGAATGAATCGGGGAGCCAGGAGGCACATGGGGTTCACCGCCAAAATCAGCGGGTTTAGGTTGATCAGCAGACATACCCCCGCCCCCAGGAACACTTGAACTATGATGAGCAGCCGAAGAAGAAGGGCTAGTCTGAAGATCATAGCGAGCCTTCTTCTGACGCTCGCGAAGGACATCTGCGATACCCATATCTCCCTCGGAGGTAGAGGGGGCAGAAGCAGCAACGATTTCCTAAATAAGGCAGAACGTGATAAGGAAATCATGTACAAAGAAAGACAAAGTCCCAAAAGTAAGAAAAATGCTTACCTGAGCGGTGGAGGACGCAAGAGGAATCCCAGCAGGAATCGGACCAACCGTAGCCTCTGAAGAAACAACAGTCTGGGACGAAACGGATGGGACAGCACGAGCTCTCCTAGGCGTTTTCTGTCTCACAACTCGAGTACCCGTAACGCTAGCGGTGGCCTCCCCTTCCTCAGCGTTAGCGGCAGCAGCAGCCCTAGCTTCAGCGATAGCTTTCTTCTTTGCCTCCTGTTTCCTCCTCCTTCGGAAATACTCGGGCTCCCAATCAGGCGGAGGCACTGCACAATCACAAAACGTTAGCGTTAGTACTTCTTGACAAACGCAAAAGAAAAAGGTTAAACACTCACCCTTCTTGCACTATTCCACGGGTAACCCGTTAGCCACTTTTCGGGCATCAACGCTAAAATCAAATTGAAGCAGCGTCTTCAACCAACCATCCTCCGGGTTGGAAAGGGGTTTCCGATGACCCCAAGCCCCATCTTTAATTGTCTCGTTGAAGCCAGCCCTCCACAACGGCTCCGGCAGATCAACAATAAAAAATTCCTCTTTCCAGTGAGGAATAGATGACTCAATACCCATAAGTTTCCAGGTAAAGGGCTTCAAAGAACCGTCTTCGTAGCGAGGCGATATCGAGATCACCCCTTTATGGGAATATAACTGAAAAATGTCATGGAGCAACGCTAAAGTGGGAGATTCTATCCCCTTGAAACGGCACAGTGCGGCAAAGGCACTAACAACGCAAATCGCGTTAGGACTTAACTGAGCCGGAGCCAGATCAGAATCAACCAACAACAATTTTATGAGCGGGTCAAGAGGGAGACGAAACCCATGATCGAAAAGCTTAGCGTACAGCAATCTACTATTTCCGGGCAAAATGTTGTTCAGTCGAAGCGACTCAGAAGCAGGATGCACGGGATATTCCTTGGGAAATCGTGCAGAAAACCCAGCAAGCCTACGGTTAATTAAGAGCAACGTGTACAGAGAAGTGGGAGTAGTATCAATTACTTCTTCCCCGGAGGACCTTTGGGGGTCTCCTTCTTCAGAGGATTTCTTAGTCCTAGCCATGGCCAACAAAGAAGAAACAAGGAGAAAAGAAAAAGACGTGTACCTTTGTACCTTCGTGAAAGAGAACGCGAGGAGTCTTGAACCAGAAAGAGAGAGCGGCGCAAAAGTATTTATCCAAAGGCAACAGCGTATAAGGAAAAGATAGGAAAAGAAAAAAAGGCGTAGAAACAGTTGCCACATCCACAGGAGATGTCCCGGTAGCTTGTCCACTAGAGGTCACTCGAAGTTTTTTTCGACGCTGGGAAGCAGCAAGGGAAGAAGCATAGCAAAGGTCTGACTTGGCATCCGCATCCTCATCATCGCTAGTAATTACCGTCGTTGCGACAGGCCTGGAGTCCGTCCCCGTGCGACGCTCCGGTAGCCAATTTTCCACAAAGCGAGAAGTTCGAATAGAGCTAACGGGCCTTCGCCCTCCCCGGGCAACGGTTTTGGTTCTCTTCCTCGAAGGAGGAGCGTCACCCCGACTTAAGCCCTCGGCCGAAGGCAAGGCTGGCAAAGTTTGAAGCGGTGTTACGTTTAGAGGTGCACCAGGGTCACCTGGGAATCAACCGTTAGCCTCCTATAGCAAACAAAGCGTGCGAGGACTAAAGAAAAGAAAACATGGAAAGAAATAGGCTCACCCATAACGCACTCTTCCAGAGGCTTGAACAGAGCAAAGGCACGAATACGGTAGTGGGTATTCTCGTCTAACAAAGCGTTAGCCTGGTCCAGCTCAGTTCTGGACAAAATCGCGGGATTTGTCCAAACGGGACCTGCCAGTTCTTGATTGAAATTGATACGCCACAAACGTGACGGTAGCTCCAGAACAAAGAAGTTGCTCTTCCAATCAGCTACACCCCTCTTGAAGCCGTGAAAACGTTGCCAAAACGACTGCACGAGCGCATCATCCCACTGGGGAGTAATCTCGATTAAACAATTGTAGCAAATCATGCTAAAGAATTTGCGAAACAAAGTGATAGATGGGGCAAAAATGTTCTTCAACTCGCAAGCGCGAAGAAAAGCATACACCGCACACCAAGAGGAAGGAGTTATCTGGGCAGGATTAAGGCTATACTCCCGCAGCAGAGTTAGTATCGACTCATGAACGGGGAAACGGAAACCATAAAGGAACATTTTAAAATAAAGAAGCCTACTGTGGCCCCACCCTGGATTATGAAGCCTCATATCACTACCAGGAATAGAAGGCTCATGCCCAGGAGGAAAGGTAATACCATGTTCCTCCAGTTCGGCTTTCAGAACCACATCGCAGGTAAAAATACTCGGTGATTGGGCGACCTCGGGATCCATGGGCCTAGAGATAATCTGGCGAGGTCTATTCCTAGCCATAGCAAACCAACAAAAAGGAAATCTGAGAAAGGACGGATTGATACCTTAAAAGGAGAAGAATCCCAGAGAAATCGGCGGACAGTGGCGAGCGGCCGAAAAGATATTCGGGGAAGAAGACGAAGGAAGACAAAAAGGAAAATTCGAAGCGAGGGCAAAAGTTTTGAGAAATTAGAGAATAGCCCTTCTTAAAGGATAAAAATGCCACCGCATTAATTAAGTTACCAATCGTGCGAAGACGCGTGTAAAAGAAGTTGGCCACGTGGAAGCGCATTAAAGAAATTTGGAAAAGAGAAGTTATTCGTTGAAACTCCCCAAAAGGGCGAGACAGTATCGACCCGGTCAAAGTAACCGCGAAGCGATTGCCTCAGTCCGGACAACCGCTTACGTTAGCTATCCACAAGAATCAGCAGGCTAATGGAAATAACGACAAAATTGAAAAAGCAGAAAACATCAGTTTATTCATAAAACGCCAATAGGTGGGTACAAGGCAAAACGACTAATCCTCATCAGGCCAATAAATGTCGTGGTGATAGACCCCGTCATCATCAAGGAATGGCATCTTCCCGTCAGCATTCGGGATAGGCTGGTCTGCCTCCTTTTCGGGGCAGGACCCTGACGGGCATGATTTTCCTTTGGCACTCGAATCTGCCAACCCCGCACCAGCACTGATGGGAAAATCCTCGTTCAGCGAGCAATCGGGGGAAGAAAAAAGTTTGCCGCCCTCTTGAACAGCAGAACCAGAAGGAGCCAAAGTTGTAAAGGGCGTCTGGGAAATCCGTTTCCCCTGCTTCTTACGACCCTTTCGGCGGACCGGAGGCCTCCATGGTGGCGAAGGAGGGGGATGATCTGAGTCCGGTGAAGTCGGAGGAGTCGGTAAGGAATCACGATCCATGGAACTCAAAAAGTAAAAATCTACCATGTGACCTGCAAAAGCAAAAAAGAAGAAAAGAATGAAGATGAACAGGAAAGGAAAACCACACTCCCTTATATAGCCGAAGGAGCGCTTCGATCCATGAAAAATCAATTAAGACGCTTGGGAAGATAACTGCAAGTGCAGAATCCGATCCGTCGCAGGCACCTCTGCTCATTAAACGCACCAATCAAAGGGCACCAAAGAACCGCCCAACCACCTGCCATTGAAAAGACGGCCCTGTAACAGTCAAGACAGACCATTCATTGCTAAACCCCGGAACCCGACCACTGCAGTACAATGTCCCGAGGAAGACCCATTTTCGGTTGGGCTCATGACAAATATTTTCAACCAATAAAGCAAGCAACCAAGCAAGAAGAAGAGAAGACTTGGGAAAAAGCAAAGACAAGTTATTTATTTATGGCCAGGTGGCCTTAACGTTCGAATATATACAAAAAGCATAAAGAAAAACAGCGAGAAGTGAAACCAGCGGTCAGACATTGGACCCCGCATCATCGTCCCCTGGCGCAATAGGAACCTCCTTTAAAGCGTCAGCGACGGAGGTCAGTTCGGAAGAACAAGCTCTCATGCCCTTTAGGCAGCAGGCCAGCAGATCTTTCCTCTGCTGCAGCATCGAAGCCACCACGTCAAGGTGAGCGCTGACAGTGGCCAGTTTCGCCAAGCTCTCTAGGGGGTTGAAATCCTCCAGAGTGATTCCTAGCTGTCTAGACAGAATAGGGGTTAACACCCCCTACAACTCCAGGACATCCTCGGAGGTCTTGGTGATCATCCTCTCCAGGAAGCCGATATCACCCTCAGTAAGATTCTTCAGGGTCAGAGTTTTGGAGATCAGGAAATTGCGAGTCAGTTCATCCATGGCGGAATGTGGAAAGAAAGAACGTGAAAATGCGAAGAAATTGGCACAGAAAAACCTCTGATTTATAGATTCTGACAAAAACCGTCAGGGCCATCTGACGAGGCAAACCTCCACGGTACTTAGAAGAACTCTCCGTCAGAGAAGGAACGATAGCCCTTGGTAAACACTCGGGCTCATTTTCAGTTGGGCTTATGATAACAATTCACCTGAAAGAAAGGGTATTTTCGTCTATCACCCAGTGGGATGAGGCCTAGCTACTGTTTCGCACCACCGCGGTAGGGACAAACATCGCTACCTTCCCCAAAGGCTAACGCTACAAGGGCTAACGGGTCCATATCGGCTCCTCTCACGGACCTCACGGATGGCTCAAGGAGTTATCTTACCCCCAGAGGAAACCACGCGTCAGGAGTATCGCTCCGGCCGTTATCCTACCGTGGCAATATCTACCTACCTACCGCCAAGGTAGCGTATCGTGATAAGGGCAAACCACATACCCTAACGCGAGCGATAGCTCCGTACCCGTTTACTCGGGTGGGAACCCCCCTTTTCTTCTATAAATACCTCCCCCACAAAGGAGGCAGGTAAGCATCCTCAACTGGCCAAAACTCTGCTAATTTCAGTACACATACTGACTTAAGCATCGGAGTGTTTCCGCCGGAGGCCCCCTCCGGCGCATTGCAGGTACTGTGGACCGTCGCGTACACTGATCTGAGAAGAACCGCTCCGCCATACATCCTTCGGCAGAAGACAAATAATTATCAATTGCCTTATCAATGTGTTGTGTACTACTTAGATGCCATTATAGTGTTTTCTCGTTAGCTAGAGGTGAAAATTTTGTTAGTACGCTATATAACATGGAAGTTCATAATTCAGACTTGGGAATTGCAAACTTTGTGATTTCAAGACAACAAGCTCTGTTCCACTTATCTAACTTTAGATGTATACTATGATAAGCTTGTAGGTGGTAATCTAGTAGTTGCTTCTTTGCTCTGCAATAATCGATAGAATTCCCAACATTCTATCCCTTGATCATAGTTTGAAAGGTCTCCCCAAGGATCGTAATAACAAGGAGAAGGATGCCAAATTGTCATCATATGATTTGGTTAATTGCAATGTACTGGATGGTCTTTGGAGAAATATACAACCTCAATGATAATGGATGAATCAAAAGCTAACTATGCAACATATATCTTAGAGGAGTGATTGAAGAAAAGGTTCTCCCTCCATCTGAAAAGGTATTCTTACGAAATTGCGCACCATTGAGAAAGGCTTCAGCCTTCAAGAATTACTATTCTTCTGTACTTTGAGTGCCATTAGGATACTGTTTTAAAGAAGACCAATAGTTAACATTTGTTTCTGAATTCCTCGAAACTCTTGTATATACCTACTGGTGGTGCTTTGCTGCTTCTGTGTTGTTGAAATTCCTAATGATATAGCTCTATAGATTAATGATGCTGGTAGCTGGGTTTACTTTTCCTTTGGGTCTTGTGTTCATTTTAGTTAATGACATCTCACTGATGCTCATTTAACCCCACACATGTTTTATTTTGATTAATGAATAGTTACAAGTCAAAAATATCATGCCATTTCTCGTTTGCTTCACTTGTACAAATTTTCTTGGATTGAATAACTGTTTCTAGTTGGATCAGAAGGAATTGATTAACAAAGGAAAGGATGATCAAGAATGATCTTACTGGTGATTAGTGAAGAAACGAGAGATGAATGGAGTGCAGCAGCAGAAGAGAAGAAACTAGATAGGAATTAGATTTTGTAATTGCTCTTAATAGATTGCATTGCAACTTGTAAAAGAACAAGGTTCATTGAGCCTATACATGTAAAGCTACTCATTGAGCTTGCAAATACAAGAGATTGATTTACAAAATGCAGAAGTATGATGATTATTATTCTAGCTATCCTCCTCCTTTTATACTAATTGATCTTAACTGCCATAACTACTTTAACAGCTAGCTGATTACCACTAACTATCTTGAAGCTTTCTAACTACTTATCCAAGTTGACAAGTTGACTGCAGCAGCTCCAATAACTTGTGTGCCAGTTAAGCAAGACAGTTATGAACAACTGAGCTTGCTTAAATGTTAAATGAAGAATGAACTGAAACAGAAAAGTAAATCAGGATGCAATCCCAAGAGTCAAAAGTATGAGCAACAAAGCTTGTTTTTATCTTATTTTGGTTAAATTTCAATCAAAATATATAACTGACAGCACAACCAACCAAACATCAGATCAAGTCTCAATTTATTGAAAACAAGAAATTTGCATTGATAACTAAATGACTGATAACAGAGATCCTAACTACATCAATTGTTAGGGATGCCTGCAACCCCATTCTCAAAGTGGTTGAGATCTTCACCAGCAGTGTTGACACTCCTCAAAGCCAACTCAATAAGAGCCCTTTTCTGCTCCATGTGAGCCAACGCAGAACCGAGGTGGGTGAGGCAATCACCAATTGATTTAATGGTTGTAACAGCTTCATCCCCTTCTTCTTCTACATAGATCCGCTCTTGCACCACCCTCAGCTCGACGACTCTCGCATGCAGAATTTGAATGCCATTCTCGGTTTGTAGGATCTTTTGTTCAAACAAAACAGTGTCATCATGGAGCTGAGCACGGACAATCCTAGCACCATTGAGGAGGGCTTGTTTTTCAGTTGGATACATGCTCTTAAATCTGAATAAATTGAGAGTAAAATAAATTGATATAAGGAGAATTTTTGTGGATGAGAAAAACAGGCCTTGTGATCACTTTAAATAGGGAAGGAGTTTACACATGCATACAATAACCATTTCTTCACTCAACCATTATTGAATAAATTTTCCAGACAACATGACTTGACACAACAACAAACATGCCAACAAACAGTGGATGATTAAAGATTATAGACAACAAGACAAGACACAACATAAGCTGGATTGTGTACATGGCAAGTTCATTTCCACACGCAGACAATAACCATTTCTTCACTCAACCATTGTTGAATAAATTTTGCAGACAACATGACTTGACACAACAACAAACAGTGCCAGAAATTGCATCAACAACACTTGGGGAAAAGAAGAGAAATACAGAGAGAAACCTTAGTCAGGTGTTGCAATTGACTTCATTTCTCCCACAACTATATCAACTGCTTTTTGCGCAAATTCAGGCCCCTGAATAGACAAAAGAATATCAATCAATAAAGGAGAAAATAAACTATAAATAGTGGCAATGAAAATCATCTGAAAACTTTTATTCAACATTTAAACATTAAATAAAGTTATGCACATGCATGATGACTCTGCATAAGGTGGTGCACGCACTACTTCAAGGAGTAGAAATGCTTATTTGCATAGACACCACATTAAAGTTCACCCTTCTATTTAGTAGATTCACCAAAGATAGATCAAGTCCATCAACATGGTGCTGACTAAAGACAGCAATGCGAACCTGCAGACAAACATTACCAGTCCCCATCAGATTCAACCATGCAATTCCAATCCTATTTTTTTCTAGAAACTAAACACCCTATCTTTCTACTTTAGTATTTCCTCCTTTTAAACCCAGAACCAAAGAGAGTTATATTGTTGATGCTTGAGACATGATCCATATTCCAGAAACACAAACCAGGAAGAAGAGAGATACCTTTGCTGAGCGAAAGACAGTACCAGAGCTAACATGTTATGCTAACATCCACCACCTGTCCTTATTACATGAATGAGGAACTACAATTAGAACACAAAAGTTTTAAGAGGGGCAGCCATCCAAGATCTATTCCAAAATCCAGATTCCTAAATAATATGGGTCCCCTAGGATAAGCAAATGATGCATGGTTGTATTATGTTTAACAAACACCATTCATCTCAAGTTAGCTTCAGTCTAAAACATAGTAATATTAAGAGGGATAAAACTAATACAATAAATTTTTAAAATGGAAAATAACTGCTAAACAAAACACTAGGAGTATAATCTAGGGGTATAGTTGAAGAGCAGGATACAGAAAACTTGCAGTCAACTTTGTTCTGAATCGTAGCAATATTAAGAATGAAAAAGAAAGGAGATACTGCTTTGATAATTTATACACTTAAGTGCAGGATTCAAATAACTTGTTGTCACCCAAAGATTAGTTGCTAGCAACGCATTCCCGCTCACTAAAACAGTCAACAGAGCCTCATGAACAAACTAAAATTGCCACCAGACTAGACTAGCAACCCACATTAAACTTCACCCTTCAATAGTAAACAGCAAAAACTTAACTCTTTAGTAACAGCTTCTAGATGATCATACACATTACTTTAGTAGATTAGACAGCATGGTAAAAACTTGCTTAACATCCAGACAACAAAGAAAATGAACCAGTTTGCTCAGACAGATATATGGGAATTTTATATGCTATAAATATACTAGAAAATAGAGGGAAGCTGGAAATTTAAACTTGTAAAAACCATCATTTCCATTATAATTCTATTAACGAACATGGAAATTTTATATGCTATAAATATACTAGAAGAAGAGCAATTTCTGTCTACTATCTACCCAAAATAGTACACAGAGTTTGATCAACGCATCCAAAATTATAAGGAAACTATACTCCCAAAAAATCAGACTAATTTATTTCTACCAATCCACATTGGATCACACCATCATATACAGTAGCAGATTTACCACTTATAAACAAAAATACCATAAAATGATTGGCAATGGCTCTGGCGCAAAAAAATCTTCTTTCATTCACAACTTTAAGCATTAATAATCCCCCTTATGACAACCTGAGAAACATTAAAAATCAAGTAGTCAATAACATGAAACAATATAAAACATAACAGTATAGGATACTAATGCAATAACTAAAACTTACAATGAATCTTGAGGAAGATGAGCAATTGCAGCATCAATGACAACTGCATCGCATTGAAGTCTTAATGGTAGAATGCCTAGCCTTTCCAACTGATCTTTTTTCATGTGAATGATTTTGTATGTATTGGAACCTAGGCTACTAAGTACTTCAATCATGCAAGACTGAAGAGTGATGAAAATGTTGTTTGATTTTTTATCAGAAAACTCGTAAAATGACTTCTCAACAGCTGCAATCAATTGCACAACTGAGTTTGAACACTTTTTCTCTTGCAAAGATTGAATTGCTCTAAAAAAAAACCAAATCCAACACGTTTAGATCAGGGGAATTAGGTGGTTGACATAATATATTGACATTCAATCCAGAATTTTGTACTACTAGTAAGAAATCAACATCATTCCCATATATATGGGTCTTAGCATTATCCTGCTGAATTAGGATTGGCTTTGTTATGCTATCCCTAGGCCATTTATCTTTAATTGCAGGGAGAAGTTTTGAAATCATGAATGTTCTATTCCCATCTTTACTAATCTTTGGGATTGCCTTTACTTCTAAGGTCCCAGCAACTCTATTCACACTAGACCTAAGTGCAGCAACCTCATCAACCAATGCAAAAACACCTATTTTGCCATCAAAAGTGCATTTTCCTTCAAAGTCATACCTGGGTCTAGCGACAGCTGCCATGAACATGATTTTTGGAATGAAGTTGGAGCTTTTGCAGGATCGCACTGGTTCTTCTTCACCTGCCAAGAGGTAGTATGTCTGAATCTTCTTCGTCATGTTGAACCATTTCTCATCTATGTGTATTACGTTTTCCATTTGATGAAAAGTTGGATTCGTTGGAACAGTGGACGGGTCTATCATGGAAAGACAATGTTCTATCCTTCGATGACGATTACCCTCTGTGAGCAATGGATGGATGTAATTACTGTGTCGTCTCAGTTCACTAGTCTTCAATTTCTTACACAATGATCTGGTTGACACACCCAAAGCCAGAGCAAGGCTTCTTAATGTTGCCCTCTTCCTCAAAGGTATGTCTTTCACCCTCTCTAAATCAAGTTCAACCCTCTTTCTCCCACAATTTTTCACTCTTGCTCCTGCACTGTTGTGGTCACCAGATTCCTTACCTCGTTTCCACAGATGTTGAATTAATCTGATGGAGACATTAAAGAGATTTGCTACCTCTGTTGTTATTTTCCTGTTAAGCTTGTCGTTGATGCTTTGTTGAAGGAGAATAGAATAAGCACGAAGACGTTGCTCATCGTTAAGCTCCTTGCGCTTAACGCTACCTAGGGGTTGATGGTGAACTTGCAAATAAAGAGTGAAAGACAATTAGAAAGGAGATAAGCTTAAATTTTTCAAACAACAAGTGTTATTCCTCCAAAAAAAAAACAGACTCACCTTCATTGAGGAATGGTGATTCTGCCTCTCTACACTGTCTTTCATAATCACCATCGTTTAAGTCTGTAAATTCGGTCAGAAGCTCTTCATCTTCATCAATGAAGTGAGGAATTTAAGATGATGGAGTATTGAAATAATTTTGGGGCAAGGAATTTGTTGAATCGATCTCAATCTCCTCCATTATTTCTGCGAGGAAAGAGAGGAGGAAGAGGGAAAAGTGGATCTTGTGAAATGAGGGGAAAGAATAAACCAAATTAGGGGACTGAAATTTGAGAAATGGTGGGAAAATTAAATTTTTCATTTTCAATTCAAATTATTTTGATGAAATTTGGGCGGAAGGAGAATGGATTGTAATATCCCAATGCCTGCACGCTCAATGTGAAGGAAATGAAGAAGAGAAGAGAGTGGCAAGTTGCTTGTAGTTTCCATGAAAGCCAAGGACAAAATTGAAACTGGAAATAATAGAATAATAAAAGCAAAAGGAGTGTTCCTGTTCCAAAACGTCATATAAATGCACACAGAAGGAGTACAATATTTTCGGAAAAAATTCGGTTGAAAAATATTTGGCACCCCACTAAAAACTAAAAGCTCGTTGTGGCGGGAAAAAGTCCTTACAGTCCTCCTCGGACCTCCAACTCAACACTTGCACTTTCAATAAAATCAAAAACAGCTCTCCACTGCTCTCAAAACTCACTAACCTCTTTTCTCTATCGTCGCTAACCATTCCCCTCTTTCTTTCCCTCTCCCTCATCAGATCTCATCCTCATCAACCATCATTCGCACAACCGCTTTCCAATTATCGACAAAGTCAGGTACTTCTACGTTGAAGTCCCATCATTTTTTGGGTAAAAAATTATGGTTTCTTATTGCATACCTCTAAATCGAATTTTTTTCAGTTTCAATAAAAAGTCTGACTTATGTACTGTGTTGTTTTGCCTAATTTCAGATACAAGGCATAAAGTTTCAATCTTGTTGGCATCTCAAGTTCTAATTTGTAAAACCCTAACTTCTACAGCTTCGGTTCAACATGGCTGACGTGTTTGATGATGAGAATGACCAAACTATCACTATCAATGAGTATCTCGACAAAGTTGAGGCTGAGGAATTGGTAACGTTATAACTAGGGTTTCCCCCCTCCTATTTGGCTATTGTTGAAAACTTTTTTGGGTTTACCACCTTTTTATCTAATTAATTAGATTGGTTTTATTGGCAAGGAAGCGGATATGGTGTTGGGAGGTGATGAGGGTAAGGAGTGCACTTACAATCTAGGGTTTATGAAGAGGCAGGCTATCTTTTCATGCTTGACTTGTGTGCCGGATGGGAATGCTGGAGTTTGCACTGCTTGTAGCCTTTCTTGCCATGATGGCCATGAGGTAAACTTTTTCAGGCCTCTTATTTGTTCTGGTCAAATGTGCAAGTAGCTGTTTCTGTAGATTGTGCAGTGGTAGTTGAATTTTTTCATGAATGCCGATGATTGGCTGGTTTAAAAATTGGGTGTTTCGTTTTCTATGGTATATGTAGCACAATATACAGTCATGGTAATTTATGGTAATGGTATTTGTACTGCTACCAAACCTTTATCTTCTACCTTGTAGATGATTTTCAAGAGAATGATATGTGCCCTAATAGAAAGAAATGGTGATATAGACTGGTGCCGAAAGGTTTTCTTTCGGGACCATGATCGTCATGCTGGTATGTGACAGAGTGATTGTCATGCAGAAGACTTGGGTTTTCTTTTGGGAACTTGATTGTCATGAGAGAAAAATAAAGTACACTTGTGTCCATAATTAAGTCTTCTGCAGCAATCCGAATAGAGACCCTAAATTCTTATGTACACCACTCTTTTTTGATACTGACGATTTCATCAGGGGTTTGAAATTCTAAGCTAGGTATGATATTTCCAAGAAATATAATATCCAAGCATAAGTACCAGTATTATGGTCTTGTATACCTTCTTTTGTACAGCATTTGTCTTAGGTTTTTTATTTCTCATTCTTAATGGTGATTTTCATGGTTCCCATGTGCAAAAGATTGTGGAGCTATGGACCAAGAGAAATTTTCGGTGTGATTGTGGAAATTCAAAGTTTGGGGAGTCCTTCTGCAAGCTTTTCCCCAGTAAAGATGTTGAAAATGCTGAAAACTCATACAATCATAACTTCAAAGGTTTGTACTGCACTTGTGGTCAGCCGTATCCCGATCCAAATGCTCAAGAACAAGAAGAGATGATACAGTGCATTATGTGTGAAGACTGGTATCATGAAGAGCACCTTGGTCTGGAGTCTTCCAATGAGGTTTGTAGCTTGGCTGTTTCTTGTTCTCAGGCTTCTTGAGTCTTAGGGTCCAATTCATATGTCAATAATTAAATGCTTGGTAAATTAGAACAATGGTGACAAAAATTTCACATATGCTTCAACAATGATGTTATCTGTATTGATTTGCCTAAACCTTCATTCTGCAAGTCCCTAGACCCTCCTCTGTACCTGATAACTGACTGGCTGGTAAAGCATCAACTTTCTTGCAGAATCCTATAATTGGTCTGTAGGTCCTGTCCAGTGACTTTACTGAGTGTTTATAGAGAGGATCAAATTTTCCAATTTACCATGCAGTAGAACCATAACTAAATCCAACTATTTTATAACGTTTTCTGAAAAGAATTATCTTTTCTTTTTCTGAGTTGTCAACTGCAATGATAGGAGATCGGGGCATCCTACTAAGCAGTTGGGTTCTAACTGTGGGAAAATTATTAGGTACTCCTGGAGTACCACGCCATACTTCGTTCCCCACTAACATAAATGGTGAAGTCCATTAGTAGTGGGATCCACAGTGGGGTATTAGTAGTAGACCCCACCCCTTAAGTGAGAGGGGAGTGAAGTGTGAAATGCCATTCCATGTACCTAATACTTACTCCTAATTGTTAGGGTTAAACTTTCCTTCCCAGGAACATGCCTTTTGCTGTTTACCTAAAATTTAGGGATCATTTCTGTTGTCATGATTCTGATTAACTAATTTGAGTCTGAGTTACCTATACTTTTCTCTGCATGACAGATTCCGAGAGACAAGGAAGGAGAGCCTCTCTATGAGGATTTCATATGCAAGGGGTGTTCAGGAATTTGTTCTTTTCTGACACTGTATCCTCCAATAATCTGGGCAACTGGTGAGCAGACCAGTGATGCCAGTGTCAATACTAATAAGGATAAAGATGTGCTGGAGGACCTCTCTTCTTGTGAGTCTGGAAAGCTTGAGAACAACATTGGATCGCCTGGTTCTTCTGGAAAGGATAATCCAACAGCTGCTGATGGTGAATCTGATTCTGCGGGGAAGCAGCTATCTATTAATGGTGAAAGTTCTGAGAAGAATATCTATTTAAAACACTGCACTGGAGATTCCAAAATTTGTACTACATGCATCCTCGGTGTTGATGTTGCACTTGCTGAATCCACTTTTGAAAGTAAACCTCTGTTTCTTTCCAAAAGTTGGAGGGATAACTTATGCAGATGTGAAAAGTGCTTATATATGTATAACCAGAAGCGTATAAGTTATCTGCTCGACAAGGAGGATTCTATTGCTGAGTATGAGAACATGGCAAAGGAGAAGAGGGAAGAAAAATTGCAGGAACAAGAGGGTGCTGAGTTGAATTTTTTCAGTAAACTTTGTCATGTAGAGAAGATGGAGATACTCAGCGGCATTGCAGACTTTAAGGATGAGTTTCGTTCTTTTTTGGTACAGATTGACATTATTCTCTGTACAAGTTAGCTTTTCTGTCACACTATGCAAGTAGAGTAATGCTACGTTTACTTAGACTTTTGTACTACATTTGTTTACTCCTGACATGACATTAAGTGATGACTACAATATATGGTATTTAGGAGATTCATTGAAAGAGTTTTAAGTAAACATAACCAGCACTAATGCAAATATAATTTACTCATGAATGTCTGTGCTGTTCTACAGGAATCGTTTGACACATCAAAGACAATCACATCTTCTGATGTCCAGCAGATATTTGAAAATCTTGCAAAGAAACGTCAGCGTCTGCAGTGACTTGTTTGTCGGATCTCTACTGCTGTTACATTATGGTAAATTTAGCTTCCTTTGGTTGCTTCAGAAGCTGAACTTGATTCTAATACCTGTGTATGCCAACTGTTTGGCTGTTAGAATGTTCAGTTGGTACGAGCCATCTTGTAATACGGGAGCAATGTGTTTATTTACTTTATTGTCTAACTTAGATTTTCATATTATATGCTGGAAGGGCTAACTTCGTGTTTATCTGTTAGAATGCTTTTCTTCTCACCTTAGGTAGTGAATTTGACCCAATCCCCTTTTACCTGACCCAAGCAGAATAAATGATCTTGAGATGCTTGGGAGTTCAGTCAGAAATGAGTACTACAATGCTATGCTCTCAAGGGAGAGTAACTTGATACTCCCTAATTATGTGACTTGAGTCTTGGGAGCAGGTGCGTCATGCCATAATACTGTTGTGGATGTGACTCCAGTGAGGTTATATGGCTAATTTGCTTTTTCAGTCTGTTGAGTATTAGTGAAGAGGTATTCTTGTTTCTAGACCACTAAGGTGATAATTATTACCTACACTAAGTGACAATTAATTTTTTACACCCTACTCACAAATGGATTCTGGTTTTTGTTGAGTTTATATGATGGACCAAGCTAGCAGGGTGTAAGAAGTGTGTTAGTGAATAATATCTCAACTATACAGTTGTGCATTGCTTGATGGTGTGAAATGATGATTGTGAAGATTTATGACTTCTATAAGTTCTTGAGTTAGAACATGATTTGAGTGCCAACAAACTAATTCCGGGAGTGTCAACCATTTAAATTCCTTACAATCCTGCTCACATGTGTGGTGGGGTCCACCGCACAAGTGTTGAATCTTGTGGTGTTTATATGATGGCCGTTGTTGACACTTGCCACTAGTCCGTAAGGAGTGAGTTTCACTCCGGGAGTAGCAAATAATCTCGCCACTAAGTTTATGCATAGTTCTTGAATTGAACATGATTTGAGTCCATCTCTCCACTTCCCAGTTTGGTTAGTCTGACGAGTTCCGAACTTCCGATTGGAGAAGCAGATGAGATAGGTTTTCTTGTTGAGCATACCCTTACCGTTATTGTTTATTCCATTCATTTTGGCACTTAGCTACGGTGTTCCTCATTAGATCCTCAAATCCCTGATTTTCTTTGACTAAATCTCCTCCTTTTCACATAACCAAATACAGGTTTTGTCAATGGAAGAAGGCCCAAGGTAGGTTTTTCTTGTTCTTGGGGATATACTTAGAAACCAAGGATATGAGTCCACTTGCTTCTGCAGTTTTTCAATGTTTGAACAATTAAAAATATTCTTTGCTTCCTACCTAATCCCTGGAGACTGTCGTGTAAGTATTATCCTCTCACCGATTTCTGATAGCGTAGTTGCATTTAGTTTATATTAACTCAGTTGTAATTTAGCATGCAAAATATTTCAATGCAAGATTTTGTATGGGAATGGATACTTGAGTTTTTTTGAAAATTGGCGGGTTGAGTTGTGCAACCCTTGTCAGCACAAGAATGTAAACAGAGGGACTCAAAATTTAAAAGGGAGTGGTGTTGTACCGAATAAAACAAGAAGATACTTTGTAGGTACTTTGTAGGTACTATTGAGCTATCAGTTTATTTATAGTTATATTTTGAGTTTCAAACGTTATTTTAACGTCAGGATTACATCAATGAACATCTTCTGACCTCTTCTTTCAATAAATGTCTTAATCATTTAGGGAAAGGGCCAGGTTTGTTTACAATTTAAGCAAGCAATTTCAGGTCCCAATCAATCAATGACCTTGTTGAATTCCTATGCCCATGAAGGGAAAGGTTCGTCCTATTCAGTTAAATGCACAAATTTGACTTATGATAATCTCTACGAGCACTCACGGACTCGCGGGACAATATCACTTGCTCATCACAAGTTAAAAAATATGCTTCATATAATTGCTAAAAACTGTTTTCTTTTTCCTTTTTTTTTTGTTCTTAAAAGGTTTTTCCAGCTTTGATATTGTTGTTTGTTTAATTAATGATTTTTTTTTCTTTTTGCAGCTAAAGTTTGAATTTTAAAACCATTCACTAAAAAAAATAGAAATGCAACCATTATTTCATATTTTTATTAATTATTACAGTACTAGAGATCGAACCATTCTAAGGATCAAACCACTAACTCATTATAATAACAACATACACTAATTGGTTAAATTAAAGCTACGTAAATCTCAAATTATTTAGAGGACCAAAAAGCTAAGGAGAAACCATCTAATAATTACTTCCTGAATATTTAAATAGATGTCGGTTTTTCAATTTATATAATAATTAAAATAATTATTAGATTATAATTATTATATAAAAACAGTCTCCTTTTAATTTAAAATTACTTATAAAATATAATTTTAAAAATTAAAATATTATAATTAAATAGTTAAAATTATTTCTTAGAAAACCAACCAGCATAACTCATTCCTATCCAACTAATTAAGATTTAAGACCAATTCTTAAAAAAAAACGAAAACCGAGAAAGTGACAATCGCTAAAGTCAGTGTGATCGACATCAGTCTGCACCCAAAAGAAAAGAGACATTTGTTTACCATATCAAACATAAATGGTAAGGTATATTTATGCACGTTCACGCCATATGTGAGTTGAAGAGTAAACAAAAAATAAGGTATAATTAAAGGGAAAAAATTAGAGCATGAGTTGAAGTCGTGGAGATACTTTTCATTTCTATTATATTACTCTCCAAATTTTATTAAATGTCACTTTTTAAAAAAATGATTTTGAATATTTAATTATCGTATTTTCAATTTTCAATATCACTTTTTTGTAGTTAATGACATAATTAACTCTAAATAATTTTAAATTAATCATTTTTTTGAGAAAAATTAAAAAGAGTTGGTTGATAATTAATAAGAGTAGTTTAGTCAATAAATATATAATAATTATAATTTAATATTGATTGTCTTGATTATTGTGAAAATGAAAAACGACATCTAATAAAACTAATAAAACTCAGAAAGAGTAATTATTAGTAGTTAATACTTTCTCTATAATATTATTATAAAAATAAATGTCGTGATGTGATATTTATCAAGTAATATGAACATTAAATAATATCATATAGTAAATAATTACATAAAAAAATACAAGTAAATGTAATAACTAAACAAACAATTAATACTGTGATTAAATAAAATATTTAAGTACATATTGTAAATTGTCGTTAAAACCCTCTTGTAAAGAATAAAGCTGATAAGACTATTTTTTTATTAAATTACCACTCTCCTCTTGTGTATTAAAAAACTTTAGTTGATTATACTATAAATTGACCAACGTAGATTAAGAATGTTTTATAAATACAATTAGCAAATCACCTGTAAAATAATAAAACGTTATTTTAATTATGATTAAAAAAAAGTAAAAATAGGAAGAAAGGATAGTTGTTTGTGGTGATTTTATATAAATTAATTGAAATAGGTTTGCCTTTGAATTTCTTCTTAATCTCCATCCAAATAGTGAAGGACCGCGTTCTGATGCACATTATTAGGGGTGTACACGGGCTGGTCCGAGCCGATTTTTGAGCTAGAATTGGATCAGATTGGACACTTTCAGTCCGATCCGGATCGGTTCTAATTTTTTCGGGTCGGATCGGGTCGGTTCCGGTTCTGACCCGGAATTATTTTTTATTTATTTTTATTTTTATAATAATTAATAATTAAAAATTTTTTTTATAGATCTGCATACTTTCTAACATTCTAAAATTCACAAGCCTAAACCAGCAATAATCTCTTTTCAGCAGCCCAAATCTTGCACACAAATACTCATCATATAGTAATAAAATTGCTAAGAGTACATAAAATTCAACCCATCAACAATTTTCAGCAATACAATTACCAAGAGTACATTAAATAGATAAAAAAATACAGAAGCAAAACATTAATAAAAACTATTTATTCAATATAAAAAAAATATCAATAATAATTAACATGGTTAATTAAAAAACTTGCAGATCAGTCCTCACTCCTCACCGAAGAAGAGAACAAGGAGCAGTGAAGGAGGATGGTCAGCGGTGGCAGGGAATCCGGCGAAAGAGCACCGGGGATACAGAGGAAGTCTTTTAGCAAGAGGAGGATAGGTGGAGGACGACTGGAGATGACCACGTGGATCAGTGGAGGGATAGAGGCTGGAGGAGGGTGGTGGGGCATGGTGGTGGCGGCGGCAAAGGAGAAGGAAAGAAGTGAGGCGTCTGCTATTTGACGAGAGAGAGAGTTAGGGCTTGCTCCAATGCTCTCAATCTGATTTAAATATTGATTTGGTTTAATGTCAAAACGATGTCGTTTTGACATTAAACACGTAGTTTTGACATTAACTATGATTTACAATAATATATTAGTAATTTAAATATTAATACAATTTAAAGTAATAGCATAAAATTCTAAACAATTAGTAATTTTTAATTTTATGAAAATTGACATGATTCTCTCTTACAACAATATAATTCTTTTTTTATTAAATAAAATATTAAACAATAAACATATATCTAGGATACACCTCAATAACTATATATTAAAGTAATGATTAATGGTAATATTACTAGTATGTGCCATATTATTAATAATTAATGGTCTTAATTTATACGTATTAACTATATAAATGGCTATTAAAATTTTATTTTTTAGTTCTTACAATAGATAATGTTTTTCCCTCATAATAATTCTCATATAACTTACTTAATAAAATTTTGTATTTAAAATAACAATTAAAAGGAAAAAAATGAGGATTTTTAATTGAGTTTAAAAGAAAAAAAGAAAAAAAGCATAATAGATTAGTAATTTAAACATTAATACAATTTAAATTAAAAGCATAAAACTCTAAACAATTAGTAATTTTTTATTTTATAACAAATGACATGATTCTCTCTTACAACAATATAATTCTTTTTTTATTAAGTAAAATGTTGAACAATAAACACATATCCACGATATGTTAACTATATCAATAGCTATATTATTAATAATTAATTGTCTTACTTTATACACACCAACTATATAAATGGCTATTACAATTTACAATAATGTATTACTAGTATGTGCCATGTTAACTATATAAATGCCTATTAAAATTTTATTTCTTAGTTCTTACTACGGAGAAAATATTTTTCCCTCATAATAATTCTCATATAATGACCTTAATAAAATTTTGTATTTAAAATAACAAATAAAAAGAAAAAAATGAGGACTTTTAATTGAGTTTAAAAGAAAAAAAAGGAAAAATGCATAATACATTAGTAATTTAAATATTAATACAATTTAAATTAAAAGCATAAAACTCTAAACAATTAGTAATTTTTAATTTTATGACAATTGATAATAATTAATAGTTATATTATTAATAATTAATGGTCTTACTTTATACATATTAGCTATATAAATGGCTATTACAATTTACAATAATATATTACTAGTGTGTGCCATGTTAACTATATAAATGCCTATTAAAAATTTATTTCTTAGTTCTTACTACGGAGAAAATATTTTTCCTTCATAATAATTCTCATATAACATACTTAATAAAATTTTGTATTTAAAATAATAAATAAAAAGAAAAAAATGAGGACTTTTAATTGAGTTTAAAAGAAGAAAAAAATGAATGAGGAATTTTAATATAGTTTAGAAGGAAAAAAGAAAGTGGGAGCCAAGAAGATTTGAATCTCTCCCCTTTAATATAATTGGTGAGGAGTTAACCATTAAACCAAATGGAAACTTTGATATCATTGTGCATATATATATTTCCGATTCTACCGGTTCTCCGGGCCGGTTCCCAAAATTTTGAAGGTTGGAGAACCGGAACTATCTGGTCCGAACCGGTCCGAGTAAAAAAAAAAAGACAGGCCGATCCGGGCCGGGCCAAAATCCGGCGGTTCCAGCCCGATTCTTGTTCACCCCTACACATTATAAGCCTTATCTTTGCTTGCAACAAATCATCATTTTAGTTATCGGGTGAGCATACCATATCAATACATGTTGACGACGTGGCACATGAGTCTTTATATTATTCCAATGAAAATTAAATCTTACAATAGATATATTAAATTTTGATTAATGAGCTTGTCGGTGTTAAGAGAATTATATTGTACATTATGAAGCTAGGTTTTTTATTTTTATTTTTTCTCCTAAAGCAAAAATGTAAATTATTAAATTCGTACCGAGGCTGGAGAAATTCGGTGCCAGAAAATTCATTTTGTTTTTCCACATCACTTATTAAATTCTGGTGGGAAGTTAAGAGGAATTTGTACCACACTTGTGATTCTGTCGGGGAAATCAATGAGGTTTGATGTATTTATTTAAGATCGACATGAACCTAAATCTCCATTTTCCACGAACTTTCTCGGTTTTCTTTTAATAGCAGTACCTTTCTTTGTTGGAAGAGCAGTAAATCTGTGATTCAACAAATAATAAAAGCGGTTGTCGACAACATTTTCCTCCATGAGTCATTTGAGCAACGAGCAGAATTCCAATAGCTATTTTATCTAATATATGCTTAAAGATACTATCACATAGATTATAACTGATTTAATGAATCATTCATAGCTTCACACTTTTAATTAGTTCATACTTATGCATAGAGCTGTTTAACGGTTTGCAACAACCGAAAAACTGAAATTTCGAAATAGAAATTTCGCTTGTTCAGTTTCGGAATTTCGGTTTCGGTTTTTTTAGTTTCGGATAATCAAAAACCGAAATTTAATAAGGTTCAATTTTGATTTTGGGTAAGCACAAGTTCGGTTAACCGAACTAACCGAACTTTTCCTTACCCACTATATAAGTTTTTTTTTTTTACTGAAATACGCCCATTCCCTCATCCTTTCGCTCTCGCTCTCGTTCTCCTCTCGCTTCGACGCACGCTCTTGGTTGTTTTTTCATTCTTGCTTTGTTGTTTGTGTTCGGTTGGTGTATGGTTGGAGAGATGAGATTGGGGTGGGTGGAAGTTGTTTGGTGTTCAAATTTGTGGGTTTGAGCTCCTAGGTTTATGGTATTTGGCTAGATCTGAGGTGGTATTTGGCTAAATCTGAGCTTCTAGGATTTAGTTTAATTATTGTGGTTGTTTTAGTTTGATTTTGTGGCTGGATTTAGTTTAATTTTTGTGGCTGTCTTGGTTTGATTTTGTGGGTTAGCTTTGGCTGGAGGAAGAAGATGTTCAGTTTGGTTGGAGGAAGAAGATGAAGTGATCTGGGCTGCTGGGTTTGTGAAGGTTGGGCTGCTGTTTGTGATTTGGGCCGGCTGGGTAATCAGCTGGCCCATCAGAAAGAGGAAGTTCGGAAGTTCATAACCGAAATAATTTTGATTTCGGAATTTCAGTTCCCTATAAAGTTCAGTTCGGTTTCGGTTTTCAATTTTAGGGAGTTCGGTTAACCGAAATTCGAAACTTCGGATTTCGGTTTTGGTTAACCGATGAATAGCCCTACTTATGCATGAGCACATGTATATATTCGTAGGATCAACCAAGTATTTCATCGTAATTAATAAATTATACTGTTTTTCTTTGATGAGAAAAATGGAAAATATTGAATGTGACATTACCGAAATTGTATGATCCAATTCTCAACCTCAAATAAAAAATGTGTAATTTTTCTAGTTTTCAATTATTTAATTTTACTGGTGTCAAAATTTGCCTTCTTATTTTTTCTTCAATTTTTTTTCTTTTCCTTTTTTATAGAAAACTACTCTCAGTAGAATATAGTTGATCCTCAAAGAAATAACTCCTATATAATTTTTTTTAAAACTCAAACCGAACATTTATATTGAATATAGACAACTTCTTTATCGATTAAAATTTTTAGGGTCAAAATTTCCTTAAAAAAATAGTGTTATGGGTCATGGAAAACCGAGTTTGACAATTAGCTACTACGTGTCCAGAAAAAAAGCTAATAATAATTTATTTCTACGTAACATGTTAAATAATTGGCTATATAAATACAAGTGGTCATTTCTCTTGCAACCACAAGTTGAATGCAGCCACTAGTTTTTTCAATTTCTAGAATTCTAATTACTCTTCCAACAAAGCCATTTTGTGACTGTTAAACACAATTTGGGTAGTTTGCTCACTAATTTTGTGACAGTTATTCACAATTTTGGATCTCTCCGACTGTTCTAATTCCATTTTTCATGGGAAATTGCATAAAGCCATTGGCGACAGAGCAGAAAGAAGAAGAGGATCAAGAATAGCAGGAAGAAGAGAAGGAAAATGGACAATCAAATGTTGAAAAAGGAAGTATTAAAGTGAAGATAATGCTTACAAAAGAGGAGTTTGAGTGGTTAACTTTCCAACTAAAGGCTAACAGAGGAAAGAAGCTTGAAGATGTTTTGCAAGAAATAGTGAGGGGGAGAGAGAGAGGGAGAGCTTATTGGAAACCATCTTTGGAGAGTATTACAGAGGAGAGATGAAATTTTATCTGGGCTCAAGATATATTTGGATAGTCTTGAGACCCTTTATTTAATCTTATTTGACTTGATAAATGAGTATATAATACACTGAACATTGAAATTTTAGTTAGTTCTTCTCCTTTAAGTCCTAGTCTTCTTTAGAAGTTTTTCAATTGGGTCTTAATTACCCAATAGATGTATATGTATTTATTATTTAATCAAAATCTTGCATATATTTGGCTGAGTCTTCTGTGATTTGAATTCTTTTCAAGTATCTTAATTAATGAGTTTCTTACTTTCTTTTGCCATAGAAAGGTGAATTCATGTTTTTAACTAATTTAATTTTATATACGAAATAATAATAATTTATTAGTCATATCCTTAATAGACCAACCAATATGAATTAATTTCAACCTAGCAGATTAGAGATATGGTTCACATACAAAAATAAAAATTTAATAATTGATTAGGAGCCGGTGGGGTTGTATTAATGAAAATATTTGGTGTAAAATAAACTAATGCCTTTGAGTTTTGACCACATAAATCAAGGAAATGTTTCTCATTGTTTTGTTTGCTCCTTTTATTTCTTACTTTTATTTCTTTTTCTATCACTTTATGGGCAGGTGTATATATAGCAGGGATGCATGGTTTGGTAGTCAAATTTTGTACAAGTTACCTACCTCTTCTCTTTATCATAATATGAATATATAGGAATAAAAGTAACAACTATAATCAAATTAAAGAAATATAACTAATAATATTTTTTTACCCTAAACCACAAAAAACATAATAATATTTTTTTCCTTAGAAAATTAATAAATAAAGTGAGCTAAATGGATTGGACAAAATTGAGTTAGCCTTACTCTTAAAAATATAATAAGTATTGTAGCGTCAGGGTACAAGATGGAGAGTGAGGAGTAGATTTGACATGCGGTTCAGGAGTAGGCTAGAATTTTTTGGAAAGTTTGGGTATGGTATCATTAAGATTGTGTAGTATAATTTGATGACACGAGTAGTTTTGCAGCTTCAAGAACTGTAACTAGTCATTACAATTCATCTACGATTTCGAGGATGAGATAATTGGACTTGGTAAATGTCAAACTTTCAGCTCTCTTAATGCTACGTTTCTTTTGAAACACAATTCCCTCATCATATATTCTGTTTTCTAATTTTGAAGATTTTTGAGACTCTCCGCGCTCTGCAGCTCGCGAAGAAGAGTCTTCAAAGTCACTGTTGATTGTAATGAAGTGAGTCCAGAACATGCCATGTTTTCACTAGTTGAAGCTCAAACATTCTTGTCAAAGCTCATCTAGCAATTTACAAGTCTAAAAATAAATAAAAAAGATGTTCTTGCATTGGTTTTTCTTTTCTTACATGATTCTGCACACCGCACACTGCACACTGCCATGAGGTTCGAGTCCTCCTTCTGTTTGTTAGTTTCTATGAGGTTCGATTGCCCTGTCCAGAAATCTGTTGTCCCAAATGTTAATACAATGGCAACTCTTTATGGACGATTTCGGCCCGTCTTTGGTGAGGTAAGGACACATTCGATCACAGTCACAAATAAGGATCACAGTCACACTTATCTTTGGTTTCAAAAACATTTCACACAATACCAGACCACAAAAATAATAGCACATCTAATGAAAAATGAGTTCTCGAGTTAATCTATAATGTGAAATGGCCCATCCAATTAGGCCACAAAAATACCAGATCAAAAATAAGAAGAGAAATCAAACAAATATAATAATCCTCAATTACCAGATCTTGCTGTATAATAGCAGCCTACAGCAACTATCATACAAGAATATAGCAGGAATTCATAGAAATTTCAATGTTCTTCCACTAATTAAGTTCCCCAAATTCCTAAAGCAGAACAATATGTTCCACACCTTGGTTTCCCACCCCTACTACAATGACATCAAATTCCAGAAATAAAAATCACAAAAAATAGCAGCTCCTATTTAACTAACACAAAATGACCCTTGTCAGCCCCAACACAAAACAAGACACGGTGAAGAAGAACAAACAAGCAAAATCCCTTGAAGACCATTTCCCTACAGCTTTGGCTTCTACGCGCAAACTCTTCGCCCTCCTAAGCGCATCAACTTCCTTCAACAGATCAAACTCCACTCCTTTCTTCTTCAGTTCGTCTACACACTTCCCCAACATCTTCCCATCCTCCTTCTCCCTCTCTAGCAGCTTCTCCAGATGACTCTCCACATCGGTCTTGTACCGAACAGCCCAAATTAACCCGAGCGAACACAACAGAGAGCACAAGGACGGTATCCAAGATCTCTTGCATAATGGGACGCCTCCGAATGAGGAGGAGGCGGTGGCGGAGGCGTTGAAGAGGAGGAGCAGAGAAATTGAGTGAAAGAGAAAGAAGAAGATGTAAAGCTGCGTGATTTCTTTACGAACAGAGACAATTTGGGTTTCTTTAAGAAAGATTCTGTTGAGGATCAGCTCTTCTTCTTTAAGCCATTGCTTTAAAAGAAGCTTGTGGGTTGGTGTTTCTGCAATTTGGTGAAGTGGGTGCGTGAGTCTTGCTTCCATAATTGCTCCGTTCCTGCTCTGATCCGCATGGAAATGAGATATATATATATATAAGAAAGAGAGAGCAACGAAGATGGAATTGAAGAAGAGAGAAGCAACAAGTAAGAGAAAGGCGTGTATTTTGGGGGTTTTGTTTTAGGTTCTTGCAACGGTCATATTTGGAAATATTCGAATTTTATTACAGGATCCCCTTTTGGAGTGGCAATACCAGGAGCGTGTAACGGCTTCCTAAGTTTTTGAAATACGGTGTTTACCTGATTTACGATTTTCTCGTTCAGATGTTACTAGGATGTCAAAATGGTTCGATTGGTCGAATCAATCTGTACCTAATCCATTTTTAACGGATAAAGTCAATGATTTTCAATCGGTTTAAAACATGAATCAGACCGACCCGATCCATTAGCAACCAGGTCAGCCCGTTTAACCCATTTAAACATAAAATTTGTTTTTTGAAACCCAAACAAAACCCGTCCTCCTCCTCCTCCTCCTCCTCCTCCATCTGCTTTCCTCGCTGCCACCACAAAACACCAGTCTCTCCAAGCTTTTCGCCACCGCGGCACCAGCCCCGCCATTGCTTTCTCGTTCTCCAGCAAGCAATACCGGCGGCGTTGCACTCCGTAATCCTTTTTCATCGCTGCAGCTTCCTCCTCCTCTCTCTTCTCCGACTCTGTCCCACTTTTCAGCTTCTCTCCTTCGACAACAAAGTTTGACTCTCGCCTAGCAAGACCCTTTTTCGTTTCATCTTCCCTTCTGTTTGTTATTCTCTTACACCATTCTTCTTCTTTTGACATGGATTGAATCAAAGTCAGATATATTGTTGATAAGCACTGAACAAAGACTGTTTAGCAATCTAGTCTCTTAAGTCATGAAGTTATGGACCTCCAACACTCTAGATATACTTGTTGTTGTGATCAAGCAAAATATCATTCTTGAGTGATGATGTTTTTTTCTTCGTAGCTTCTCTTGTGCGTTTTATTAACAAACATATATGAAAAAGTCCTATAGTAAAACCATTTTGCATAAGGTGTTGTTAAATTAGTGATTGTTCTTTCAGCTGCATTCTCTTCTTTTCTTGTTCCTTTGCTGCTTCTAGTTTAAGCTTGGAAACACAAATTCAGTAGAATTTGAGTTCCTTAGGTATGTATGCATATTCCTGTTTGTATGTATGTATGTTTGTATGTATGTATGTCATTTTTCATGTGTTGACCTTGGATTGGTTTTGGATTGTTGTGCTGCATAACAAGTCTTTGATTTATTTGAGTAATTGAGTGATTGCAAGAAAATATTGCTCTACTCTGCAATTTTCACTGGATTTCTTCTTCTTAATTAACAAATAAAAATTTTGGTTGATCATGACTTTATTTCTGGGTTAATTTGGAGAAAATTAAACTCCAAAGTTTTGTACTCCTTTCATGGTTCTTTTGAGCTTGTAGTCCAAGAAAACTAGAGTAACTGCTTTGAGTTTCTTCAAACTACTTTGCCTCTTCTGCTTTGGTAGCCTTATCTTTTAGTATCTTCTTAAGAATTCTCACCGTTCGATTGTTCGTTTGTTTCGTTCCTGTCATCTTCTGGCTGCAGTGCAATTTTTTGTCTTGTAGTTTATTGATAATTATGCAGTAAAATCTAGTTGCGGTTTTGTTCTACTCTGTTGAGTTATGCTCCTCTTTTTGAGCATTATGCATCTTTTCACAAATCTCTTGGAAATGTTTAAGATATGTTAGTGATTTTCTCACTAAAATGTCAGAACAGTGAACAACAGGTCCACCACAAACATATCAGAGGAGACAAGTAAATAATGAGATCCAACAATGGATAGATTCTGTATTTAACGAATGACCCATTAGATAATAGAACAAGAAGGAATGTCATTTCTATTTTTGGCTATCCATTGAGAGCAGATTTCTACTGATCTGTCACCGTTGAGTGCTTGTGGTGGAAATTTCATCCACGTGGGCACTTGCACGAGTTACAATTTTTCTACAATTAACATATGATGCATCTGTGTTTGTCTTTCCCAATTCTTAGCGCTAGTACGGAGACATGTATGGTAATATATGTGCATCTTTTGAGGAAGCCTTTGTAACTTCGTTAGTCCAAAACTTATAAAGATTTTTTAGTTTGCATCTTGTTGTTGTTCTTTAGTTATAAAAAGCTATTTTATTTCTTTTGAAAGGAAGCCTACAAATTGAAATTAATTAATTTTTCTAGCGCTACAAAGTGAAGTCTAATGTTCCAAGTTATATTTTTACTTATATTAGTATTTATTAAACTAATGTTTGGATTCTTGGTTAACTAAAATAATTGGAATATTGGAATCAATTTACTAGGATTAATTTTAGATAAATATCAATTATGAAAGTATTTTTAGCACAATTTTTTCAATCTACATATTAATTATCAAAATTACGAGGGTAGACATGTCTAAAATAATGTTATTATTTTTTAGATTAACAATATGGATAGGTTGAGCTAGAGTTTTTTTTTGGAAAATATTGGAAAACTTCAAATATAGCGTTTACAAAATTTTCTAAATTTGTTGTGTTAATTCTGAAAAACAGGAAAATGTTGAAAAACTGGAATATTTTCTAAAAAATTTCCATTTTTGAAAACAGAGGCAGTGAAACGCATTTTAGGAAATTTTCCAGCTTTTTGGAAAATTTTCTGAAAATTTTCCGTAACTAAACAACCCCTTAGTGTTCTATGTTCTGGAACTTATACTGTACTGATGCTGCTCCAGCATGTTCTTGAATTTTCAGTGTCAAGTATTTGGTCAAAATTCTTTTCACCAATATATTTTGGCTGAGTCAGGATACATCCTAAAGGCTTAAAGTCTTGTGGTGTAATCCTTTTGACATGGGTTTATGGTTGGACTATTGGGCTGTGGATTTGTGCTATATTGTTGTTTGGCTGTGGGTAAATCCTTTTTCAACCTTGTTAAGTGCTTTGATTCGATGTATGTAGTCCATGCTGGACTTAGTCGTAATGTTACTATTGTACTAATAGAATTGTCATAATGTTCATGTAGTTTGCATGTGTTTCCTACCATATCATTACTTGAAATTTACTTCTACACTTTTGCAGCTGAGTAGATGATGGATAAATCTTTTAAGGCATAGTAAAATGGTGGTTTAACTGCAGGTATGGATGAAATTTTGGGAAATGAGAGTGATGAGTTCAATTAAAAGCAACAACCGCAGAGTCTGAGGTTTCGGGTATAAAAAAGGAGTCTTACTTCAATTGCATGGCATTATTTTGAGCCCATGCCACTTGGTGAATATAAGAAGAGAAAGGCCAAATGTAAGAAATGCAGTGTTGCATACAGAGGTAGTCATGGCACTAAAAACATGGAACGACATATGGAATGATGTCAAAGACATGAGGATGCAAGTCAAGGTACTCCTTCTGCCCACAATGATAATTTTGATCATGATAAATTTAGAGAGCTTGCAGCAACTGTGATTATGCATGATCTCCCTTTTCGGTTTAAGGCAAGATGTACCTACTAGATGGAATGCCACTTTTATTATGCTTGAGAATGCATTATATTATCGCATTTCTTTTATAGACATGAAGTTAAGTGACTTAAATTACACTCATTATCCATCTAAAGGTGAATGGGACGATTAGAAAAGATATGCAAGTTCTTTGAGAATTTTCGTAAAAAAAATTGGCATTATAAATGGATCAACACCTATAAAAAAAACGGGTCAAATTGAGTCGACCTAGCCCGACCTGAATTTAACCGGGTCCGAATTGACCCATTATCAGATAGGTCATATCTAAACGAGTCGGGTCGACCCGTTTTGATAACCCTAACTTCATCTCGTTCACCCTATTGCTACCTGAATTTTGACTTGCGTCGCAAGCTTTTTCGCACGTTTAATTTGTTTATCGCATTTAATAGCTTGTCTAGGTCAAATCTCTGTCGATTTCTGGTCCTAGGCTAGTTTGTTTAATATTCCGTGTCATTTCGCGTCCTTTCAATTTTTCGTATTTTCGACTGTCTTTACGCGAACTTCTATCGGTCCCGAATAAGTTTCCCGGGACCGAGGGTCGAATTCATTATTTATCTGTTTGATAAATACGTATTATTTTTCTCATACACGTCACCAAGTTCAAGTTTCGTTCAATTGTCGTCGTAAGGACTAATATTTTGCGCGCGAACGTTTTGACACTTCCGAGAGAGAAAATAAACACGTCACCTCAACTTTCGCATTTCTTCACTGTATATTAGTTTTCTCGGCTTATTTTTCTACACATAGTTGGATCTCGCTTCGGGTTTATTTACAATTTTGACAATTTCGCTCGTACCAAAATATCCCATTTTGTGCCTAAAAGTGAGATAAGTACCACATAAATGCCATTTAATGCATTCTTACCCTTCCAACACCACTCCAACTCACCTAGATCATCATAAAGTCCCATCCAAACACCCTTGGCCACACAATTAAGCTTGCTCATCACCTAGCCACACAACCACACAATCAACTCTAGCCACACAAACAATTCGACTAACCCTAGCCACACAACCAACTAAACCCAAAATTTTCCTTTTCTCTATAAATAGCAAGCTTCAAGCAACCAATCAAAGGCACCAAAACCTCCTCTTAATCACCATTTCTTGCACTACCTTGGTAAATAGCTCTCCCGGACAAGTAAGCTCCCTCTCTCTTTAGTCTCTTTAATTTTTATTGTTGCTTATAATGCATGAATAACTTGTTATAACTTGTCTACTATGCTTAGTTTTCATGCTATGTATGTTTCTCTTGCCCCAATTTAATTGCATGATGCTTTGAGTAATTAATGGATAGATATGCATGTTAATTGGCTTGCTTTTGCATGCAAAATTGATGTTGTTTTGAGCTTGTTTTGCTTGCTGTTTTTGCCATGATTTTAATGCTTTAGTAGTATAATTGTTACAACCATTTGGGGGTAAGAATGGTGGAGGTTTAGAAGTTTGGGGGGGGGGGGGGAGGGGTTGCTTGAAGAAGAAGGTCAGGTAATGGTGGGAAAGGAAAGGAAGAAGAAGAAAGGTTTAACTCATTCTATGCTTTTAAATTAAAAGGTGGGCTTGGCTTCGACCAAGCCCATTTTTTAATGTCCAAAAATCCAACTTGGGACCCACTTTGTTTTTCGTCGAAATAATGCTAAAATGTTTGCATGCTTACTTGTGTGTTTAAATGAGGTTAAAATGTTCATATGTTTATTTTTGTGATTAAAATGATGAAAAATGATTATATGCTTTTTGTGATAAAAGGAATAAAAATGTTTACATGTTTTATTTGTATCTTAATTACATGAAAATTGGCATGATTTAAATGATGTGCTATGCCATGTTAAAAATGCTTGTATAACTTAAATGATGTGTTATGCCATGTTAAATTGCAAGCATGATTTAAATAATTTGTTTATGCCATGTTTATTTAATTAAATGCTTGTATGCTTCAAATGATTTATTTATTTGTTTGTCATATTTATTTAAATATTTATTTGTCAAACTAAGTAAATGTTTGCATGCGCTTTTCTTATTTATTTATTTTCGAAAACATCGCTAATGCTTTCAATTTGCAAGGAAGATCAAGAGCACGCAATGCAAGTACGTTTTCTAGCCTCTTTTATTTATTCGATGTCCTTTTGCAAATGTTATTTGTGTACATGTTATTTAAAATGCTAAAAAACCTATAATTGCTTGCATGATAAAATCAACTCACATGCTTACATGTTTAAATCACTCGCTTTGTTTATACCATGAAATTAATTGCTATATATTGATATGTGAGCATGGTGGCTTCGAATCCCACACAATTATATGCATTCATAGAATTGTATGATGTTAGTATTTATCCATGATAGGATCACATAGTAATTAATTAATTAATCATGCATGGCTCGATGAAAAGGGGGGAACGTCCGCTCTAGCATGACGAACAAACGGTAACCCCGTCCTTCGTGTCCCGATCGGAAATAACATGTCCCGACGAATATGCTAAGATGTAACGTCACCTTTGAGGGCCAAATCACGTCAAAAATGTTTAAATAATCAGAAAGTGTTCCAATTTGGTAAGCGGACTCTGTTGACACGATTCAATCATTGGCCTATGTAAATGATTGGAAAGTGACTTGAGTTCATGGGAAGAATTGGTTGACATGCTTCGATCATTAAACAAATCTTTGTATATCAAAACTGTATTCAAACACCTTTTCACCGGTAACCTTTTTAAGGATGCGACTTGGGTGCCTAACACCTTCCCAAGTCCATAATACGACCTCGAACCTTAGTTCTTTGGTTTAGACCACATGTGCCTTAGTTTTTTTATTTTTATGCCATGACATTAGGTTCCCTAAACCTTAGAAAAATAGGGTGGCGACTTCATTGCATTATGCGAAGCATCCATTTATGCTTAGCATCCGTCCCAAACCTTAAACTCAATTTTCAACAAAAAAGAGGGTGCGACAGTTTGGCGACTTCACTGGGGACTAGTAGGGTCGAAGCCGGTTTTTTTTTAAAGGTGTTTGTTTGTTTTTTTTTATTTACTTGCTTTGATAAACTGTTTTCGTGGCTATCTGTTATTGCTTTGATCAACTGTCACACGCATTGCATGCATAGGCCCTCCACCCAGGGGTCGCCATACCAAATAAGTTTAGGACGGTTAGTAGTGACGCCCCGAGACTCATGTCCTAGGTAGTGTTTACAAAAACCAACCTGCTCGAACCCTTAAAGCTAGCCGGAAGGTGGCCTTATTCTGGTAAGCGGATTCAGTTGACATGATCCAATCATTGGCCTATGTAAATGATTGGAGAGTGTCCTGGTTTCGTGGGAAGGAATTGGTAGGCACCCTACGATACTTTTTGGACCATTCTATGGTATCGTCGGGAACTTTCAGGCCGTTAACACTTTAGTCAACGTCAAAAGCCCTCATCACGTGCATCACACTTATTTTTCCATGGCTTGGTTTACCATGTTTTCTACGTTTTTCTCCTTTCCGCAATATTCCTAGTAATGCATGTAAAAAAAAAAAAACTAGCTAGTAACACATTTTGTGCAAATTACTAATACTTGAACTCTGTTTTTTTCCGCAAGACCCATCCTGCTTTGTTCAAATGACAGTACCTACGCTACTTTCAATTGATACTTTTGGGGGGGAGAATTTTTGAGAACCAAGCTGCACGAGGGCATATGTTGAAGACCGGTTTCATTCCCGATACTACAACCAAGATTGGGATGGAGGAAGTGGTGATGCAAAAGGAGAGGTTGCGTCGTTAGAATATTTTTAATGAGCAAACGGGCCCCGACTTTCAAGATTGAAGCCCTTCGGAATCAAGCATCAGTTGCTTAGATTTTTCTTTTACCCCATGTAACAATGTTCCTAGACTTTGTCTACTAGGTTTGGGTAGATCTAGATAGTCAAAACCAACTTGTAATGATTGTAAATCCTTTTGGATGAAAAAAAAATCAAGGACAAATTTCGTAAATTACTCGAATAATTATGAAATGCGTTTTTTTCTCTCACTCATCCAAAAGACATCAAGCGGCTATCACCTACAAATATATAACCTTACCCAAAATAAACCACATATAAAGCCCACGAAAAAAAAACACAACACGAAGGACTGACCTTGGAAAAAAAAAACACTCTCACAAAAAAATTCAGAACACAAGAAATTGTTATTTTTGGGTTCAGCCGCACACCAATTTATCTTGGCCGATATGAATGTGTTTGGCTCCAAATTTTTACTCAACCAAAACACGAAAAACATTCGTAACACATAAGACTCCACCCTTACCAAATTTCATAATTTTCGGAACAGCCCATCTCTCACGAAAAAAATTCGAAGCGCAAGGACAGCTGCTCCTCAGTCCCAGCTGCGCGATCTTTTGTCTTGGCAAAAATGGAGATGATTGGCTCGGAGTTTCCACTCGGCTAAAACATGAAAGATGTTTCCAACATGTTGAAGTTTAACCCTGAAATATTTCATGAAGTTCTGGGCGACCAATCTCTCAAAACAAATTTAGAACGCAGGGGCAGATGCTTCTCGGTCTCAGCTGCACGATCTTTTATTTTGGCCAATATCAAAGTGATTTACTCGGAATTTCCGCTTGGACAAAACATGAAATATGTTCCCAACATGTTGAAGTTCATCCATACCAAATTTCAGATTTTTCGGAGCAGCGTAGCTCCATCCAAGGAGGCCGCAATCGGCTCCCAAGCCTGTCTCTGGCGGCATGCTGCCTGGCCCTTAGCGACATGCCGCTAGCTTCGCTCCAAATCCCATCAAAATCATATTTTGGCCTCCGAAAATCATCCATTCAGCTGCGCGATCTTTTGTTTTGGCCAATATCAACGTGATTTACTCGGAATTTCCTCTCGGATAAAAAATGAAAGATGTTCCCAACATGATGAAGTTAACCCATGCCAAATTTCAGAAAGTTCTGGGCGGCCAATCTCTTGCAAAAAATTCTAAACTCGAGGATAGCTGCTCTACTCCACCCTAGCTGCGCGTTCTTTTATTTTGGCTAATATCAATACGATGGACTAGGAATTTCCGCTTGGCCAAAACACTAAAGATGTTCATAACACATTGAATATTTTCCATGCCAAAAATGGGTTTTTTCCGAGTAGGGCATCTCTCACAAATAATTTAGACATAAGGAGGACATTTCTCTCGGCTTCAGCTGCGCGATCTTTTGTCATGACCAAAATGGAGGTGTTTTGCTCATAATTTCCGTTCGGCCAAAACACGAAAGACTTTCGTAACATATTGAAGTACATCCCTACAAAATTTCAAAAGTTTTGGAGCAGTGTACCTCAGCCAAAAGCAAGGCCCACAAAAAACCATGCCGCTAGCCTCGACACCAAAATCATTATTTGGCCTCCAAAATCATCCGTCAGCCGCGCGCTCATTTGCTTTGGCTGATATCAACACGATGAACTCAGAATATCCATTCAGCCAAAACACGAAATATGTTCATAACAGATTAAAGTGTGCCCACACCAAATTTCAGAAAGTTCTGAGTAGCACATCACTCCCAAATAAATTTGACGCAAAGAGGACAGTTCTTCAGTCACAACCACATGGTCCCTTTGCCTCGACCCGTATAAACGCGTTCGACTCCACATCTCCATTCAGCCAAAATACATAGAGCCTCTCGGCATGATCACCTTTCCCTTTCAAAATAAAAAATAAATAAATGGCCCATTAACCCATCGCTAAAAAAAAAAATTCCAAACAAAATGAAACCTAGCCTCTCGCGCACATTTGTTCTGAAAAGTTCCACTTGAGGTCATGTTGTGTCATCACGATGGCTCCCTTTACGTCCTCACCAAGAAAGCCAGCCCAAGATGCACCCGTTTCTCACTTTCCCTAAAAGTATCAAGTGAAAGAGTGGCCGGAGGATTGATCAAAGCAGCGTGGAGGCCTCGAGGTTGCACATAATACGCACATTATCACTTATACTTATTTCTCTTCACTTTTTCTTTTCTTTTCAGGATAATAATAGCTCCTCGATGGAAAACTACTCCACCAAGGCTCCCCGTGACTAGACTGCAATCACGAAAAATGGCCGAGCAAGCTAAGACAGAGGAAGGGTTAGCTGCTAGGATTAAAGAATTGGAAGAGCAGGTTAGGGTCACCGCAGAAAGGGCAACTCGAGCTGAAAAAGAACGAGATGAAGCAATCTCTGAGTTCCCACCTGGCTTCAACCCTAAACTAACGACATAATCTACCTCATCTGCTATCGCCGGATCTTCAAACCCCCAATTTTCCATTGGTCCGGAGGGTCAATGGAAATGGCAGAATCCTTTTATTGCGCTTACCACCACAAATCCTATAGCTAACACCGGCGAAGAGACTGTTACAACCTTACAAAATCCTTTGACTAACCTCTCCTTAGACCCTGGTCAAAATCCAATTCCTAAGGAATCCCAGAGCTTTCGCCTACCTCAGGGCCACTCTACTCAAATCATAGTTCCTGATCCCATGGGAGTCCGACCTCCTTCAGTCAATCCAACGCAACCACCATTTACATCAACACCTCTACCTCCCCTTGGTCTTAATGCGGTCTCCATGGAAAGGCCAAATACAGACAGGTTGAGCATACTAGAAGAGAGGCTCAGAGCCATTGAAGGAACGGACCCCTTTGACCCCATGGGCCCAGCTGACATGTGCATGGTCCCGAGGATCATAATGCCTCCAAAATACAAGGTTCCTGATTTCGAGAAGTATACAGGGGTCGAGTGCCCAAAGACTCATCTCAAGGCCTATTGCAACAAAATGTCCGAAATGATACACAACGAGCCTATGTTGATCCATCTATTCAGGGAAAGTTTGGCCAAGCATGCTTTGACTTGGTACATGGGCCTAGACAGAGCTAAGATCAAGACTTAGAGGGATTTATCGGATGCTTTCTTCAAACAATATAAATTCAACATGGAGGTAGCACCAGACCGCTCCGACCTCCAAAACCTAGAGAAGAAAATGGACGAATCAGTAAAAGCTTATGCCCAGAGGTGGAGAGAACTAGCTTCCAGGATGTCTCCCCCTTTGAATGACAAAGAACTCTTGTCAATTTTTGTGGACACCTTCAAGGCCCCTTACTATACTTACCTTATTTCCAATCCGTCAAACAACTTTTCTGACATAGTTCTGATAGCAGAAAGAGTTGAATAAGGGATCAAGACAGGAAGAATCGTTTTTCCCACTCCCGAGGTAACACCTAGGAAAGAGCCTATTATAAAGAAAGATGTAACTTTGCCTTTCACCAGCCTAGCTATAGACCACCTATTACACCACCGCTATACCACGCGCCATCACCATTCTCACTGCCTCCATATAACCCACCAAAGAACCAAAATAACCACAACAATCGTTGGAAACAGGAACCACTGCTACCTCTTCCAATTCCTTTAGGGGAAATCTACGAGTATCTTCTAGCGATCGGGCAAATCGTACCAACCCCAATCCCACCTATTCAACCCCCATACCCAAAGTGGTATGATCCTAATGCTAGATGCGTGTACCATGCTGGAGCTCTGGGCCACACCATAGAAAATTGCGTTGGCTTTAGAACCAAAGTCCATTACTTAATCAAGTGCGGATGGATCTCCCTCGAAGGGTTAACCCAAAGAACCCAACACAAACACCAACCCTCTTCCAAATTATGGTCTGGGTAGCGGAAGGATGATGTAGGGCTCAGTCATTTTCGTGAAGTCTGGGGGGGGGGGGGGGGCTCTGCGTAATTGGACCGCCATCACGCTTCTTGATGTTCACTTGTAAATATATATGCATGTTTTGTTGTCTTTTATAGGAACCTACGTTCCCCTTCGGTTAAAAAGATGAACAAAATGTAAATATATGTTCATGTCTTGTTGTCTTTTATAGGAACTTGCGAACCCCTTCGGTTAAAAAAAAAACAAAAAAAAACAAAAAAAAAACAATCAAAACACAAAATGAGAACCTTCTTGAAAAAAACTTACGTATCATATCTTTTGAGTTTTAAATAACGAAAGGGAAGTGTGGCGTCGGCCGCACCTAGGAGTAGTTAGGGTCACAAGAACCACATTTTGACTAACCCCATTAACCCGATGCTAAGTTTTATAGGTACAATGATAGGTGTGTGCATTCACACGTGTTTCAACAGGTGAGTTCTTCTCCATACACACGAGCAAGGGTGATGAAGAGGTCGTTCTCATCTAGAACACTATTCAAGAACTTAATGACTATTCTTCAAGATGCCATGATGGAACCGTCAGAAATGTCGAAAACTAAATTTAGGCGAAGCGGTTCACACCTCTACTTCCGTTAGTCTTGATCACATGCGTGAAAAGAAGCTTCGCCATAGTCGAGCCTAAGACTTTAAACAAGGGCACTTTGTGGAAGGTGCAACGAGACTTGTAAACTTGGGGGCAAGTGAATGAAGTGACGACCAAAGGAAGGCGTTGAAAAATGTCGAAGCTCATTTTTCAAGGGAGTTGTCCTTTACGTTTTTACAATTTCCCCTTCCGTAATTTATGTTTCTGTAATTTATATTTTCGCAATTTACATTTCCGTAGTTTACATTTCAGGTGCAACAAGACTTGTAAACTTGGGGGCAAGCAGGTGAAGTGACGACCAAAAGAAGGTGTCAAAAAATGTCCAAGCTCATTTTTCAGGTGAGTTTGCCCTTTACCTTTTGCAATTTCCCTTACCGCAATTTACGTTTTCGTAATTTATGTTTTCGCAATTTACACTTCCACAATTTACATTGTCCATAATTATAGAAATTTCTACGATTTGCGTTGTTACAACCATGCGCGTGTAACGTTTAGTTCTCTCAAAAAAATATTTTTGTAGTACATGTACTACTTGGGCTAAAAAGAAGGAAAACAAAAATCCCACATTTTTTGAACCTTTTAAATCAAAGTATTCATCATTTTGCGTTCATTGGAGATTGTATGAACATACGAGGTTTTGTTTGTTAACTCTTATATCCATGACATGTTTAGACGTAAGCAATCACAAACATATCCTTGTGAGTATTTTGGGCCTTCACGCCTTGTTTCTTTCATGAGTGTAAATGCTAAACTAGGTGCTAGTTAGATTTGCATAATATCCAGGGTACATGAACAATCAGACATGGGATAGCGGTAAGATGACATTGGACTTTGCTTTGCTCTTCTTCCACATTTTCTATTTTCAACCTTTTACCCTCAAACACATATTTTGTACACCATGTACGATTCTATTAAACACTCAAAACCAAGCCTCTTGTTCTCCTAACCAAGTAAGTAGTGCTCGGCTGGGACCGCTAAACTGGAGTACACATCAAGTAAGGGAATCACAAGGGAGCCCTTAGAGGATCGCTGCCAGATCAACATCAAGAGAAGGCCAAATAAATCAAGACTTGGAAGCTTCTGCCAAAGACAGAGAGGATGACTGACCAAATAAAAATTGTACTTGCTTTGCTTGCTCAATCAAAAAAAAATCATCATCAATCAAAAAAAACAAATCAAAAAATCATAAAAAAAAAATCAATCAAAAAGTGTTCAAAAAATATGTTCAAAGAACACAATCAACAAAGGCAACAGCAAAAGCAAGTACAAAACAAAAGAAAAGCGTCCAAATATCAATGGCAAAATGATCTCAAAAAGACAAGAGATCGTTCCCCGTGAATGTTGAAGAACTTGGGCAAAGAGCCCTCAAAACAAACCAGAAGGAACATCTACAGAAAAGATTCAAGAATTTGTGCACTTGCTTTCACCACAATCAAATCATCGAGCATTGTTCGCCACAATCTATCCTCGTCGCAATCAGTCGTCGAGCACAAACTCATTAAAACCTTTCGCCAAAAAAAAAACACAAAACACAACACTTTCTTCTACAAATTCCTCCTTTCTTCCTCCCTTGCAAAGTCCTTTCGATTATTAGCAGACCCATGCATGTGCATCTTCATTTGAAGTCTATTCACTCGGATTGACATTGCAAATTTAATTTTTGTGCTATGTTTATTGCATTTCTAGGAGTGTAAACACCTAGCCTTGTTTTCTAAGCGTGAGCGCAAACACTAATATCTGGTGAGGATTTCTTACAGCTGCATGTCGTGGAAAAGTCTTGTTCTTGAGGTCGTTATTTCCTGAACAAGACACAGATGATAAGAATCCGGGAGATACTGAGCAGGATCGGCCTGATCTGGGCTGGTCGGGAACACTGTACCGGGGTCTTCGTCACCTGCAAAGCGCCGGAGGGGGTCTCCGGCGTAAACACTCCGATGCCAAAGTCAGTGTGAGTAGTCAAAATGGCAGGGGTTCAGTACACTATCTTAGGCTTACCCTCTTGTCTGAAAAAGTGGGGGTATTTATAGGCAAAGGAAGGAGTGTACCGATAGGTGGTAGGAGTTATCCCTGGTAGGTGCCGCTGGGGTGATAGACGTCTCTGGGGTGGCAGGGAGTGATGTCATACGGGATGACGTCATGCGGAGTGACGTCATGGATGACCTGGGATGGGATGCCGCCGTGCGGATGTCACATGAGAGCCCCCCCCGCTGATGTCGACTATCCCAGGGTCGACCGCCAGGCTAAGGGCGGTAAGAACAGGGTCCTGTTTCCCTCGGCGGGTACAGTATGCTGGCTGGGTCACCTAGTGGGGTAGTAGAGATGCCGCTTCTGTGGTATCGATAGTTATCATATGCCCAACTGAAAATGAGCCCGAGCGTTTACCAAGGGCTATCGCCGCGTCTTCCGTCTTACCTCTTCAGAGGTTTCTGCATTAATGAGGGCTCGACAGTCGATAAAGGTATATTTTCAGAGCACTTGTTTCCATAACTCTCTCAACCTTCTTCACATCTCTCTTCGATTTTCCTCATCTCTTTTCCTTCAATGGATGAAATCACCATGAACTTTCTGCTATCCAAAACCCATACCTTGAGAAATCTGACCCAGGCTGACATCGATTTTTTGGGGTCGTTGAGCACCAAGACTTCGGAAGATATCTTGGAGCTCCAGGGAATGTTGACTCCCCTGCAGGCTAGACAGGCTGCTGTTACCATGGAGGACTTCAGTCCCGTGGAGAAAGTGGTGAAGCTGTCAGCGACTGTCTCTCAAATTCAGTTGCTTATGACAATGCTGCAGCATAGGAAGGACTTGCTGGGGTGCTGCCTGAAGGGCATGAGGGCCTGTTCTTCTGAACTGACCACTCTTGCGGATGCCCTGAGGGAAATTCCTTTCCTGGAGTGGGAGGATGATGACGCTGGGTCGAATGCCTGACCAGCGATGGGGATCCTCTTGGCGTGTCTTTCTGTGCTCCTCTGGGGCCACCTTTTGTAACCCCGGGCCGTTAGGCCTTTTTGTAATCTCAGGCCGTTAGGCCCTTTAAATAAATAAATATGCTTTTCTTTATTAGCTTGCCGCGCTGTCGATGTTTTTCTTCTTTCTCATGCCGTCTTTCTTAAAAAAACAACTTCTATTCTTACTAATTGTGAGCTTGGTGTCCCTTGGGATCCCATAACTTTATTTGCCTACCTGGCTCATAATGACGATTCTCTCACGTCCCAACCGTTCTGAATATATTTTGCGCCGTTGTTCAGTGTTAACGGATTGGGCAACGATTTCGATGCCTTTCGGTTAGTGTAGACTTTCAACAGTTGCGAAGTCAAATCTTCCCCCCAATAGTCGTTATCCCTGATAGTATTAATTGTCCTCGATAATACGCGAAAAGGCAGGCACGCTTCCTCGCCTTGGCTATATAAATGGGGCTCTTCCTTTCATTTCCCTGTTCATCTCTTCTTTTCTCCTTTCTTCTTACTCTTACTGATATTTCCATGGCTGACTCCCGTTTTTTGTATACTGCTACCCATGATTCTCCTCCGACCGCTCCAACTTCTCCCGACTCCAACAATCCTCCTCCCTCACCTTACTGGAGGCCTGCCAGACATTCTGCAAAGTGCCGGGGTAGCAAGAAATCGAAGAAAACAAAGAAACAATCTTTTGAATCCTTCTTTGCTGACTTTGAACCTCACTATCTCTCGCTGCGGCAAAAGGATGAAGCGTCACCATCTGTTCCTTGTCCTTTTCCCAAGGATAGGACTTCTGTGCAAGATGCCGCTCCAGGACTGGTTACCCCAACCTTGGAGGAAGGCTCCCGCACCGCTTCAAAGGAGGAAACTGCCCCCACGATAGGTTCCGCGACTAGGCTTGGTAAAAGACCTTTTAAGATTGACGAGCCCTTTCCTTTCTACAATAGTGGGTCACCATCGCCTCCGGAGGATTATGACTATGTCTACGACATACACTGGGCGGACGAAGACTGACAATGCCGTACTCGTTGTAGATGCCGCTGGCTTTCTCTTTCAATAAATACAATAGAATAAAACAAAATGTCATTTGCCTTTTTCTTTTCGCTTTTGGTATAATGCCACTCTATGGGATAAATGCCACTGGACAACCAATTACCACTTCATACGACCATTTTTCTGGGGTTTCTTGTAATTAACGAGCCTTTCTTTTGCGAAATTCGAGGCAAGCGCTTGACTTTAAGTTTTCTGTCAGGGTCTTTCCACGTGTCCCGTTTGTCCCATACGTGTTCTACTGTGATAGGTTGCCCTTCTGCTTGACTTTTCCACCGTCTCTTTTAAAAGGAAAAACGCTTCTTCTTTGTACCCTTTTGCTTCTTTTTATACTTCACAACTCTCTTCATTTTTCGCTCGCTCCGAGGAAATTCTCACGTTCGCATCCAGACGATTCGCCTATTAATTTCAGTCTTCTCTCTCAAGGTACTCTGCTCGATCTTGCTTTGATTTTCCTTTGCTGCTTTATCTATCATACCTCGCACGAGATCTCAATCTAGTTCTTTAGTTACCCCTAGGCCGATTTCTCGATATCCTGAGCTTGAAAACACCCCTAGCATCTTTACTTGCCCTACTGTCTTACGCCTTGAACTGGAAAGCAATAACATTACCTTCCCACGCGATTATCGCCCCACTATTCCTTCTGACACTATGAGGCTTCATAGCCGACTCTGGAAAACTCATAGGATTCTTTATTTTAAAATGTTTCAATATGGGTTCCGCCTCCCAGTTCATGACACGCTAGAGCGTGTGCTGCGCGAGCATAGGCCTAACCCTGCGCAGATCACCCCTTCCTCATGGAGTTGCATCTACACCTTCCTTCGTGCTTGCGAATTAAAAGATATTATTGCTCCCTCTGTCGCTTTATTTCGCAAGTTCTTGACTCTGGTTTTTCGCGACGGCTTCATTAATATTATTCCAAGGTGGGATGACTCCCTGGTGAGGCCTTTTTGGCAAAAATTTCAAGGATTTGAGGAGAACGTCGAAGACTGGAAGAGCGGTTTCTTCGTTGTCGAATTACCCTCTCGCCTGTGGCATTCTGACTTCAACCTGGAGGTAGTTGATTGGGTGAAGCCAGCGCCTCTGTCTAGGGGAGAGTTGGGTCAGGCCAACACTTTACTGGAGATGGAGTCCTCTTTCTAGATCCGAAACTTTGCTTTGTACAGGCCTTTAACTGAGTGTACATAGGTGAGCTTTTGAGCTTCGCCGCTGCCTTACTTACCTCTCTGAAGGTGACGTTTCTCACAAGGTTGTCGCGCCTTCAACGGCTGCTCCCTCTACTTCCGCTGGGGCTCGAGCCGATCACCATATGCCCATAAAGAAAAGGACTTTAGACGAGATTCTTTCCAGGGAAAGCGGTTCCTCCCTCCGTACTTCCCGCTTCGTGGAGAACTGGTTACCCAGTCGGAAGAAGAGGTCCGGGTCTGGTTTGCCAGTGACTGAGATAAAGATTTTCTCATACGGAGTCGAGGACATGGAGGACATGGATACAGAACTGAGCCTCCGCCCGGCTTCCTCAGCTCAACGGAAGAAACTAAGGGAAGCGAGCGAAGCTCAAGTAACAAGGATGGCTGCTCGATCTCCTCCTGCCAACACTACGAATACCGTCACTTCCCAGACTGTCGTTTCTCCTGACACCACTAAGGGGGGTGCCGCTTCACTGGGTGGCACTTCCTCGACTCTGGGGTTGGCTGCCCCCAACAAGACCTCCCCTGTCGCGGTGATGCCGCCACCATCTGCTGCAGATTCCGCTCCTGTCATGGAACCTCCACACTCGCCCATTGGCCCCTGTATTCCTAACGTGCCTCCATCAGTCCCAAGTGGACCTGGTTCTTCTCACTCTCCCCCGAAGTCCCCTTGTCCGTTGTTCCTTACTTCAATTAGAGACGTTGGGGGCTCAGGCGGTATCTCCGCCCCTTCCTTTGTTGCTGATCTTTCCCCTGACGGGCCTCAAGAGGCCCCTTCTCACCGGCTAAATCTGTCAAAATTTGGGACTGACGGGTTCCGCGCCCTAGGTATATCAGACCCCTTGTCGCAAGATCAGCCCACGACTATCTTAGCCTACGAAATGTTTCGCGCCTCCGAGGACGAAAGTAGGCTACTGCAGCTTCCTCCTGAGGTTCAGTATGTGTGCGTCATGAATAACTGCCTTACTACCTTTTGACAACTTCATTACTTCATCAAGGCTCGTGGTACACAATCTCAAAACTCTGACTCCCTAGCAAAGGTAGAGGAGCTGTCGCGACTCCACAAACGCGCTCAAGCCGAACTGCGCGAGTGCTGCGCTGACCTCACTCGGGAAAGGTCTAAAGGAAAAGCCCAGGTTGAAGCTTTGGAGGCTGAGCTGGTGGCTGAAAGAAAGAAGAACTCTTTCCTTCTTGAGGAGATATCGTCTCGCGATGCCGACCTGACGAAAGCTTCCACGAAGGTGGCTTGGTGGAAGAAAAAGACTGAACAAGCCTTTATCACTGGGGTCACAGATCAGCACTGCAGTAGGGCCGCTGATCCCGCTGAGGTCGCTAGGTATGCCTCCGCGAGGATGAAAGAGATTGATGAGAGCCAAGAGGGTTTCCTCTCCTCCGAAGAGGAGTAGTAAGTCAGTGCCTAGAGAGGGCCCATTTGATGCCGCTTGATTGGGGGTGTCGCTTCTTTACTTACTCCCTTGTTGTATTATTTTTCCCATTTGGACTTTGACGTCGCCTCCTTGCTTGTAATAATCAAATCTTGTAATCTTGACCAAATAATACGTGTTTCTTAACGATGTCGCCCTTTATCACTTGCCGCTTGACTACTTTTTTCTTCGCACTTCACCTCTTGCGTGCCGTGGCATTGCAACTTGCGCTCCTTTTCACTGGGTTTGACTGCCCCCTTTTTCAGAGCATTTAATGCTCTGACTCCTTTTACTTGATACGGAAGAGACAGTCATGATGCTCTGAGCCCACGTGTCCTCAAAGGGGAGCGCTAGGGGAATAGCGGGCTGAACATGTCTTTTCGCTCCTTAGGGATTGTACCCGCTTCCCGCGCCTCTTGCCCTTGACACGTCACACACCACGATCGCTTGACCCGTCGTTCCCTTTAATCCTTAGGGTTATAAAAACCCTCACGTGCTCTCTTCTTATCTTTTGTTACCTTTCTCTTTGGAAAACGAAAAAAAAGAAAAGAAAACACAATTCCTCTTCTTCCTCCTACGATCCGCCGCTGCCCGGGTGCTTCGATCTTCCTCTCACAAAAGGTACCTTCCTATCTATCCTTTGTTTAACCTTGCCCATGGCTCGTAATCGCCGCTATTCTCGCTCTGCTGGGGAGGGGGATATTGATACTACTATTTCCACCATTGCTTCCACCGTCGTCCTTCGACGGTGCCTGCGGAGTTACAATGCCACTCTCGACCAGTTGGAGGGGTATTCTACTGAAGTTGCTGAGGAAGTGTGTTGAAGAGCGACAATGTGCAGAAGCCAGTTTAGTAGTTGCGAGAAAGGAGCTGGAAGAGGCCAGAGGACGCGAGGCCACAAGGGATGCCGCCCTTCAAGCGGAGCAGGGTAAGAATGCCGCGCTTATGGAAGAAACGTCAGACAAATGTAAATGGTTTTTGGAACAAACTGCGGGCCTCATGGCCGACTGCTTCATTGAGCGTCATGGCCGCAATCAGTTCGACGCTGATGCCATCATCCGCCTCTTCAAGCAGAAGTCTGGGTTCCTTACGGAAGAGGGCTATCGCCAAGCGAAGAGGCCACGGCATGACGAGGGGGACGACAGCTTGCCCAGGCCGTAAATGTTACTTCTCTTTTTTGTCCATCGAGCGCCCTCACTTCTTTGCTCTTTTTGTGTTTTTGGGGCCTTTTGCTTAAACAAGCCTCCCCTCTTGTATAAACAGTTTGCACAATTTGCCGTCATTTTACTTTATCAATGATCTTTCTCAATTTGCTTTCGCCAGCTCTTCTTTCAAAACTTGTTGCCACCGTTGAACTGATGTTGCCTGCGCCTTCGAACCTCCCTTGTGGAGTCGCAACACGCAATGTCGTCACGCATTTCTCTCCGCGCGATAGGGTAGATCTGATCTTCACCATTATCTCGTACCGTGTTTAAGACAACAAGATCTCCCCTTTGGACACTCTACCTTTCCGCAGCATCATTATTTTCTCAAGTGCTTCATCACTTTCACGCTTTACTAAGTTTTCTGCACATTTTTACTTATAACTTTCGTTAGTAGCGACATACTCCAAAAAGTCTTAGTTACCTTGGGTCATTGCCGCGCGTGCTCCCCACTCACTTAGCGCGATCCCTCTGAGATGTCGTTTGTGCCGATTTTTCTGCACATTTTCACTTATCATTTACATTAGTAGCGACATCTGTTAAAATATCTTGATTACCTTGGGGTGTGGCCGCGTATTTCCCCAACTCACTTGGCGTGATCTCCTTCGATGTCGCTCGTGTCACGTACTCATCCAGCCAAACTTCATCGGGTTTATCCCTTCCGGTTACTAGCTGGGGTACCGTGACTTCTCACATTTCTTCAATCGGCCGGGAAGTGCCACCTCTCAGTGCCCCGCCTGATCAGGGCCGGCCATCACGAGGATAGGACTTTTCACTTCCTCGGCGTTGTCCTCGCACCTCGGAACGTGCCCCTTCTTAACGAGGTGCCTATGTTAGCGCTACCATCGTAAGGATAGGATTTTCACTTGCGAGGTGGAGTTTTTATCTTCCCTAGGGTCGTGCCTCACTTAATGATCATCCGCCTATGTGAGCATGGGCTGTCACAAGGATAGGACTTTACACCCCCAGGGGAGTCGGGGCGTGCCCTCTCTGGGTTTCCCCAGGATAGGATTTTTCACTCCCGACAGTGCTGGAGCGTGTCTCATCTTAGCGAGCCGCCTGATCAAGGTCGGCCTCACAAGGCTAGAAATTTTCACTTCCAGCACCATATATTTCTAGGATCGCCGGGGCGTGCCTCGTCTTGACGACCCGTCTGTATTAGCCCATTCTGCCCCAAGGCTAGGACTTTTCACCCCCGACATCCTCCTTTCCTTGTTATCTGCACATCACACAGACAACCAACAAGGAACAAGAAATATTTCCACAACAATTGTTAGACCATGCCCAACGGCATGTCAAATTCATAGTTTCAATTTCTAGACCATGCCCAACGGCATGTCAAATTCTATCATGACATAATTTCAATTACTAGACCATGCCCAACGGCATGTCAAATTCATAATTTCAATTTCCAGACTATGCCCAACGACATGTCAAATTATAGCATGATATAATTTCAATCGAGCAATATTCCAAGAGTTAGGTAAGGGAGTACCGTCAAGCGTTTCGAGGTGATACGCCCCCTTTCCGATAACATGAGTGATGCGGTATGGGCCTTCCCAGTTTGAGCTAAGTTTCCACATTCGTTGGCCCGCCGCTCACTTGTCCCTGAGCACCAGGTCTCCCGCCTTGAGCAGCCGCTCCTTAACATGTTTGTTGTGATACCACGTCATTCTTCTTTTGTAGTGCATTGTTTTCAAGAAAGCTTCCTCGTGCGCCTCAGGCAGCATATCAAGGTTAGCTCGCAACCTCTCCTCATTTAATTCCTCCTTGAAATATTCCACCCTTAAGCTTAGGGTGCCAATTTCGACAGGCATTACTGCTTCGGTACCAAAAGCCATCGCAAAGGGCGTTTCCCCCGTACTAGTTTTGACGGTCATGCGGTAAGCCCACATTACATAGGGTAGCTCGTCTGGCCACTTCTTTTTCGACCCCTCAAGATTTTTCTTAATGCCACTCAGGATGCTTCGGTTGGTTACCTCCGCCTGGCCGTTAGTCTGGGGATGCGCCACAGAGGAAAACCTCTGTTCGATCTGGAATTCTTCACATTGCTCTTTGAAAAAGTGGCTGGTAAACTGTGCCCCGTTGTCACTGACTACCGCTTCCGCTTCTGCCCATTTGGTGAAGTAGTCTACTGCCACAATTACAAATTTCAGTTGGGACCTCGCCTTAGGAAAAGGACCTAAAATATCGATTCCCCACTTGGCAAAAGGACAAGGTGCCACGATCTGAGATATTTCAGTGGCGGGTCGTCGAGGGATTTTGGCAAATTCTTGACACTTATGCCATGATTGCACAAAGTTGTTACAATCCCTGCGAATAGTGGGCCAATAGAATCCTGACCGGAATACCTGCGCGGCCATGGTACCACCCGACACATGCATGCCGCAGATTCCTTCATGGATCTCACGCAAGGTATGGAGGCCTTCTTGTTCCGTTATACATTTTGCGGCTGGGTGCGAGAAACATCTCCGAATTAACTCCCCGTCATAATAAGTGCACCTTGCCGCTTGCTTCAGTACTTTTTTCTTCTCTGCACTGTCGCTTGGCAAATCGTCGTGCTTCAAAAAAATTTATCACAGGGACCCTCAAATCCTTTTCAATCTCCTCCACACATAGCAATAGTTGTTCCTCTATGAAGGACGGTAATGACCTTTCCTCATAGTACACGCCTTCTGGTATGACAGCCTCCTGATTGGGTGCCGCTTTGGCAAGATTATCCGCCTCGGTATTGTCCTCCCGCGGAATGTGTTCGAAAGTGACACACACGCCGCTTTGTTCAATTTCTGCCAACTCCCTTTTCACTTTCGAGAGGTATTGCGCCATGATTGGTTCTCTAGCTTGGGAGTGTCCCAAGACTTGATCAATTATCAACTTGGAGTCCCCTCGCATTTTTAACCGTGGGGCTCCTGCTACCAGGTCGTTCTCAGCTTTGGTGAAGAGATTTCTTCCTACTCTAAGCCCCGCCAATAACGCTTCATACTCTGCTGCGTTGTTGGACAATGGTTGTAGGATTCTAATGGCGTGCCGCACCTGCACATCGTGTGGCCCGATCATGTATATGCCAGCTCCTGCCAGCTCTTAATTTTTGGCGCCATCCACATAGATGACCCATAAGTCCGCAGGGGCTTCCGAGGGTAGGATCTTTGCATCACTCTCTTCCTTCTCGAGCGGCTCCAACACCTTGTTCCCAGTAAAAGTACACTCGGCAATAAAATCTGCCAAAACCTGAGCTTTTACGGATGGCCGAGCTTTGTACTGTAATCCATACTGCTCCAGCTCAATTGACCAAATCAACATCCTCCCCAAGGATTCTGGTTTCCTAAAAATCCTTCTCAAAGGCTGATCCGTAAGCACGATGACTGGATGGGCCTAAAAGTATCTGCCCATCTTTCGTGTGGACTATATCAGGGCGAATGCTACCTTCTCAATGTGGGTGTATCGCACCTCGGTATCTTTTAACACATGACTAACAAAGAAAACGGGTCGGTGGGCGTGATTATCCTCCCGGACCAAAATGGCACTGACCACCTCATCCGCGATGCCGAGGTATAAGAATAGGGTGTCGCCCGGTTCCGGTCGTGTTAGCACCAAGTCGGACGACAAGTAAGTTTTCAAACCCACGAACGCCTCTTCGCACTCTTGTGTCCATCCGAAAGGAGCTTTCTTGCGTATGACTTTAAAGAACGGCAAGCACTTCTCGCCCTGCTTAGAGATGAACCGTCCTAGAGCAATGACACGTCCTGTTAACCTCTGAACTTCCTGGAGGGTTCGGCTGGATGCCCTTTTGGCTTACCACATACCCCAAAAATTTCCCCTTTTGAAATGCAAACGCGCACTTGCGAGGGTTCAATTTTATCTGGTACTTGCTCAATGTGTCAAACACTTCCTGCAAATCGGCCAGATGGTCACTGAAACTTCTACTTTTGACCAATACATCATCTACGTATGCTTCTACATTTTTCCCGATTTACTTTTTGAACACTTTGTTGGCCATACGCTGGAAAGTTGCCCCCGTATTCTTTAAACCAAACGGCATTGCCGTGTAGCAATAGGTGGCCTTCGGAGTTATAAATGCCGTCTTTTCCTCATCTTCCTTGGCCATAGGAATTTGGTGGTATCTAGAATTGGCGTCCAAGGAACTCAAATACGCGTACCCTGCCGCTTGATCGACCAGCTGATCAATCCGGGGAAGCGGATAACAGTCCTTAGGACAAGCGTCATTCAAGTTAGTGAAATCAATGCACATGCACCAGTCTCCGCTGGGCTTGAGGACTAGGACGGGGTTGGCCAGCCAAGTGGGGTATTGAACTTCTCGGATGAATCCTATGTCTAACAGTTTCGCTACCTCCTTATCAATCACCACCGCCTTTTTCGCGGAGAATGCTCGCCGCTTCTGTTGAACTGGCGTGGCGTGCGGGTCAACATTGAGTCGATGCTCAGCCACTTCCCTGGACACGCCAGGCATGTCCGCCGGTTTCCACGCGAACTCTCCTTTGCACTTGTTCAACAACCGGGCTAATTGTGCGCTCTCCTCAGGGGTCAACTTTTCACTGGTCTGGAAACTCGCCTCACCATTGCCCTGGACGGGGATGGGTACCATCGCATCCACTGGCTGGGTTCTCCTTTCATCCCTTTGCTCATAGGGATCCGCTGCCACACACACATATTGATCATAGCTTTTTTGAATCATGAGTGAATAACACTCGACGGCTAGCTTTTGATCGCCCTTAATCGATACTACTCCTTCCCAAGAGGGGTACTTCATCCTGAGATGTTTCTGAGATACCGCCGCCCCAAAGCGATTGAGGAATGACCACCCTAGAATGGCATTATACGATAGGATGAGATCCACAACCAAGAACATCAACTCTTCTGATCATTTTGACACGTCTTCTCTGAAATACACAGGCAGCGCTGTGATTCCAATTACAGGTATAGGGATGCCGTCCACTCCAATAATTGGTTTCTTGCAAGGTGCCAGTTCACCGGCAGGGCGTTTCATGAGATTATATGCTTCAAATGAAAATAAATTTACCGCACTGCCGTTATCAATGAGGGTCCTTCGTACCTCATGGCTCCCAATAACCGGTGTGACTACTAGCGCGTCATTATGAGGGAAGACGACGCCCTTCTCATCTTCTTCCGAAAAAGATATTACCATTCTGTCCAGTGCATCAATCGCTCCCTTTTTTACAGGCTGGCCTTCCCGTTTTCGCTTCTCTCCTGACGCGAGTGTTGCTGGGGTAATCTCGTCCAGGAACGACGCGCCACCAGCGATAATATTGATGATGGGAATGTCCTCATCATGCATCATTAACGCTTCTTTCCCCTTTGTGCCAGAAGTCCCGCTGCTCCCAGGGGGAGGAGGCAATTGATGGTCACCTGGCGCCCCGTGCGAGGGGTCGCTCCTGGTTTCTTCTCTCATTCGAGTGGCGAATTCTCCAAGATAGTCTTCTTCTAACAGACGCTTTATTGCTAACTTCAATTCCCTACATGCCTCTGTAGAATGCCCTTTGACCTTATGGAATTTGCAAAAAACATTTTTCCTTCCTCCCATGACCACCCCTGGCTTCACAGGGGCTGGGTAGCGGATTGGCAGGTTCCGCTGTTGAATAATGGCTAAGATTTCCGCTCGGGGGAGTGTAAGGGGAGGAAGGTCGGGATCGTACATTCGACCCTTAGGGGGATCCGCCTGTCGCTGAACATTCAGACCGCCGCCTCTCCCTCTAGAGAAGTTACCCTTCTGGCGATTCGACGCCTTAGGGATGTAATCTTTCCGCTGGGCGTATTCATCACCTGGCCGGGTATCATGGGTCATACTGGCTTGAGTCGTGGGAGCAGGAGGGGCGTTCTGGGGCATATCCCATATCCCCTTTCTATATTCCTCTTCTTCCATTCTCGCATAATTGTGAGCCTTCAATCTTAACGCATCTAAAGTCGTTGGGGGTCCACCATCAGTGTATCTCTCAGCTTCCCATATCCACAATTCCGCTTCAAAGCTTCTATAGTAAAATCAATAGTAATACCAGATGTTAACGACATTTCCATGTCAAAGCGACCAAGATAGCTATTCTGAGACTCTTCTGGTTTTCTAGCGGTAGACTTCCGAATAGGGATAGCTGTGCTGAAGCGACTCTTAAACTTGGCCTTTAGTTGCGAGAAATTATCAATTGATCGAGTAGGAAGTCCTTCAAACCAGAGGCGAGCTACTCCTGACAACGTCATAACAAATATTTGACACAACGCCGCGTCGTTGTGCGTTTGAAACTGGACAAAATCCTTCACCTTATTAAGATGTGAAATGGGGTCTTTGGTGCCGTTGTATGATTCCGTGGGGAGCTTAACATGTCGGATGACCCTGTGGTGCCTTATACGGTGGGTGAAAGGATGACCAGCGGTGTCATCCAAGATCTCACGATCATGAAAAGGAGAAGACATGTCCAGGTGTCGCCTGTGCCCTCGAGGCTCCGGGGTACGATGCTGCCTGGGAGACTGGCTACGGCTCCTAGGCGAACGGGTTTGACGCCTCCTATTGCCTGATCTTTCACTCCGCTCTATAGATACCTCTCTACCGACTCCCTCTCTCCTGCCGTCCCAACGCTCTCTGTATTCATCTAGCGGTCGCTCTACTTGAGAGACAGGAATCCGCGGTATGTAGGGCTCCTCCGGTCCGTCTGCCAGTTGCGCAAAGCTGAATGGCATGCTTATAGCAGGTGAGGTCAGAGGGACACTCACTTGGCGTCGAGGCGATACTGGTCGATTGGTGACAATAGACGGAGTGAAAATAACTCGAGAAGACACACCTGATGCCGCGGTGCTAGAAGTGGGGCCTGCAGCCATCCCAATCAAGTAATCCAAGTGGGCACGAAGAGCTAACATCGAGCTTACCGACGGAGTAGTAGGGCCATCCATCCTAGAACTCACAGGTGGAGGGGTGGAGTGACTAGATCCACCCACGTGGGAAAATGGGGCGCCCATTGAGGAAATAAGGGAACCCATTTGAAGAAACGGGGTGCCCGTTTGACAAAATGGTGTGCCAGCTGTCAGTCCGAAAAGAAAGTCTGTCTGCGCAGAGGAAGTTTCACGTGATGTGACAAATGTACTGGACGAAGACGTGGAAAAAAGTTCCCTAAGCGCATGAACACCACGAGTATGAGGGGGTGTGGATTCTGAATCTGAGGCCATGATCCTTCGACTCTCAGAAAGAACAGAGCTTGGTTACTAAGGAAACTCACTTAATTAACCAAGGCTCTCAACGAAAGCACCACTTGATAAGAATCCGGGAGATACTGAGCAGGATCGGCCTGATCTGGGCTGGTCGGGAACACTATACCGGGGTCTTCGTCACCTGCAAAGCGCCAGAGGGGGTCTCCGGCGTAAAGACTCCGATGCCAAAGTCAGTGTGAGTAGTCAAAATGGCAGGGGTTCAGTACGCTATCTTAGGCTTACCCTCTTGTCTGAAAAGGTGGGGGTATTTATAGGCAAAGGAAGGAGTGTACCGACAGGGGGTAGGAGTTATCCCTGGTAAGTGCCGCTGGGGTGATAGACGTCGCTGGGGTGGCAGGGAGTGATGTCATACGGGATGACGTCATGCGGAGTGACGTCATGGATGACCTGGGATGGGATGTCGTCGTGCGGATGTCGCATGAGAGCCCCCCCCCGCTGATGTCGACCATCCCAGGGTTGGCCGCCAGGCTAAGGGCGGTAAGAACAGGGTCCCGTTTCCCTCGGCGGGTACAGTATGCTGGCTGGTGGGGTAGTGGAGATGTCGCTTCTGTGGTATCGATAGTTATCAGCAGACGTTATCTAGACTTGTGTCGATTATGTTTGTATAAATGAAAATTGAACGCATTTTTCAAAAAAAATAATAATAACACTTGAATTTATTTCCCCTTAAACAAAGAGGTCATTTTCATTCCAAACAAAAACTTGGGGGCAATCCATGGGTTAAATGTTGGAATATTTGATATTTCGCACATAGGTCATTTGCTCTCTCTTTTCCTGTTTGTTGTTTCTTCGTGTTTGCTTCCTTCCTATTTGTAGGACACAGATACACTTCGTTGGAATCACGCCACAACCATGGATCTTCGATCACAATATCGTTGTAATACCCTCACCTTGGATTTTCGCCGAAAGTCCAATCAACATTGAATGGAGAACGTTACCACTCCTCAAACCATGGGTCTTTGATGAAGAAATCATTGTAAAGCCCTCGGCTTGGATTTTTGTTAAAGTCCAATCAACATCGAATGGAGAACGTTACCACTCCTCAACCATGGGTGTTTGATGAAGAAATCATTGTAAAGCCCTCGGCTTGGATTTTTTGTTAAAATCCAATCAACCCCGAATGGAGTACGTTACCACTCCCAAAGTCAAAATGGTGTGGCGAATCACGCTCCCTCACATTCAAATCAACTTCGTGCGGTGGATCACGCTCCCTCATGGTCAACCACTCTCCATTTCAATCCATACGGTAAGTTCTAGGTAAGACTTGCTTTCCTTATACACCATTTTTCAAAAACAAAAGACAACAACACAAAGAACACCACGGTAAGTTCGCGGAGGTGCAATACCCCCACTTACCACTTAATTTTTCGCACAGTAAGTTCGCGGAGGTGCAATACCCCCACTTACACTTTATTTTTCGCACAGTAAGTTCGCAGAGGTGCAGTACCCCCAGTTACACCTTATTTTTCGCACAGTAAGTTCGCGGAGGTGCAATACCCCCACTTATACCTTATTTTTCGCACAGTAGGTTCGCGGAGGTGCAATACCCCCACTTACCCCTTATTTTTCGCACAGTAAGTTCGCGGAGGTGCAATACCCCCACTTACACCTTATTTTTCGCACAGTAGGTTCGCGGAGGTGCAATACCCCCACTTACCCCTTATTTTTCGCACACTAAGTTCGCGGAGGTGCAATACCCCCACTTACACTTTATTTTTCGCACAGTAAGTTCGCGGAGGTGCAATACCCCCACTTACACCTTATTTTTCGCACAGTAAGTTCGCAAAGGTGCAATACCCCCATTTACACCTTATTTTTCGCACAGTAAGTTTGCGGAGGTGCAATACCCCCACTTACACTTTATTTTTCGCACAGTAAGTTCGCGGAGGTGTAATACCCCCACTTACACATTATTTTTCGCACAGTAAGTTCGCGGAGGTGCGATACCCCCACTTACACCTTATTTTTCGCACAGTAAGTTCACGGAGGTGCAATACTCCTACTTACACCTTATTTATCGCATGGTAAGTTCGCGGAGGTGCAATACCCCCACTTACCATTTCACACAGTTTATCGTCACACAAAGAGTTCACGGTGCTGCAAGATAATCCACTTCCCAGGTCATATGGAGGCCAAGGTCCCCTAACATGTTAGTTCACATGCCACCCCCACTATCAAATCGACATCAAAACAAAGGTATGTTACCCTCAATCAATATCCGAGCGAAGGTACGTTACAACTCTCATTTACATAATTCTACATTTCTGCATAATTATTACTCCTCCTTGAGCGACTACTTTTCCGCATATTATATCTAAATACTCCTCCTTGAGCGACTACTTTCCTATCTATCTAAATACTCCTCCTTGAGCGACTGCTTTTTTGCATACTATATCTAAAATACTCCTCCTTGAGCGACTACTTTCCTGTCTTACATTCCTGTCTATCTAAACACTCCTCCCTAAGCAACTACATTTCTTGCATAATTCTACATTTCTACATAAATTATTACTCCTCCTTGAGCGACATCATTTACCTTTTCGCAATGCATTTTCCAAAACAATGGTAAAGACTTGGGGCAACCGTCTTTACTGCTTATCAAAAATTTCAGTTACACTGCATTTTTGATCAGACAGTAAAGAGGGGGCAACTGTTGCTACCTGAATTTTGACTTGCGTCGCAAGCTTTTTCGCACGTTTAATTTGTTTATCGCATTTAATAGCTTGTCTAGGTCAAATCTCTGTCGATTTCTGGTCCTAGGCTAGCTTGTTTAATATTCCGTATCATTTCTCGTCCTTTCAATTTTACGTATTTTCGACTGTCTTTACGCGAACTTCTATCGGTCCCGAATAAGTTTCCCGGAACCGAGGGTCGAATTCGTTATTTATCTGTTTGATAAATACATACTATTTTTCTCATACACGCCACCAAGTTCAAGTTTCGTTCAATTGTCGTCGTAAGGACTAATATTTTGCGCGCGAACGTTTTGACACTTTCGAAAGAGAAAATAATCACGCCACAACCATGGGTCTTCGATCACAATATCGTTGTAACACCCTTACCTTGGATTTTCGCCGAAATTCCAATCAACATCGAATGGAGAACGTTACCACTCCTCAAACCATGGGTCTTTGATGAAGAAATCATTGTAAAGCCCTCGGCTTGGATTTTTGTTAAAGTTCAATCAACATCGAATTGAGAACGTTACCACTCCTCAACCATGGGTCTTTGATGAAGAAATCATTGTAAAGCCCTCAGCTTGGATTTTTTGTTAAAATCCAATCAACCCCGAATGGAGTACGTTACCACTCCCAAAGTCAAAATGGTGTGGCGAATCAAGCTCCCTCACATTCAAATCAACTTCGTGCGGTGGACCACACTCCCTCACGGTCAACCACTCTCCATTTCAATCCATACGGTAAGTTCTAGGTAAGACTTGCTTTCCCTATACACCATTTTTCAAAAAAAAAAGACAACAACACAAAGAACACCACGGTAAGTTCGCGGAGGTGCAATACCCCCACTTACCACTTAATTTTTCGCACAGTAAGTTCGCGGAGGTGCAATACCCCCACTTACACTTTATTTTTTGCACAGTAAGTTCGCGGAGGTGCAATACCCCCACTTACACCTTATTTTTCGCACAGTAGGTTCGCGGAGATGCAATACCCCCACTTACACCTTATTTTTCGCACAGTAAGTTCGCGGAGGTGCAATACCCCCACTTACACTTTATTTTTCGCACAGTAAGTTCGCGGAGGTGCGATACCCCCACTTACACCTTATTTTTCGCACAGTAAGTTCACGGAGGTGCAATTCCCCTACTTACACCTTATTTATCGCATGGTAAGTTCGCGGAGGTGCAATACCCCCACTTACCATTTCACACGGTTTATCGTCACACAAAGAGTTCACGGTGCTGCAAGATAATCCACTTCCAAGGTCATATGGAGGCCAAGGTCCCCTAACATGTTAGTTCACATACCACCCCCACTATCAAATCGACATCAAAACAAAGGTATGTTACCCTCAATCAATATCCGAGCGAAGGTACGTTACAACTCTCATTTACATAATTCTACATTTCTGCATAATTATTACTCCTCCTTGAGCGACTACTTTTCCGCATATTATATCTAAATACTCCTCCTTGAGCGACTGCTTTTTTGCATACTATATCTAAAATACTCCTCCTTGAGCGACTACTTTCCTGTCTTACATTCCTGTCTATCTAAACACTCCTCCCTGAGCGACTACATTTCTTGCATAATTCTACATTTCTACATAAATTATTACTCCTCCTTGAGCGACATCATTTACCTTTTCGCAATGCATTTTCCAAAACTATGGTAAAGACTTGGGGCAACCGTCTTTACTGCTTATCAAAAATTTCAGTTACACTGCATTTTTGATCAGACAGTAAAGAGGGGGCAACTGTTGCTACCTGAATTTTGACTTGCGTCGCAAGCTTTTTCGCACGTTTAATTTGTTTATCGCATTTAATAGCTTGTCTAGGTCAAATCTCTGTCGATTTCTGGTCCTAGGCTAGCTTGTTTAATATTCCGTACCATTTCGCGTCCTTTCAATTTTTCTTATTTTCGACTGTCTTTACGCGAACTTCTATCGGTCCCGAATAAGTTTCCTGGAACCGAGGGTCGAATTCGTTATTTATCTGTTTGATAAATACGTACTATTTTTCTCATACACGCCACCAAGTTCAAGTTTCGTTCAATTGTCGTCGTAAGGACTAATATTTTGCGCGCGAACATTTTGACACTTTCGAAAGAGAAAATAATCACGCCACAACCATGGGTCTTCGATCACAATATCGTTGTAACACCCTCACCTTGGATTTTCGCCGAAATTCCAATCAACATCGAATGGAGAACGTTACCACTCCTCAAACCATGGGTCTTTGATGAAGAAATCATTGTAAAGCCCTCGGCTTGGATTTTTGTTAAAGTTCAATCAACATCGAATTGAGAACGTTACCACTCCTCAACCATGGGTCTTTGATGAAGAAATCATTGTAAAGCCCTCAGCTTGGATTTTTTGTTAAAATCCAATCAACCCCGAATGGAGTACGTTACCACTCCCAAAGTCAAAATGGTGTGGCGAATCAAGCTCCCTCACATTCAAATCAACTTCGTGCGGTGGACCACGCTCCCTCACGGTCAACCACTCTCCATTTCAATCCATACGGTAAGTTCTAGGTAAGACTTGCTTTCCCTATACACAATTTTTCAAAAAAAAAAGACAACAACACAAAGAACACCACGGTAAGTTCGCGGAGGTGCAATACTCCCACTTACCACTTAATTTTTCGCACAGTAAGTTCGCGGAGGTGCAATACCCCCACTTACACTTTATTTTTCGCACAGTAAGTTCGCGGAGGTGCAATACCCCCACTTACACCTTATTTTTCGCACAATAGGTTCGCGGAGGTGCAATACCCCCACTTACACCTTATTTTTCGCACAGTAGGTTCGCGGAGGTGCAATACCCCCACTTACCCCTTATTTTTCGCACAGTAAGTTCGCGGAGGTGCAATACCCCCACTTACACCTTATTTTTCGCACAGTAAGTTCGCGGAGGTGCAATACCCCCACTTACACTTTATTTTTCGCACAGTAAGTTCACGTAGGTGCAATACCCCTACTTACACCTTATTTATCGCATGGTAAGTTCGCGGAGGTGCAATACCCCCACTTACCATTTCACACGGTTTATCGTCACACAAAGAGTTCACGGTGGTGCAAGATAATCCATTTCCCACGTCATATGGAGGCCAAGGTCCCCTAACATGTTAGTTCACATGCCACTCCCACTATCAAATCGACATCAAAACAAAGGTATGTTACCCTCAATCAATATCCGAGCGAAGGTACGTTACAACTCTCATTTACATAATTCTACATTTCTGATCAGACTTGGGGCAACCGTCTTTACTGCTTATCAAAAATTTCAGTTACACTGCATTTTTTATCAGACAGTAAAGAGGGGGCAACTGTTGCTACCTGAATTTTGACTTGCGTCGCAAGCTTTTTCGCACGTTTAATTTGTTTATCGCATTTAATAGCTTGTCTATGTCAAATCTCTGTCGATTTCTGGTCCTAGGCTAGTTTGTTTAATATTCCGTGTCATTTCGCCTCCTTTCAATTTTTCGTATTTTCGACTTTACGCGAACTTCTATCTGTCCCGAATAAGTTTCCCGGGACCGAGGGTCGAATTCGTTATTTATCTGTTTGATAAATACGTACTATTTTTCTCATACACGCCACCAAGTTCAAGTTTCGTTCAATTGTCGTCGTAAGGACTAATATTTTGCGCGCGAACATTTTGACACTTCCGAAAGAGAAAATAAACACGTCACCTCAACTTTCGCATTTCTTCACTGTATATTAGTTTTTCTCGGCTTATTTTTCTACACATAGTTGGATCTCACTTCGGGTTTATTTACGATTTTGACGATTTCGCTCGTACCAAAATATCCCATTTTGTGCCTAAAAGTGAGATAAGTACCATATAAATGCCATTTAATGCATTCTTACCCTTCCAACACCACTCCAACTCACCTAGATCATCATAAAGTCCCATCCAAACACCCTTGGCCACACAATTAAGCTTGCTCATCACCTAGCCACACAACCACACAATCAACTCTAGCCACACAAACTATTCGACTAACCCTAGCCACACAACCAACTAAACCCAAAATTTTCCTTTTCTCTATAAATAGCAAGCTTCAAGCAACCAATCAAGGGCACCAAAACCTCCTCTTAATCACCATTTCTTGCACTGCCTTGGTAAATAGCTCTCCTGGACAAGTAAGCTCCCTCTCTCTTTAGTCTCTTTAATTTTTATTTTTGCCTATAATGCATGAATAACTTGTTATAACTTGTCTACTATGCTTAGTTTTCATGCTATGTATGTTTCTCTTACCCCAATTTAATTGCATGATGCTTTGAGTAATTAATGGATAGATATGCATGTTAATTGGCTTGCTTTTCCATGCAAAATTGATGTTGTTTTGAGCTTGTTTTGCTTGCTGTTTTTGCCATGATGTTTTGCTTGCTTGTTTTTGCATGCGCTTTTCTTATTTATTTATTTTCGAAAACATCGCTAATGCTTTCAATTTGCAAGGAAGATCAAGAGCACGCAACGCAAGTACGCTTTCTAGCCTCTTTTATTTATTCGATGCCTTTTTGCAAATGTTATTTGTGTACATGTTATTTAAAAATGCTAAGAAACCTATAATTGCTTGCATGATAAAATCAACTCACATGCTTACATGTTTAAATCACTCGCTTTGTTTATACCATGAAATTAATTGCTATATATTGATATGTGAGCATGGTGGCTTCGAATCCCACACAATTATGTGCATTTATAAAATTGTATGATGTTAGTATTTATCCATGATAGGATCACATAGTAATTAATTAATTAATCATGCATGGCTCGATGAAAAGGGGGGAACGTCCGCTCTAGCATGACGAACAAACGGTAACCCCGTCCTTCGTGTCCCGATAGGAAATAACATGTCCCGACGAATATGCTAAGATGTAACGTCACCTTTGAGGGCCAAATCACGTCAAAAATGTTTAAATAATCGGAAAGTGTTCCAATTCGGTAAGCGGACTCTGTTGACACGATTCAATCATTGGCCTATGTAAATGATTGGAAAGTGACTTGAGTTCGTGGGAAGAATTGGTTGACATGCTTCGATCATTAAACAAATCTTTGTATATCAAAACTGTATTCAAACACCTTTTCACCGGTAACCTTTTTAAGGATGTGACTTGGGTGCCTAACACCTTCCCAAGTCCATAATACGACCTCGAACCTTCGTTCTTTGGTTTAGACCACATGTGCCTTAGTTTTTTTATTTTTATGCCATGACATTAGGTTCCCTAAACCTTATAAAAATAGGGTGGCGACTTCATTGCATTATGCGAAGCATCCATTTATGCTTAGCATCCATCCCGAACCTTAAACTCATTTTTCAACGAAAAAGGGGGTGCGACACACCCTTACATGGACAATGAGTGTAATTTGAGTCTCTTAACTTCATGTGCATAAAATCAATGTGATACTCCATAATGTAATGGATTCTCAAGCATAATAAAAGTGGCACTCCATCTAGTCTTATTAAACCCATTTTAGCATCAAGTGAGCTATGAACAACACTCTAAAAATCTTATTTCCCACCTTTACCCTTGACATACTTAACACTTCCTCAAGCTTTTTGGACAACCGAGCCTATTTCTTTCAAACCATCTACCATCAAATTAAGAATGAGAGCACAACAATGCATATGAATATATTCTCCACCAAGCTAAAGCCCATTTCGTAGAGTCAAGTTAGTTTTCAACAAATCAACACGTCATTTATAGAAGCATTGTCTAATGTGATTGACATTACTCTTTTATCTATCTTCCAATTCTTTAAGAATGTCATTATTTTGGAACACCATTGTGAGGAAGAGGCATGAAGCTAAAATTCAAAATTCTTTTCTCGAGGTGCCAATTTTTATCAGTAAAGTGTGTTGTCAAACATATATAACCATTTGTTGTTAAAGAAGACCAACAATCGAAAGTCAAACTAAATCTACCAGGTGTTTCATCTAACATGATTTGTGTCTTATCCTTTTCCCTATTGTACACCTTAAGACAATCAGACCTGCATATATGTCTATTTACTACATGCAAATCTTTACACAAGTAAAACAACAAATCTATAATTCTTACCCATTCAACGAACCGAAAAGGGAGATCATGCATAATCACAGTTAACTCAAGTCAAATTGAATACGTGAATGAAATAATATCCATGTTAACTCAAGTTTTTGATATTAAGACTTAGGACTTGTAGATTTCATATTAGGTGTACAAGTAATTAAGAGAAATAATGGATATGTTTGACTTAGTCAACATTATAGAGAGGTTACTAAAAAAATTAATTACTGATGCGATCATGACCCCATGATGTGATCCGGCCTCATTTTAATTAGTCAGATCGTATCAATAGATCTAGCTTGACTTGCCTGACGAAACCCGATCAAAATAGAACAAGAAAACACAAGAAAAAAATGGAGAATCAGAGTTGGGAAAGATGGAAAATATGCAGCGAATTTTGGGTGAAATTTTTGGGCAATTTTAGGTATGATTTGTGTTTAAAACAAAAGCAATCAAATATTCCCAAATATTCATTCAATCCAATACAAAATGAAGTTAAGGAGATTTTTACTTATAATGGATCAAGAAATCTCCAAGGCTTGATCCTCACAAGTTGAGTTCTTGGTGTTTAGAGTGAGGAGTGCTCTCAAACTCTAGCAATAAACACTTGGCGAAAACTAGGGAAGAAAAGGAAGAAGAAAGCTACTTATAGGGGTTTGAAAAGAAGCCTAAAACATAGTTCTCGGAAGTCCTTGGCGTCATGACACCAGAAACAGTTGAGAAATCAGCTGGCAAACCTCCCTTGGCATCATGACACCAGTTGCTTCCCGAAAATGCTAAATGTTGGCTTTTTGTTATCCCGTGTTGGCTCCTCGACCTCCCATATGATGTGCAACCATCATTAAGACCCGACCTTTATCTTGAAGCACATCCTTGCTCATTGTGGCTTCAATCCATAGTATGATCTTCTTGGCCATGCTCCTCTTGATTAGTCCTCTTGGTGTCACGTCTTGCTCTTCTAACTCTAACATAGACTTGATCGCATCATCACCTCCTCATTTGAAAGGATTCATCCTCGAATCCATTTCTTCAGGCTCCTCGTCGTCTGCACGGTAAAGAGTTAAATCATTAATATGAAATTAATTGCTTATGGAGCCATATTCAAGTGGTAAATCAAGGATATAAGCATTGTCATTGATCCGTTGAAGAATCTGAAAAGGTCCATCTCCACGGGGGCTTAGTTTTCCTTGTCGTTGTTGAGGAAATCTCTTCTTTCGCCAATGCAGCCAAACCCATTGTCCAGGCTCGAAAGATGTAGCCGGCTTGCCCTTGTTTTGCTTGTTGGCCACTCTTTCGTTCATGGATTCAATGTTTGCTTGCACTTGCTTTGTGTAAATTCTTGATCTCTTCTGCTTTAGTTTTTCTATCTACATACTCAAGTATACTCAAAGGCAAAGGTAAGAGATCAAGAGGGGTTAGGGGTTGAAACCCATATACCACCTCAAATGGGGAAAACCCAATAGTAGAGTGATGTGCATGACTATATGCAAATTCAATGTAAGCAAGGCTATCTTCCCATTTAGTGCCACATGTGTCAATCATCACCCTTAGTAAGGACCCTAAAGTCCTATTTACTACCTCTATTTGCCCATCCGTTTGTGGGTGGCATGTAGTGAAAAATAAGAGTCTAGTGCCTAGTTGAGACCACAAGGTACGCCAAAAATGACTCAAGAACTTAGTATCACGATCACTAACAATGGTCTTAGGCATGCCATGCAAGAGCACTGCATGTTGAAAGAATAAATGAGCAATGCATACGACATCATGCATTTTCGCACATGGGATGAAATGGGCCATTTTACAAAAATTGTCTACAACAATAAAAATAGAGTCATTACCATGCTTAGACTTTGGCAACCCCAAGATAAAATCCATCAAAAAATCAACCCAAGGGTGGCTAGCTACGGGTAGTGGCATGTAAGATGTATGATTCATGGATGTAGATTTAGCTCTTTTGCACACAAGACATCTAGCAATTATCTTTGACACATCAACTTTCATTTTTGGCTAAAAGAAATGTACCTTCAAGGCATGTAATGTCTTTGTAACACTAAAATGACCATTTAATCCACCTCCATGGGCTTCCAACACAAGCAACTCACGAATACTAGACTTAGGAATGCAAAGCCGCTTATGTTTAAACATGAATTTATCATGCTTCATAAAGTGCAAATATAGTCCTTTATCACATGCCACATAAATATCATGTAATTGTTCATCATGCTTATAAAGATCCACTAAATGCACAAATCCAAAAATCTTAGCATCAAGTGAAGAGATTAACATGTACCTCCTTGAGAGTGCATCCGCGACCACATTTTCTTTACCCTTTTTGTACTTGATAGTGTAAGGGAAGGATTCAATGAAATCCATCCACTTTGCATGCCTCTTATTGAGCTTTGGTTGTCCTTGGAGAAACTTGAGGCTCAAGTGGTCGGTGTGGATGGCGAATTAACTTGGAAGAAGGTAGTGTTCCCACACCATCAAAGACCTTACAACTCACGGTCATAGCTAGAGTAATTTAGTTACACACCGTTGAACTTCTCACTAAAGTATACGATGGAGCGTCCTTCTTGGGCGAGTACGACCCTGATGCCAATGCCGCTTGCATCACACTCAAGCTCAAAAGCTTTGTTGAAGTCAGGAAGTGCAAGAATGGGACTACACATGAGGCGTTCCTTGAGCTCTTGGAAGTCCCCCTCTTGTCTTTAACCCCACACCAAAGGTACATTTTTCTTAGTTAGTTCATTGAGGGGTGCGGCGATGGTGGAGAAGTTTGGCACGAAATGTCGGTAGAAACTAACTAAGCTATGAAAGAACCTAACCTCGCTAGCATTCTTTGGTTGTGGCCACTCATTGATGGCCTTCACCTTCTCTTCATCCACTTGTACGCCACCTACACTCACCACAAAGCCAAAAAAATGCACTCTATCCAAACAAAATTCACACTTAGCTAATTTCGTATACAATTTGTGAAGTCTAAGTGTGTGAAGTACAAAGCGCAAGTGAGTAACATGTGCATCAATTGACGGACTATTGATAAGTATATCATCAAATTATACTACAACAAAATGCCCAATAAATTCACGCAACACATGATTCATTAAACGCATGAAAGTACTAGGTGCATTAGAGAGATTGAATGGCATTACCATCCATTCGTACAAACCATATTTGGTCTTGAATGCGGTCTTCCATTCATCTCCCTCATGCATACAAATTTGGTGGTTCCCACTCATCAAATCTATCTTAGAATACACTTGGCTACCACTCAACTCATCCAACATATCATCAAGGCGAGGGATAGGATAACGATACCTCAAGGTGATCTTGTTAACAACCCTACAATCCACACATACGCCACGTTCCATCCTTCTTTGGCATCAATAGCACGGGAACTGCGCATCGTGACGTACTTTGTCGAATGTGACCTTTGTTCATGAGGTCGTCAACTTATCGTTGGAGCTCCTTGGTTTCCTCCGAATTACACATATTGATAAGATTCGGGGTTCTGGAGAAGGGTAGGTGAGGAAGATGGCCGTTCAGAATCATTGTGTCTGCCGTCCGGTGTACGTGCAAAGCGCCGGAGGGGGTCTCCGACGTAGACACTCCGATGCTTAAGTCAGTAAGGTTATTCCAGATGGCAGGGGTTTGACTAGCGATCGTAGGCTTACCTTTTGTCTCGAATGATGGGGTATTTATAGGCAAAATATGGAAGATAACGCCCAAGTAGCTCAAGTGACGTCATGTCTTGCTTGGGATGGGATAACGCCGTGCGTGCAGCTAGATAACGCTTGAGACCCCCCCCCCCCGGCTGATGTCGACCATCCTAGAGTTCCTCATTGTGTGGGGAGGCGATAACCTCGACGGTGCACGCCCGATAGGGGCTACAGTGTTTCGGCCTTAACGCTGGGGTGTAAGGACGAAAATGCTCCTGAAATTATGTCTATAGTTATCATAAGCCCAACCGAAAATGAGACCAAGTGTTCACCAAGGGTTGTCGCTTCATTATCGGCCTTGTCTGCTCAACGGTCTTCCAGGTAATGGGGTGGCCTGATTATCGAGAGACGCGTCCTTTTAACCATCATTCCTCGAGGCCTATAAATTGATTTTATTCATTGCGCTAATTTTTTCACATCTTTTCTGTATTTCTCTTGGCATCTTCACCATGGATGAACTTACTAGGAACTTCTTGATCTCCAAGGCTCACACTCTGAAGAATCTCACCCAGGCCTACGTTGGCTTTCTGGAAACCATGATGACCAAGACCTTTGAGGATATTCTGGAACTTCAGGGGATGATGACCCCTCTGCTCTCTAGGCAAGGCGCGACTTCTATGGAGGATTTTAGCCCTCTGGAGAGTGTGTCAAAGATAGCCGCCGCTGTCTCCCACATACAGGTGGTTATCACCATGCTGCAGCATAGGAAGGACCTACTAGGGTGCTGCTTGAAGGGCATGAGGGTTTCCTCCTCCAAACTGACTTCCGTGCCGAATGACGACGTCGAGTCCAATGCCTGACCGCTTGCAGCCGTCCTTGTGTTCTTTTATCTTTTCTTTTGTATTTTATATGTATGTATGTTCAGGCCGTTTAGTCCATAAATGAAACATCTTCCCTTTATATTGCTTGTGACATTCTGCTCTTCGTGGTGTGTAAACGTCATGTCAGTTGGGACTAACCTTAGCCCAACCAAAAATGGGCCTGCCGTTGATCAGATTCCACAAGACTTGCTTTTCCCTATTCGCCAAATGGTGATTAAAGGTTGCTGCAAACCATTTCTTGCATTGAATTTCATGCCGCCTTTCTAATGGTAACTGATTGGGCGGTTTTACTGGCATCTCTTGATCGGTGCGAATATCTACCATGCGTGATCACAGGATCCGATTTTATAATTATGATCATTCTTCTCAAGGCGTATTAATTGTCCTCAGAGGGCATGCGAAAAGGTAGAAATGCTCTTTCTCCATGGCTATTTAATGGGATTTTTCTCTTTTTTTCCTGTTCATCTTCATTTCATTTTTCTGTTGAGATTGCTTGCAATTTCATGGCGAACTCATATCCCATGAATGTAGATGAGCGTGACTCTCCACCAACTCCTCCAACTTCTCCCAATTCTGACTATCCTTCTTCGCCGCGCTGGAAAAGGCGACTCTCTCGACGTAAGGGTCGCAAGAGATCGAAAAAGGAAACTTCTAGGTCCTTCGACGTTTGCTCAAATTCCTATACCCCTTCAGTAAGGAGGGGTGACGAACTGTTTCCTCACATCAATCGTTTCATGGAAAGAATCCCAGTTAGCGACGTTAGTTCTGAAGTTACGGCTTCTACCATCAAGGGGGACTCATGCACGACTCCTTCAAAGATGAAAAAGCCTTCAGAGGACCCTCAGTCAGGGTTTGGCAAAGAGAAAAAGGCGGATAACCCTTTCCCTTTACTTAACGCAGAACTGCCGTCTTCGGATAGAGATGATTTCTACTGGCCTTCTTACTGGCTCGACGAGGACTAACTTTGCCCGTTATGCATATTGTAGATGTCGTATGGCTTTTTCATGAATAAAGTAGCATTCCTCATTTTCTTTCCTTTGTTGTTGTGTTCTTGCGTTAACTCTGTAATCATTGGGTAGTTAATGCCAAGCGGTTGGTTACTGCTCCACGCAACCGCCTTCTTCTTCTAAAGATATAAATGCTTGGCTTTAAATGTTCTTCTAATACCTTTCCACGTGTCATTTTTAGTTTTACGCGTGTTTCATTCTGATTGGCCAATTAGTCGCCTTCGCTAGGTTTGGCCTTTAAAAGGAAATAACTTCTTTCTTCTCAAACTTTTACTCGTATTTTGAATTTTTCCTGCTATTCTCTGCTATTATTCTTTTCTTGAAGAAAGCTTTCCCAACTACTCGTCGACTCAGGCGATCCGTCTGTTCTGTTATTCTTCTTTCTAAGGTACCCTATTTCACCTTCTTCTAGTTTTCCTTTTTACTACCTCTTCATTATGCGTCGCACGAGATCTCAGACTGGCCCTCGGGAGCCTATAGATCCTGAGATCGAGAATACTGCAAGTGTTTTTACCTGTGAGATCGTTCTGTGGCTCGAGTTAGAGAGTCATGGTATCTCTTTCCCCAGCGGTTATACCGTTATGCTTCAAAAGAAGCATATGAGGCTTCACGACGTCCTGTGGGGAACTCGTAGGATGTTATATTTTAAGATGTTTCTTTATGGTTTCCGCCTTCCTGTTCATGCTTTGATAGAGGATATACTGTGTCAATGTAAGATTAACCTGGCGCAGATAACGCCCTCATCATGGTGTGGCATCTATGCTTTCATTCGCGCCTGCGAAATGAAGAATATTATTGCCCCTTCTATCGATTTGTTTCATAAATTCTTCAGCCTCACTTGTCGCAATGGTCTAGTGAGCGTTACTCCAAGATGGAATGACGCATATGCCCAGTCTTTCTGGCAAAATTTTTGAGAGTTTGAAGAAACCGTTGATGACTAGAAGGGTGGTTTCTTTGTTATTGAGTTGCCTTCCCATTTGTGGCGTAGGGGCTTTAACCGGGGCATCACCGATTCTGACTGGGTGAAACCGACCGTCTTGTCTAGAAAGGAGTTGGCTCAAGCTGACGCCTTGTTAGAGATGGAGACACCTTTTCATATTCGAAACTTTGCCTTGTACAGGCCTTTATCTGAGTGTGCCGTAGGTGAGTCTTTAAATTCTAGCGTTATCGTTCTTCCTTTTCATTTGCTGATGTGACTTTTGGCAGAAGGCGTTATCGATCAACCGTCCGAAGGGGATGACGCTCGTTTGAGAGTCGTGCCTCCTCCAACAACGTCTCCTTCTACGCTTTCTAGAGTTCCACCTGACTGTAGCGTCCCATTAAAGAAAAGAAGAACTTCAGGGGCGACCCTTCAAAGAGGGCGCGTTTCTACTCGCGCTTCTCACTTTGTGGAGAATTGGTTCCCCGTTCGGGGGATAAGGTCTAGCTCAGGTCCGCCAACAATCAAGACAGAGGTTTTTTCATACGCAGGTGCGGGTGAGGGTGAAGATAAGGGGACAGAGTCTTGCCTTCGTCATGTTTCTAAGGCTCAGCGAAAGAGACTCAAGGAAGAGAAGGAAAATCAGGTGACTGAGACTGCCATGCATCCTCCTTTGCCGCCACTGACGGGCCGTGCTTTCTCTGATATTGCCACTTCTTCTAGTGCCGCCAAAGATTTCCCTTCGATAAGTGTTGATGTTCCACCACTAACGCCCTCTTCCTCTGTTGCTAACGTTCTTTCGGCATCAACTGAGGTTCCCCCGATAGCAAGACCCTCCCTCGTTATCGAGGTTTCTGTGGTATCAATGGAAACACCATTGACGACAAGCTCTTCCCTTGCCGCTGAGGCCCCACATTCTCCTATCTCTTCTTGTATTCCTGATGTGGTGCTGCCAGCTCTGAGATCGAGCGTACTTCCTGATCCACCGGTGAGGGTTCCTCAACCGTTGTTCTTTACTTCCGTTTCCTGTGTTAGCAATTCAGCTGGCGGCTCCACTCCTTCTGTCGTCGCCAATCTTTCTTCTCAAGGGCCTCAAGGGGCTCCTTCTTATCGATTGGATTTGTCAAACTTTGGAATTGACGGGCTTCGTGTCATAGGGGTATCGGACCCATTTTCGCGAGATCAACCAACGGCGATTTTAGTGGGTGAGATGTTCGGTTCGCCTGAAGATGAAGAGAAGTTGCTACAGCTTCCCCCCTATATTCAGCCCACGCGCGTTCTGAATGATTCTTTGGCCAGCTTCCGCAAAATACATTATTTTCTCAAGGCTCACGATAGCAAACTTCAAGGTTCATCTGGCTCGACGGAGCAGCTCGACCATGCCTTGGCCAAAGTGAAGAACTTAACGCGACTTCAGAATCGTACTTGGGTGGAGCTAGATGATTGCCGCGCTGAACTTGCCAGGGAAAGATCCAAGGGGAAAGCCAAAGTTGAAGCCTTAGAGGCAGAGTTGGTGGCTGCTGACAGGAAAAACTCTCTTCTTCGTGAAGAGATATTACCCAAGCTCGGCCAGGAACAGTCCTGGCTCATCATCTTAATTAAAACATATGGGCTTGGACAAAGCCAAGCCCATCACCTTTCGTGCCCCTCCCTTTCTTCTTCCTTCTCATCTTCTTCCTTGGATCGTCGACGCCATTACCGGTGACCAAGGACCACACCAAGCAACAAAAATAGACAAGTAAACAGCTAAAATAGACCCAACAAACGCAGCAATTAACCGAACCCAACACAACAGTTCAATTAACCAAAAACAGTGGGCAATTCCAACAAAAATGAAAATAAGCAATTTAAACCAAAATTAAGCAATTAAATAAATAAAGAAGTAAGCAGTCAAATTGAGGCTAGAACAACAATTTTAACATGATAATAAAATAATTAAAGCAAGTTTAAACAATTGATTGATCAACTAAAAGTATGAACAAAATTAATTAAAAACTAAGGAGAAAACTCACTTTGATTGCTGCTGCTGGAGAGAGTGAGAGTGAATTTTGGTGCCCTTTCCTCATTGCCTTGAGCTGGGTATTTATAGGGAAAGTTTGGAGTCGGTTGAGGCGTGAGCTGGTCGTCGACGAGGCAGAGCATAAAATGATGCGGAGCATAAAAGGATGCCTCGCATAATGTCACCACCCTATTTATTTCTAGGTTTAGGGAACCTAAAGTCATGGCATAAAAATAAAAAAAAGCTAAGGCAAAAAGGGTTTAAACCCGAGAACGATGGTTCAGGGTTGATTTATGTACTCGAGAAGGTGTTAGGCACCCGAGTCTCATCCTAAAAAAAGGTTACCGATAAAAGAGAGGTGTTTAAAAATGTTTTAAAACAACAAGTAAATGGGTCCCTTAGAGGAATCGCCGCTTTAGTATTTTTCGTTGGTCGGGACTGTTCGGGACTTATTTTTAACGGAATTAACCGTTTAATCTTTACTAAAGCGGGCGCCCTCTTTCATCATCGGTCCATGCACACGAAGCAAGTTTTAAGATAAATGAGTAAATAAACCAAGTTATTTCTCATGTAAATAAATTAATTCTAGCAATTCTAAATAGTCATGCATACAAATATATATATTCGAAAAAGCGTCGAATAAATAAAAGGGATAAAGAAAGTTTACTTGCGAGCGTGTATTTGATTTTTACCCTACAAGGTGAAAGTATTAGTATGGGAAATGAAAAATAATTATTACAACAATTCGGCAAATTATTGTCTAATTATTACAATGAACAATTGATGAAAAAATAAATCGGCGGGCCTCGATAACTAGGCCAAACGGGGCCCAGCTAGCTAGGCCCAAAAGCCTTTCTTTCCTCCTGATGGGCTTGGGACAGACCAAGCCCAAAATCCTTTTCTTTCTCCGCTTAGGCTTTGGCACAAGCCAAGCCCATGACTAAGCTTGGGCTAGAACAGTACCAGCCCGAACGCTTCCTCCTTCCCTCCAACATTTGAACAGTGTCGTCCCCTTCCTTAGTTCGCCGGCACTGCCGGGGACCAAGGTCCGACCAATGTTGACAAAAATAATAAATTTTACGACCAAAATGATCCTTACAGTAGCAACAATTTGATCACGCAATCACATCATTTCAATTTATTCAAAATAGCAACCAATATAATTAAAAATAATAAATTGAATTAATTAAACAAAGCTTAAAATTCACTCAAAACAACAAGCAATTGGACGAAATAAAATGGCAAAATTAACTGGAAATAGAGGCAACAATTTAATTGAATTGAAAGCAGCAATTGATCGAAAATAAAACAGAAGCAATTGATTAATTGAAGACAAAGGCAATTAATTAATTGAAATGCAAGCAATTAAATAAATTGAAAGCAAAGTAGAGGGAGAGTGTGAATAAAAAAGGGGGTACGAGAGCATGAATTGGTCCCTCTTTTTCCAGTTGTCTTGAGCTTGGTATTTATAGGCGTGGAGGCCGCGAGTGAACTTAGAGGGCACAGTGCGCGTGAGTGGTGACGAGGCAGCCGATGATGATGAAGACGCGTTGACGAGGCAGAGAAGTGATGATGAAGTTTTGGTTGAGTGGCTGAGGTTGGATGGAAGCTACTTGATGGGAGGTTCGTGATGATGATTCAATGTCGACAAGGGCAGCTGGATGAAAGGTGACGAGGTTGAGGATGATGATATATTTATGTGCATTAATGTATATTAATGTGGTACGAGCGAGATATTTTTAGTTCGAGCTAACGGCACGAGAGAACTCGTTCGAAATGAATAAAAGCCCGAACTAAAATTACTAAAATATGTAGTAAAATGAAACAAAATAAGTAGTAGACAGTAAACAAAGAAAAAGTTTGCTCTATGGCTCGAGTAAGCTCGCTCGGGACTGATAGAAGTTCGAACGAAAAGACAACAAAAAATACGAAAAAACTAAAATGAAACGAAATGAAGTAAAATATTAAAATAAACATCAAATGATCAAAAATTGATAGAAATTCGATTTAAATAGGCTGATAATACGATAAATGATAAAAGTGCTAAAAATGCGTAAAAAATCGGGTAGCAATACAGTGTAAAATGCAAACTTCTCTAATAGTGAGGAAAGTGTATATCGCAGAAATGTAAATGAGGACATCCCTGATGATAGGGTAAACGCAAATGACGAAGATGTGAATCAGGTAGGGCGAGGGTATCACTCGCAGTCCGTACGATGTTGCGGAAAAGTTAATCAGGTAGGGCGAGGGTAGCATTTGCAGTTCGTACGTTGTTGCAGAAAAGTAAATCAGATAGGGCGAGGGTAGAACTCGCAATCCATACGACTATTGCGGAAAAGTTAATCAGGTAGGGCGAGGGTAGCACTCGCAGTCCGTACGTTGTTGCGGAAAAGTAAATCAGGTAGGGCGCTGTTGCGGAAAAGTAAATCAGGTAGGGCGCTGTTGCGGAAAAGTAAATCAGGTAGGGCGAGGGTAGCACTCACAATCCGTATGCTTCACTTGGATGTTGGTCTGATGGTAGGGGTGACTGCTTACAAAATTTTAAGACATGGTGTGGGGGCGTGACCGCTACAGGTTTTAAGACATGGTGTGGGGGCGTGACCGCTACAGGTTTTAAGACATGGTGAGGGGACGTGACCACGCACGACATTAAGAGACAAGATGTGGGGGCGTGACCAATCACAACATTAAACTGACAAGATGTATGTGGGGACATGACCAATCACAACACTAAACAAACAAAATGTGGGGGGAGTGACCTATCACAACTTTAAAAGACAAGGTGTATGTGGGGACGTGACCTATCACAACACTAAATAGACAAGATGTGGGGGCGTGACCTATAACAACTTTTAAAAGACAAGGTGTATGTGGAGACGTGACCTATCACAACACTAAACACATAAGATGTGGGGATGTGACCTATCACAACACCAAACAAACAAGATGTGGGGGCGTGACCTATCACAACTTTTAATGATGTCGCTCTGGGAGGAGATAAAAATGCAGAAAGGTAAATGACAGAATTTTGTAAATGAGAGTTGTAACGTACCTTTGCTCGGATATTGATTGACGATAACATACCTTTGCTCTGATGTCGATTTGATAGCGGGGGTGGTGTGAACTGCCATACGAATTTGATTTGACCATGAGGGAGCGTGATCCGCCGCACAAAGTTAATTTGACCTTGAGGGAGCGTGATTCGCCGCATGAAGTTGATTGGCCATGAGGGAGCGTGATCCGCCGTATGACGTTGATTGGCCCTTGGGGGAGCGTGATCCACCACACAAAGTTGATTTGATCGTGAGGGATCTTGATCCGCCGCATGAAGTTGATTGGTCGTGAGGGAGCATAATCCGCCGCACGAAGTTGATTTGACCGTGAGGGAGTATGATCTGCTGCACGAAGTTGATTGGTCGTGAATGAGTGTGATCTACCACACGAAGTTGATTTGACTGTGAGGGAGCTTGATCCGCTGCATGAAGTTGATTGGCAGTTGATCCTAGTTGTTCTACAAGTAGGAAAGAAAAGAAACTAATCAGTAGCATCTAGATCTTGAATAGACTGAAAATCAGAATAACGGTTTAACAAAAGTAATAACAAGGATGGAATTTAATAAATCAAAAGAGTAGAATGTGGAAGACAATGGCAATAATGAAGACAAAGTATAAAAATAGCAAACATGGAAAATTACAAAAATAAAGAAGCAAAAATGTAATAACGCATATTATCATGATGCACGTGCTGGGGCTCTGACTTCGACAATCTCTAACTGGCTGAAAAGCTCTCGGACGATACCATAAAAGTGGTCCTCAGTAAATGAATATGAGAGCGTAAACCGACCCCATAGAGGAATCACTTTTCAATCTATTTAGAGGTTCGAATCCGAGTTAGGGTTCATGAAAAATACCCGAAACACGTGCCCCAGGGCCTCACTACTACTAACCTAATCTTATTTGGAAAGGGCTCGGCTGCAAGCCATTATGCGTGAAATGCGTATGATAGTTTATCAAAGCGATTAAATAAATAACACGAACAATTTATATCAAAGCGAGTAAATAAATAAAACAAACACCTCAAAAAACAAAAAAAAACAAAACCGGCTCCAACCCTAAAGTCCCAATGAAGTCGCCAAACTGTCGCACCCCCTTTTTGATTTTACACGAGCTGGTTCGGGACGGATGTGAGACAAAACGGGTTGTCTCACATAATGCAATGAAGTCGCCGCCCTATTTATTTCTAAGTTTTAGGGAAACCTAAAGTCATGGCACAAAAATAAAAAAGCTAAGGCAAAAAGGGTCTAAACATGAGAACGGTGGTTCGGGGTCGATTTATGGACTCGGGAAGGTGTTAGGCACCCGAGACTCATCCTAAAAAGGTTATCGATTAAAAGAATGAGGTGTTTAAATAAAACATTTAAAAATACGTAGTTGGGCCCTCAGAGGAATCGTCGCTTTAGTCTTTCGTCAGGTCGGGACTGATTAATCGTTAATTTTGACTAAAACGGATACCCTCTTTCATCATCAGGCTAATGCACACGAAGCAATATTTAAGATAAATGAGTAAATAAACCAAGTTATTTCTCATGCAAATAAATTAATTCTAGCAATTCTAAATAGTCATGCATACGAGTATATATATTCGGAAAAGCGTCGAATAAATAAAAGGGATAGAGAAAGTGTACTTGCCAGCGTGTATTTGATTTTACCCTAGAAGGCCGATATTAGTAATAGTTCGAATGATAATAAATAATAAACAAGCAAATAAACATTTAATTAATTTCAAGTAAGCAAATAATTAATTAAATAAATATTACAAATAATTAATTAAAGAAACAGCTTACTAGGCCGAGAAGAGGCCCGGCCCAACTACCCAAGGCCTAGCCCATGTTCTGGTTTAAAAACCCAAGCTGGGCCAAGAACAGTCCTTGCCCATCATTTTAATTAAAACAAATGGGCTTGGTTATCTTTCGTGCCCCTCCCTTTCTCCTTCCTTCTCATCTTCTTCCTTGGATCGTCGGCGCCATTATCGGCGACCAAGGACCACACCAAGCAACAAAAACAGACAAGTAAATAGCCAAAAGAGACCCAACAAATGCAGCAATTAACCCAACCCAGCACAACAATTCAATTAACCAAAAATAGTGGGCAATTCCAACAAAAATAAAAACAAGCAATTAAATAAATAAAGAAGTAAGCAGTCAAATTGAGGCTAGAACAACAATTTTAACTTTATAATAAAGCAATTAAAGCAAGTTTAAACAATTGATTGATCAATTAAAAGCATGAACGAAATTAATTAAAAACTAAGGAGAAAACTCACTTTGATTGTTGCTGCTGGAGAGAGTGAGAGTGAATTTTGGTGCCCTTTCCTCGTTGCCTTAAGCTAGGTATTTATAGGGAAAGTATGGAGTCGGTTGAGGCATGAGCTGGCCGTCGACGAGCCAGAGATGACGAGGCCGGGAAGTGACGTGTCATAAATGGTTGATGGTAAGCTTGCGTTGACGATGGCCGGGAAGTGATGATGATTCGCGTTGGGGAGAGGCCGAGAAATGATCACGAAGGAGGGGAGCAAGTCAGTCGAAGGTGAGCCGTTTGATCTGTTTGATTCTCACTATTTCAAACAGATCAACAATGGAGATGAAGGTTGCATTAATGCACATTAATGCATAATGAAGATATTTTCGGTTCAAGCCCACGGTACGAGCAATCTCATTTGACATGAATAAAAACTCAAACTGAATATTACCAAAATATAGAATAAAATGAATAGAAATAAATACTAAACAGTAAACAAAGAAAAAGTTCGATCTACGGTCCGAGAAGACTCGCTCGAAACCAATAGAAGTTCGAACGGAAAATAAATGCTATAGCAAAGTGAATTGAACAAAATAAAATAAAATGACGCGAAGTAAAATAATAATAGATAATATATAGCAAATAAATGAAAATGTTCGATCTATGGTCCGAGGAAACTTGCTCGGGACCGATATAGGTTCGAACAAGAAAAAAAAGGTAAAAAAATGGATATGCTTATGACAAAATGTCAAAAATAGGGTAGCAACACTAAGGAGCGAAAGTCTTCTTTGAATTAGATAAGATTGTGATGACGAAGAATAATAGTTTTGTGGGAAAGGGTTATTGTAGCCAAGGACTTTTAGTGCTTAATATTTCTGAAATTATGAATGGAACTGCAACTTCTTCTGCTTACTTGATTGATTCATGCTAGATTAGGACATGTTAGTATTTCATATATTAAGAAATTGGAATCTGCTGGTATGATTTCCTGTTCATATAATGCTTGTTCTAATAAATGTGAAAACTATTTTTCTTAATAGTGAATTAGAAGAAGAAATTATGCAACCTGAAGGATGTGTAGTTTCTGGTCAAGAAAACAAAATTCACAAACTTATTAAATATTTATATGGTTTGAAACAAGCACCTAAACAATGGCATGAAAAGTTTGATCAAGTGATGACTTTGAATGTTTTCTCTTCTATTGAAGTTGATAAATGTGTGTATGTCAGAATTGGAAATTGTGAATGTGTGATTATCTGCTTATCTGTGGATGATATGCTTATTTTTAGAACTACTCTTGAAGTAGTATGTGAAACAAAATCTTTCCTTGCCTTAAAATTTGATATGAAAGATATGGGGGAGGCAAGTGTGATTTTAGGGGTAAAGATCATAAGGAAAGGTGATAACATAATGCTAACACAGGAACATTAAGTTGAGAAACTTCTTAAGAAGTATGGACATTTCGATGTCACTCTAGTGAGTACTCCTTATGATGCTAATACCCAACTAAAGAAAAATAAATGGGAGCCTGTAGCTCAACATGAGTATGCACAGATAATTTAGAGTCTGTTGCATTTGATAAATTTCTCTCGACCAGACATAGCGTATGTTGTGTGCAGGTTGAGTAGATATACACATAATCCCAACCGAGAGCATTAGGCTGCAATAGACAGACTAATGAAATATTTGAGAGGAACCATGAGTTATGGTATCCTGTATAGTGGATTTCCCGCTGTATTAGAGGGATATAGTGATGCTAATTGGATCTCAGATTCTAATGAGATCAAATCCACTAATGGATATGTATTCACCCTTGCTTGTGGTGCGATATCTTGGAAATCAGCCAAACAAACGATCATCGCGAGATCAACTATGGAGTCAGAGTTTATAGCTCTGGAGTTGGCTGACAGGGAATGATGCGAATCAACGCATCCAACTACCGTTACCACCAGCTGGTCCAATGACTCGAGCCAGAGCAAGAAAGCTTCAAGACCGATTGTCAGCTCTCATTCACAAGGAGCTGGAATGTGAGAGGACAAGTGAGGAAGCTGCACTTCGAGAGAAGACGCTAAGAGTTGTGAATCTCCTTACATTCACAATGACCGAAGATGATTCTGCCAGAAACGGCACTTGACCGTTTATCGCAAAACGGGTCTTGCCCGATTCGTTCAAAACGGCTCTTGTCCGTTTCGCCAAATCGGCATCTGACCATTTCACTCAGCCGTTGCCGTTTCACTCATCTGTCTCGCGTGCCGATTGCTCAAAACGGCTCCTGCCCGTTCCGCGTATCCAGAAGCTGGCGTGCCTTGACTGATTTTAAAGTCATTGACTTTATTTGTTTTAGCTTAATTAGTTAATTAAACAGTTAATTAGTTAAGTTATTTTTCCTATTTTAGAATTCCTACTTCTATTCCTATTAGGTTTATTATTAGGGTTTGCTTGTAACCTTATATAAGGAGCCGTTTGGCCTCCTTAGAAACTTGGCTTAATTTTGATAATCAGAACAATTGTTTCTTGCAACTTATGCCCATTGTTCATCCGTGAGCACTTGTTCCTTCTTGAGTCTTGCAATTCTCGAGTCTGTTTCAAGTAAAACCCGAATATTGCTTCATTGTGTCGTTTGCCTTAGATTGATTCTCATACCGGAGTCTAGATTTAAGGATTCTACTCAAGATCCTCGATTGCTTGGTTTAGATTGCCTAACGCCTGGCTGTTAGGAGATTTAAACATCAAGAGAGTCATATTATTTCCGCAGATTGAAATCCAGTCTTGAACAAAGATAAAAAAGGTACGTGCTACGCATCCTACGCAACTAGGATCGTATCAGTTGGTAGCGGAGCTTAAGGTGTTCATGATTGGTAAAGTATCCCTTTTATTTTCAAGTTTTCAATTGCTGAAATCGGTTTCTTCTTTTTCTGAATTCTAAAACTGATTTCCTTGTGTACGTGGTTCGATACGTGTGTGTCAGTCTCGAAATTATAATTATATATATAGCTATTGAAGTTCGTTTTCAATAAAAAAGGTATCATTGGAAAGCTGTGTTTGTTAGGAATCCAAATCAAAAAGAATCAAGTGATTTGGAGTTTGGAGTCAAAATCTGTAATCGAAACACTAAACTGTGTACGTAGTCAAAAAAAAAAAAAAAAAATTTAAATTAAAAGACTACGTCACTTTACAATTACAAAGGATAAAAGTGTTGAACTCCAATATCAAAAGAAAAGCCAAAGAGGCAAGAGCAAAGTAAACGCATATTTTCTATCAAAAGAATCGCATCTTGCGACATATTTGAGTTGTTCTTGAGTCTTTGATCTCTTCTTTAACCCCTAATACATTGCTTTCTACTCCATTAGATAATTGCGTAGTTGATTGCTTATTGCAACTACTCGGTTACCTAATATCCACATTTGTTTTGCAACTAGTTGTCCTTGAGAGTATCTTTGGAAGCTTTATTCTTATTCTTGAGTCTTACTAACAATCGGCATTGCAGGGAATTGGAGTGCTTATTTGTGAGATTATTAGAGTGAATAAACACGAGTGTAAACACATGAGGGAGTGCTAGGGTTAGTGAAATTTTACGTGCTTTGCTAGTGTTGTGCTTTCAGGAACTACAAGATGTCCGACGAAGTCACTGGACCAAACATTAATCCGGTGTTAGCAGCTCTCGAGTCACTCACGATTGAACTAAGGGGAGTAGCAGCGGATGTTCGGACGAATACAAGTCGGTTACTGCGGGTTGAAGAGTCACAGGCTAAAGGTGTTGAGTTGCATAGGGTACCTACTCTTAACCAGGGGCATAGCTCTCACGGTTCAGTACCGAGAAAGGAGGACTCTTTTGGGGATGATGTTTCAGATGGTCGTCTCGACGATACTAATGACGAGAGTGATGGACATCCGAGGCAGGATTACGTGCCACCCGTTGGTAGGCATAGGCTGAGGACTCCCAACGAGCGCCTTGCAGAACAAGAGCGGGGTGCTCCCAGACCTCCACCTCGAGGTCCACAAGGTCCGTTACCTGATACAGATGGTAACGAGGGTCCTATACCAAGGTTTAGGCGGGGTGGTAGGCCGAATGAGCAAGTGGAGAATAGAGTTGATGCGAATCTCAGTAGCATCAAGATGAAAATTCCACCGTTTGATGGTGCAGATGACCCGGACGCGTATTTGGTATGGGAGAAAAAGGTAGATTCAATCTTTTTTTGCCATAACTACTCAGAGGATAAGAAGGTGAAATTGGCAGCTGTCGAGTTTAGTGGGTATGCTACTCATTGGATGGAGCAAACCATTAGGAATCGCACCTTAAGGCGAGATGGGCCGCTTACATGGGAAGTAATGAAGGCATTCATGAGGGAGAGGTTTGTGCCTCCTTATTTTCACCAAGAGCTTCACAAGAGATTGCAGTCACTAACACAAGGAAGTAAGAGTGTTAGTGAGTACTACAACGAGATGGAAATTGCCTTAGCTAGAGTAGAAGCGGTTGAAAGTGAAGACGCTAAGATGGCAAGGTTCTTCAACGGCTTGAATAGGGATATTGCTAACACATTGGAACTCCACCCTTATGATTCGTTGAGAGGAATGTTGCACTTAGCAACTAAAATAGAGAAGCAACGGAAGGAGAGGGTTCCGTACAGTAGATCCCCAACAGCGCCGACAAGTACCAAGGTTAGAACTTGGAAGAAACCTTGGGAAAAGGATGTTAAGGGTCCGAATGCTACACCTAGGGCGTTACCTCATACCAAAGGGGGAACTAGTACTAATCCTATTTCTAAACCGACCGGTAACAAGCCTTATACCCCACCTACCGACCGGCCACCCACCAAAGACATTGTTTGCTTTCAATGTAACGGGAGAGGCCATCGGAGAGCCGACTGTCCTAACAAACGGGTGCTCATCATAAGACCGAATGGAGACGAAGAATCAGATGAAGATAATCGGGGTTCAGACGGAGGAGATGATGAAGGGGACAATGATTCGGAGGAGGATTGTCTAAAGCCCGAGGGTCATTTGATGGTGGTGCGCCGTAGCCTAAGCGCGCAAGTAAAAGAAGAGGTTCTTGATGAAGAACAGCGAGAAAACCTATTTCATACTCGCGGTTTGGTTGATAAGAAAGGGTGTGCAATCATCATTGATAATGGGAGTTGCACTAACTGTGCGAGCTGGATGATGGTACACAAGCTCGGGTTACAAACCATCAAACACCCACATCCGTACAGCTTACAATGGATGACGGATGGGCTAGGGATCAAGGTGACTAGACAAGTGCTAGTTAATTTCTCAATTGACAAGTACAAAGATGAGGTGCTGTGTGATGTGGTCCCAATGCAAGCGAGTCATATCATCCTTGGGAGACCATGGCAGTATGATAGAGAGGTCATTCATGATGGCAAGCGCAATCACTACAAGTTAGTAAAGAACGGACAGAAGTTTACATTGGCGCCTCTCACACCGACCGATGTACTAAAGGACCAGCATTGGCTTGCTAAGTCCCATGCTGAGTATGAAATAACAAAAGAAATTGAGAGAAAAAGAGAGGGTTTGAGAGTCGAAAAGAAAGAGGGTAATAATGAGAAAAACAGCTTCCATGAAAACATAGAGCATGGAAAGAGTGAAATTGAGAGTCTCAGAAAACATTCGCATGACAAAAGTAAGCATGCTGAGAGTGGCATTGAGAGGATAAAAGGAGAGGCAAGTAAAAAGAATTCGAGCGTGTATGCCAAGGATAGCGAAGTGAGGAAAATATTGATTTCTAAGAAAGATTGTTTTGGCGCAAGCCGACCCCTACTTCTAATGCGTTTTCGCTCTTATTGTTTAACCTCAGATAAAACGGAACGACACCTCACCGTTCCGATTGGTATTTCTTCTCTCTTGCAGGAATTTGCGGATGTTCTACCCGAAGAGATGCCACCTGGACTACCTCCATTTTGAGGCATAGAACATCAGATTGACTTTGTCCCTGGATCGGCAATTCCACATCGGCCAGCTTACCGATCCAATCCAGAGGAGACCAAAGAGTTGCAACGGCAAGTGAACGATTTGCTTACCCGTGGCTACGTCAGAGAGAGTCTATCTCCATGTGCCGTTCCTGTCATTCTAGTCCCAAAGAAAGATGGCACTTGGCGTATGTGCGTTGATTGCCGAGCAGTCAACAAAATCACTGTAAAGTATCGACACCCTATTCCTCGTTTAGATGACATGTTAGATGAACTAAGTGGTAGTCGAATTTTTTCTAAAATTGATTTAATGAGTGGTTACCACCAAATTCGCATGAAAGAAGGGGATGAATGGAAAACTGCTTTTAAAACTAAGTATGGTTTATATGAATGGATGGTTATGCCGTTTGGCTTAACTAATGCTCCTAGCACCTTTATGAGGTTAATGAACCATGTGCTTCGGCACTTAATTGGCAAATTTGTTGTAGTTTATTTTGATGATATTTTAATTTATAGCAAATCGTTTGATGAGCATGTTCTCCATCTTAGGGAGGTTTTCCTAACACTTCGTGAGCAGAAATTATATGCTAAACCTAGTAAGTGTTCTTTCGCAATGGAACAAGTTGGTTTTCTTGGTTTTATTGTGAGTGCAGATGGCGTTAAAGTGGATGAAGAGAAAATCCGCGCGATTAAGAAGTGGCCGACGCCGACGTCCGTTAGTGATGTGAGATCATTCCATGGCTTGGCGAGCTTCTATCGGCGATTTGTCAAAGACTTTAGCACTATCGCTGTTCCTCTGAATGAATTAACAAAGAAGAATGTTGTTTTCAGGTGGGATCAGCAACAGGAAGCGGCGTTTGCTACCCTCAAAGATCGGCTCTGTGCCGCTCCCGTACTAGCACTGCCCGACTTCAGCAAGGCGTTTGAGATAGAGTGTGACGCCAGCGGGTTAGGAATCGGCGCCGTTCTGATGCAGGAGAGACGGCCGATTGCCTATTTCAGTGAAAAACTCAAGGATGCTCAACTCCGATATCCTACCTATGACAAGGAGTTCTATGCTCTTGTTCGAGCGTTGGAGACATGGCAACACTACCTGATGCCGAGGGAGTTCATCGTCCACACTGACCATTTGAGCTTGAAATACCTAAAGGGTCAAGGAAAGTTGAATCGGCGACATGCCGTTTGGATGGAATTCATTAAAACCTTCCCTTACCACATTCAGTACAAGCAAGGTAAAGAGAATGTTGTTGCTGATGCACTATCTCGGCGGTATGTGCTCATTACTTCTCTAAATGCCAAATTGCTTGGATTTTCGCACATTATAGAACTCTATGCCACCGATTCTGATTTTGGTGATATTTATTTGCATGGCGTTTCTATTTCTGGTTCTAAATTCTATAAACATGAGGGTTATTTGTTTAAAGGCAAACATTTATGTATTCCTCATTGCTCTCTTCGTGAGTTACTTGTGCATGAAGCCCATAGTGGTGGCTTAATGGGTCACTTTGGCGTGACTAAAACCTTGGATGTATTGCATGATCACTTTTATTGGCCTCACATGAAGCGTGATGTTGTGCGCATTATTGCTCGTTGTTTAGTCTGTCGTAGAGCCAAGTCTAAATCTGCTGGTCATGGAGAATACATGCCGTTACCTGTCCCTTCTCACCCTTGGACCGATTTATCTATGGATTTTGTCGTAGGACTGCCTAGGTCTAAGAACGGGAAAGATAGTGTCTTTGTTGTAGTGGACAGATTTTCGAAGATGTCCCACTTTATACCATGTTCTACTACGTATGATGCTACTCAGATTGCTGATTTATTCTTTCGTGAAGTAGTCCGTTTGCATGGTATTCCCTTGACGATTGTGAGTGATAGAGATACTAAGTTTCTTAGTCATTTTTGGCGTGTCTTATGGAAGAAGCTTGGTACTAAATTATTGTATTCTACATCTTATCACCCACAAACGGATGGTCAAACAGAGGTGGTAAATCGGACTCTTGGTTCCCTTTTACGCACCTTAGTTCATAAGCATGTTTCTACTTGGGTTGATCATGTACCGTTTATTGAATTTACTTACAACCGTGCTGTTCATTCTACTACTCATTACTCCCCGTTTGAACTTGTGTATGGATTTAATCCTAGAACTGTTTTGGATTTGACCCCTTTACCTTTGAGTGATGTTGTTAGTCTAGATGGTGCACAGAAAGCTGATTTTGTCAAGCAATTACATGCTAAGGCAAAACAGAACATTGAGCGAATGAATGAGAAACTGATGCTGAAACGGAACGATGGCCGACGGCTAGTGACGTTCCAGGTTGGCGATTGGGTTTGGTTGCATATGCGCAAGGAGCGTTTTCCTGCCCAACGCCACGGCAAGCTATCTCCTCGAGGCGATGGACCATTCCAGATTGTTGAAAAGATCAACAACAATGCCTATAAACTGGCGTTGCCGAGTGAGTATGGTGCCGTTAGCTCTACCTTTAATGTTTCTGACTTAGAATTGTTTGATGCAGATGACGAGTGTGGACTTTCAGCTGATGCCGATTCGGATTCGAGGGCGAATCCTTCCGAAGGGGGAGGGAATGATGCGAATCCACGCATCCAACTACCGTTACCACCAGCTGGTCCAATGACTCGAGCCAGAGCAAGAAAGCTTCAAGACCGATTGTCAGCTCTCATTCACAAGGAGCTGGAATGTGAGAGGACAAGGGAGGAAGCTGCACTTCAAGAGAAGACGCCAAGAGTTGTGAATCTCCTTACATTCACAATGACCGAAGATGATTCTGCCAGAAACGGCACTTCACCGTTTATCGCAAAACGGGTCTTGCCCGATTCGTTCAAAACGGCTCTTGTCCGTTTCGCCAAATCGACATCTGACCATTTCACTCAGCCGTTGCCGTTTCACTCATCTGTCTCGCGTGCCGATTGCTCAAAACGGCTCCTGCCCGTTCCGCGTATCCACAAGCTGGCGTGCCTTGACTGATTTTAAAGTCATTGACTTTATTTGTTTTAGCTTAATTAGTTAATTAAACAGTTAATTAGTTAAGTTATTTTTCCTATTTTAGAAGTCCTACTTCTATTCCTATTAGGTTTATTATTAGGGTTTGCTTGTAACCTTATATAAGGAGCCGTTTGGCCTCCTTAGAAACTTGGCTTAATTTTGATAATCAGAACAATTGTTTCTTGCAACTTATGCCCATTGTTCATCCGTGAGCACTTGTTCCTTCTTGAGTCTTGCAATTCTCGAGTCTGTTTCAAGTAAAACCCGAATATTGCTTCATTGTGTCGTTTGCCTTAGATTGATTCTCATACCGGAGTCTAGATTTAAGGATTCTACTCAAGATCCTCGATTGCTTGGTTTAGATTGCCTAACGCCTGGCTGTTAGGAGATTTAAACATCAAGAGAGTCATATTATTTCCGCAGATTGAAATCTAGTCTTGAACAAAGATCAAAAAGGTACGTGCTACGCATCCTACGCAACTAGGATCGTATCAGTGAAGCTGAGTGGCTAAGAATTTTCTTGGCAAATATTCCATTGGGAATAAAACCAGCACCTTCTGTGTCTATGCATTGTGATTGCCAAGCGGCAATAGCCATTGCTAAGAATAAAGCTCACAGTGGTAAAAATAGACACATTCGATTGAGGCAAATGTGATTAAACAGTTGTAGAAAGATGGAATTATTTCCATAGATTATGTGAAGTTAGAAGTAAATTTGGCCGATCCTCTAACTAAGCCTCTGAGTAAAAAAATAATTGAAGAAACATCGAGGGGAATGAGACTTAAAGCTATATTAAGAAATTAACAGTGATGGAAACCCAACCTTTGTGATTGGAGATCTCATGAAGAAGGTTCATATGGGTAATAACAAGTCACTTGTTAATTCTGCTAACACGAAATTGATTGTCCCTCCTATGGTGTGAGAAGTGTAAGACTGCATTGATTGAGAGGATGAGTTTTTGAACTCTTAATGATTTCATATCCCTTATGGGTGGTGTATTGATTGCGGGTACACTTGATGAAATCATCTATATGAATGTGGAGTGAGGCCGCTCCTATGAGATTGTGGCATAATCTCTAGAGCATTCATTAACATCCAGGCACGTGCATGGCCAAAACGCGCACAACCGCGTTAACAGCAAGAATTGTGGGGGTTTAACATAAGAAATAAATTCCCTACCTTACAAAAGAGTTAATGGTTCATAGAAGTTTTAAACTTTACCATTATCTCTGTAAGGATAAAATTTATTTAACTAGGTCTGGTTCATAGTCTAAAAGACACTAGATTCGAAAAGTTATACTATATATATTAACTAGGAATTCCTTCTGTCAACCTTTGTAATATGTGGGGGATTGTTGTAAATTAGAGTTATTACAAAGGTTTTGACCATAACTCTCCATTGATGGCAACGGTAATGGCCATAATGCCCATGATACTCTCCCTTGATGGTGATGGTAACGGTGATGGTCATAATTCAGGCCATAATTCTCTGCATTTACCACCATTAAATCTCTCTATTTATTACCATAAATCTGCCACATAATGGTCATGGATTTTTTCCTTCTATAAATACTACCTACTCCATCAAATCAAAGATAGCAGAAAAACAGATATAGAAAAGCACCACAATCAAAATTGATAGCCTTCCTTTCTTGATTAATATTCTGTTATTGGTTCTTGTTGTTCTGGTTCCCGATTTCCAAATTGGAAGAGATCGTTTTCTCCTGCGGGAAATAAATTCATTTAGAACAACGTTCGACACGACTTGATCTTTGTGTTTCTAACTTTATTTTATAGATATTCCAAGAAAGATATTCAGTCTGCCTTGTGAACCGTTTTGACCAAGAGAGAAGACTGCCTGGTGAACCATCTTGACCAAACGAGAACGTCTTGACTAAGAGACCAGTTGAGAAATTTTTTCCAACAGTTGCCACGTTGATGGCTGATGCTTATGAAGGTGAAATTTATTTCAGGCTGAGAGTTGATATCAAATTCTATGAATGTTGGTAATTATATCAGATGGAACTGTGGAAGTGGCCTATAATCGTCCCATATGCTTTGAAAATGTGTGCGATTATCTATTGTATTGTGTTTCCGTTTTGACATTTAATAAAGGAGTTTTTTTGTTTTCTTTTATTTTTACATAGATAAAAATCATAAATAAGGTTATTCGAATTTGAAATCTTACACACACTTTTTATTTTATAGAAAATAGCGCTGAGTTACGTGCTATGATGTCAACATTTCCTTTACACTTATTTGATTAAACAAATAGTTAGGAATGGTAGATAATTAAGGTCATTTAATAAAGGATTTGGTTATTAATGGTGCAACAGGGATTGTTCATGCTTTCTACTTATAATCTTATAATCTTATAACTTTGCTATTTTCAAAATATAATTTCTACTTAAGGAAAATAATAAAGTGTGTATTAAAGATGAATAATTGTATTTGGTAAAATTTTCAATGATATTTATATATTATTATAACATGAATATATATGTAAATGTGCAGGTGATCTAATAAGTTTTGGATTAATAGCAGCAACAGCCCTAAATTATCACTAATTTGTAAAATGTCTCCAAATTATAATCCTTTGCATTGACCCAATGAACAATTATCTATTTTGCATTAAACCCTCTGTAAGATTTTTTGTCAAAAAAACCTAAGAACCTAAGAGTGCATTAAAAGTTATTTAATTTATAAAGACCAATAATTAAAAGAAGATAACATAATTAACTATGCTAAATCATAAAAAATGGATATTATATAAAGTTCTTCTTATTTATTTTAAAGTTATAAAAAATGTCTAATTTTATAATAGCGTATCATTACGTATGAGAAAGAAGGGAGGACAAAGAGTGAGAGGTCCTAAGCTTTAACATCATTTTTTATGTGTCAAAGTTTTCTATTTTTTCCATAAGATTCAATCAATCATTCATTTAGAATTGTTTTTTTAATTTTAATTTGATGTTTTAGGTCATTTTATGAATCATCCTCGTAATAATATAATTTTTAATCATTCACAATTTAGTTGAATAGTGTGATTCACAAAGTGCTCCAGTTACCATCATTTATTTTCTTAGAAGAACCCATGATGGAATCATTTCTCCGTGTAGCTGATATCTCTTTTTTGGAATGAATTTATTATATACTATACTTACCGAAAATGGAAAAAAAATGGAAAACTAGTAATGCAGGGCCCGTCCATTACCGTAGTTAGATTGGGCCGGGTCTGCTGCCGCTCTAAACCTGAAAGAAGCTAACCCTAGACTCAATTCTTCTTCTCCATCACATCTCAGCTCAGCTCAGTTCTTCGTCGAAGCAGCAGCGAAGAGCTCTCTCGTGGCGTTGTCAACCATGGTGAGTGGTGACCCTTCCCTCCCTTCCTCTTTTCTTCTTTGTAAAGCAATATTGCTTATTACTCCCTCCATCCATAAGAAACCTGTGATTGTTGTTAGCTGGTGGGCCGGTCATGTCTGTGGGCTCCACCAAGCCAACGGTAACATTAGCGCTTCTTCTTCCTCCGTTTCTTCTTTTGGTCTCAAACTCTCTCTTTCCTCCATTTTGCTCTCAAAATTTCCTTTATTTTCTAACCCTAACGCGCCAAAATTTAGAGCCCAAATTTTGAGATTGAAAATTTGAATTAATTCGAAAATGAAATTGCTTCCCTCCTTTTCCAGTTTCATTTATTTATTTGAATTCCCGTTTGGAATTCAAACTACAGTATATTCCTCTTCATTCATACCCCACCGAATTCATAGTCTCCAAACTATTCCCACTGCTTTGGCGATGGCTTCTTCAAGTTTTGTCGTCAATGAGTTCCCAAACACTCCTCATTCTGATTTGTTGATGGAACCTTCATCTCCTTCAAGCGATTGGGCAGGGATTGAAGAGATACCAGAGGACGATTGTGCATTTTTAGCACCCCAAAATCAAGAAATTAGCAACAATGAAGAAGTGCAGGAACATGTGGGCGCGTTAGACTTAAACTAGAGGCCTCGGCAAGGTAAAATCTTATTTTTCAATTTCTGTCTAATTCCCAAATGGTAGTGAAGTATGTTCAATGACATTAAATTTTCGTTTGTATGGTCAAAGAAGGGGAAAGAATTGACTACGGCAGAATGCCTAGATGTATTACAACTGTTGTTGGCAAAAAGTAACAATGGGGTGTTGAAGAGAGGAGCAATGAAGGATGTTGCTGTCCATTTTGGGGTTGGCATTCGAACAATTCAAAAGATCTGGAAGCGTGTAAAGGATTCTGGAAACAACTGTGCTGATAAATTCAGAGTGAAAAATTGTGGAAGGAAACGAGTTGAGTTTGATTTGGAACGTTTACGAAGTCTTCCTTTGAGGCAGAGGACAACACTAAGGTCACTTGCTTTCCACCTTGGTGTTTTGAAATAATTTCTGCATTTGAAGTTGAAGGAGAAGGTGATCAGGCGCCACACGAATGCCATCAAACCCATGTTGACTGCAGACAATCAAGTTTCCAGAATGAATCACTGTATTGACAGTTTGGAGGCATCATTGTTACATCGTGAGCCAACATTCAAGCGGATGGACAATACAGTGTACATAAACGAGAAGTGGTTCTACCTAACCAAGAAGTGTCAGACATATTAGTTGTTGCACGACGAACCTGATCCTGTAAGAACTATTAAATCCTCTCATTTCATACCTAAGGTTATGTTTTTAGTTGCTGTAGCGAGGCCAAGGTTTGACTCAGATGGATTATGCACGTTTGATGGAAAGATTGGGGTTTTCCCCTTAGTTCAATCAGTTGCTGCTTTGAGATCGAGTCAAAATAGGTCTCGCAGAACAATTGAGATCAAACCTATAGCTAATATAACAAGGGATGTAGTTAGAACATTTATGATTTCTAAAGTATTGTCTGCGATAACATCAAAATGGCCAAGGGAAAGTATTAAAGATGTCATTTATACTCAACAGGACAATGCCAAGAGTCATATTCACATTGACGATGTTGAATTTTTAAATGCAGTGCAGGGTAGTGGATTGAGTGTTTCACTTGTTTGTCAACCCCCTAATTCTCCTGATCTCAATGTCCTGGATCTTGACTTCTTTAGAGCAATACAGTCATTGCAAAGCAAGGATTGCGCAAAATCCATTGTGCAATTAATTGGTGCTGTTGAGCAGGCATTTCAAGATTTTGAAGAAAAGAAGTGCAACTTTGTGTGGTTAACATTGCAGGCATGTATGATTGAGATTCTCAAATGCAATGGGTCCAATAATTACAAGATTCCACACTTTAATAAGGATCGAATGCACAGACAAAGGGCTCTACCCATTTCATTAAGTTTGTCCCGAGAAATTGTGGCCAATGCAGTTGCTCAACTATCTACTTCATTCTGATCATGTGTGGATTTGAAGAACTTGGATTGATCATGTGTGAATTTTGTTTTAGAAACATTGGATTTGAAGAAGTTGGATTGATCATGTGTGGATTTCAAGAATGTAGGGATGTTGTGAAGGAAACTTTGGATTTGAAGAACTTGGATTGATCATGTGTGGATTTTGTAATGTAGATATGATGTTGTAAAGACACATCCAATCCTCTGTTCTAAAGATTTCAGATGATCGGATATTTTTTAGTTCAATTAGTTGCTTGGTTAATCTTGCCAATGTGTGGATTGGATGATATTTTGAATCTCTGTGATGCTTTGTAAATTTTTTGACAATCCAGAAATGATATCAGTAGTTGTTAAACATAGCTTGGCAATTGTTTCCTTGCTTCTGATTTAATTTATGTAATTCAGTCAAGTTTTCAGGGCACCTGTGTATTGAATTTGGCAATTCAGTCCATTTTTCAGGCAATTCAGTCAAGTTTTCAAGTTTTCAGGCCACCTGTGTACTAAATTTGGCAATTCAGTCTAGTTTTCAGGCAATTCAGTCCAGTTTTCAAGTTTTCATGCCACCTGTGTACTGAATTTGGCAATTCAGTCCAGTATTCAGGCAATTCAGTCCAGTTTTCAAGTTTTCAGGCCACCTGTGTACTGAATTTGCCAATTCAGTTAAGTTTTCAGGCCAACTATTCTCACTGAATTTGGCAATCCACTCTCAAAACATACAATTGTAAAAAAGTGCTTCATAAAATAACTCGAATGGATTTTTATTCAACCAAAACAGAGCACAAAGCTCCCAACATTACATTGCTTCCATGTCAATTTACATTAAGCCTAACCAAAATAGAGCACAAAGCTCCCATGTCAATTTTACAAGTGCTAAGCCTAATCAAAACAGAGCACAGTTGCTCCCAAACAAAAACTTCAAACTACACAGTCTAAGAAAAAAAAAACAGAGGAGTCAATGCAAGACGGGATACTTTTCTAAAGAGATTCCTGAAAAATCTGAACAAATTCTCAATCAGTTGCAGCCTTCACCTCTTCACGTTGCGTCTCACGACACAACTGCTCTGGAAGCAATCTGATCTAGGCGATTGTTGATAGGGTAATGCTTATCCTACTTTGTTGAATAACCGTGGATCGATGCAAACTTGAATTATCCAATCAATGCGCCTATTCAAAAGCTGTAACAACACAACTTCCTATCTTCCCCCCACTCCCTATATAAGAAAGGGCCATTAACCCTAACCAAGCCACATACCCAAACCATTAGACCTCCTAATCCTTACTCTGCAGCCTAATTCCACCAACAATGAACCCTAACGAAGCCACTCACATCCTGAACATTGCAGGAGGTGTAACCACTCATCTCCACGAAGACTTCAATGATTTCCATACCAAACTCCTTCAGACAGAGTAGGGCATCAACCGCTTGAAGACTCTCTATCGCAGGCTCAAGGAGATCAGGGTTGCTGCAGATTATGAAGATGACGATCCAGATCCTAGAGAAGTCACCCTGACCACCAACGAGGCCCTTATGTCATTGGGCAAAGCAATCACCAGGATGGAGACCAAGATGGAGTTTCTGAACATTTGCATCAACAACTCCAATGCAGCACATAGGTCCATGAACAAATTTGGCAACAAAATCACTGCAATCCCAAAAACCAATTAACAGCAGTTATGTATTGCATTTCCAGTATGTTTTGCTATCGTTTTTTTTTCAATAATAAAATGCTTTCGTTTAAACCTCCTAATCCTTAATCTTTAACAATTTCCTTCAATTTTAAACCCACATACGCAGAAAAATTGAAACAGAACAGATGAAGAAATTAAAAAATGATGCAGAACAGATGAAGAAATTAAAAAACAAAACCATATAGATGGAGAAATTAAAAAACAAAACCATAATCAACAATACCCAACACTAAATAATTACACCCAAAACCTACATTTATTTCATCAAACCATATGGCAACATAAATCCAGATTCAAACCGAGAAACGAAGTATAAAAAAAAATTAAAAAATCCCAGGATCCCTTTAGAAAAAAGACAATACAACCTGATGTCGAAGCCTTTCACTCTCTTCGATATAGGAAAGCCATTGCGGGGCACATCCATGCTTGTAAGCTCCTTTGCGATACCCAAAACCCTAACTTTCGACGGTATCTTCTCATGACGAAGGATAAGTGAAGAAACGATACTTCCTGTTTGCCTAACCGAATCGATTCCATCATGTTTAAACCTTGGGGATTTTTTTTAAAATTTTTGCTTGAATTATTTTGAATTCAAAAGAGACTGAGAGCGTTTGAAGAGAGAAGGAGAGGATGGAGAAGAGAGTGTCAGAGGCGACTGAATCGTTCTGATTCATGTCTCCAACCAAAAAGTAAAAAGGGCCATCTATCTCCACTTTCCTCCATTTTGCCCATGTGTGACGCATTGCTCAAGTAGAAAATGACGGGTCGTTTGAGGGTAATTTTAACAAAACACAAACAAAGTGGACACAAATACCAATGGCCTCAATTAAAAAAGGATAACATTTTTGGGCTAAAACGTCCATTATTTATGGACAGAGGAAGTATTATCTTAAAATGTCCTAGTATGAAAGTTTCTGCGTGTTTGGTTCTATTACTCAGTTATGCTTGAATCAAACAGAAGTTCCATTCATGTTCTCTTTTTTCCATTTGAACTTCATTTTCTTCTTTTTTCCTGAGGTGGAATTTAAATTGTTGTTCCAAGTGGTTCAATCAAATAGAGCCTGGATGAATTAATTTGTACTACTCTTTAATGTTCATAAGTTGTATTTTCCTCGTAAAATACTGAATACTAGAGTGCGACTATATAGTATATATTTTTTTTTTAAATTCTGTGTATTTTGTTCTTTTTTTATGTATTGTTTCTTCAATGATTAAACATGTCCTTCAAGTTGCATAGTGTGTGTGGTGGTTTGAGTATTTTCTTTGAAATTTCTGTATTTTGTTCTCTTTTTTGTGTAGTATTGTTTTTGAATGATTAGACATGTCCTTCATAGGTGAACGTTCCCAAGACGAAGAAGACCTACTGCAAGAACAAGGAGTGCAGGAAGTAGGGGTGGCAAATGGGTGGGTATGGGTGGGTATGGGTAATGACTAAATGGGTATGGGTATTATACCCATTTATTACCCATATAATTTTTTAAATGGGTACCCATACCTATTTATACCCATTTAATCATACCCACCCATTTATACCCATTTAGACCCATTTAAATCATACTCACTCAATAAATATAATTTTTTATTAAGTAAGATTAAAAATACTATGTTTGACCATTTAGGTTCGGGTTTGATCGTTTAGACTCGGGTTTGACCATTTAGGATAGGATTTGATCGTTTAAACTCGGGTTTGACCATTTAGGCTCGGGTTTTATTATTTAGGCTCGGGTTTGACTGTTTAGGCTCGGGTTTTATCGTTTAGGCTCAAATTTTATTTTACTGAAATAAATAATTTAAAATTATATATATATAATAAATAGAATAAATATTGAATAATAATAAAAGTAAAATTTAATTATTTTATTTTTATTGTATAAATAAATTGATTGATTAAATTAACATAGTACTCCTAGTTATTAATTTATAAATTATTTATCCTAGTTATTAATTTAAAATGGCATGTGGTAAATTTATATTAACTTTAAAATGAATATTGAACCACTTACATTAAACACATGTTACGTAAATTAATATATAAGTATGGCCATAATTATATATATGCACGTGACTAAGATGCTGCAAGGAAAGGAAAGTATTATTTTTTTCTATTTATTTTTTTAGACACAGGAAATTAATTAAAGTACTACATTTAGTATAAAACCCATTTTTAAAAATTTTAAAAAAAAAAAGAAAAGTGGATATAGAATTACTCATCTCGAGATAGAGATTACGTTGTTATAGTTTTTAATTTATTTTGTTCATTATATAAATTAAGAAAATTGAATTTATTTAAAAATAAAAAATAAAAAAGATGAGAGAGAGAGGAGAAGGGGAGGGATAGGGTTGGTTTTGGTTTAATTGGTACCCATTGGGTACCCATTACCCAACCCAATAAAACCCACATATTTTAATTTAAATGGGTATATTACCCATTTTTACCCATTTAAAAATTACACTGACCCATTTAACACTCATATCCACTTAAATTAGTTGGGTATGGGTACCCATTGGGTATGGGTAGATTTTTGCCACCCCTAGCAGGAAGCATACATTGCATAAAGTCACTCAGTACAAGAAGGGGAAAGACAGCCTTGCTGCACAAGGCAAAAGGCGGTATGATCGCAAGCAATCTGGTTATGGAGGACAGACCAAGCCTGTTTTCCACAAGAAGGTAGTAACCTTTTGTCCATTCAGTTTTTTCCCTTCCATAAACAAAATATTTTGATCCAGTTATTTCACCGCTCTTACCATGGTTTATTGGACCATTGACAAAGCAAATTAGTCGATATTACAGCAAAACTCTTCTTTTATGGCTTGCAACTTTTCTCTTAAGGAGGGCCTACGATGTTTTCAAATTTGCCTACATTTTATGATTGTCTAACCTATGGCTGAGACTTGTAATAATTCTAGATCTTAGGCCTCCTTTCCCGTTTTTTTGTTATTTGCATCTGTTATTTGAAACCATAAATGCTGTCTGGGACATTCAGTATCAAAATTGCTTTATTACTTCCATCAGGAAAATAAAAGTATTTTTATCAGCCTTGGTTTTTCCTTCAAGGCGGCCGATGATGTTTCATTATTTGCCTATATTGTCTGATTATCTAACTGATGACAAGACATTGATTAGTTCTGAGGCCTCGAACATCCTTTTTTTGGGTATATTATTGTTTTTCTTGCTTCCAAAGTATGCTCCTGATGTTGATTTGTCTCTTGGTCTGAAAGGCAAAAACGACAAAGAAGATTGTCTCTTCCATGACATAATTTACAATGGCAAGAACTCGAAGAATACAACTGCGGCTATTGTGGGCGCTCCTGCTTCGGGCAACAAGACCATATTGGCTAACCAGAACCATTTTGGTGACTTGGTTGTGTTTGATGACCCTATCACTTTAGACAACAACCTACACTCCGCACCAGTGGGCCGGGCCCAAGGCATGTACATTTACGACAAGAAAGAAATCTTCACTGCCTGGCTAGGCTTTTCTTTCGTCTTCAACTCAACCGAGCACAAGGGGAGCATCAACTTCGCCGGAGCAGATCAGTTGATGAACAAGACGAGGGATATTTCTGTAATCGGCGGGACGGGTGATTTCGCCATGGCTAGAGGTATCGCGACGCTCATGACTGATGCATTTGAGGGGGGAGTTTATTTCAGGCTTCGAGTTGATATTAAGTTGTACGAGTGTTGGTATTAGCAATTCAACAAGTAATTGCACAATTCTTTCACATGTACGCGTAGTGCATGTAAGGAAGAGTAGTACTCGAAATATTTTTTTTTTTTCAAATTTAAGTGTGCTAAGAGTTTTGTTTTCGTTAACAAATGCTCATCTTGATGTTGTTACTATCAAATTTTCTTTATTTTTCGTTTTGTATCAATTTTAATTAATTAACCTTTTTTGTTCTGTTTTAAAGAATCATCACTTGCCACTAAATCCAGATAGGTTGAGGTATGATAGTAAACAATGCTGATAAGTACATTTACTTGGCTATTCTTTAGGATTTTCTAAGAAATAATCGAAATTACTTTTTATGACCTTAATTTAAATTAATTATTGACTTTTTTTATATTTTATAGTAGTAATTTTTACTATTATTACATCTACATTTAATTATACAATTTTTTTTTCATGTATGTCGCAAAAATAATAATTTTAATCCTAATTTCTTTAATAAATGATCTAATTTAATAAATTAATAATAATATATTTAAAATATAAATTTAATTGTTCAAAATAGAAATAAATTAATATTTTATTTTAAAATGCTTGAAATCAATGTCGGGAATGTATTTCTAGCAAAAAGATAATTACTCTACACCTAAAGATAAAACTAGTGACATTTTATGCCAGCAGAAAAGTAATTGCTTTTTGTGGCTTTTAGAACGACTTGTATTTAGGGATGGCAACGGGTATCCATACCCGGATACCCGCCCATACCCATAGCTGTTTGACCGGGTAATATCCAAACCATACCCGGTTTGACTGGGTATGGTTTGGATATTACCCATACCCATTCGGGTATCACTGGGTAAAATACCCGAAAATACCCGAATGGATATGACATTTTATTTCCTCCTCCTTTGTCCTTTCACACCATCCTCAATCCCTCTCTGGCCGCCGTCCTCCTCCTCCCTCTCTCTAGCGTCGCCTCTCTCTACTGCTCACACAAGGTACTTTTTCTTGTTCTCGCTGCATTATTCTGGGTTTTTCTTGAACTGATTCCCAGTGTCGGTGTGCTTCAATTCACACCCATTTCGAGGCTTTGGTTCATGTAATTGAGCTGAATTGAAGATCCAATTGGCTAGATTTTTTTGTTGTTGTTTCTTTCTCTTCAGGAACTTGAATTCCGGTCTCGAATTCAATTCCCCGGAGTTTTTCAAGCTTTTCATTTCTACTTTTTAGGAAGCGAGTCTCGAGCTGCGAGCTGCTTGCATTTTTATCTATGTTAACAAAACAATCTAGGTTTTGGTTCTTCAATTTTGTCAATTTTTCCAACTTGATTTTCCCAGTTAATTCATTTCCTTTCTTTCACTCTCTGTTTTGGAAATATTCTGTGGTTTCTAATTAGTAGGAGTGAATATGACTAAATTAAGCAGTAGCTTTTTGTTAGGAGCTAACATTGCTGCGCATCAGTAGCTTGCAGTTGGGTTGGTTTGGTTTCATCAACAAATAGAGTAAAATGTACTCTATTTTGCATGCTTCTTGTAGTGATCATGGCTGCCTGGCAATAATAAGCATGAGGAGGCTTGTAGGTTTTGTTCTTCAATTAATTCATCCATATTGATCAGTGAATTGGGTTCTTTGTGCATATATGTGGTTGGTTTCAGAGAAAAAAATCAAAACACAAATGACCATGAGAAAGTATTCTGGAAGTGGAGCCTTTTTATATAGTGTATTTTATCCTACCTATGGGAAACATGGATTTGTTAGAAATGAATGCTTGACAGCAAGGGACACGTATGTTCCATGTTTTTATCCTTTTTATTTTTGGATAATATTCAAAAGGAATTTAGTATACAACGCATTTTATACATGTTCTTATTGAATTTAAACTTCGGTAACAATGACATATATCTTTAAGGGTTATGTAATTCAATAGTTATTTTTCGATAGTATATACAGCCATGTTCTGCTCTGTGTGCCTTTATGAAATACTGCAATTAGCCCATGGACAGTGACTTAAGGCTACTTCACATTTTGCAAATCAATAGGTTGGTAGGAACTCTCATGTATTTAATCTCTTCATCCAATTAATGTTCCTATGCCAACCTTCTCATTTCTAATCCTGTAGGCGTCTCCTTGTCATTTCAAAGCCATAAAAAAAGTGTTAATTAGCAATCTTGGTCAGGATTTATCTAACATGTAAGCATCTCACTTGCCAATTATGTTTATCTTGTCAAATTTTACAGCGCAGTAATCTGTGGTCATTGACGGTGCTAATCAATTTGTTTTATATATCCATGCTGGATTGTTAGGTTTCTTGAACTAAGTTTTTTTGTAAGTTTGAATGTGCTTTATGGTCTGTGTTATTAGTTGTGTTGTGTCTTCTTAGTTGCATCTCTTGCACACTATTATTCCCCTGCTTTAAAAATGATGCTCGAACAAACTTTAGTCAATGATCATGCATGTTTTCATTGATTATTTATCATTTCCTGTTAAGCCAAACCCTGGCAATCTCTGTTTTAGCTTTTTAGTTTATTTCCTCTTTAGGTTTGGATAATTTGATCAGAAGTACCCTATGAGTTTTGCACAATTGTGGTGTAGTCTAATGCTTAATTGAATATAAATGTTGAGTCCTCGTCTAAAGGACTTTATGAAGGGGGGGAGGGAACTATAAGCTTAAAGGTTCCAATCATTTGAAGAAAGGTTTGCTGTTTGGTGATGGAAGCATGGTTTGTGCATTTGTAGAGGAGGTTTTAGGCATGAACTGTTTTATTAAACCTCCAATAGCCTCTCCTCATGCACAATAGGTTTTTCAAAACCAACAAAATGTCCATTTGCCAGTGCCAAAGCTTGGACAAGCCCATAAAAGGCATATTTCTTGATGGTGCATCTCACAAATATGTCCGGTTTAACACCAGTCTTTTAATAGAGCATAGATAGAGTGACGGTGTTGACTAGTAACGAATAGTTTAGAGACCCAATGGACAGTATTAATACTTTAGGACCTGGAATCACATGTATTTTGGGAAACAATTTTTTTTTGCAATTAAATTTGAAAGACAAGGTATGTTTCATATTTTAACATATTAATAGTTTCATAACAATAACATATTAAAATCTGCAAACAAAATATTACTTTCCAAATTTTAAACAATTGAGGAATAAACAAACAATTTATGCTTATTATTTTGGAATATATGTGCACTGGGAAATGGTTTCAACTGTTGGTTTTACTGTTGAATTGAGCAAACTAGAGCCAAGCATTTTTAAAATGTAACTAGCCAAACCTGTAAAATCTAGTTTGGGTTATGGTTTTGGGATGGTTTACAAGCAGCCGCAGCTGTAGGAGCTAGTTAGTAGCTATTCATATAATTGATGAAGAAACAACCAGTAGTAAAGGAAATATACGTACTTTGGGTAAAATGGAGAGTAGAAGAGTAGGGGGGTTGAGATGAAATTGTTTTGCTGACTATTGGATTTTTCTTAAATGTGCCAGATTTTTGTCTTTCGATGAACAACCAATAGTTGCTGCATCTATTGCTCAAGTGCATCTATTGCTCAAGTGCATCATGCAGTGTTGAAAGATCATCAAGAAGTGGCAATTAAGGTTGGCATATAATTTAAATAAGTATATCTAATGGTGTTATAGTTTTGCATTGGTATTGCATCCAACTTGGTAACTAGGAGCTGCAAGAATATTAACTGTTGTCATCCAGTCCTACTGTCCTAGTATAATATTATGTTCTCTAATAATCATAAGGAGAAGAAAGGAACATAGTTTTGATTGGAATTGAAGGCTGAAGTTTTGATTTTCTTGACTTGAAAATTATGCAGATTATTATTATCATGGAGAATTTATCTTTGTTTTTTTTAATTTGGCAGAATTTTTTTTTTTACCTCCCGGCGTTTGGCTATTTCCACGGTTACTTACTCTATTTTCTTAAATTTTGTGAATAGTATCTACCGGCCTAAGAACTAGATTAGATTTAGTGGCCCAAGAAAAATCATCAAATACTAAAGAGGCCCACATGTTAATGAGGATTTAGATAATTTTGAACAGGTTTACATTTGGCAGAATTTATCTTTGTTTTTTTTAATTTTCATAGAGATTATTATTTTATTCGATAAAGCATTCACTCTTTTAAATTTTGAAGTTGGAAAATTATAAAGGGTAAAAAATGAGTTAAAACGAGCCAAAATGGTAAAAAAACGAGCCAAAATGGTAAAAAACGAGCCAAAACGGTAAAAATTGAGCTAAAATGGTAAAAAAAAATGAGCCAAAATGGTAAAAATAGAGCCAAAATTGTAAAAAATGAGCCAAAACAGTAAAAATTGAGCTAAGATGGTAAAAAATGAGCCAAAATGGTAAAAACCGAGCCAAAACGGTAAAAAACGAGCCAAAACGGTAAAAACCGAGCCAAAATGGTAAAAAACGAGCATAATTAATGAAAACGGATCTAAATAATAATTTTTTTATTAATTATAAAAAATAAAATAATTTGGTGAATTGGATATCCATTATATACCCAATTGGGTATGGGGCATATTGGGTATGGGTAATAATGGATATTTAGTTTTGGGTATGAATTGGATATTTACCCATACCCGCCCATACCCAGTTTAACATACCCATACCCGCCCAATTGCCATCCCTACTTGTATTGGCATTTTTAAAAACCACATAGATTTTTACCGATAATTGTCTAATTTCTCATGTGCTTAAAGCCCCATTGTCCTAATTAAGGTGGCTTTAATAGAAATTTACGATTAATATCATCATCGGCACATCTTTTATTTATTTATTTTATATATATTCTATTATAAATTGTATCCATCAAATTATCCTAATTTTTCCTCACTCAAATTAAAAATTGACTTATTATGAAAATGATCTATTTCTACTTCTCTTTCTTAAATAGAAAAAAAAAAGCCCCATCTTATTTTTTAAGTTCTATTCTTTTTCAATTATTCCACCAACTCTATTTTTCTCCTTCTTATCCTACACAATTTTACTAATGTTACAATAACTACCCATAATTACTCATTTTTGTTTTGTTATATTTTAAAGTAGGGATGGCAACGGGTATCCATACCCGAATACCCACCCATACCCGAACATATTTTACCGGGTAATACCCAAACCATACCCTATTTAATTGGGTATGGTTTGGATATTACCCATACCCATTCGGGTATTACTGGGTATAATACCCGAAAATACCCGAATGGATATCCATTTTATTTCCTCCTCCTTTGTCCTTTCACACCATCCTCAATCCCTCTCTCTGGCCGCCGTCCTCCCCCTCCCTCTCTCTGGCGCCGCCATCCTCCTCCTCCCTCCTCCCTCTCTCTCGCGTCGCCTCTATGAATCGAATCTACTGGAAACTGTTGAGCTGAAGCAAAAGCCTGACATTTGTTTCAGGTTCTTCAATTGGGCTGGTATGCAGAAGAAATATACTCACAACCTTCAATGTTTTGTTGCTTTGTTTGATGTGCTAGCTATAAATGGTCATGCGGATAGTGTTAAGTTAGTGTTCAATAAGTTTAGAGACATGGGGTTTCTAGTGACTGTCGCTACGGCGAATTCTTTGATTAAGAACTTTGGGAGTTTGGGAATGGTGGAGGAGTTGTTATGGGTGTGGAGTAGAATGAAGGAAAATGGGATAGAACCGAGTTTGTTTACTTATAATTTTCTTGTCAATGGTCTGGTTAAGGCAATGTTTATAGAGTCTGCTGAGCGCGTTTTTGAGGTTATGGAGAACGGAAGAATTGGACCAGATGATGTTACTTACAATACCATGATTAAAGGGTATTGTCAGGTGGGGAAAACCAAGAAAGCTTTAGAGAAATTTAGAGACATGGAGTTGAGAAATGTTGTACCTGATAAAATTACTTATATGACTTTGATTCAGGCATGTTATGCCGAGGGGAATCTAGATTCTTGTGTAAGTTTGTATCAGGAAATGGATGAGAAGGGATTGGAAATCCCACCTCATGTCTATAGTTTAGTGATTGGAGGGCTTTGTAAAGCAGGGAAATGTGTAGAAGGATATTCTGTTTTGGAGAAGATGACTGAGAAGGGATGTAAAGGGAATGTGGCGATATATACAGCTTTAATTGACTCAAATGCAAAATGTGGTCGAATGGAAGAGGCAATGTTGCTTTTTGAGAGGATGAAAAGGGTTGGGCTTGCACCAGATGAGGTTACTTATGGGGTCATTATTAATTGTTTGTGTAAGAGTGGGAGATTGGACGAGGCTATGGACTATTTTGAGTTCTGTAAAGATAGTGGTGTGGCAGTTAATGCCATGTATTATTCTAGTCTCATAGGTGGTCTGGGTAAGGCTGGAAGAGTGTGCTAGCCAAGCGCAATTAATCTTGTTTTGATGATTTTAGGACACGCAAATTAATTAATATACTAACGCAATTTTAAGTTAAAGTATTTGTAGTTTGCGATGAGACAACAAAAGATGCAACAAATCATTTATCGCAAGCTCAAGATCAAGTGTATAATTAGCGTTTTAATCGTTGTAAGTATGATTATAATTAACACTTGATTTATGTTCGATATACCTCAAGGAAAATGAGTCAAAAGATTTTATACAAAAGTGAGTTTTGAAAAGCCGAATTTTATAGAAATATGTGTTTTAAACGACTTAGCGTTTTATGCAAAACGTTACAGCTTTTTGCCTTAAAGAGTAGAATACTCTTAGGCAAAACGCTATAGCGTTTTGGTCAAAACACTAGCGTTTTGAACAAAACGCCATAGCGTTTTGCTTCTGAAGGCCCAACGGCTAGTTTTCTCAACAACTCTTTTGTCCACTTAAAACGGTCACTTTTGGCTCCATACCTTCTTGTCTGATCTTCCACTCATTCTAATCTATAAATACTCATCTTAGATGAGTTAGAACTTAACAATAACAACAATCATGAGTTAGATCATACAATTCCAAAAGAAGAACCCCCACACACCAAAATGTATTTTACAAGCTTATGCCAAAACAGTTTTTACAACGCAAGCATTTTCACAACGATGTAAATTCTTCTTGCGTCAATTTATCAAGCTTGTTTCTTTTGGAGTTCTTCTTGAGGTAATATTGTTCATTTTATTGGTGTTGATTTAATCATACAAATATTCTTTTGTATACCAATTTGTTTGTTGCAAAGACCATTCATTTATCTTGTTAAGGTTTGGAAAGTGTACCTAACACTTTTGGGTTATGGGTAGAGTTCTTATCCCTTGTAAAAGAACTAGGTTGCTTCAATCCTTACCTTGAAAGAGGATTGTGTTTAGGTTTGTGGTTGAGCCTTGGAAAAACCATTGGTTATAGTTGAGCCACTGAAAACTACTTGATAGGTTATAGTTGAGCCTTTGAAAACTACTTGTAAGGTTGTTGGTGAGCCCGGTAAAACCAAGTGTAAGGTTGTGAGCTGAACCTGTAAAAGCTCTAGCTAATAGCAAAGTGTTTTGCATTAGAAAATCCTAAGAGGAGGACTCTTAGGTAGTGGAGTACAATTCAGTTGTGAATTGGAACCACTATATATCTTGTGTTTGCTATTCTTCCTTACACTTTGTGCAGAAAATTTTGAAAGCCTATTCACCCCCCCCCCCCCTCTCTAGGCCGGTTATTGAAGTATCAATTGGTAGCGGAGCAAGGTCACTTGGTTAAAGGTTTAACCACCTCAAGTGCAAGATCAAAAATGGCCAAAAGAGGGTGCTGCATACAACTATTCATTTTTTCCTTGGCAGAAGAAATATCCAACATTGGAAGACAAGGTTGAGAACCTTTTTGTTTGTGTTCAAGATGACGAATTTCTTGCCTACTTCATCGATATCTTTCGTGAGCTCGTTCAAACGGATTCAAGAAAGGAGAATCGGAGAAGTACACGTGAACACTCTTCCAAACTCAAGAAACAAGGAATTTGTGAAGCTCATCAAAGAAGCTCTTCACCTACTTCTACCTCTACATCAAATGGAAGCATGGATTATTGCTTTATTGTGCAAAGTGATAATGAGGTAATTCCTTCACAATCTCATGATAATGAAAATGGATTGAAGTAGCCTTTGATATTTTTAACTCTACCTTTTAAGGGTTCTCACAAAAAGAATGCTAAACTTGTTAAAGATTTATATGATTTGAAAAATGTTTTTTTTGTTGAAATCCTTTTACAAATCTTTATACAAGGTGATTGAAGGGTTAAAAATGAACATAGAAGAATTGAAAATAGCTAGTGCTGAAAAAGATATTTTTGATTGTAACTCATGTGCCAATGTTTCTCAAGTATGCATAAAGAAAAGATAAATTGTCTTGAAAGCAAATTGGCTGTAATTGTTCAGAGCAACTTGTCACCATATTTGCTTTTCTGTTCTTCAAAGAAAAGGTGACATGAGAGGAGTTGGTTTTTAAACATGTTTTATGCAAAAAGAATTTCGAAAACTCTTTTGTAAACTTTTCCAACTATCATGCCAGCTCTTCAAAATGGTATGATAATTCCTCTCATTATTTTCAAAAACCCTCACATGAAAAGTCTAAATTTAAATGTAGCTATTGTCATAAATTTGATAATGTATATCATTTTTTTGCTACATTCGAAGAGGGATTTTTTGATGTAAGACAAATTTGGGTACCTAAAAGTACTCTTGCTAACATGGATGGACCCAAACAGATTTGGGTACCAAAATCAAATTAATTTGTCTTGTAGGCGTGCCGGAAACCCAATGCGGATAAATGCCTTTTGGAAATATAAGGGTATTCGTGGCACAAGTCGGGTGATGAATCGAAGCTCACCCTTTGGTAATTCTTGGCAATGTTATTTAATATATTTTGATTGATTTGAATTTCTAATATTGATCACAATTAATTATTGTGTTAATAGTTATCTCATGAATGTGTTTAGAAAGAATTGTTTTGTAGGAATTTTTACTTGATTGGTAGCCCAAGGGAAAACCGACAAGTAAGGCCTTTGATTTTGATGATTGCCTCGGTTGCAAATGTGGAAGCCTTTTTTTGAGATGGCTTACGTTATATATTGAATAATAGCAACCAGTATTCCTAAAAACTCTTCCTTTTAAATTATGTTTATGAAATTAATGATTGATGCAATACTTGTTTTTGATGCTTATGTTAGTAATCAAATTCAATTATCATATATGCCTTAAACTGCCATATTTTTGCTTTTATTTGTTTATTTTGTTTTATTTTGTTTGTGTCTGTTTTTTGTATGCTTAATTTGTCATGCATTATTTTGAATTGATCATTGAGGAAATGAATTGGAAGTGACTTATTTTGGACTCAAGGATTTGACAAGTTGGAGATATTTGATGGAGATGTTTTGAAGCTGTTTTGAAGTTTTTCGGAGTGAGTTTTGTAGCTGAAAGTGGTTAGAAGACAGTGGGAAAACGCCATAGCGTTTTGGGTATAACGCTATAGCGTTTTGGTGCAACGTTTTGACAGCAGAGGCAAAACGCTATAACATTTTGCTCAAAACGCCATAGCGTTTTGCATCTGTTCTTTTTATCCCGAATTTGTTCCCTTTCTTCCTCACTTTTCACTCTTGCTCTCTCTCCTCAAGAACAAACACTCTCCCTCTCCAAAATACGATTTTCACTCATATCTCACTCAAATCTTGTCCAAACTCTCTCAAATTTCAACCACACACTCCTCATCTTCACATAAACAAAACCCATTAATCAATTTCATTGATTAATCACTTAAAATCCAAAACCACCCAAAATCCCCAAATCCGAACCCTAACTTTTTATTTTCGATTTTGTTCATTTTTCTCTTGAAAAATGTCTGGGGAACCTAGAGCTAAACGTTCTAAGAGTGTCTTTGAGCCTACAACGAAGAAAACTCGCACTAGTGAGCGAACTTCAGCTAGAGGAGCTTCCTCTTCGACACCAACAGCTCAGGTTATGGATTTTCGGGCAATGGCAGCTGGAAACCCAAAGTTCTACATTCCTCCTCAGTCCTATGACCCACGGTTCTTCACAAGTAAGGAGAATTACAAGCTTTTTGATAAGATTTTCTCTAAGAGCAAAGTTATTAGGCCTACTGTAGTCAAATTGAAAGATACAATTGCTGTTGGTTTGGATAAGTTGCTAGAGAATCAAGGGTGGGAAAGAGCCATTAAGTTGCGTAGAAACTATAGTCCAACCCTTGTTAAGATGTTTTATGCCAATCTTGTTCAAAAAGATTGTAAGGATATTTGGAATGGTCCTACTTGTGATCCTACTGCTTGTGAGATAACTTCTTCAATCTTAGGAAGAGAAGTTACAGTAAGTGTTGAGACTATGTGCGATATTCTTGGAGTTCCTAATGATGGTTTGTGCTCATTCACTAAGAAAGGAACTGTTGAGAATGAATTTTTTGAACCTACTGCACAGTGGCATACGATGTCTCCTGGAAACCTCTCTCTTGGTCCCATTAGCCTACGGAAACTTGATCCCTTAAGACTCATTTTGTTTCATGTTGTGTCTAAGGTTATTCTTCCTAGGGCTGGTTGTTTAAGTGAGGTTACCGGAATTGAAGTATGGGTCATGGCTAACATTTTGAGGGAAGCACAGCTGAATTGGGGTTTTCTCATCCTCAGCCACATTGCCAAATATAGAGGGAAGAATTGTTCTTTGCCTTATGCTCATTTCATCATGCTGATTTTGGAAAGAAATGGCATATCTATTCCCTCATCTTCCGAGTTTTCCAAGTCCTTCTCTTTGTTCAACAACGATCATATCATTTCCAACCTTAGGATAAATTTGAATAGGGAAGGAAAGCTAGCATATGACTCTTCTAAGAGAGGAGGGAAAACTTTTGTGGTGGCTAGAGATTTGGATGAAGAAGAAGAAGATGAAGATTTCAATGAAGATGCTGAACTGAATGTTGAGTTTGACAACACGAATGAAGAGGAGTATGAGGATGAAGAAGAGGATCCTTCTTTTGTTCCCATGGACATTGATCAATTGACCACTCAAGTCGGTGCTCTTGGTCTCAATGTTCAAGGGATGAGCACTCGAATGGATGATGGATTCTCAAGGATGGATGCGGGATTCTCAAATGTCAATGAGAGAATGTCACGGTTTGAAGCTGATTTGAGTGCCTTTCAAGCTTTTCAAAGGCAAATGTATGATGACATGATGAGTCGCTTTCCACCTCCACCTCCTCCTCAATGATCATTATCATAATTATGCATGTGTTTGTTTGACTATTAAATATCCTTCTTTATTTTTAAACTCTTGCTGTGTAGTTTTTAACTACATTATTTGGTTTATGTTGGATATTTATGTTTATTTAATACTTATGTTTGGATGATTATTTGTTTGAATCCTAATGTGAGTATTGAATATTTTTAGCATGATTATATTTATTGAATATCTATTGCTTCATGCTTATGTTTGGAAATTACTTTGTGAAGTAATCTCTTCCTTGCTCCTTTTATATTCTCCATGGATTTTGTTGTGTAGTCATGATTATTTCTCTCAAGTGCTTTAATATGTTTTTTGTGCCCTTTTTGTTGTTGACAAAGGGGGAGAAATATTGGTAATGGATTAGGAGAGAAATCTTGGAGATTAAGGAGTAGTTTGTTTTGATTCTTGCTTTGCTTCTATGTGCACTAATTGTTTTATGTAGGGGGAGCATTGAGCTCCTTATGCAAATGCTCTAGGGGGAGCAAAATCTGCAAAGAATTTAGGGGAGTATTGTGTTATATTTCTCTCCTTTTTATCTTTAAATTAAAATTGCAAGTTCAATTTGTTTTAGATTAATTTGTGGTTGTCATCATCAAAAAGGGGGAGATTGTTAGCCAAGCGCAATTAATCTTGTTTTGATGATTTTAGGACACGCAAATTAATTAATATACTAACGCAATTTTAAGTTAAAGTATTTGTAGTTTGCGACGAGACAACAAAAGATGCAACAAATCATTTATCGCAAGCTCAAGATCAAGTGTATAATTAGCGCTTTAATCGTTGTAAGTATGATTATAATTAACACTTAATTTATGTTCGATATACCTCAAGGAAAATGAGTCAAAAGATTTTATACAAAAGCGAGTTTTGAAAAGCTGAATTTTATAGAAATATGTGTTTTAAACGACTTAGCGTTTTATGCAAAACGTTACAGCTTTTTGCCTTAAAGAGTAGAATACTCTTAGGCAAAACGCTATAGCATTTTGCTACTGGAATTGTCAAATTTCCAGAGGCAAAACGCTATAGCGTTTTGAACAAAACGCCATAGCGTTTTGCTTCTGAAGGCCCAACAGCTAGTTTTCTCAACAGCTCTTTTGTCCACTTAAAACGGTCACTTTTGGCTCCATACCTTCTTGTCTGATCTTCCACTCATTCTAATCTATAAATACTCATCTTAGATGAGTTAGAACTTAACAATAACAACAATCATGAGTTAGATCATACAATTCCAAAAGAAGAACCCCCACACACCAAAATGTATTTTACAAGCTTATGCCAAAACAGTTTTTACAACGCAAGCATTTTCACAACGATGTAAATTCTTCTTGCGTCAATTTATCAAGCTTGTTTCTTTTGGAGTTCTTCTTGAGGTAATATTGTTCATTTTATTGGTGTTGATTTAATCATACAAATATTCTTTTGTATACCAATTTGTTTGTTGCAAAGACCATTCATTTATCTTGTTAAGGTTTGGAAAGTGTACCTAACACTTTTGGGTTATGGGTAGAGTTCTTGTCCCTTGTAAAAGAACTAGGTTGCTTCAATCCTTACCTTGAAAGAGGATTGTGTTTAGGTTTGTGGTTGAGACTTGGAAAAACCATTGGTTATAGTTGAGCCACTGAAAACTACTTGATAGGTTATAGTTGAGCCTTTGAAAATTACTTGTAAGGTTGTTGGTGAGCCCGGTAAAACCAAGTGTAAGGTTGTGAGTTGAACCTGTAAAAGCTCTAGCTAATAGCAAAGTGTTTTGCATTAGAAAATCCTAAGAGGAGGACTCTTAGGTAGTGGAGTACAATTCAGTTGTGAATTGGAACCACTATATATCTTGTGTTTGCTATTCTTCCTTACACTTTGTGCAGAAAATTTTGAAAGCCTATTCACCCCCCCTCTAGGCCGGTTATTGAAGTATCAGAGTCAATGAAGCTGAGAAACTTTTTGAAGAGATGATCAAGAAAGGATGTCCACCAGATTCATATTGCTACAATACCCTCATTGATGCCCTTGCTAAGTCTGGTTGCCTTGATCAAGCGTTAGCACTGTTTAAGAGAATGGAAGATGAAGGTTGTGATCAGACTGTTTATACGTACACAATACTCATAAGTGGATTATTTAGAGAGCGCAGAAATGAAGAGGCACTGAAGATGTGGGATATGATGATTGATAAGGGTATTACACCAACTGTGGCTGCTTTTAGGGCACTATCTATTGGTCTCTGCTTGTCAGGCAAGGTAGCCAGAGCTTGTAAGATTTTGGATGAGTTAGCACCAATGGGTGTTATCCCTGAGACAGCTTTTGAAGATATGCTTAATGTGTTGTGCAAAGCAAGTCGTTTCAAGGAGGCCTGTAACTTGGCTGATGGGATTGTGGATAGGGGAAGAGAAATACCGGGCAGAGTTCGTACTGTTCTAATAAATGCCTTGAGGAAAGCTGGCAAGTCAGATTTGGCCTTAAAATTGATGCACAGCAAGATCGGTATTGGGTATGATAGAATAGGTAGTGTTAAGAAGCGATATCTTGTAGGAAACCTAATTCAATTTCAAGAACCCAATTTCAAGAACCTAATTAATGTAGGAAAGCATCTTGTTCATTGAATTAGGTTCTCACTCGAATTACAAACCTCTGCACTGAATATTGAAGTTGATCCACTTTCTTAAGATCTACTGTTGTTATTGGTGATCTTAACAACTCCAACTTAAATGAGTTTGATTAGTAGGAAAGCTGCATTGATATTGATTTGTTGATTTCCTAGCGTATGCAGATTATCAGATTTTGTTTCAATTACTAATTTTTCTTTTTGATAGATTCTTGAATATCAGACTTAGGGGAGTTTTTTTCTTTCCTATTTATACATTGTTTCATTCTTGAATAAATTTTGGGACCTTGAAACCTTTTGAACTGATTAGTTCAGCATAGAAAATACCTTTGTCCACTTTTATTCAAACCCCGCTGAATAATAATGTTTATTTTCATGGAGATTATTATTTTATTCGATAAAGCATTGACTCTTTTAAATTTTGAAGTTGGAAAATTATAAAGGGTAAAAAATGAGTTAAAAAGAGCCAAAATGGTAAAAAAAACGAGCCAAAATGGTAAAAATCGAGCAAAAATGGTAAAAAATTGAGCAAAAATGGTAAAAATCAAGCCAAAACGGTAAAAATTGAGCTAAAATGGTAAAAAGCGAGCCAAAATGGTAAAAAAATGAGCCAAAACGGTAAAAACCGAGCAAAAATGGTAAAAACCGAGCCAAAACGGTAAAACCGAACCAAAATGGTAAAAAACGAGCCAAAACGGTAAAAAACCGAGCCAAAACGGTAAAAACCGAGCCAAAACGGTAAAAACCGAGTCAAAATGGTAAAAACCGAGCCAAAACGGTAAAAAACAAGCCAAAACGGTAAAAATCGAGCCAAAATAATAAAAAATGAGCATAATTAATGAAAATGGATCTAAATAATAATTTTTTTATTAATTATAAAAAATAAAATAATTTGGTGAATTGGATATCCATTATATACCCAATTGGGTATGGGGCATATTGGGTATGGGTAATAATGGATATTTAGTTTTGGGTATGAATTGGATATTTACCCATACCCGCCCATACCCATTTTAACATACTCATACCCGCCCATACCCGCCCAATTGCCATCCCTATTTTAAAGTAGATATATAAAATAAAATTTAGAGATTAGTTTCCAAGTACTTTAATTTACGTAATTACTTTTATATTTTATTAGTATATATTTATCTTCGTTAAGTCATTTATCACATAAAATTTGTAGCTAATTGATTGTCTGTTTGTGGGTAATGATTTAGCTTCGAATCCCCTTTCTATCTATAAAAAAATTGCATATATAGAGAAATATTTTTCAAAGTTTTTTTAAAATATTTTTACTTATTACCAATGTAATAAATATATAATTAATCAATCCAGTTGTTAAAAATAATATCTTTTCATTAGTGTTTTGTTATTACATGAACATTAGAAAAAACATTTGCACCCACTACGAAAATTTTCTGGATCCGTCAATGAATACCATAGATTTATAAATCAGATCAAACCGGCTGATTTAATGGGTAAACTCAAAAATCGGCCAGACTTCTAATCCTATTTTGATTTAAAAGATAAATTCTGATTGAACTGGTAAAAATTAGGAACTAATTGAACTGGATTCGATTTTATAGTTCAACTGCATTGAGTTTTTTTTTTTTTCTTCAAACTTTTAATGAACGTAACTTTTGATCTAACTAATTTTGTAGGAAAATGCTTCACAAGAGTGAGGAAAAATTAATGGTTCGGATAGGATAGAATCCTCTCTAAATGGTCTTAAAATTGATTTTGAAGTTTAATCTTTTATTTATTTCATATTTTCTTGTTTATTATTTATTCCTAATTTTCTTCTTCTTCTTTTTTGGGTGCAATATTAACTCGTTATTTCCATTTGATCATGTAGGAAGCATTCATCGTTTTTAGCTATTAAATTATCTTTCTTTTGTTTGTGGTCCTTATTTGGAGAATGCTTTGGTGGGAATTAAGAACCATCCATGCCATTAAAGCCATACACTCTAACTAACATTTTTTTTTTGGAACGAAAGGAAATTAAAGAATGAAATCCAGAAAGTTCCTTTAAAGTTAAGCTTAACCAAAAATTTAATATATTGGGTGGACTTCTATATATTCACGCTTTCTTCTAAATTGAGCAAATTAGAAGATAAACAAGAATACAAAAGAAGGATAACATATCAATTTTCACCGAATCTTTATTTTGCAGGAAGGAACTCTTAGAAAACTATTGTATAAAATTATATTAGTAGAATACATGGTTGTCTTTCGTTGCAATAAGAAATGAATTGGACAAAAAAAAAACGTATGTATATATATAAAAATGAGTATTTTAACTCTTTCAAGAAATTTTAAGATGTTATAATTCTTTTAAAAAAAAAATTAAAATGATTAAAATTCAATCCAATTATTAAAGTCTTCCTTTATATTTACAAACACTCTTACGATAGACTAACCCGTAACAAAATGTAATACAATTTTCCAGAAATAATTTGAATCTTGCAATTGCAACTATTGATTTCTTGATTGACACCACTATGAACTTCCCAATTAAAACTCGTTGAAATCAAATTGAATCTTAGGGATTGTTTAGTTACGGAAAAATTTCCTAATGTTCACCACCTCTGTTTTCAAAAATGGAAAATTTTTAGAAAATATTCCAGTTTTCCAACATTTTCCAGTTTTTCAGAATTAACACTATAAATTTAGAAAATTTTGAAAACGCCATATTTGAAGTTTTCTAATATTTTCCAAAAAAAAAATCCAATTTTTTTTTTACTCTAGCTCAACCGATCCATATTGTTAATTTAAAAAAAATATATTATTTTAAACATATTTACCCTCACAATTTTGATAATTAATATGTAGATTGAAAAAATTGTGCTAAAAATACTTTCATAATTGATATTTATCTAAAATTAATCCTAGTAAATTGATTCCAATATTCCAATTATTTTAATGAACTAAGAATCCAAACATTAGTTTAATAAATACTAATATAAGTAAACATATAACTTGGAACATTAGACTTTACTTTGTAGCGCTAGAAAAAAAAATTAATTTCAATTTGTAGGCTTCCTTTCAAAAGAAATAAAACGGGTTTTTTATCAAAAAAATGAATTATAGTTTTAATTTGATTTTAAAAAAAAAAAAACTTAACTTGTTTATAAAAAGAAATAAAATTAATTTATTATAATTGAATTCCTAAATTGTACGTTGAGATTAATTTTGGAAGAAACTACCATGCTAACCCTAAATTAATTGTCGTTTGGTTTTAATTATCAGCACAACAACTTGACTTTTTGCTTGAACGTGGAGTCTAGTAAAAATTATTCATAACAAAATATTTAATGCACAATACCAAAAATAAACCGTACTTTATTTACCCCCCCTATTATTTACACCTACACATTCCGCACAACCCTATTATCTACACTTGCACACACGCATTTCCTTTCCTATCTCTCAACTTCCTCATTCGTCGGCTCCGCCCACCTCCAGCCGCCTCGTCCATCGCAGATCCGACCCATCGTTGCCGCCCACCTCCATCAGCAGATCCGTCGCGACCGCCTCTTCCATCAGCAGATCCGTCCAGTGGTCGCCGCCTCCTCCATCAGAATATTTCTAATACTTTTGCTATTAATTCAAATAGTGATAGTTCTACCGATGACGATGACGACTTCGAGGATGCTATGCTCTTTCGTATGTTAATGGAAAGTGAAAATAGTTTAATTCATAGAATACCTTGCCGCACATCTATGCTCACTGGTAGAGCATATGTTATTGAAGTTTTACTGGGAAATCCAATTAGATACTACGATAGTTTTCGTATGAAGCCATATGTGTTTATGAACTTATGTGATAGGTTGAGAGGGTTCAACTTATAGAACTCACGTGTAACTAGTTTGGAAGAGGGTGTGGCAATGGGATTGACTGTATTATGTCATAGAATAACTCAAAGGGTGGTGGCAGAACGATTTCAACATTCAATTGCAACAGTCTCACGTTGGGTTAAGGGAGTGATACGCGTTTTAGTTCGTTTAGGAACTCATTTGATCATACATGTTGAAAGAGGACCCATTCAACCAGAAATTCAAGCAAATGCTAGATGGTATCCATATTTTCAGGTATGCACATTTATTATAAATTCATGATGACTAAATAAAAAGAATTATGTTTGAATATTTAACTTATCTATGTGTAATTTTTTGCCTTATAGAAATGCATAGGTGCTATAGATGGTACTCATGTCCCAGCTTGGTATCCTGCAAACAAACAAAAAACTTTTCGGGGTAGAAAAGCACTTGTTACTCAAAATGTTATAGCGGCGTGTTCGCATGATATGATGTTTACCTTTGTGTATACTAGTTGGGAAGGCACATCTAATGATTCACGCGTCTTTCTTGATGCATTGACAAGACAAGATAATGGTTTTCCTACGCCTGTAGCTGGTAAAATATTATTTTTGTAATTCATAACAATATTTATTAGCTGTTACATTAATGGTTTACTACTAAAGTTGATTGTTATTTATCTTTTGCAAGCTACTATTTTGCAGTTGATGCTGGTTATCTAAATATTCCTGGATATTTAGCTCTTTATCGTGGTGAACGGTATCACTTAAATGATTTTCGTGGACGAGGAAGGATAACAAGAAAATATGCATTGTTTAACTATCGACATTCGTCATTGCGAAATGTGATTGAAAAGGCTTTTGGTATTCTGAAAGCTAGATTTCCAATCTTAAAGTCCATTCCAAATTATCCTCTTCGTCGTTAAAGGCAAATACCTCTAGCTTGTTGTACACTACACAACTTTATTCGAATGGAAGATAGAGCTGATCGACTATTCACAAAATATGGTACAGAAGGTCAACAAAATTTTGCCAAGAACGAAGTTACTGTGACGCAAGAAGGTATTCAAGTGGATATGTCCCAACAACAACTAATGAATGCGGTTAGAGAAGATATTGCAGATCAATTATGGGCTAATTATAATAATTGTTAGAATATAAAAAAAGTAACAAGTTAAATTAAGTACGTTTTGAATGTTCAAATTTGTAGTATTCACGTCATGAACAAATAATTCAAGACTATTTTATATGTATTTTATTTTCATGAACGAAATTATTATATTTATATTTGATCTTTAACACGAATAGATTTAGCATATCAAAATTACGATGGTAGACATGTCTAAAATAACATTGTTTCTTTTTTAGATTAACAATATGGATCGGTTGAACTAGAGAAAAAAAATAATTTGGAAAATATTTTTTGGAAAATTTGGAAAACTTCAAATATGGCGTTTGCAGAATTTTCTAAATTTTTAGTGTTCTGAAAAACTGGAAAATTTGCTAAAAAATTTCCATTTTGGAAAATTTTGCTGTGAAACGCATTTTGGGAAAAAATTCAGAGCCTCTATATGGCTTGTGCTTTTAAATTTAGACATAAATATATTTAGCATATTTATATTTTATCTTTAACAAACTTAAAATGGACTACTATTTACTTTATTAATTGTTTTAAAAAAAACATTGGCAATGTTTTTTAATTAAAATAAAATTGATTTAACAAAAGTAGTAGTTTTTGTTTTTCAAAAAAATAAGAAATAGTTATTAGGTGAATACAATTTCGAGTTTTTTAAAGCTGGAAAATGAAAGTTGAAAAACAGAAAATGTACTATAGTAGTAAAACAGAATTTTTATTTTCAGAAAATTTTCTACTGTTTTCTAAAAATAAAAAAATTTTGGAAAATAGAAAATAGAAATAACAAAAAAAATTCCGTAAGTATAGGCAGCCTTACCAATTTCTCCGCAAATTGGTGTTGTGTTCCAACCGTTGATTGTAATTGCCACATGAAAATAAACTTACTTAAAATCAAAAGCATGTGAAACTGAGAAAGATAAAATGACCAGATGATGTCACATTTCAATTAGCAAACAATTAGCACTCAACCAAAAAAAGGGAGACCAATATTTGATGGGCCATAACCCGACACCAAAAGGTCCAAAACTTTCTGGACTATATATGGCCAGAAGTTGGGCCGTAAGCCCATAACACAATAAACAAATTTCACAAATTTACAATCACTTGTTCTAGAGGCTAGAATTGTATAAATATAAAAGCCGAAACGCCATTGGCGCTATACAAAGAGAGATAAAAGTCATAAAAGCAGAGAAGTGAAGCAGAGGTCCAGAAAGAAAGCTGTTAAAGACAGTTAAGATAGAAAGAAATGCGAAGCTTAACGCTCTCAGAGATCACTTTGAGGGCAGCACATTCACCGCCTACCCGCCCTAAACCCCTTAAACCACATATTAACTTTTCCAGTTCCAATTTCATCTCCATCAGCCACACCTCCTCCAAACTTTCTCATCACAACCCATTTCTTCTTTTCTCCAGGTAATTTCTTGCTGTACGGCTTCTTATTTTTGCTTATTTCTTTTCCTTGGGTTCCAGCTAGAAAATTTTCAGTAAAAAAGACTTCTTCTTTTTGTAGGTTTTTGAAACAATGGTGTTGCAACAAGCTTGGTGATGCATTCTGGCATCTTGTACCAACTGTTTCTAAAAGCTGCAATGGCCTTGTAATGTTTTCTTCTACTCACTTTAGACTTCATTAGTAGACAAAATTAAGAGAGTGATTTTTGGAATATATTTTGTTAGGATGTAGTTTTCAATTTGCTGATCCTTTATAATATAATTATAATAATATCATTGTATTAAATTAATTGGTTGGTGCGAAAACCAAGATAGAAAGCAGAAGGACAGTTAATTTGAACCACAAGTATTGAAGCACGAAGGGAGTATATAGTTAGTTTTGTAATTTTTTGTTTTTATTAGAATTATAGTTTTGATGGTTTGTACGTGGAATGACATTCATTACATTCAATTTGCTGAGATGAGAACTGTTTGTTGTTTTTTTTTTTTTTTGGTTTGGGTGATGCCATGTAAAATATAAATTCCACATCACCAAAATAGAAAGCATTGGCCTAATTGCGCATACGTTAGCTTAAGCTGTTTTTGTTGGAATTCTCTACCATGATATGGATGTTGTGCTTTGCCATCTGATATTACTTCTCTAGTAAAGACTAACTATATTATCTTGTCGCTAGTCAACTAACAGGATGATCTTTCAATCCCAAATGCTAAGCTGGTTAATTGTGTGTACTGAAGATTTTATCAAACACTTTGCTTGCATTCCAGCTTCTGTGATTGTAAAGCTTCATAGTTTTGTCGTTCTCGTTATCTGTCTTTTCATAGGGATTTTTTACATTGGCACAGGAGGTTACGGCCCTCGATTGCAATGATTTCAAACCCATAAGAGAATCTATTACTTTTCTGGACGATAGTTGTGTTTCACCTGTGAAGATTAACTCAATAAGGGAATATGATGTGGCTTCTCCTAAATCATGTGATGGTTTGGTTAAGTTTTTGCTGCTCTGTGGGTTCTTAACACTTCAAGGATCTCAACATGCATTAGCGGGAACAGATGTTGCCAGTGGACTGCAGTCGATTCCTTATTTGGGGGACCTTGGTGATATTAGCACAGGTTTTGCTTCAGTTAGGAGAATCTCCCTGTCCCTTTTAAAACTGGCATTTCTGTTATGCACGCAATTGAATCGCAGTTGCTTCTCCATTATCATTTTATTCTATACTCTCTCTTACCTATAGTGCTTCTTTTGGTTCAGGCATTCTTGCTGATATTTTTCTCTGAACTGGGAGACAAGACCTTTTTCATTGCTGTAAGTGTTTATTTTGAAATATAATTCACTAAGCTTTTCATGATTGAAGTCTGAGAATGAGCAAGATTGTAACACTGGCAATTTAGCATATATTATTATTATGTATCTGTTTACTTATCTTTTTTTGAATTCTGCAATTATCTATTTAATTAGACCAAGTGATGTGGATTCTTCCCTGCACAGGCACTTTTAGCAGCTAGGAATTCTGCTGGCACTGTTTTCACTGGGACTTTTGGTGCTCTTGCGTATGTTTTTCTGCTCAAGCATGGTGATTTTGATGTCCTTTGAATTGTTTGCTTTATCATAATGGAATTTCTTATGGGTCTACTCCATGCTGTGTGAGGTTGGTTACACTGTTGATATTCTGCTGAGAAAAACTGGGCTGCCTTGTGACTAGAAGAAATTCGACCCAAATGTTTATAGGTCTTTTGTTTATTCAATAGAAACTTCAGATGTGCATTAAGGACGGAAGTTCCCTATCATCGGAACTAGTTGCGTAATAACATTATATTTGTATACTGCTTTGGAGTGGACTTCTCATAGAGCACATAACGTCTTTTGAGTGGACATTCGACCCAAATTTTTGAAGCACAAATATACTCTATTCTTTCCTGTACTGGCACTTCTGATTGAATAGAGTATATATTTGTGCTTCAAAAATTTATGTTGCAAGTCCATATTTGGTTCAGCAAATTCGCAGTTCAATTTCCTACCTTTGAGTCCAGAGATCTTTGTTAGAAGTCTATTTCTTTTGCGAAAAAGTCCAATCTCAGTTCCCATTTACCACTTTACTTCGACTTCACAATTTCCATTGTCAACTTTACAAATTTGAATGTGAAGTCCATATTTCTTTTCATCCCGTACCTTGCACGAATTCAGAGATCAGCTCCTAAGAAAACAATTATAAAATGCTAATGTTCAGGTGGTTTTCCATTTGTTGCAATTGCATAATTATTTGCCACATTCTGTGTAAATATAGATGAGAAATCCTTCGTTCTTATTGAAGTTACATATCTTTCATGCCAGGGCAATGACTATCATATCTGTTGCTCTTGGAAGAACTTTTCACTATGTTGATGAAATCCTCCCATTCAGGTATCATCTCAGTACTCTTACTAGTGGTTCTGGTTCTTTTGGTCACCACATGAAAGGCTTTGCACAATGTATATTTACCTCCTTTTGTAGGACAATGCATGGAAGGATAATGGCCTTTTGCTTTTCAGTTTATCTACATTAGATTTTTCCAGTTATTGTCCAAACTGTTTCCTTGACAACGCAGTTGTTCCTCTTGCTCATGTATAATCTACTATTGTGCAGGTTAGGTGAGACTGACTTGCCTATTGATGATATTGCTGCAGTTTGCCTATTGGTAATTTTTTGTCATTCTGTCATCATGGCTAAGATAACTCAAACTTAAAGCAAGTCTAAGATTCTCTTGCAACTATAAGAAGTATAATAAGACAATTTTAGCATATTTCAGGTCTATTTTGGGGTATCAACATTGATCGATGCCAGCTCGGGTGATGGTCTGAAAGCAGAAGATGAACAAAAAGAGGTTGACCTTTCAGTTTCATTCTCATTACAGACATTACCTATCCATTCTTTACCTTCCAAGGAAGAACGATTTTGTTTCTCATTTTCCTTCTTTTAATAAATTAAGAAAAAATTACAGTGAATTCATTGCTATTTCATGATAACAGTTAATTTGATATTTATTCCTTGAAGGCTGAGCTTGCTGTCTCAGAGTTCTCAGGAAATGGTGCTGGGATTTTAGCTGCTGCCAGCACCATTGTCAGCACATTCCTCTTGGTTTTTGTTGCCGAATGGGGTGACAAATCATTTTTCTCCACGATAGGTGAGTCACATTGGTTAAAATTCGTAGTATCTATCAACAAGATAATAGTCCCAAACTTAGTTGCTAGATTTGATATCTGAATGTAAAACTGGAACTACTTCTCAAAATCATATGATTTCGTGGAAATACTGGAACTAGGATGCTATTTCTCTAGTAATTGAAAGTGAAATCATGAGTAGATTATCATGCTGACAACCACTATATGCGACAATAACTTCGCATGCAGTGGGCAATCTTGACCCCTGCAGAATTTGTGACAGGTATTGTAGAGTATGTTTTTAAACAAGATGAATTACAGCATAAGCTCCTGGAAAATTAAGTCACAGGATTACTTAATACTACCCTGCTTATTCAATTCCTCGATTTCTAGGTGTATGGAAACCCCTCTCGCTCTCCTTGTTCCAATGCTAGCTGCCGTCCAATGGTTCTTTTTTTCTGATTTTCTGTCTGTCTTGTGCAGCACTTGAAGCAGCATCTTCACCTCTTGGTGTCATTGGTGGAGCCCTGGCTGGTCATGGTGTTGCTACGTTGGTAATCATTTAACTCGAAAGAAACTTGCTTCTGTCTTTGCATCTGCAGATGGTTATTTCAAAAGCATAAAACTCAATTAAGAAAAACAGAACTGTATTGTGCGACGGACAATTACAAATTGCTTGCAGCTGAACAGCTTCATGATTTATAAACTGATAGAAAACCATTTTAACTTACAATACTTGTCCCGAACAAGTTATATTAATTTCAGTCCTTTTCCTTTTCACATGCTCACCTATAAATCAACAAGCCTAATACATACGTTCCATTTTTACAGATTGCTGTCCTGGGAGGATCTTTACTCGGGACGTTCTTGTCGGAAAAGGTAGACTTACTTTGTAGGATGTTTTCCTACAGAATTATCTTTTATAAGCCATTTGCTTGCACATAAGCTGAAATTTCGTCAACTAACAATGGTAGCTATAGCTGTTAGGAAGAACCAACAATTGCCGGTTAGACATATTTTGAGTTATTCCAGCACTAGACCAGAATTATCATCTTATTTTCGTATATAGACTACTCTCAAATGTAGGAGTGCTATCAGCATCTCAACTTTTTGCCATTTAATCCCCCATGAAAACCAACACAATTCTTCAGACAGTCAGTATTCGTCTCTTCAACACTCATTTTCATCATGACAAATGCATTGTTCGGCATGCACCATCTTTATTCTTACCTCGAAGAGTTCCTCTTGTTGGACCATATTGATCCAAAAAACCACAAATTCTATCACGTCTTTCCATGTTAAATTCATACTCAGTTTTGGTTTCTTGACAAGTTAAGTATCGTGTCCTGTATTGATGTAGCATATACGATATGAGGAAACTGAGGTCTATTTCTGGAACAGGTCATTGTTTATGTTGGAGGAGTTTTGTTCCTCGTCTTTGCAGCAGTAACAGTGGTGGAGATTGTGAGTTAAAAAGGTCGGAGAGCTCGTTCATTTGACCCAAAAGTGAGAATTGCTAGTTTTCGACCATCTTCGCTGGAGTACTAGCAATGTAGAGATTGTTCATTGTTTCATTGATTAGTTGGGCTACAAGTTATCTTCTCAAATGGGATGAGTGTTGTTGTAACTCGTCTACTTTCTGGCTTTGAATCTGTTTCCTAAAACAAAATTTTGAAACAAAATTTACTTATGTAGTACGGTATATTTAATTAACTAAGCCGAGGCTTTTTGTGATGTGCCCTACCGATTGAATGGAATTACATGAACACCAAAACCATAGGTTATTCATGCTAACTAATTTAATATTAGTATCAAAATAATTATAGAAGAAATAAAGTGGAATTAACTTTTTGAATCTTAAATTTCAATATTAAAAAAGTTACTAAAAAATGTGAAATATCATTATCATTGAAAAAGATCAGTAATTATAAAGTGGTGATCTAAAATCTTACCTTGATTTACGAAAAATCATTCTCCATCTACGTTGGTTTTGCACTCATATTCTTCCATATGCTACATCTACTAAAGAACACTTGAAAATATAATCAATTTTACTTATATTTCTACTGTTTTGAGGCCTGAAATTGTTTCCGTATCTAAATCGTTAATTCTTCAATTTAGAATAATTAATGTTTTAGACTCCTTGAATTCCAAAACGTTAATCATTCCAAATTTTATAACATTACTCCCTTCAAATCTCATAACTTAAAATATAATTTTCTATTGAAAGTAATCATTATAAAAATTTAGTGTTATTTTAAATAAATAACTTTTCAAATATTTGTAGAAAAATCAAAAAGGTATTTTTTATTAATCAAAGAATGATACAAGTGATCCACTAATTCTAGGTGGCTTCCTTATGAGTCAACACGAAGGTCTTACCACATCCTTTTTTAGCTATGTACCTACCGATGCGTGGGTGTTATTTTTCTAATTTTGGTAATTGAAATTTACAATATAAAATGTTACAAAATTGAAAAATATTGTTAGTATGATACAATGATATACTTTTAGTTTTAAATTTTATTATATTATTAATATTTTTATATATTTATGAAATATAATTTTAATTAAAAATGATAAAATGTAATAATACAAAATAAATAAATAATAAATAAAATGTATTTTTAGTGAAAACATTTTAAATATATTATTAATTTTTTAATTGATATTAATATTAGTTAAATATTAACTAATGCAATTTTATTAATTAATAATCTACCTAATTTATCATTAAAATATCATCATTTTTTAACATGACATATAAATGTTTCTTTTAATGAGATTAGATAATTATGATGTAATGAATATTTAAATCAATGTATTATATATATTAAATATAAGTAATTTAAATATTTTCACTTTTTAATATAATGTCACATACACGTCAACACCATTTTCATTACATTACACGTAGAATGATGTGTTATTCATTTAATTATACATTTTTTTGTATTAATTTTAATATATATATATATATATATATATATATATATATATATATATATATATATATATATATATATATTTCAATGATCCAACATAAAGTTATGAAGCACAAGTCAAACAACCTAATCATTTATCAAAATCTACATACACCCACCTGAAAAATTAGCATTGATGAGAACAAATGGAGGTTTTTAAAGGAACGCAAAAATTTGTCCATGATAGAGTGATGAAATTAATCATTTTGAAACATACCAGATTATTCAATTCAAACATATATCGAGTTAGCGCCGGAAGGTAATACCAATTTCAAAAACTAATAGTATTTTTTTCTTTCAAAAACTAATGTTTACCACCCTTTATATTTTAAAAAAATTACTAGAATGTGCTTGTTTATAAATTATACCTATCGTCAAAATTTCTAATAATATAAAACCACCATTTGTACATGAAAAATTCCCTCCGTTGTAAAATGATTGTCCACATTTATTTTTATCCGTCCTAGAAAAATTGTTCATTTTTCTTTTTAATATATCATTTTTTAACATACTCTCATTCTTATCCTCCATCAACTTTTTATAAAAAATTAAAATAACACTAAAGATAAATTTAGACAATAACAGTAAAAACAGTCAATCATAAATCTTTTTAGTAAAAGTTCAAAATAATACTCCCTCCGCATTTAAAAGAATAATTTTTTCCTACAAATTTTTATTGTTCATAATATTTGTCATTTTTCGAATCATATATTTTGTGTAAATTATAATTTTTTTTATGCATCAATTCAATTTGATGATGGTGTAGTAATTTGAGTGGAAATTAGGAATAAAAATGAAATAATGTAGAATAAAATAAGATCAAAAATTATTGTTCTATAAATTCTTAGTATTTCAAAACGTCATTTTGGGAATATCAAAAGGAAAAGAGCATATGACTCCGCGAGTGGAGATTAAAAAAAAAAGTGGTACACTTTTGCTAACGTGGCACAACGACGCTCATTCATGAAGCCGTTGTTGTACACGGAATCAAATCAGAGAGTCAAGATTCTTTAATGATAACTCTTCCCATTTCCCGATTCTGCTTCGTACGTTTGCTCATCTGTCCAATTCCTTCTCTACTTTCTTGATAGCCATTATTTCATATTTTTTTAGGTGTAATGATATTTTAAATCCTATATTCGATCGAAATTACCATAGTGAATATCATACGAAAAAATAGTCATAATAGATCTTTTATTTGGTTGAAATTGACATTTTGGACATTCCATTGATATGTCAATGACAATTAAATGTTAACGTAAATTTTATTTTTATTTTTATTTCATTCTGTAAATATGTGTCATATGATACGTATTTAATTTAAAACATTGGTATGCCAAATCATATAACGGATGTGATCTTTATTATCCGGAAGATGATAAAGATCACATTCGACAATGTCCTCACCTATTACACTCAATACTGCAATCTGATCAATGGGAGTTTGGCCATCCCGCATCACAATCTTAGTAAAACAGCCAAATCCCCATTAATTTTGTATTATCATGCTTGATTCTCAAGAAATGCTCTGCTCCACCACAAGCTCTGCCTCCGCTTCTAACTGGCTAGAGCGCCTCTGCTCTAGCAAAGGCTTCCCCACCGCAGACAACCTCCATCTCGAACCAATACCATCCCCGCACCTTCTCCCACTCCCAACTCCTCAGATTCCCTAATCAACTCAAACTCCGATTCTAGGCACGCAGCCTCCACCGCTGCTAATACCCAGGCTTCATCCACCAACCAGAATGAATTGGTTGGTATGATCACCAATGTTCTCTCTGATCTAACAGATTTGGATCCAAAGTGTTTGATTTTGAATTTGGATTTGGATTCTTCTTTGGTGAGAATATGAAATATAAGGGAAACATGAATGGGAATCTTGCAAATTGAACAAAAGTTGCCATCCAATTGTTGTTTCCACCTTTGTCAAAGTATAATCTGCCCAAGAGTACCAACAACAAGAAAGATGGAATAGATTGCCATTAGATTCCAAGATTTGTACTTTTTCTGCCAAGAAATTGGATTCTGCTGATTGATTTTGCTGGTCATATTTTCTTGACCAGATTGGAATTGGGTTTCCTCTTCTGGAAAATCAACAAAAATAGAACATTATAATCAATAGATGTGCAAAAAAAAGTATATAGAGAAAGACGAAGGAGGATGGAGAGTGAACAGAGAAGGAAGAAGCAGTCTGACACTTTTTCCAATTTTTTTCTTCATGTCATAAGAGGGGAGGGTCAATTTTGTAAGAAAATATATTAAAATATTCAAAATAAACAGAATTTATCTCCGTTACTTTTTTTTAATAGTTAGAACTATATTTGGGACCAATAAAAATAACAAAAAGATATGCGATTAACTAAAATAAAATGACAAAGATTTGGAATCGGAGGGTGTATTAACCCGCCCAACATCCTTAATTTTTTTTAAAAAAAATGTATATGACGTGGCATACCGATATTTTAAATTAAATACGTGTCATATGACACATACTTACGGAAGGAAAAAAAAACAAAAAAAAAATCTATGTCAGCACTTAACTACCACGTATTGACGGAGGGTCCAAAATGTCAATTTCGGCGAGTAGAGGGTTTATTATGACCATTTTTTCCGTTAGAGGTTTATTATGGCAATTTCGATCGAGTATAGAGTCCAAAATGTCACTACTCCTATTTTTTATTCACCCAACTAATTCCTTTGTATTTTTCACGTCATAATATCATTAAGTTACCCTACTAATGTTTTAAAAAAAACTAAAAAATAGGAATCTGATTGAGCTCAAATTGTAGTGGTTTTTATCACTAATTCTCTTGTAATTTCGAATAGTATGCTATTGATTTTGCTGTGAATCATTCGATTATTGCAGGAAACGGCTTTGGAGAGGCAAGGAGTAAAAATGAGGAGAATTAGGCATGATTCTGGGCTGATTTTGAGTAAGTAGATTCTTGGCTGCATTCTTGACCAAGACTAGATGCGAGCATCTCTCTTGACCAAGACAGACTTGCTTGGCCAAGCCTCACTTGGAGAAATCTTCGGCGCAGATAGCGGATTACAAGGCGCTGGCAGATGATTTTCCTACCCTAACGATTGAGAGTGTTAATCACGGACGGATTGAAGATGCGTCCTACTGTTTTGATCTGATTAGATCTTTTTGTGAAGAAGAGAGAAATTCAAATACAATTTATATTTGATTAGGATATGATTTTCCTTTAATTTTGCTGATTAGCTATTTTCTAGGGATTTATATACTTTCCTTAGGGATTGGAACGACAGAGCCATCACTGGTTGGGAATGCTCTCTCTGAATTTCGATCATCATTTTTCATCTACGCTTTGCTCCTTCGGAAATGAAGGATTGATATTTTTCAATACATTATTTTATTTTATTTTTCAATTATGAGCATGAGTAGATAAGTACATCTTTCTTAGTAGAGGCATTTAAGCATGAACATGAGTATGCATGAGACCTAACCGATCTTACTAATCTTTGAATCTGCATTTAATCAATTTCATAATTATTCTTAACGTGTTTCTGTTTGATATTAGATCTTGCCAATTTAGTGTTGAATAGACAATACAACAATCATTTCTCTTAGCCATGGATTATTGACTAAGAGGATCGAAGTAGACACCTACGCGTTAGTGGATGTCCACGAAACGGTATGGAGAAAGGTTAATTATATCCAATCCTGATTGACGCCTGAAGATACTAGTCAAGAGTTGTCTTCCCCTAGTCATTCATTAGCCAATTCAGTAAACCCTTTAACCAGCAAGGTGCTGGTTGGTTAGGCATCATCTCTAAGCATACTTGAGGTGGTGTTGATACAGGAGGGAAGGAGGGATCATAAGCGTACCTTGATCCTATAGTAACTTTGTAGATTGAAGATGAATACCCATGCGTAGATGATTGCATCTCATGTCTCATAGCTGCCAACCTCTACTAAGAATCTCTCTCCTATTTGATTTCTATTTCTGAATCTGCCATCTTGATCAAGAACATCATTCTTGGCCAAGACATTTATTTGTTTTATTTACTTTCTCGTTTTGGTCTTAATACAAAACCCCCCGATTTCACCCAAGTGTTATTTCAATCATTACAAGTTCTCACAAAAGTCATACCATAGCTCCCTGTGGATCGAGCCTCTTATTGCTATTTACAATTTATTTGTTCCTAGTGACAAGTTGTAACTTAAATTTATTTTTGACGGATTCGACACCCATCAATTTTTTTTTAAAAAAATAATTTATTAAAACTTTTTCTATCACAAGGAAGGGCTGTTAGTATGAATCTATTTTTTTTATAAATAATTTCTGGTTTAATTTTAGCTTATGCTTTTTTTTAAAAGAAAAAGATGATGTATATCTAATTTTTGTATTCTAAATCGAAATTAACTTACTAATACTAATACAGTGTGTATTGAGAAAACCAGCCTAGGAATTTGACCCAGCCCATCCTCGGCTCATCCTACTATTGCTGCCATAGTTTTAAAAATCGACCCGGAGTGACCCGTTGGATCGATTTGAACCGGGTTCAATCGGGGTTCAACTGGATTGGCCCGTTGGATTGTTCTAGGTAGTTCACACATTGAACCGTTCAATCTTAGATAATTGAACCGGTGTCTATAATGGGTCAGCCCATGTCTGTAATTGGCCGGCCCATCAAATTTTCCATATTGAAAAAAAAAAATTAAAAAAAAATTAAAAAATAAAAAAATAAAAAAAAATACAAAACGACGTCGTTTTGTTTTGACATCGACCCAGCCGGGTCGACCGGGTCGCCTATTTTGTGAAAACCTACCGAGTCAACTAATTTTTTTCGGTTCAATTGCAGGTCCGATCAAATAGCTGAACCAAACCGAAAAAAATTTCGAATCATAATTTTTTCGATCCGATCATTGGATCGGTCCGGTTTTTAAAACTTTGTTTGCTGCAGTTGCAAGTAATATTAACAGAAGCGGTTCTATACAAGCATCAATACTACACAAATAAACAACAACAATAATAATAATAATAATAATACATAATAATGAGGAAAAGAAAATTAGGAAAGATTTTGTGGGACCTTTTTCTATGTAGACACCACCGACCAGTGCACTGTACTATTATTTTATCTTTCCTGAAGTCATCCCAGGATGAAGTAGAAACGGCACGTGCGGCTTTTCTTTTTAAATAAAACAGAATATTATAGGAGCATATTCTTTGTTGAAAGTTCAAAACAAAGCTTTATGAAAAGGCAAAATTACATTTTAAAGCACACGTACACTCATAATCCCATAATAATATTCCTCTAATTATTTAAAAATCTTAGTACTTTACAAGAAAATTCAAGTCAAGGAACGTGGCTCCTCTTTTAATTAATTATCCTCCATCTTCATATATTATTTTTTTCTCTCAATCTTTTGTGGTTTATCTTCATGTATAAAAGTGTCATGTACTTCCTCAAATTTTTTATAACTGACGTTTGGGTTTGAATCACGGCTATTAAGAAACTCCATTTGTTATTGTTCGAGCCCAATTTTCTATCTCGTTTCTATCTGTGGGTCGCACCACACAACGAAAAGAAAGCCTGCTTTGGGTTTGAATTTCAATCCCCAACACAACTATTTCTTCTCCCTTTCTTTTTATCTTCAACATCTTCTCTCCTCCAAATCTCTATTTCAAAATTTTCATCCAATTCAACCCTAATCTGCGCAACTTTTTGGCAAAAAATCAATTTTAAATTGTTTCCCTCCTTCCCCTATTACCTGAAATTGTTTGAAATTATGTATGAGTTTCAAATTTCACACTCTCCCTCTTCTTTTATATTCCACCGAAATATCTTCTCCTCAAACTCTTGCCACACTACAAATAATTGAAAAAATGGGAAATTCCGTAAAAAATGAGTGATTTCGACCGAATTCCATCAGAAACGCTCCGTCACAATTCGGTCCGTAGAAGGCTTAGATTTTTGACCAAAAAATTGGTCAGAAAACCTTGCGACGGAATTGCTATGGAGACACCATCGAAAAGAACACCCATTAGAAAAAAATATGATTTCTGGAATACGTTTCGACAGAGTAATTCGGTTGAAAATTTGAGATTTTTTCGACCGAAACTTCCGTTGCAAAACGTTTCGACCGACAATTCGTCGAAAATGTCAACATATTTTGAAGGTATGGTGACAATAATTTCAAACTATCCTGATAATACGTTCAATCTATTGCGGCCACAATTCTTCGTAGCTATATGTTTCCGACCGAGGGTCCGTCGAAACTATCAAGATGTTTTGAAGCTATGGCGATAATAATTTGAAGCTATCCCAACAATACTTTGAAACTATTACGGCCATAGCTCCTTGTTGCTATATGTTTTCAACCGAGATATTGTCGAAAATATCAAGCTAATTTGAAGCTATCGAGGCTAAAATGTGCATCTATAGCAGCAAACGCGTTTCGTTGCAAAATGTTTCCGACCGAAATTCGGTCGAAAATTGTCCCGGTTAAAAAAAATTCCAATGGAAAATTTTCCGGTAGTAAATGTTTCAGACCGAATTTCGGTCAAAACTTTATCCGGTTGGAAAATATTTCCGACCAAGATTCGGTCGAAATTATTTTAGTTTCCGACGGAAAAACATTCCGTCGCAAAAAGTTTTCCGACCGATTTTTGGTTGAAAAGGCTTCCAGAAAATATTTTTCCAGTGGGATATATTTTCGACCGAGCTCCGGTAGAAAATCTTTTAATTTCCGACGGACTGATTTTTTGTCGGAATTTTAAAATTTTTATTTTTTAATATTATCCAACATTTAGTAACGAATTTTTATTTAATTTGATTAATTAATATTTATTAATAATAAATTATTTGAGGAGTAATTAAAATAAATGACTTTACAAGCATTCAATAGAATTCTCTTAAATAAAATAAAAAATATTTTACAAACAATTTCCACGAGTACATATGAAGACTTAATAACAATTAGGAACTTTCGATCGAAAGTAAATAAGTACGTACATTAGAATAAAGTGGTACAGGGAATAAAATAAAATTTAAAGCCATTACATCAACTTTCTAATTAAAAGAAGAAAAACCTCTCATCCATTCTTCATCAACTCGGCTTGCAATTCCTGTAGCTTCCTACCACACTCCTCATCATTTTCTTTCTACTTATGTATGAAAACACCAAATATCAGCTTTCAAATAAAAAAGAACTTCGATTGAAAGTAAATTATTATTATTCCCAAAACTGATCCTATCATAGGGACTAATCTGCAAACGCTAAATATTTTAGGACTAAACTTCACCATCTCTATAACTCTAGGGACTAAACTGTAATTAACTTCATAGAATTTTTTTCAGAATTTCCAGAATCATTTCCTACATCACCGACCTACAACAACACCTAAATTTACCAGTTATTTAGTTTCACACATATTTCGCATGAATTCCTACTATATGTACATCAATCATCAATTTCACAACAAGAACACAACCCATATATAAGAGAAAAATTAAGATCTTGATTACTTACTGATATGAGCACCAATGCTCACGGATACTTCACTCGGAGCAAAGCCTTAGCAGCCACCCTCTTGAAGAGCCTTAGAACCGAAGAGCGCGACTTGGCAGCAAGGGAGAGATGGACTACATGCATTCATGCTTTGCTCGGACATACCATGAGGGACAGCGCGCCTAACCCTCCGAAGCCATGCGCGCGCGCGCGCCCAACCCTAGCAAACCATGAATGCGTTCGGCTAAGTCTTAGCCATGGTGAACGTCAAGGCAAGGCCCATCAAGCCCATCTTCAAGGTTTCCCAAGGCCGGCAGCAAGCCCCTTTGTCCAAGGGTAATGGGGTATTTTCCCCTTGTAAATAACTTAAGTATTTAAAGTGTAGAATGGCTCATTTCTACACTGGTATTTGTTTTTGTGTTATCTTCTTCAAGGACCAACTTTTATCATTCAGCATTTAGGGTTCTTAAAACCTTAGGGTTCTTCATACCAGCACCTATCTATCTAGACAAATCAGGTTGTTCATCCAAGAGGTGAAAGGGTTGTATTTGTTTAGAGATCCTTTGTTCTTTTCGGCAAGGTTACTCATCCAAGAGGTGAGGGGGTTTGTCAAGAACATTAGTTCCTTTTGTTATCATCAATACATATTCCTTTTCCTCCATTTATGTCTGCTGCAATCTAAACCATCTCCCCTTCAAATTATCCGTTCATCCATCTTAAAACCGAAGAACTATCCGTCATCTACACGCCAACCTCCCAAAGAGGCTAGATTCTGCTCCATCAAGGTTTCCTTCGGCCAAACTCCTTCCAAACAGAGCTTGGGCCTTATCAAGTGGTAGCGGAGCTCAAGACTGCCTCTAGGTTGGTAAACTTCACCATCTTCACCGTTCAATCGGCTGAAAATTTTTCTGTTCTTGAGCAAATTTCACCACCATTCCCCTAAACTGAAATATCTTGTTTTCCTCCATTTCCTACGGTTCAAACACAAATTCCTTCCATATCCACGGTTGAAACATTGTTTCTAACCGTGGGAATCATTCGTTTGTCAATCCAAATCATTTCTGATTTTAGGTCAAAAAATTCGTATTCTAGTGATTTGATCTTGCACAAACACTTGACCTAATTTGATTTGTGTTTATTGTGATCTTTGTGACTGAAATATTCATCTTCTTGACAATATTTGTTGCTGAATATATTGGAGCTTCCTATGGTGGCCATGAGAGTCATGTGGACTGATTTTATTTGAGCCAAGTCTCCTACTTTTCGCACTCTCTTCCTATTCGGCCACACCTCCCTATTTTTCAGCCTAGTATCTCTCAACTTGATCAGCACCCTTCTTCCACACAGCCGGCCCTAGTTCAGCTTCCTTAACTCACCATTTGCTTGTCATACACGTTGCATAAGCTCCTTGTCACACACCTTGGTGCACATTAGCGAAAAGTGTGGTGCATTTTAGTGTCAACTTTGGGGTGTATGTTAGCCAAAACTTGGGTGCATTTTAGCAAAAAATTTGGGTCCATTTTAACTTCAAAATACTGGTTTATTTTAGTGGAAAAAGTCGGTGCACGTTAGCAAAAAATTTCATCAATTCGTGAAATTTTATTTTTAACTTGCAAAATCATTTGCCTCCCACTTCAATTATCAAAACTCACATTATACATTGATTGTAGCTCTCTTGCACTTACAAAAGAAAAACAGCAAAGAAAGGGATCAAAAAAGTAAAAGACATCCCTACGTAAAAAAAAAAAAAAGAGAAAAAGAAGGGATCAAAAGAGCTAATTAAATCCCTCACATCAAAAAAAAGAAGAAGACTAGTAAGTCAAAGCAAGAGGCAAAATGTATGTGTGCATTTGAAGCATTTTATTTCAAGTTAAAGTGTGCATTTATCAAGTGTTCTTCATTTTGGCAGCAACTTGTGAAAATTTCAAGCTCTTATTCCCGTCTCTCCTTTCTCCTTGAGTTTGTTCTTTGAGCTTGCTTTCTTTTGTGTCCTTGAATTTTCTTCGCTTGTTTCCTACAACAATTTCTACTCTAGCCTAAGTAGTGTTCAAACTCAAGCAATTTTCTTTGAACACTATTTCGGTTTCCTCACCTTTCATTCTACCTTAGTTTCCTTGAAATCCTCGTCCTAGCCTTGAGTCTTAGAGTCATTGCTGGTTGAATTGTGGGTTCTTGAGTGAAGATTGAGTGGGTGAGATTGTGAGCGTATTAGAGCGTAGTGTGAAACACGAGTGACACACGTAAGGGAGGGACTAACCCTTATTATTTTTCAATTGTGTTTGTGTCTTTTTGCAGGTACCATTAACTATGTCTCACCGAGACACACACTCGAATGCTAGTTCGAGGGACTCCTCTACTCTAAATCCAGCAATGGCGACTCTCGCGGTTCAAATGCAAGAAACTAGACAGCATGTTGCTGATTTGCAAGACTTTAGAGCACAGCAACACCAAGACACAAAGAACATCTTGGCTGCCATTGCTGCCTTATCGGCGCAAAGGGCAAACCCTACTCCCTCACAACTAGCCCCCACCGCACAGCCAACACAAACACCACCCCCCACACAGCCCACACTTACAAATCAGCACCCACCTCCCAATTACCAACCCCAAAATCTCCCGCCAACGGCGCAATACTACCAACATACACGCCCCACTGATCCTACAAGCGTCGATTACTATGCGTTCCCACAAGGACACGCGCATACCAACCCCCATGACACAAGGCAGCCGCCATCACCACACATCCAGGCTACCTTCACACACACCTCCCACCAAGATGTAAGGCAGCCACCAACACAAACACCGCCACCACCCCCACACAACACCCTACCAGCCGCACCACCAAATCCTCCTAGACAGCAGCCACACATCAATCACCTAGATATCCCTTTACACCTAGCAAATGCCTATGTACCACCTCACGTGGACAGACCTAGGCCCCCCTCTCCGCCGCCCTATGAGCACGCACACAATGCTCGGCGATACGACTATGATGAAGCATTTGAGCAGCGGGGTAACCAAAACAACGAGGAGAGAGTGGATAGCAACCTCTCGAGTATCAAACTTTCCATTCCCCCCTTCGAAGGTAAAGATGACCCGGATGCCTTCAATGAGTGGGAAAACAAAGTGGACCGGCTGTTTGCTTGCTACAATTACTCCGAGACAAAGAAAGTTAAGTTGGCCATTGTGGGGTTCACGGATGTGGCAATACAATGGTGGGATCGCCTTTATTTGCTCAAACGAGTTGCGGGCACACCACCCATTGCATCTTGGGAAGAATTGAGAGCTGAGATGAGGCGTCGTTTTGTGCCTCCACACTATATCCGCGAATTACACCAGCGCCTCCAACGGTTGTATCAAGGGCCACGTACCGTGAGTGAATATTATCATGAAATGTTGACATGTTTGATGCGGGCAAGCACGAATGAGAGTGAAGAGGCAACCATGGCACGGTTTATAGCGGGTCTACACAAGGAAATTTCATATCAGCTTGAGTTCCATCATTATTTCATTTGGCCTTGAAAATTGAGAAACAAGTAAGTTCTAAACCTAAATCCTCATACACTTCTCCCTCCACCACTCAAAAACCTTGGCAGTCATCTACCTCGACCACACAAAAGCCATGGCAGACCTCTACACCTGCCACGGACAGCCCCAAAACTCACACACCATCCAAGCCATACACCAACCCGAAACAAACATCAAACACTACCTCCACACCTAGAACCCCTGCCCGAAACATTGAGTGTTTCAAGTGTGGAGGGAAAGGCCATATGAGGGCCGAATGCCCCAATCGACGGGTGGTGATGATCCGCGAGGGGGGGGGGGGGCAGCAGAAAGTGAGGACGATGATGATGCATCACCTCCTCTCGGCCATGAATGGACTGATCACGAGGATGCACCGATAGACCAAGATGAGTATGACATGTTAGAAGTCCCCAATTGCTTAGTTGTTCGCCGTAGTTTGAGCATGGCAGCAAAGGACAGTGACACGATGATGGAACAAAGGGAGAACTTGTTTCACACCCGCGGAATTTCCAATGGAATGGTAGTTTCCATTATTGTGGACAACGGAAGTTGTACGGATGTGGCCAGCACTCTCCTAGTGCATTCCTTAGGCCTCACCACCTCCAAACACCCGCGGCCCTATGTGTTGAATTGGTTCAATGATGGCAACTCGGTTAGAGTCAAGAGCCAAGTTCTAGTTCCCCTCCAAATCGGCAAGTATGTGGACGAACGCCTATGTGATGTCGCACCAATGCACTCTAGCCACCTTCTCCTTGGCAGACCGTGGCAATTCGATAAGAAGGCCCTTCATGACGAGTTGTACAACACATACAAGTTAGAACACAATGGCAGCAAGTTCCTACTACCGCCCCTTCCTCCTAATCAAGTTTACGAGGATCAATTGAAGTTGGAAAAGGCTGCTGCCACGTTTGAGATAACATCTTCACTTGGAAAGCAAGCGGAATGGAGTGGAGTGAAGAAAGTAAAAAATGAGAGAGTGCAAAACAGCGGGCATGAAAAAAATGAGCATGCCTTGAGTGGAGAGAAAAAGGTGAGCTACGAGAGAGGGTTGAGTGGCAATACATCGCTTGAAAACAGTAAGCAAGCGGGTGAGATTCCAAAGGGTGTAAAAGTGGACAGCAAGGTGTGTCTAATAGCTAAGGGTAGAGATGTAAGGCATGCTTTAATCATACGCCAGCCTTGCATACTTATCAGATTTAAGGAACACGCACTTGTGGTTACCAACCCTAACCCCTCTTTTCCTAGTTGTTTGTCTCCTCTTTTGCTAGATTTCAAGGATGTTTTTCCGGATGAAATACCCAAGGGACTCCCCCCTGTACGTGGAATAGAGCACCGAATTGACTTCTTGCCTGGATCAACACTACCAAACCGCCCAGCGTATCGTTGTAACCCAAAGGAAACGCAAGAATTGCAAGATCAAGTTGAGGCGCTTCTTGACAAAGGATTCGTTAGGGAGAGCCTTTCTCCTTGTGCTGTCCCGGTGGTCCTCGTGCCAAAGAAGGATGGTAGTTGGCGCATGTGCATGGATTGCCGTTCGGTGAATAAGATCATGGTAAAGTATTCGCATCCCATTCCTCGTTTGGATGACATGCTGGATGAGTTAAGTAGTGCTAAAGTGTTCTCCAAAATTGATTTAGTGAGTGGTTATCACCAAATTAGGATGTATAAAGGAGATGAATGGAAAACAGCCTTTAAAACCAAGTTTGGTCTTTATGAATGGCTAGTTATGCCATTTGGGCTCACTAATGCTCCTAGCACCTTTATGCGCTCAATGAACCATGTGCTTAGACCTTTTATAGGGAAATTTGTAGTTGTTTATTTTGATGACATATTGGTTTATAGCACATCACCACAACTCCACTTGGAGCACTTGAAACAGATTTTTCTCACCCTTCGCAAGCACAAACTCTTCGCGAAGTTATCCAAATGCGAATTCTGTTTAGAGGAAGTCCACTTCCTTGGTTTCATTATAGGTACTCAAGGCCTAAAAGTGGACAATGAGAAGATCAAGGCCATTGCTGAATGGCCTACCCCAACCAATGTAGGAGACGTCCGCTCCTTCCACGGGCTGGCTGGTTTCTACCGTCGCTTTGTAAAGGACTTCTCCTCCATTGCAGCCCCCCTTAATGCTCTCACCAAGAAGAATGTCCCTTTCATTTGGGGTGAAGAGCATGAGTTAGCTTTCAACACTCTCAAGGACAGGCTGTCCTCCAACCCTGTCCTAATCCTACCCAACTTCGACAAAACATTCGAAGTAGAGTGTGATGCAAGTGGCATCGGTATTGGGGCTGTTTTAGTCCAAGAGAAGAAACCGGTGGCTTTCTTTAGCGAAAAATTGAAGGGTGCGCAGCTGAATTATTGCACATATGACCGAGAGTTATATGCCCTTGTGTGTGCACTCAATGTGTGGGAACACTACTTGCTTCCCAAAGAATTTGTAGTGCATACGGACCACCTGAGCCTCAAGTACTTGAAGGGACAAGGAAAGCTCAACAAACGCCATGCAGCTTGGATGGAGTTTATCGAGAGGTTCCCATACCACATCAAATACTTGAAGGGTAAGGACAACATCGTGGCAGATGCGTTGTCCCGACGGTATGCCCTCCTTACATCACTTCATTCACGCCTTTTAGGCTTTATGCATATCACCTCTTTGTATGCTGATGATGCGGATTTTAAAGATGCATTTCTAGCTTGTGTTAATGGTGCGCATGACATTTTTGTGTTACATGATTCGTTTCTGTTTCGCAAAGGTCGATTATGTATTCCTACATGTAGCACACGTGAATTGCTTGTTAAAGAAGCACATGGTGGTGGTCTAATGGGCCACTTTGGCGTAGAAAAGACGATTAGCACACTTAAAGAGCATTTCTTTTGGCCACACATGAAGAAACAAGTTACTAATTTTGTGGCAGCTTGCCTTACTTGTAAACGTGCTAAATCTAAATGCCTTAATCATGGTCTTTATATGCCTCTACCTGTTCCATCGCATCCGTGGTGTGATTTATCTATGGATTTCGTAGTTGGTTTGCCTCGTTCCAAACGAGGCAAGGATTCACTCTTTGTAGTAGTTGATCGCTTTTCAAAAATGGCTCATTTTATACCATGTCACACTACGAATGATGCATCGCATATTGCCACACTTTTCTTTCGTGAGATTGTTTCTATTACATGGTATGCCTCGCACAATTGTTAGTGATAGGGATAGCAAATTCCTTAGTCACTTTTGGCGTGTATTGTGGGGTAAATTGGGCACGAAGTTGCTGTTTTCTACATCTTGTCATCCCCAAACGGATGGCCAAACTGAAGTTGTTAATAGGACGTTAGGCACAATGCTACGTGTGATGATTCAGCAATACTCTAAGTCATGGGACGATTGCATCCCTTTTATTGAATTTGCATACAATCGTGCCATGCATTCTTCCACTCGCTTCTCTCCTTTTGAGCTTGTCTATGGGTTTAACCCACTCACCCCCATAGACTTGCTCCCTCTTCCCTTGACTGATTTGATAAGCACAGATGGAGAGGAAAAAGCAGCCGTAGTGCAGCAATTGCATGGGAAAGCAAAGGAGCGAATAGAGGCATTGAACGCCAAGCTTATGGCCAAACGCAACTCGGGGCGCCACATCAAGTCATTTGAGGTTGGCGAATGGGTGTGGCTGCATTTGAGGAAAGACCGTTTCCCAACTCAACGGAAAGGGAAACTTAGCCAACGGGGAGACGGCCCCTTTCTAATAGTGGAGAAATTCAGCGATAATGCTTATCGTTTAGATTTACCTCCTTCCTTTGGGTCTGTTAGCTCAAGTTTTAACATTAATGACTTATCTCCTTACTTTGAAGGTGATACCGAGGGCGTTGAAGAGGAGCGGCCCATGGATTCGAGGTCGAATCCCTTCAAATGGGGAGGGGATGATATGAGCACCAATGCTCACGGATACTTCACTCGGAGCAAAGCCTTAGCAGCCACCCTCTTGAAGAGCCTTAGAACCGAAGAGCGTGACTTGGCAGCAAGGGAGAGATGGACTACATGCGTTCATGCTTTTCTCGGACATACCATGAGGGACAGCGCGCCTAACCCTCCGAAGCCATGCGCGCGCGCGCCCAACCCTAGCAAACCATGAATGCGTTCGGCTAAGTCTTAGCCATGGTGAACGTCAAGGCAAGGCCCATCAAGCCCATCTTCAAGGTTTTCCAAGGCCGGCAGCAAGCCCCTTTGTCCAAGGGTAATGGGGTATTTTCCCCTTGTAAATAACTTAAGTATTTAAAGTGTAGAATGGCTCATTTCTACACTGGTCTTTGTTTTTGTGTTATCTTCTTCAAGGACCAACTTTTATCATTCAGCATTTAGGGTTCTTAAAACCTTAGGGTTCTTCAAACCAGCACCTATCTATCTAGACAAATCAGGTTGTTCATCCAAGAGGTGAAAGGGTTGTATTTGTTTAGAGATCCTTTGTTCTTTTCGGCAAGGTTACTCATCCAAGAGGTGAGGGGGTTTGTCAAGAACATTAGTTCCTTTTGTTATCATCAATACATATTCCTTTTCCTCCATTTATGTCCGCTGCAATCTAAACCATCTCCCCTTCAAATTATCCGTTCATCCATCTTAAAACCGAAGAACTATCCGTCATCTACACGCCAACCTCCCAAAGAGGCTAGATTCTGCTCCATCAAGGTTTCCTTCGGCCAAACTCCTTCCAAACCGAGCTTGGGCCTTATCACTTACCTCATAAGAGAGAGTTTGTCACACCCCAAACTAGAGTGTGTGATTGGCCAAGAGTTTGAATGAATTCTAGTATTCATCTCGAACTCTCACAAGCCTTACTTAACTCCTTATTAAGATTTCTTCCAAAATTTACAATTGATTCATAAAAAAAAACTCAAGATCTTATTTATATTGATTACCAAGTAATATTTACAGCAACACACAATCACTTCTACATTTACTACAATAAGTAATAGACCTATTAGGGAGTTTGTCATTTATAACTCCAAAATAAACATATACAATGTTATTAATCGACTAGGCCTTAGCGGAGGAGAATGCTAGGCATACCGATTAACCTTGAAGAGTACTCCCCTAGATCTACCAACCAAAACTCACTACCGTCTACTACCAGCTGAAAAATGATTAATACGAGAGGATGAGTTACCACAACTCAATGAATAAATAATACAAGATATAAATAAGCATGTACAACCAATCATTCATATTCATTGTATTCACTACATATATTATAATATAACTATACCAATATCCAGATATTAAAATTCGTATACTCATCATAATACAGTTAAACTATCAAGCACAAATAACTCATGTTCAGACCGTGATATTTCACGTGCTAGCACCATAATCCCTACAGGCTAGGATATTAACTCAGACCGTGATCCCATCACGTGCCAACATCACTGTCCCTGTCGACTAATACATAAAATTCTCAACAATTCTCAACATTTCTCAACAGACCGAAGTACTGGCCAAGCCACTTCGTGCTACCGTCATAACCTCCGGCTAGCTAAGGTATAACAGACCATCTGCACATGTACTAACACTACCTCTGTTAGTTAGGGTCATAACCAATACAATATACCATCTTTCATCACCAACTACTACCACCATGCATATTCACAACAATAATATAGTACATACAATCATAACATAATTCATACGTACAACCAACAAGCAATATTATCATGCAGTTTATTCTTTGCATTATTTACTCACAGTTGTATATACACAAGAAAATCACTTCACATGCCCCGCTCACTCCACGGTAGGATCTGTTGGCTTCACACCTAACACCAATTAAATACCATATCGGTTATTTACACAATAATTAAATAAATTTTAGACCTGTACAATTAATTAAAAGACCCTCATCTCCTCTTTCTCTGTTTCTTTACAATTTCAGCTCCTCTTTTCTTACAACAAACTAATTAAAACTCATTTAATTAGCATCCTTTCTTACAATCTTCCTTATAACCAATCATAGCCATAAATCATCACAATTTTCTATACTCTTTCTTAGCACTCACGTAGGGAAGTGAATGCATGGTCAAGTGGCATGTCGTCCGAAATAATTATGTATGCAATGCGAAACAAGAAATTTAATTCAATAAATAATATAACAAACAAAAGAAAATTTGCGTGACAAATAAAATAGTTACAGCAAACCTCCAGTACACCAATAATTATCCCATATATATCACATTTAAAACTAGAAACAACTCTTCCATAACTGATCCGGCTGTAGGGATTGATTTGCAATGGCTAAAACTTTTAGGACTAAACTTTACCATCTCCATATCTCTAGGGATTAAACTGTAAATAATTTTCTGCAATTATTTTTCCAGAATTTCCAGCAATGATTTCCTACATCACAACACCTAAGTTTACCACTTAATTCCTAATTTTAGTTTATGCCTACAAAAGATCCATTGCTCTCAACCAATTGTGACCCAACTAAATTCCTACATATGCATATTTTAAATGAACCAAATCTATAATTAAAACTAAAAAGAAGTCGAATAGGAACATAAGAGAAGAAAACAATACCAATTTTTGATTCCAAAGTCCTTCCTAGTACAAATCTCAATTCTGCTGCTAGCTTCCGAATTTTAGTTATACGCATCGTGGTGTTGGAATAGGTAGGGGTACTTCTCTCGCATCTCATTTTCGGATTCCCAAGTAATTTCTTCATTTGAATGATTCTTCCATACAACTTTTATAGTGGCAATTTCTTTAGAACGAAGCTTCTTGACTTGATGATCTACAATCCGTATAGGCTTAATCTCATAAGATAAATTTTCCTTAAACTCAACCAGTTGAGGTTCCATTACATGGGATGGATCGTAAAGATATTTTTGAAGCATAGATACATGAATTACAGGATGCACATTCGATAAGCTTGGTAGGAGTGCCAATTTATATGCCACAACTCCAATCCTTTCAAGAATTTCAAACGACTCAATGAATCGCGGATTCAACTTCCCCTTCTTACCAAACTGAAGAACACCCTTTGTAGGAGAAACTTTTAAGAATACATGATCTCCAACTGAAAATTCTAGATTTCTTCTACTGTTATCAGCATAACCTTTTTGTCTGCTCTGTGCAGCTTATAGTTTATCACGAATCAACTTGACTTTTTCAGTAGTTAACTTAACAATTTCTAGACCCAATAATTTCCTTATACCAACTTCATCCCAGCAAACAGGTGTGCTATATCTACGACCATATAATGCCTCATACGGAGCCATTTGAATACTAGAATGATAACTATTATTATAAGCAAATTCAACTACAGAAAGATACTTATTCCAGCTGCCTCCAAAGTCAATAACACAAGCCCGTAACATGTCTTCAAGTGTCTGAATAGTTCTCTCCGATTGGCCATCAGTTTGAGGATGGAAGGGAGTGCTGAGACCAAGATTAGTACCCATAGACTTCTGAAATTCCTTCCAAAAATGAGAAGTAAACTATGGACCACGATCAGAAACAATAGAAATTGGCACACCATGGAGTCAAACTATCTCATTAACATATAGTTGAGTAAGTTTTGCAAAACTGTATGTTCTTTATGAGCAGATTTTGTAAGTTGATCAACTATAACCCATATGGAATCATACCCTTCAAGTACAACCCAACAATAAAATCCATGGTAATTCGCTCCCACTTTCATTATGGAATTAACAGTGGTTGAAGCAACCTAGGAGGCTTTTGATGTTCACCTTTCACTTGTTGACAAAAAAGACATTTAGAAACAAAGTCAGTTATGTCTTTCTTCATGTTATTACACCAATAGCGACTCTTCAAGTCTTTGTACATCTTGGTAGAGCCAGGATGCATTGTATACATCGTCTTATGTGCTTGTTCCATAACTTCCCTTTGTAAATCATCCACCTTAGGAACACAAATTCTAGAACCATACTTCAAACTTCTATCACTTGAAATCACAAAATTTGTAGACGTTCCAAGATTAATCTCTTCTCAGATGTGGCATAATTGCGAGTCTTTCTCTTGTGCAACTTTAATCTTATCAATTAGCATAGGCCGGACATAAAAATGAGCTAGTAATACACCCGAATCAGGAATTGAAAGCTGAACTCCGTCATCTAAAACCTCATGTAACGCTTTAATCATAGGTCTTCTTACCTCGGCTCTGTGGGCCAAACTCCCAAATGACTTCCGGCTTAAAATATCAGCAACAATATTTGCTTTTCCCGGATGATACTGTATACTACAATCATAGTCTTTGAGAAACTCCATCCACCTTCTTTGCCTAAGGTTGAGATCCCGTTGCTGAAAAATATATTTGAGGCTTTTGTGGTATGTAAATATTTCAAAAGTATCACTATATAAGTAGTGCCTCCAGATTTTAAGAGCGAATACAATAGCTGCCATCTCCAAATCATGTGTAGGATAATTTTGTTCATGCTTCTTTAGTTGGTGAGAGGCATAAGCAATAACTTTCCCCCGTTGCATGAGAACACATCCCAATCCAATTCTTGAAGCATCACAATACACAACAAATCCCTCAGGTCTAGATGACAATGTTAACACCGGTGCAGTCTTCAACCGATGCTTGAGCTCCAAAAAGCTCACCTCACAAGTTTCTGACGATTGATATTTCACATTTTTCCGCGTCAGCCGCTTCAGTGAAGAAGCAATTCCAGAAAAAAACCTTCAACAAATCGCTGATAATACCCAGCGAACCCAAGAAACTACAGATCTCTGACATTGAAGTAGGTCTAGGCCATTGTTTAACTGCCTTTATCTTTTGAGGGTCAACCTGCACACCATCTTTAGAGACAACATTACCGAGAAAAGATACAGAATCCAACCAAAATTTACAATTAGAAAATTTTGCATAAAGTTTGTGCTCTCTCAGGATTTGGAGAACCAATCTCAAATGTTGCTCATGCTCTTCCTTACTTTTAGAATATACAAGAATATCGTCAATAAAGACAATAACAAACTGATCAAGGAAAGGGTTGAATGTTTAATTCATCAAATCCATGAAAGTTGCCGGTGCATTAGTAAGACCAAATGATCGTCACTCAAATATACTATTTTCCTGATGCCTATTTGCGCAGTTTACAATGTGTAAAGGACAAAACAGGGTCGAACCATAGAGATTGAAGGAATAATAACTCAGTTTCAAGTGTATGACAGAAGGTAATGCAACCAAATATAAAAGTAACACTAGGGGGGTGGTGGGTTATGTTTATTAATATAATTAATCAACGCAGACTTGGGAGCTAACAAGATAAATGGTTAAAATAATTATCCAAGGCATGCAAGTAAATAACAATTGAGGGCAAGATAACTAGAAATAGTTCGAGGGCAAGATAGCAAGAAAAGCTATAAAAGAGATACCAATTCAATGAGAAGAGATCTTAGCAAAAGGTGTTCTCGGGTTGCATTACGGGTTGGTAAATCATCGGCACAGAAATATTCCAAACTCAAGCACAGACCTGCTATAAGGACCAAGTTCTCACTACGAATCCCCTACTTACCTTCTTAATAAAAGTCCCTAGACGAAAGATGACTATTTACCTCTAGACGAAAGACCTCTTGCGATGTCCCCACTAGGTGCCTACTACTCCTAACAACCTCGCAATGACATTATCGCTGTTAGGATGACAATACCCATGCAGAAATACTAACAGTTGATCAAGCCCTTAACATTTCTAAATGAGCATGGCAAGAAAATGATAGATAACCGAATATGACAATGAGAGTATATTAAGCACGTTTAGGCCTCTTAACCTAACCTTGCAACCTTTGAAACACCCTTTACTAAGAAGATGGGAATTTAGCTACTCATAATAAAATATAAACAGAAAGGAGGGAAGGAGAGTAACATAAACAAGATTAAAGGAAATAAAAGAGAAATGTATTAGAATAAACCGGTGAAGAATTCAATGGTTCCTTTCTTCTCAAGCTGACGGCGTTGCTCAAAAAGAGGAAGAGAGAATCCCTAAAATTTAGGTAAAAGTGTGAGTATGTCCTAGGACCAGCCGTCCTTACAAAAGCCCTAAAACTAAGCTTAAATATCCTAAGAACTAGCTAAGGGACAAAATACAGCTAAAGAGAGAGAGTGTCAGTGCATGAGAGGGTGACAACTCATAGGAAGGACATGCCCTTGGCAGGGAATATTCTGGGATCTTCTGGAAGCGCTTGACATCTTTTAGGGATGCTTGGAATCCCGCACGGATCTTTAAAGATTCTTTTCTCTGGCTTTTGATCTTTGATCTGATGTAGATATGTCAAGGGCATAAGACTGCTCACTGGTCTGGTTAGCGTCGAGGGCACGATGACGTATCGATCTTCTAGGCCTCGATGCTACAAAGTTCCAGAAATCCTTCCAAAAACGCTCGCTTTCGTTCTTTTCTTCCTTAAAGCACTAATCTGCAAAAAGATGGGAAAAAGGGAAAATCAGAAGTATCATGCCCTCGAAAAGGCTGAAATAAAAAGGGATTTTACCTATACTAAAAGCATGGGATCAAACATCCCCACACTGCCCAATGTTCGTCCTCGAGCATTCACAAAACTGGAAATCGCCTCAAGAACAGACAAACACAACTAATCAACACACAATTACAAATCGGCACCGAGCACTTCGCACAACTCATCCTCACCTAGAAGACACCTGCATTAAATCAGAGGGGTAACGACCCCAAAGATTAAACTTTCCCACATCAGGCCCTCTACCAGCGATCCTCACCAGATGCGTGTTTACACTCACTCTCCCAAGCAAGGCTAAGTGTTTTCCGCTCAAAACTAAATGCACAAAGCACAACACAAAATCAAACTTGCATATCAATCCGAGTACTGTAGTACACATGCATGGGCAATCATCGATCTGAAAGAACAACGCATCAGCAAAAAGAAAGAAAAGGAAAGGGTGAGCTAGAAAATAAGAGGAAAGAGGTAGAAACGAAACAGAAGTGAGGAGGAATGGAGAGAGAAAAGAAAAAGATAGAAAGAAAAGAAACAACTAGATAGAACCTGGATGGATTCCTTGGCTTAGGAAAAAGGCGAAGTGGCAAGGCAACTTTCATCGAGGGCACGATGACAATTCAGGGGCTAGACGGAGGAATTCATCTTCGAGGGCAGGAGGTTCTTCTCTTATTACTGCATTGGAAGTAGGTATTCTTTCGTTTGTGACCCAACCTTTTTCATCTTTGAATCTTCTGGGGCATAAAACTTTTGAAATTTTCTTTTAGCTTTTGCCCTAGATCTGCTTCCAGCATCGATGGTCGAGTTCTTCGGATTCCCCACACTTGAACTTTTCTAGGGCTCGATTCTTTTTAGAATGGACTAGGGCTGAAGAATTTTACTTTTCTTGCCCTAGATCTTTGCTTTCTGCACTGAAGTCTTAACTTCCTCTACTTCCCCACACTTGGTCTTGTCTGCACGTCCTTTGGATGTCTAGCCCTCGACGATGCCCTCAACAATCACTGCCTTACCTGCCAAGGAAAAAGATCAAGGAAAAAAAGTTCGAATGGTCAGGAAAAAATATGGAAGAAGGGGGTGTGGGGGCAGGAAAAGGAGTGAGATAAAAAGAAGAGAGGAGAGAGAAAGAAAAGAAACAAATACGACATTGATGTGAAGTTTTTCGTCAAATCGATGCTTTCCCAAGTCTAATGGTGCCTATACCTAGGGATATCATGCAAGTTCAACCAGTGCCTAGCTAAAGCATCCTAATCACTCAAGAAAAGAAATAGGCATGGAAGCTCAAAAGTGCTCACTAGTGCTATTTGTGATTACTGGTGTCTAGGCCTAGATATGGATATAAGGTTCAATAGTCAAGAATGAGAACGAGTAGGTTTAGACAAGGTGCTGGTGGTTCATACTTGTGCACAAATGATCAACAGTGTGTCCATTCAAAGAGGTTTTATTTTATAAAAAAAAACTGGGCAGTGGCAGATATTTAAAATCCGAAACAAAAAAACAAACAATCATGCAAACAACGGGAAGATTAAACATGCAGTCACACATACGATAAACACATAAAACACAAATAAATACCTCCCCACACTTAGGCAGCGCATTGTCCTCAATACGGGAAGGGCACACACAAAAGTTCAACGAAAATGAAAATAAGTTCAGTACAAAGTAAATAAGGAGCAGGTGAAAATATTTTTGGCCCTCCTTGAGGGCAGGAAATAGAATTGTTTGGGGGAATCATGATGGTGGGAGCTTGCTCCTGACCACTTCAGCCGTCAAGGCCTGAAGTTCGGTGCGGACCGCCTGGAGTAAACGCTCGATCCTTAGAATCGGCTGGGAGGATGGATCAGATGTACCGCTTACTGGATTAAAATCGGGGGCACAATTAGAATTATCTTTTGGGGCACGAGGGGCATCAGGGACTCGGAGCCTCGAAAGGTCAGGATATTTGAAATCACCTCCATGGTTTGTTCCAAAAACATTCTCTCCCGAGGGCGTGCTTCCTATAGAAAATCTCAAAATACCATATGAGATACATAAATGTCCCATCCCATCAAGGGTACGGGGGTCTAAATCTTTAAATGCAAGTGGCTCACTAAGGCCAGTAGAGTTCAAATCCAAGTTGTGCAAGTTCACAGCAAGCAAGGCAATGAGAGATCCTAAAATGGGGCCGCGAGAGCTGTTTTGAACATGAATGATTGCTGCAACTATCCAAAATCCTAAATTCACCCTATGCTTATTTTTCATGCACCATAACAGAAAAAGCTCTTGCAAAGTTAACGACCTTGAAGAGTTAAATCTAGCAGCAAAGGTGAGGGGAAGATAATGATGAAGGATTCTAAGGGCAGGATTCATAATTTCATGCGCTTTAGATGATTTAGGGTTGAATTCAGCACTAGGATTCTCAGTTAATTCACGGAAAGCAACATCAGCATCAAACACAGCAGGGATGACAATTAAAGCATTCTTATAAGCACTTGATTTTAAACCATCAGGGGTGACAAAATTAAGCATGCAGTTGAACTTATTGAGTGAAAGCTTGGACCATTGGTTCGCTAAATGAAAGTTAATCACACCAGGGGTAGAAAGATTCGGCCCAAATTTACCCTTAGGCTTAAAACGGTCCGAAGCAACCCAAAAAGTAGTGAACATCTCAAGTGAGAGCTCAACATAGGTTGGGTGTTCTAAAAAGAACAGGGATTCCCAACCGATGTTTCCAACTAGCTCTCGGACTCGATATTCGAGTCCCATCTTTCTTAAAAATTCTAAGTCCAGGCGCGCACACGGGCTAACGCCTCTAGAGTTCATAGCATGCAATTTATCAAGCGAAGGCTTATCATTAAAGGTCAACCAATCATGATGATTAGAAAGGTTAGAAACAACCTGGATAGAAGTCGTCCGCGGGGTAAAGGTAGGGACTGGTGTCGTGCCCTCGAGTTCAGAATCGTCGTCCTGCCCTTGATGAGCTTTCTTCGATGTTATGGGTTTGATCTGGACCTTGTGATACGATCCTGGCTCCTTAGGATGCGTAGCACCAATTTTGATCTTTGTTCAAAGATGGATTTCCTGCGGAATAGATAGAATAGATAGAACTCACTTGCACAATTAAGACCTGCTGAACGCTAAGCAACAACCAACCAAAATCCGAACAAGAGAGGGTCCTTATGAATGATAAACTTGCACAACTAAGACCTGCTGAACGCTAAGCAACAGCCAACCAAAGTCCGAACAAGAAGATAAATAACAAGTAGGATGCAATTCCAAGATTTACTTGTATACGACTCAAGTATTGCGGACTCAAGAAGAACAAGGTTCAACCAACTTGAACAAGGGGCGGAGATTGAAGAGAATATCTCAATTTATCAAATAACAACCAAGTTTCTAAGGAGGCCAAGCGGCTCCTTATATAAGGTTACAAACAAACCCTAATTCCAAAATAGGAATATTAAATAAAGTAAAACACTTAACTAATTAATCAATTAACTAATTAACCAATTAACTAATTAACTAATTACCTAATTATAGTAAATATAAATATATTTAAATACATTCCAGCAGCCCATGTCGAGTTCTCCATCATCGGGCCAAGGTTTGGGCCGAAACTTCAAGTTGTATGTTGTCTCGCGTACAGACTGCACGCCATAATGTGTACGTCCATAACTTTAAAACCACTGGTCCAAATGAGTTGAATATTTTCCCAAATGAAAGATAACATCCTGAAGTTTCCAAAGAGAGGTCAATCGCACGATTCCGACATGTACAGCTCCAGATACGTTCCGACGAAGTTGCCTATTGTGTCTGCGCCTCCAAGCCACCTTCCATGTCATCCTTTGCCTGAAAGCTTGATCAAGCAGCGTCTCCTGCCTTGTCTCCATGTCTAGGGGTTGCATTAACGTCACTGGGGTTAACCATGGGGCTAGGATCGTATCATTCCCTTCCCCTTCGAAAAGATTCGCCCTCGAATCTGATTCTTTTAAGACAACAATTCTATTAGAATCAACAAAGGAAACACATGAAGGAAAGGGATTACCCAAGGCATCCAACTCTAATTGTTGCAACTTAGACAACTCCTTCTCCTTCAAAACATCTTGCTTTTGCTGCCCTGAAGAGAATAAATAAGAAGAAGAAGAATTAGTTAACCCATGCTCACTCTTTTCATGGGGGCTGTTTTGATTAGTCTTCTCTAAGACTTTGGGTTCTTTTAAGCCCTCTTCTTTTTCTCTCTCACGCACTTCTGCTTTCCCTTGGACACTCAAGTCACACTCAATAGCAAGCGTTGTAGTATTCTTGACATCCTCTCGCCGTGGTGCACCGCCACGAAGCCTCTCAATTAGTTCTCTAAAGTGCTTATCCCTGGCTTGGTGTTCTCGCACAAGTTCATCCAATCTCACATTGAGTTTCTCTATGGTGATCGCCGCTTGTAACATACCCTCTAAGGAGAAGAACTCAGTGTAATGCAGTGGATCAATTATCTCTTGGTTGAGGCCTTCGAAGAATCTTGTCATCGTCTCCCTTTTGGCCTCCTTGACTTGTGCTCTCTTCAAAGCAATCTTCATCTCATTAAAGTACTCTTCAACACTCTTATTTCCTTGTGTCAAGGTCTCCAACTTTCGGAGATGCTCACGTCTGAAGTGAGTACGGACATCATCCTCATAATCTCGCATCTTAGACCATTGCGTGTAAGACATACTGCAATTCCTGTAAATTCACAACACGAAAAGAAGCATAAAATTGCACTAATCCTAGCACTCCCTCACGTGTTTACTCTCATGTTTGAACTCTCTAATGCTCTCACAAAATTCACTCAAATAATCCCTGCAATTGTTCAAGTGTTAGTAAGACTCAAGAGTTCAAGAAAAGCTTCCAAGAAGACTCTCAAAGAAAACTAGCACTGAAAAGAATTGTGACACTTGATATTTGAGTAATTGCAAGAACAACCAATCAAACAAATAGCAAGTAGAGTAGAAGGCAATTTCAAGCAATCAAAGAAAGCTCAAAATCGACTCGACTGGACTCAACAAGTTCAATTTCAGTTCTGTTTTTTTTTTTTTTTTTTTTTGACTATGAACACAGCATAGTGTTTTGATCACAACTTTTTATTTTTAACTCCGAATCGATTGATTCTTTTTGATTCGGAAGCCCAACGAACACAGCTTTCCAACGGATCCTTTTTCACTCAAAACGGACTTCAGTAGCTATATATTAAAATTAATTTCGACAACTGAAAATTGTGCAGGATTTGGCAGAAACACAATTTAGTAAATCGACTATAGCTTTTGACTCCGGTATCGGAATCACTTGATTCTTTTTGATTTGGAACCCTAACAGGAACAGCTTTCCAACAAGACCAAAATAACTAAAATCGACCTTCAAAAGATATGTATATAATACAATTTCGACACTGCTAGAATTTTGCACATAAACGAACCAAGCACAGCAAAGAAATCGGTTTCGAATGGAATAGAATGAATTACCGATTTCAATGATGAAAACTTGAAACAAAATAAAGATACGTACCAATCTTTGAACGCCTTAAGCTCCGCTACCAACTGATACGATCCTGGCTCCTTAGGATGCGTAGCACCAATTTTGATCTTTGTTCAAAGATGGATTTCCTGCGGAATAGATAGAATAGATAGAACTCACTTGCACAATTAAGACCTGTTGAACGCTAAGCAACAGCCAACCAAAATCCGAACAAGAGAGGGTCCTTGTGAATGATAAACTTGCACAACTAAGACCTGCTGAACGCTAAGCAACAGCCAACCAAAGTCCGAACAAGAAGATAAACAACAAGTAGGATGCAATTCCAAGATTTACTTGTATACGACTCAAGTATTGCGGACTCAAGAAGAACAAGGTTCAACCAACTTGAACAAGGGGCGGAGATTGAGGAGAATATCTCAATTTATCAAATAACAGCCAAGTTTCTAAGGAGGCCAAGCGGCTCCTTATATAAGGTTACAAACAAACCCTAATTCCAAAATAGGAATATTAAATAAAGTAAAACACTTAACTAATTAATCAATTAACTAATTAACCAATTAACTAATTAACTAATTAACTAATTATAGTAAATATAAATATATTTAAATACATTCCAGCAGCCCATGTCGAGTTCTCCATCATCGGGCCAAGGTTTGGGCCGAAACTTCAAGTTGTATGTTGTCTCGCGTACAGACTGCACGCCATAATGTGTACGTCCATAACTTTCAAACCACTGATCCAAATGAGCTGAATCGTGTCCCAAATGAAAGCTAACATCCTGAAGTTTCCAAAGAGAGGTCGATCGCACGATTCAGACATGTATAACTCCAGATACGTTCCGACGAAGTTGCCTATTGTGTCTGCGCCTCCAAGCCACCTTCCATGTCATCCTTTGCCTGAAAGCTTGATCAAGCAGCGTCTCCTGCCTTGTCTCCATGTCTAGGGGTTGCATTAACGTCACTGGGGTTAACCATGGGGCTAGGATCGTATCACCTTGGAGGAAGATACGACCTTCCTTTTTCTTCCCGCTGGCGTTTCTAGCTCAACTGACTGCTCCGCTCTGGTCAGAGTCTTAGATTTTCCTTTTACAGCCGCCTTCTTCGCTGCTGCTTCCTTCTCCTTTGTTTTCTTCTCATTCTCAGTTTTCAGAGCTGCTTCTTTCTCAGACTTCTCCTTCTCAGCCTTTTCTTTCTCCAGATATTCGTCTTCTTCTGCTTCCATGGCATCATTCTCGCCGCACCCCTCCTCCTCGCCAGCGGTGGTCTGTTCGACCTCCTTTTCCGCTACTCCGGCAGACGCTTCATCTTCTTGTTCTGATTCGGACACAAGGATCTCCTTCAGGACATCGTCTACCGTGAGCTTTTTCTTAGCCGCGGGCGAGGGCTTTTCTACTTTAGGTTTCTTGGGCGTGGCAGAGGAACCTAGTGGTTTCCTAGACACTCAACCTGATCTGGTCATCTGAGATGTTGTTGGGATAGAGACGGTAACCTCGAGCTCGTCGTGTGACGGGTTAGCTGCGGCGGAGCTTGGTGGTGGTTTGGTGGTCGGAGGCAGGTTTGGAGATGAGGGTTTCTCAGGGTCGTGTCCAAGGCTAAGGGATTTTGGGATGGAGTCATCTGTGGATGAGGACGATAGCTCAGGTTCTTGAACCTTGCTTTTGCATACTACTTGCTTGTTAGTCATGGGGAAGAGTGAGATGTGGGATTTGTGAGACAGAGGGGTTGATGGTGATGGGTCAGTGGTGAAGTATTGGGTTGCTTGTGAGAGAGATGGGTTTGTGAGAGGGATGGGTTGATGGTGGGAGGAGAGATGGAAAAGGACAAAGGGGAGCATGCTGAAAAGCAGCTGGCATTACGGCTACTTTTTTATCTCCTTGGCTGATGTGGCGTCTTGGAACCAGGAGAGAGAGCAACGGACCCGCGTATCCCAACCGTCTACCTTTTTGAATTTTAAAAAGAGGGTGGTTAGAATAGATAAAGAAAAAAAAAAGAATAAAGGAAAAGATATCAATTAAAGAGAATAAAATCATCTAGGAAAGGGAAGAGAGAGAGATCAGAGGATACAAATAAGGGAGAAAACCCTAACTAATAAAATAAAATAAAAGCAAAAACTAAAAAGTTCTGGAATCAAATAAAAGGGAAGAGAGAGAGAAAAGAATGGAACGGTAATTAGAATGCCTTCCAACCATGGTCTCTTTTAACGTCGAGGCCAAGACGTGAACTGCTTGTCCAGGGCACGACGGGTGGATGTTCCACCGCAACTTCCTCCACTGTTGAGGGATGGAATCCTTCGTAGAAGGGCTTCAACCTGTGACCATTCACTTTAAAAATATCTCATGTTTCTAGGTGATGTATTTCAAAGGTCCCACAGTTGAAAACTTCCTTGACTACGTAGGGTCCTGTCCATTTAGATTTCAGTTTCCCTGCAAAAAGGCGAAGGCGAGAGTTGTACAGTAATACTTTCTGACCAACAAGAAAAGATTTGGGATGAAGATGCTTATCGTGATGGGCTTTTATTTTGCCTTTGTAGATCAAAGCATTTTCGTAGGCATCATCCCTTAACTCTTCCAATTCCTGGATTTGAAGACGACGATGGTGACCGGCATGCCCAAGATTTGTGTTAACTTTCTGGATTTCCTAAAAAGCTTTATGCTCTAGCTCTATAGGTAGGTGGCATGACTTCCCATAAATAAGTCTATAGGGTGTCATCCCTATCGGGGTCTTGAAAGCAGTTCGGTATGCCAGAGGGCGTCATCCAACTTCAAACTCTAATCTTTTCTGGATTGGTTGACCATTTTCTCTAGGATAGACTTGATCTCTCGATTTGAAACTTCCGCTTGACCGTTTGTTTGGGGGTGGTAAGCTGTAGAAACTCTGTGATAGACCCCATACTTGGTCAGAAAAGAGGTCACAACACGGTTGCAGAAATGGGTGCCCCGATCACTAATGAGGGCACGAGGCGTACAGAATCTGTTGAAGATATGAGTTCGTAGGAAATTCACTACAACTTTGGAATCATTGGTTCGAGTAGCCTTTGCTTCAATCTATTTAGAGACGTAGTCGACGACAAGAAGGATATAGATGTCACCGAATGAGCTTGGGAAGGGTCCCATGAAATCTATGCCCCAGATATCAAAAATCTCGCATGGAATGAAACTGGTCAGAGGCATCTGGTTCCTTGCTCCGATATTGCCCGTGACTTGGCATCGAGGGCACGAAGCGCAGAAGAGATAACAATCCTTGAAGATAAATGGCCAAAATAAACCTGCCTCTAGAACTTTGAGGGCAGTCTTCTTAGATGCGAAATGGCCTCCTTCCATTGATGAATGACAGAACTTCAAGATCGAGGGTACTTCATCCAAGGTTACACAACGATGGATGACTTGGTCTGAACAATGTTTCCATAAATACGGGCTGTCCCAAATGTAATATCTGGACTGCCTCTTAATTCGGTTACGTTCCGAGGGAGAGTCATCAGCAGGATAGGCACCAGTAGAGCAAAAATTGGCGATGTATGAAAACCATGAAAATTGGATGGCGTAGGCAAGACATAGGCGCTCATCTGGAAAGGTATCCCTGATGGGAATGAATGAATCATCTTCCTGAGTTTGGAGTCTGCTTAAGTGATCAGCTACTGAATTCTCCGAGCCTTTTTTGTCTTTGATCAAGATGTCGAATTCTTAAAGTAATAAAATCCATCGGATAAGTCGGGGCTTTGCATTAGCTTTCTTGAGTAAGCATTTGAGGGCAAAATGGTCTGAATACATGATGACTTTTGTGCCCAAGAGATACTGTCTGAATTTGTCCAATGAATAGAGGACTGCTAGAAGTTCCTTTTCTGTGGTCATATAGTTCTGCTGCGTGGGATCCAGCAACTTGGAGGCATAATAGATGATATAAGTTTCTTTTTCCTTTTTCTGGCCCAGGACAACTCCTAATGCTTGGTTGCTTGCGTCACACATAATTTCGAAGGGAAGGGACCAATCGGGGGCACGAATTATAGGCGCAAAGATAAGCTTGTTCTTGAGAGAATTAAAGGCAGCTTGGCAGTTCTCATCGAAGTGGAAATCAACATCCTTTTGCAATAAACGACACATAGGCTGGGCAATTTTTGAGAAATCTTTGATGAATCTTCGATAAAATCCCGCGTGCCTAACAATCGCGGACGCTGGATGGATAAGGCAAGGTCTCGATTACCTCTATCTTCACTCTGTCCACTTCTATTCCTTTGTTGGAGATAATATGACCGAGAATAAGCCCTCGATCTACCATGAAATGGCATTTCTTGAAATTCAAAACCAGGTTGGTCTCGATACACCTTTGTAGGCACTTTCTCAAATTAGACATACATTCCGTGAAGGAGTTTCCATAGACCGTGAAGTCATCCATAAAGACTTCAATACCATCTTCGACAAGTTTAGAGAAGATGCTCACCATGCAACGTTGAAACGTGGCGAGGGCATTATAGAGGCCGAAGGGCATGCGCCGATAGGCAAAAGTGCCAAAGGGGCATGTAAAAGTACTGTTTTCCTGGTCTTCGGGGGCAACAAGAATCTGATAGAACCCAGAATAACCATCTAGGCAGCAATAATGAGTCTTGCCCGCGAGACGCTCCAACATCTGGTCTATAAACGGGAGAGGAAAATGATCTTTTCTTATAGCGGCATTCAGATGGCGATAGTCAATACAAACTCGCCAACTGTTCTGGATTCTCGTGGGAATTGATTCACCGTCATGCCCAAAGGTGATACGAGCTTGAAGGCGTCCTCCTTGCGCCCACCTTCTATTTGGCCGAAGCCCATCCTCCAAGCCCATCTTCATTTGCTGCCAAGGCCAAGCCCCTTTGTCTAAGGGTGTAAGGGTATTTACCCATTGTGTTAGGATTTAGTATTTAAAGTGCATTCCTTTTCATTTCAGCACTTGCCTTTGATTTTGATGATATTCTCTTTGGCCAATTCTTAGAGTAACCTAGTGTAACTTAGGGTTCTTGGTAACCGGGGCCATTAGGGCTGAATACCATTGTTTATCCTTTCATCTCTTCTTGTAATTAGGCTCCTTAAGCTTTGTTCTTAAGGGGTAAATTCAGTAAAGAGAGATCCTTAACTATTGTATAGAAAGGTTGCTTGTTCTTATGATCAAGAGGGTTTTCTAATTTAGTTAAGTTCCTTATTGTCCAATCCGTTCCATCTCTACCAAACAACCATTGATCCACTGCAAGTAACTCCCTAAACACCATCTTTATTCATCAAGTTCACCAAGGTGTCCCCTCTCCATCTCCATCCGAGGCACCTATATCCATTGTCAAGACCATCCATGCGTGAGGACTAGATCAGAAGCTCTCAATTCGGCCTTCTTCTCCAAAAAGGAAGTCGAGCCCTTATCATTTGGTAGCGGAGCTCCAGTCGTCTTCTAGGTTTGTTTTCCTTGTTCCTCTCATCCGTTCCACCTTTAAAATCATTTCCCCTTTGTCTTTCTATTTTTGTTTGTGTTGGGTAGATTGTTCCTGTCCAAGAGTCAGTTTTGAGTCTGCTTTGTTTTTCGATTTGTGACTGTTTACTCACCCAGTAAATTCTGAAAATTTGTGTACTTAAACTTCTATCTGAGTAGAGAAACTTTTATTTTTTAGTTGACCGCTATTTCTGTGATTTATCCATACCTTTTAGCCTCTGAAGAAAAGTGTGCAGAAATTGCTTGAAAAAAACAGTTTTGTGTCTTGATTCTGTTTTGTGTGTCTTCCGTTTGGAATCGTGTTTTTCTGTCTTCTACAAAGTTGTAGATCTGTGTCTTAAGAGTCTTCCTGTTAAGTTTCGTAATTTTTGGGCTAAGTGTGCTATATTTTGGAGTCAAAAAGCGAAAGTCTGTTTGGTGTTCTTCAAGTTCATCTTGTGTTATTGATGCTTTTTGAGGTTTGATCTAGTGTGAACCCAAAAATCCGAAAATTTGGTGTTTGAATAATTAAAATCTTCATCTTAATTCCTAGAACTGAATTGGTGTAATTGATTGTGTCTTGTGTTCATCCATGTACAAGAACAAGTGTAATGTGTGCCATGTGGAGCTTGTGGTCCCATTTTGTTGGTTTGTGTAGGTGTCCTATAATATACTAGGTGCATATTAAGCCACATCATCTTCATTGCTAGCCTAGTATATCAATTAGGATATGCATAGAATATTCTTTTAGATATTTTATGAACACATTCTTGCCACCTTACTTGACACTCACTTGACACGTCACTTGCCACCTCACATATTTGCCACCTCATCACTTGTGCCACCTCATCTAATTTTTGGCATTTAGTGAAATTTGTTATCAAGTCTCTAACTACTTGCCATACACTCCCCTACTTGAAAATACTTGTCATACACATACACAAGATTCATTGAGCACTCTTCACTCACAAAAAAAAAAAAAAAAAAAAAACGCAAGGGATCAAAAGAAAAGATCAAATCCCTTCTTCAAAAAAAAAAAAAAAAGGAAAGAAGAGTGAGTCAAAAGCAAGAGACTAGTGTGTATGTTGGCATTAGAAGTGTAGTAGTACATCAACGTGCATTTTGTTTGACAATTTTCCTTTGACATATAACATTTTTAGAAGCATAATTGGTGTGAAGACACAATTTCGGTTTTAGTTTTGCATTTTCTTTTACACCTTTTTGTGTTCGTTCTTTCTTTTCTTCTTGAGTAGCTTGTGCTTTGATGTTTTCTTCTTTGTTTCCACATATTATTACTCTATTCTAAGTCCAATTTCGGCCCAAATTAAATCCTTTTTCCTTGGGCAGTATTGCGGCTTTCCATGCCTTTCTTTCTTACCTTGGTTGTCTTGCTTTCCTTGAACCATAGTTAGGTCTTTCTAGCTTAGGTGTCCGTCTAGGCCAAAATGTTATTTCTCTAAGACCAAACCCTAGTGTAGCTTAGGTAATTTAGGGTTCTTAAAACCAACACTTCATCTTCTTCATCAAAATAGCCGGGTTGTCCATCCTTGTTGATGGAAAGGTCGGCCTTGATTGAGAGATCCTTCATTGCTTTGTAACAAGGTTGTATAGACTAGTTCTAGAAGGGTTTGTTGCATATTGAAGTTATATACTTATTCTTCATCAAATACAAAGAACACTTCACATTAGGTGAGCCAATAGGGCAAATTAGAGTTCTTCAAACCAGCACTTCATTTCTTTACTTTGTAACAAGGTTGCTCTAGCTAGCCTAGAGAGGGTTTGTTGGGTATTGAAGTTATATACTTATTATTGTTCATCAAAACACTCTCCTTTTCATCCATTAATCCGCTGCACAATCCGCAACCTTCTTGCGACGTTATCCTCTCTATTTAAACATCTATACACATTTCATCTATCCATTAAACACCATCAGTTTACCTTCCTCCCAAAGGAGACTAGATCCTTCAAGAACAACATTTGGCCTTCTTCTCCAAATCAAAGTCGAGCTCTTATCAAAAGGTGATGGTGATACCGATTTTCTTGGGCACAACTTGAACGGGGCTTACCCATGGGCTATCTGAAATAGGATAGATGACTCGTGCATCTAACAACTTCAATATCTCTTTCTTGACTACCTCCATCATGGGTGGTTTGAGTCTTCGTTGAGGCTATCGAACCGTCTTGCTAGTATCCTCTAAATGGATTCGGTGTGTGCACAAGGAGGGTGATAAGCCCTTGATGTCGGTGATGGACCACCCGATAGCTTGCTTGAATTCTATCAATAAGGAGGTCAGCTTAATCTCTTCGAAATCGTTAAGCTTGTTGGAGATGATAATAGGAAGAGAATTATTGCCGCCTAAGTAAGCATACTTGAGATGAGAAGGTAAAGGTTTCAAGTCGAGGGCAGGAGCCTGTTCGATTGAAGGTGACAGCTTAATATAGTCCGGACATTCGGGGGTTACAGTTGGGGGGTCATATGGAACAACTACGCATTCTTCTAGAGCTGCTACAACTGAGTGCAATTCTGGGGGAGTGATAATCGTAGCGGCCATGACATCCAATATAGGTGGCCTGAGACTCCAGTCAAGGGCATATTGCAAAGGGTCAGTAGAGTGTAATTCATCAATTTCATCAACAAAAGGATCAATCAAATCAACATAATTGACATAAGAAAATTCAGTCGCATGGATTGTAGCATGTTGAACTTGATGATTTCCCCGTCAAATTTGAGGGAAATGGTGGCATCATGAACGTCAATCTTTTCTCTGGCAGTGGCTAAGAAAGGTCACCCTAGAAGTACATCGGAAGATTTGGTTGATTCTTTGTTTTCCATGGCAATGACATAGAAATCTGTCGGAAATAAGAATTCTCCTACTTGGACCAAGACGTCTATGATGATACCCTCAGGGTAAATAACAGAGCGATCAGCGAGTTGTATAGCAAGGGTGGTGGCTTTTAGGGGTTTGAGCCCAAGACTGTTGTAAATAGTCAAGGGCATGACATTTATACCTGCCCCAAATCACACATGGCCTTGCCAATTTTGACTGTACCGATTGTGCAGGGGATGGTAAACATCCCTTGATCCTTGCACTTAAGAGGGATCTTTCTTTGGATATGGGCTGAAACATTAGCCCCCACACTTATCCTGTTGACGCCGGCTAATTTGTACTTGTTCGTGCACAATTGCTTCAAGAACTTGGCGTATCTAGGCACATTCTTGACTGCCTGTAGGAGCGGAATGTTGACAATCACCTTGCCGAACATATCAAAAATTTCTCGATCCTCTGTTTCTTTCTTCTATTTAACCAACCGTTGGGGAAATGGGGGCTCGAGAATCTTGTGGATGTACTCTTGTGTAAACTCAGGTGGGTTTGGGTCATTCCATGGAGATCCTCTTGGAGAGCGGTTCGATCTTCCATGACTTCCTCAAATCTTGGCTTTTATGGACTTTTCATCCTGGGCTTAAGTTCTGATTCCGGAGAATTCTCAATGTCGAGGGTAGGATTTGTCGGAGGAGTTAAGGTCGTACCACTTCGAAGAGTTATGGCACAAACGTTGTGCTTGGGATTGGCTTCTGTCTGTGGTGGGAATCTTCCTTGATTTTTCAATTCTTTCATTTCGGCCATCATGGTGCTCATTTGCTTTCGAAGATCCTCGATGTCCTTTTGCTGTTCGGGGTTATGAGGTGGTGCTGTAATCGGGGGCTCGATGAAAGTATGATCTTGAGGGGGCTAGCGTTGGTACTGATTTTACGTCGGTCGGGGCCTGAAATGCTACATGTTGAGAGGAGGCAGATGATTTCCATAGGGATTCTATTGCTGTTGCTGTTGGCTAGGGCCGGCTGGTTGAGGGTTAGGAACCCATCCTGGATTCTGCTATTTCCAGCCTTGGTTATAGTTCTGACCATACGGGGCCTAGATGTACTGACCAGCGGCATTGACTTGGATTTCATCTGGAATATGGAGGCAAGCATCGGTGGTATGATCCACAAAGTTGCATATTTGGCAGGCCTTGACAGGTGTAAATTGTCCTGCCATAAAATTCTGGAACATCCTTGTAAGGGAGGATAGCTGATTTTGCAAGGCAGCCACTTGGACATCTTGGCCTCCATTGTTACCACCGTCTGGTGTGGCATTCTTGGCCATAAGTTCTATGGTTTCTTTGGCAGCGGCTGGAGTGAGAGCAGTGAGAGAACCGTTAGCGGCAGCGTTGAACAAGGCTCTGTCATGAGCTTTAAGGCCTTCGCAAAAGTACTGAATAAGGCCATGCTCAGTAAGGTTGTGTGAGGGGAACATAGATTGCATTTTCTGAAATCTCTCATAATATTGGGCAAGATCCTCTTCCTTTTTCTGGACTATGGAGATAAGTTGTTTGCGTGTGGTGTTGGCTATTGATGCTGGATAATACTTTTTAGTGAAAATCTTAGACATCTCTGCCCAAGAACGAATGGATCATGGAGGAAGATCATAATACCAGTCGAGGGCATCATCCTTAAGAGACCACATGAAAGCACGTAGCTTGGCTTGTTCAATGCTGACATTAGGAGGTTTCATGGCCTCGCAGATGGAATGAAGCTGTTGAAGATGACGAAGTGCATTTTCCTTTGCAATCCCACGAAAGGTTGGGAGATGATGCATGATGGCTGACTTAAGAGTCCAATCATGAGGGACAACGGGCCAGACAATACAACTACTGGACATATCGAGGGCAACATTGAGATGGTCAATTGTTTGCTGGTTTGAAGGAGGCAGTGGTGGGTCTTCATGACGCATATGGTTGTCATGGTCCTCCATAGCTGGGAAATAAAAATAAGCGGCTTGTGGGTTTTCAAGACCACGATGAAGGTAGGCTAGGTCTTGATAAAATTGAAAGGTCTTGGCCGGCTAGATTGGAAGGATGTTTGTCGAGGGCAGGATGTGGGATTACTCTATACTGGGTAGATGAACCTCTGGCTTGCCTTTGAAGTCCTCTTTCTATTCTGGTCAATTCGAGATCTAGAGGGAGTAAATCTGGTGCAGATCTCCTAGTCATACAAGTAAAAAGAGAAAAAATAGTACTATTCAATCCTCGGCAACAACGCCAAAATTTGATCGCCACTCAAATATACTATTTTCCTGAAGCCTATTTGCATAGTTTAAAATGCGTAAAGGGCAAGACAGGGTCGGACCACAGAGATTGAAGGAATAATATCTCAGTTTCAAGTGTATGACAAAAGGTAATGCAACCAAATATAAAAGTAAAATTAGGGGGGGGTTTTATGTTGATTAATTATATTAATCAACGCAGGCTTGGGAGCTAACAAGACAAATGGTTAAAAGCAATTATCCAAGGCATGAAAGTAAATAACAATTGAGGGCAAGATAACTAGAAATAGTTCGAGGGCAAGATAGCAAGAAAAACTGTAAAAGAGATACTAATTCAATGAGAAGAGATCTTAGCAAAAGGTGTTATCCGGTTGCATTACGGGTTGGTAAATCATCGGCACAGAAATATTCCAAACTCAAGCACAAACCTGCTATAGGGACTAAGTTCTCACTACGAATCCCCTGCTTACCTTCTTAATAAAAGTCACCCCCCGTTTTCACATATGAGGTGACCTTGACATTTCGCCATCCTCCCAGGCACGAATGCGGGGAGGCAATACTCAAAACGCCCATGAAGTGGAGACAAGACAGATCTAGGGCGTGACGTCTCAGTGTGTCAAGCTCGTGGCACAACCCTAAATGACTATTTACCCCTAGACGAAAGTCCTCTCGCGATGTCCCCACTAGGTGTCTACTACTCCTAACAACCTTGCAATGGCGTTATCGCTGTTAGGATGACAGTACCCATGCAGAAATACTAACAGTTGATCAAGCCCTTAACATTTCTAAATGAGCATGGCAAGAAAATGATAGATAACCGAATATGACAATGAGAGTATATTAAGTAAGTTTAGGCCTCTTAACCTAACCTTGCAACCTTTGAAGCACCCTTTACTAAGAAGATGGGAATTTAGCTACTCATAATAAAATATAAACAAGATTAAAGGAAATAAAAGAGAAATGTATTAGAATAAACTGGTGAAGAATTCAATGGTTCTTTTTTTCTCAAGCTGGCGGTGTTGCTAAAAAAGAGGAAGAGAGAATCCCTAAAATTTAGGTAAAAGTGTGAGTATGTCCTAGGACCAGTCGTCCTTACAAAAACCCTAAAACTAAGCTTAAATAGCCTAAGAACTAGCTAAGGGACAAAATACAGCTAAGGAGAGAGAGTGTCAGCGCATGAGAGGGTGACAGCTCATAGGAAGGACACGCCTTTGGCAGGGAATATTCTGGGATCTTCTAGAAGCGCCTGACATCTTCTAGGGATGCTTGGAATCCCGCACGGATCTTTGAAGATTCTTTTCTTTGGCTTTTGATCTTTGATCTGATGTAGAGATGTGAAGGGCACAAGACTGCTCACTGGTCTGGTTAACGTCGAGGGCCCGATGACGTATTGATCTTCTAGGCCTCGATGCTACAAAGTTCCAGAAATCCTTCAAAAAATGCTCGCTTTCGCTCTTTTCTTCCTTAAAGCACTAATCTGCAAAAAGATGGGAAAAAGGGCAAATTAGAAGTATCATGCCATCGAAAAGGCTGAAATAAAAGGGGGAAAACCTATACTAAAAACGTGCGATCACCAAACGACATAAGTAAAAATTTATGATGACCATATCGACTCTTGAATGCAGTTTTTGGAATGTCTTATTGCCTAATTTTCAGCTGATGATATCCAGATCTCAAATCAATCTTGGAAAAATATTGTGCACCTTGTAATTGATCAAATAAATCATCAATGCGTGGAATAGGATACTTGTTACGTATTGTTACCCGGTTTAGTTGCTGGTAATCAATACAAAGTCGCAATGTGCCATCCTTCTTCACAAATAATACAGGAGCACCCTAAGGCGAAACACTTGGCCTTATAAAGCCTTTATCCAGCATATCTTGCAACTGTTTCTTCAATTCTTTAAGTTCAGAAAATGTCATTTTATATGGTCTCATAGAAATAGGCTCAGTTCCTAGTCATAAATCAATACAGAACTCTATCTCACTATCAGGTGGAACTCCAAGCAGATCATCAAGGAATACATCAAGGATGATAAGATTTTGTCTTCTGCCGAAGGATGTATGGCGGAACGACTCCTCTCAGATCAGTGTTCACGACGGTCCGTAGTACCTGCAATACTCCGAATGGGGTCTCCGGCGGAAACACTCCGATGCTTAAGTCAGTATGTGTACTGAATTTGGCAGAGCTTGGGCCAGTCAGATTACGCTTACCTGCCTCCTTTGAGGGGGAGGTATATATATAGAAGAATTGAGTATTTCCGCATTTGGGGATAGCTAGAGAGCTATCCCTAACGTTAGGGATCGTGGTTCGCCCCTCGGATGATATGTTACCGTGGCGATAACCATGGGATAAATGCTACCACGATAGGGTAGCGACTGAGTGGTCCTCCTGACGCGTTGTATTCCTCAGAATGAGACAGCTCCTCGAGCCATCTAGAAGGTTCGTTTGGGAAAACTCCTGAGCGCTATTTTGCCCTCTTGGCGTCAGCCTCTAGGGGAGGTGGTGGCCCTCTCCCTACCGCGAAGGTGGGAACAGTGATCTCTTCTTTCAATTCAGGGCAATAGACGGGAATACCCTTTTCCTTAGGTGGATTGTTATCATAAGCCCAACTGAAAATGAGCCCGAGTGTTTACCAAGGGCTAACGCCCTTTCTCCATGAGGTATCAGAGCGTTTCCTTGTCAGAAGGGGGTTTAGATGATTTCTGTCAGGGCTTATAAATTGAGGTTTCTTCTGCGCAAGTTTCCTCGCACTTGCACGTCCCTTTCTCTTCCATATTTCGCCATGGATGAACTGACCCAAAATTTCCTGATCTTCAAAACTTTGACCTTGAAGAACCTTACTGAAGGTGACATCGGCTTCCTGGAGAGAATGATCACCAAGACCTCGGAGGATGTCCTGGAGTTGCAGGGGGTATTGACCCCTATTTTGTCCAAATAGCTGGGGATATCTCTGGAGGACTTCAGTCCTCTGGAGAGCTTGGCGAAGCTGGCCACTACTACTGCCCACCTTGACGTGGTTACCTCGATGATGCTGCAGCGAAAGGACTTGCTAGCCTGCTGCTTGAAGGGGATGAGGGCCTGCTCCGCTGAGCTGACCTCCGTTGCTGACGCGCTGAGGGATATCCCGGTCGTACCAGGGGAGGATGATGCCGGATCCAATGCCTGACCGCTGCCTTTGTTTCCTCTTGCTGCCTTTCTCTTATGCTTTTATGTATATATCTGAACGCTGAGGCCGCTCAGGCCATAAATAAATGGTTGTTTTTGCTTTGTCCAGTCTTTTTTTTTTCTCGTTTATTTCTTGCTGCATTGGCTGAATGTGTTGGTGGCAAGCCCAACTGAAAATGAGCCTTCTTCAGTATATACCCTTTCAGTGGTTGCGTTCCGTGAATGAGCAATGAATGCTTTGACTCAACTGTTTCCAAAGCCGCCGTTCCAGGGGTGAGTGATTGGGTAGTTATTTGGTGTCTTTTGGTTGGCGCATTTAACGAGCAGGTATATTGGTGCCGGATCAGCTTCTGCTATTGCGGTTATTTTTCCCAGACATCTTAATTGATTTTTCAAGATCTGTGCGAGGATCGGAGCGCTTCCTTGGTTATTTAAGGGAAAAGCTTTCCCTTTCCCTGTTCATCTTCATCTTTTCCTTCTCTTTGCTTTTTGTAGGTCAGAATGACAGATTTTTGCGGGCGTGATTCCTTGCCAACACCTCTGACTTCGCCGGATTCGGATAATCCTCCTCCGACTCCACCGTGGAGACCTACTAAATGTCCTGCTAGACGCCAGGGTCGCAAGAAACCAGTGAAAGTGAAGAAGCAGACCTTTGAGTCCTTATTTGCCGGCTTTGTGCCCCACTACATGATGCTACCGAAAGGTGATGAAGCGTCACCATCTGCCCCTCCTCCTCCTTCTTCCGAGAATGAGGCTCTTTCTCACGGCATTAATTTAAAGCCAGTAGCTTCTACCGTTGGGGAGAGTTCCCGTGCCCGTTATGACAAGGCGGTAGCCCATGCGACAAAGCTTGTGCCCAAACCTGTCGAATATTTCTTTTCGTACAACAGTGGATTGCCGTCGTCCCCAGAGGACTGTGAGTACATGACATGGATTGGGCTGATGAGGATTAACGCCTCTGTGTTGTATATGCCTATTGGCATTTTATGAATAAGATGATGTTTTCTGCCTTTTTCTTTTGTCGTTATTTTCCGTTAGCCTATTGGTCCTTGGTGATAGCCAACATAAGCGGTTGGCTTGGCCGAGGCAGTTGCTTCGCAGTTATTTTGACTGGGTCAACTCTGTCGCCCTTTTGGGGAATCACGACGAATAACTTCACTTTTTCCAATTTCTTTAATGCGCTTCCACGTGGCTAACCTCTTTTTACACGCGTCTCCGCGCGATTGATGGCTCCATTAATGCGGTGGCATTTTAATCCTTTAAGAGGGGTCGTTTTTCTTTTTTCAGAACTTTTACCCTTGCTTCAAATTTTTTCTCTTATCTTCCTTCTTCTTCTTCCTCGAATATCTCACCGGCCGTCCGTCATCGTCCGCCGATTCCTCTGTAACTCTCCCCTTTCAAGGTACCAATTCAATCCTTCTCAGATTTTCTTTTTGCTGGTTTGTTATGGCTAGAAATAGACCTCGCCAGGTTATCTGGAAACCCATGGATCCAGAGGTCGCGCAATCACCTAGTATTTTTACATGCGATGTGGTTCTGAAAGCCGAACTGGAGGAACACGGTATTACCTTTCCTCCTGGGTATGAGCCCTCTATCCCTGGAAGTGATATACGGCTCCATAATCCGGCATGGGGTTACAGTAGGCTTTTTTACTTTAAGATGTTCCTTTACGGTTTCCGCTTTCCTGTTCATGAATCGATACTAACGCTGCTGCGGGAGTATAACCTTAATCCTGGCCAGATAACTCCCTCTTCCTGGTGTGCGGTTTATGCTTTTCTTCGCGCTTGCGAGTTGAAGAACATTTCTACCCCATCTCTCAATTTATTTCGCAAATTCTTTAGTATGAATTGCCATAATTCTTTAATCCAAATTACTCCTCGGTGGAATGACGCGCTCGTGCAGTCATTCTGGCAGCATTTTCACGGCTTTAAGAAGGGTGTAGCTGATTGGAAAAGCAGTTTCTTTGTTCTGGAGCTACCGTCCCGTTTGTGGCGTATTAATTTCAACCAGGAGCTGATAGGCCCCATTTGGTCGAATCCCTCGATATTGACCAGGGCTGAGTTGGAGCAAGCTAACGCTCTGTTAGACGAAGGTACTCACTACCGCATCCGTAGCTTTGCCTTGTTCAAGCCTTTGGAGGAGTGCGCTATGGGTGAGTCTGCCTCTTTTCGCATTTTCTTTGCTTTTGTCTTTGCGCGTTTCTTTTGTTATAGGATGCTAACGGTTAATTCCCAGGTGACGCTGGCGCTCCTTTGAATGTTACGCCACTTCAAACTTTACCAGCTTCCCCCCTGCCGATGGCTCTAATCAGGGTAGCGTTCGTCCCCCGAGGAGGAGAACCAAGACGGTTGCCCGGGGAGGGCGAAGGCCCGTTAGCTCTGCCCGAGTTTCTCGCTTTGTGGAAAATTGGCTACCGGAGCGTCGCAAGAGGACGGACTCCAGCCCAGCCGCAACGACGGTGATTGCTAGTGATGATGAGGATGTGGATGTCAAGTCGGACCTTTGCCATGCCTCTTCCTTGCGCCGGAAAAAACTTCGATTTGCCACGGGTGAGCAGGCCATCGGGACTTCTTCTGTAGATCCAGCAACTGTTCCTATCTCTGCCGCTTCGACTGGGACGAGTGCCTCCCAACCGGTGGGAGTTACTGTCCTCTTCCTACAGTTGACGCTCCCGATTCTCCAATTTCTCATTGCATTCCTGACGTAGTCGCTACACCTTCTACTGCGGATTCGACTACTGGGCTACCGCCTAAAGTCCTTCCGCAACTGTTCTTTTCTCCTATCACGGATGTTTTTTCCGGGAGTTCTTCTCCCGCTCCGTCAATCAATCTTTCTTATGGCAGTCCTACCGAGACCCCCTCCTACCGTATGGGCTTGAAGGGATTCTGCTTTGATGGTCTTCGTGCTCTCGGGGTTCCCCAACCTTTTTCCAGAGATGAGTTTACTGCGCCTTTGATAGGAGAGATGCTGGGCTCCCAGAAGGAGAAGGAAAAGTTTCTTCAGCTTCCTCCACCGGCTCGTCTTCGCCATATGATGAATGATTCTCTGGATTTCTTCCGTCACCTGAACTATCTGTTCGAGATTCATGATCGCGAGTCACGCAATTTTTCCAACGCGCTGTGCGTTAAGCAAGTGCAGCTTGAGAAAGCGGTGGAGCAAATGAGGTTGCTAACGCGTCTCTGCGATGAGTCGCAAAAGGAATTAAACAGAGAGAGGTCTGTCGGGAAAGCAAAGGTGGAGGTTCTGGAGGCAGAGTTAGCGCTGGAGAGGAAGAAAAATCTCCTTCTTCGCGAAGAGATGTCTGCTCGAGACGAGGAGTCCGCTAGGACATCATTAAAGGAGGAATGGCGGAAGAAGAAAATCTTGGAAGTCTTTACTTCTGGATTCGCAACCCGTTTCAAGGGTAACTCTTCCGACCCTGCCCAGGTTGCTGACTATATTTCTACCGTGATGGATGAGGTTAGCAAAGGCGGGATTGGTTCTTCTACCTCAGAAGGGGAAAGGGGCTAACGCCAAAGATTGGGGCGCCGCTTTGCTTTTCGAGAAGTGTCCCAACGGGTTTCTGGACCTTCCCTTGTTATTCTTATTGTTGTCTGCTTCTATTTTTTCCCGAAAACCATTTGTCATTATTCCTCTTGTAATAATGCTGACGCTACATAACCAGTATAGCGTTGTATGGTAACGTTAGGTCTACAACCAGGAATAATAGCTCTTCAGAGCGCTTAGATGTGTCTTCTCAGAAGTACACTGGCAAGGATGTTATTCCAGCTACCGGTATCGGTACGCCATCAATCCTGACAATTGGCCTCACGCATGGCGCTAGCTCACCATCAGGGCATTTCATCAAGTTATACGCTTCCAGCGAAAATAGATTTACTGCGCTCCCGTTGTCAACAAGGGTTCTCCTCACCCCGTGACTTCCTATGACAGGTGTGACTACCAACGCGTCGTTGTGTGGGAAAACAATGCCCTTTTCGTCTTCTTCTGAGAAGGACAATATCATTCTATCCAAGGCGTTTATCGCCTCAATTTTTACCTAGGCGCTTTGTCGCTTGCGCTTTTCCCCAGGACTGGGCGTTTGTGGTATGGCCTCCTCGAAGTAGGGTGTTCCCCCGGCAATAATATTAATCATAGGCATCTGATCGCTATGAACAACGAGAGCTTCTTTATTTTGTCCAAGGGGAATTGCGTTAGCCCCCATGGCGCGTGAAGGCGTTTGCCTCTGATCAGTTGTCATTCCCGTTGGGTTGTTCCTGGCCTCTTCTCTTGCCTTGGTGGCAAATTCTCCTAGGTAGCCCTCTTCGACCAATCTCTCTATGGTCAATTTCAGTTCTCTGCATACATCTGTCGAATGTCCCTTGACCTTGTGGAACTTGCAATACGTGTTTTCCCTTCCTCCCATGATCACTCCTGGCTTCACAGGAGCTGGATATCTAATGGGAAGATTTCGCTGTTGGACTATCGCTAGGATTTCAGCCCTTGGGAGTATAAGGGATGGAAGGTCAGGATCATATATCCGGCCTTTTGGCGGATCCGCTTGTTTCCGAGTGGGGGACCCTCCGGGTCTTCCTTTCGAGAAATTGCCTCTCTGCCGGTTAGAGGCCTTGACAGTATGCTCTTTTCGTTGCCCATGATCATTAGTGGGTCACGCGTCAGGGGCACTGCTATGCGGGGCGTTAGGGGCCACATATGGGTCCGTTGGCATGTCTCGGATCCATTCTCTATTTTCCTCCTCTTCCATTCTCGCATAATTATGAGCTTTTAGCCTCAGCGCATCCAGGGTCATCGGTGGGTCCACCGTTAGCGTGTCTCTCAATTTTCTGTATCGGCAGTTGCGCTTTAGGGCCTCAACCGCAAAATCAATAGTGACCCCTGGCGTTAGGGACATTTCAAGATCAAATCGACCTAAAAAGTCATTCAACGATTCCTGCGGTTTTCGATGGATATCGAACAGTGCAGCTGCTGACTTCCTGATAGGAATAGCCGTGCTAAACCGACTTTTGAATTTTTCTTCCAGTTGAGAAAAATTATCAATAGACCCGGCCGGGAGTCCCTCAAACCAGAGATGTGCCACGCCTGACAGCGTCATTACGAAGATCTGACACAATGCTGCGTCACTGCGCGTTTGGAATTGCACAAAATCTTTCACCTTATTGAGGTGAGAAATGGGATCTTTCGTGCCATCATATGATTCTGCTGGGAGTTTCACATGTCGATGGACTCTGTGGTGCCTGACACGGTAACTGAACGGATGGCTAACGTTAATATCAGGGACCCCACGAGGCTGATGTGGGTGTGGGATTTCAACGTCATATCTGGGATTCTGAGGGTCATATTCCTGATGCCGCCTGGGAGATCGGCTGCGGCTTCTTGGAGTTTGAGCTCATCGACCTCTGCTGCTAGATCTCTCACTGTATCCAGGAGATGGCTCTCTCAATATATCCCCTCGTCGATCATCCCAATATTCTCTGTACTCATTACGTCGGCGGGCTACTTCAGGGATAGAGATTCCTCCCCTGTATTGTCCAGAATGTTCAGCAGGTCCACGCGCGAGCGGTGGGACGGTGATAGGGGCCAATGAAAATGGTAAGAAGGACGGGAGTCCTCTGGATTGTCGGGGCGATAATGGTTGTTCATTGACAATGGACGGAGTGAAAACTACTTGGGAGGGCACACCAGGTCTCCTCGAGGCATGAGGAGTAAATCCAGCAGCCATCTCTGTCAACTGATCCAATTGAGCTTGAAGAGCTGCTATTGAATTTGCGAAAGGGTTGTCCGCTTCACCTATCATGGATCTCCCTGCTTGGGGGGTAAGACGACTGTTTCCTGCTACGTGAGAAAAGGGAGAACAAATCTGGAATGTAATTTCTTCCGTACTTTGCCCAGGAGGAAGATCTGATTCTCCCGCAGTGACGTCCTGCACTGGGGTGGAGGTATCAGAGGTAGCGAAGGCAAACAGTCGTCTGCGGGTGTTGTATTGGATGTTGGAAGTTTGGGACAGCGCCGGATCTGACTCTGAGGCCATAATCCTTCTAGCTTCGGGGAGGAAGAGCTTGGTTATTAAGGATGCTCACTTAATAGAACCAATACTCTCAACGAGAGCACCAATTTGATAAGATTTTGTCTTCTGCCGAAGGATGTATGGCGGAACGGCTCCTCTCAGATCAGTGTTCACGACGGTCCGTGGTACCTGCAATACGCCGGAGGGGGTCTCCGGCGGAAACACTCCGATGCTTAAGTCAGTATGTGTACTGAATTTGGCAGAGCTTGGGCCAGTCAGATTACGCTTACCTGCCTCCTTTGAGGGGGAGGTATATATATAGAAGAATTGAGTATTTCCGCGTTTGGGGATAGCTAGAGAGCTATCCCTAACGTTAGGGATCGTGGTTCGCCCCTCGGATGATATGTTACCGTGGCGATAACCATGGGATAAATGCTACCACGATAGGGTAGCGACTGAGTGGTCCTCCTGACGCGTGGTATTCCTCAGAATGAGACAGCTCCTCGAGCCATCTAGAAGGTTCGTTTGGAAAAACTCCTGAGCGCTGTTTTGCCATCTTAGCGTCAGCCTCTAGGGGAGGTGGTGACCCTCTCCCTACCGCGAAGCTGGGAACAGTGATCTCTTCTTTCAGTTCAGGGCAATAGACGGGAATACCCTTTTCCTTAGGTGGATTGTTATCAAAGGAATTCCATAACAATAGGAACTTGATTTAAAGTAGGAATTGATTCTTGGAAAACTTTAACTTGTGCTAGGAAAATTTCACATTTGCTTTTGAATAATTGTTTAACACGAATAGCTGAAGCTACAATGTGTTGAGAAATAAAATGATTTCTTTGAAAAGAAAATTCAGGTTCACTCGGAATTCTAAACGTCAACACTTTATCTCGACAATTCAATGTAACATAATGGGATGCTAACCAGTCCATTCCTAGAATTACGTCAAAATCAAACATATCTAGCAGGATCAAGTCTCCTAGTAACTCCCTATCATTAATAAGAACCGCACAAGACTTAAACACATTCACCACATCTATAATTTTCCCAAGAGGTGTAGTGACAGCCAATGGACAGTCTAACAAGGTTGGGTGTTCATCAAATAACATGGAAAAATAGGGAGATATAAAAGAATACGTAGATCCAGTATCAAATAAAACTCGTGCATTAATGAAGCAAACGGGGAGTATACCTATCACAATTGTATTTGATGACTGTGCATCTTCCATAGTAAGTGCAAAAACTCTAGCCTAACCTCTTCCTACTTGTCCTAGAACTCCACCACCAAATCCTCTACCCCTTGCACCATGACCACTGAAACTGCGCCCTCTTTGGTTAAACTGCCCTGTAGGTGATTGAACTGATAGAAATGATGCAGTTGAAGTCTGAGATGTTGCTAACATCCTTGGGAAATCTCTCCTCAAGTGTCCTTCTTGGCCACAAAAGAAACATCCACTAGTTTGTTGATAGCATGTAGAACCCCAGTGTCTTCTACCACAAAATTGGCATAATGGAATGCTCATATTAGTTTGAGAATTACTAGGCTGCATAGAATGGAATGGAGCTTGATCACGTCCTTGTCCACCACCACTAGTATTCTGACCAGTAGAGAACTGACCACCATAACCATATCGTTGTTGAAACCTTCTATGGGGTCGTTGTTGGCCTTGCTGACCTTGATATGGATGCCTATGGATAAACCTGTTACCTCCTCCAGAATGTGTAAATTGTCAATTTTCAACTTTAGCTCGCTTTTTTTGTCATTAGCTACACTCTTGGCCATCTCCCTTGCTTTGACCACCCTAGCACAATCCACGGCTGCCGAGAACGATCGAAACTCATGTGCTACAGTAGCATAGAATAAAGGATCAATAAGTCCTCTTATAAATCTCTTCACCTTCTTCTCCTCTATAGGGATAAGATGGCGACCATACTGTGACAACCTTGTAAATTGTCCCTCATACTTGGATACAATCATGTTACCTTGAGTTAACCTCTCAAACTCATACACTTTATCATCTTTAACACTCTCCGGTAAGAAATGATCTAGAAACATGGTGCAAAATTCATCCCATGTCCAAGCTTGTGTGTCTGCAACTTTTTCTTTCCTTTTAGAATCATACCAAGAAGTTTCCACATCACCCTCAAATCTGAATGCTGCCAATATAACTACCCGGTAGCCTGTGCATCCTAATGCTTCACACCTCTTCTATATGTTATCAAGGAATTATTGAGGATCCTCTGTTGACTTTACACCAGTGAAAATAGGAGGACCAAGCTTAATAAAGTCTTGTAATGTAACTTCATTTCCCTGTAGCCTTGGAGAAGATGTTGACGTTACCTGTTTACCTTGTTTCTTTTCAATCATATGTTTTGTTAAGGTCTGTATTGCTTGATTCACTCCATGGAATCCTTCAACTAGCACAGAAATAGGAATCTCATGGCTTGATTCTTGATTTTTAGCTCCTGGACTGTGATTTCCAACTTGCTCACTTCCTGAAAATTCTGATCCAGTAAGTGCATCCGTTGTACCAGTTTTCCTATGTTCATCACCCTGAGGATTAATGTCATTAGGTTGAACTGAAGGTTCTCCCTATATTTCACCTTCTCGCATCTTTGCCATACCCACCTATTCAAGATAAGTTAAGTACAACTAAAATTAATCAATATAGACACTAGTTGGCAGATCTCTAAGACACACGAATAACTTATTTAGGACACAAAAGTCCTACACTCCTCTGTTACATAACAGCTAACTCAAGCCAAAACTATGCTCCGCTACCAAATTTGTCACACCCCAAACTAGAGCGCGTGACTGACCAAGAGTTCGAATGAATTCTAGTATTCATCTCGAACTCTCACAAGCCTAACTTAACTCCTTATTAAGATTTCTTCCAAAATTTAAAAATGATTCATAAAAAAAACTCAAGATCTTATTTATATTGATTACCAAGTAATATTTACAGCAACACACAGTCACTTCTGCATTTACTACAATAAGTAACAGACCTATTAGGGAGTTTGTCATTTACAACTCCAAAATAGACATATACAATGTTATTAATCGACTAGGCCCTAGGGCAGGAGAATGTTGGGCATACCGATTAACCTTGAAGAGTACTCCCCTAGATCTGCCAACCAAAACTCACTATCGTCTGCTACCAGCTGAAAAATGTTTAATACGAGAGGATGAATTACTACAACTCAGTGAATAAATAATACAAGATATAAACATGCATGTACAAGCAATCATTCATACTCACTGTATTCACTACATATAATATAATATAATATAACTATACCAATATCCAGATATTAAAATTCGTATACTCATCATAATACAGTTAAACTATCAAGCACAAATAACTCATGTTCAGACCGTGATATTTCACGTGCTAGCACCATAATCCCTGCAGGCTAGGATATTAACTCAGACCGTGATCCCATCACGTGCCAACACCACTGTCCCTATCGGCTAGGACATAAAATTCTCAACAATTCTCAACATTTCTCAACAGACCGAAGTACTGACCAAGCCACTTCGTGCTACCGCTATAACCTCCAGCTAGCTAAGGTATAACAGACCATGTGAACATGTACTAACACCACCACTGTTAGTTAGGGTTATAACCAATGCAATATACCATCTTTCATTACCAACTACTACCACCATGCATACTCACAACCATAATATAGTACATACAGTCATCAATTATATACCAATTCAGACCTGTACAGTTAATTAAATACCATATCGGTTATTTACACAATAATTAAATAAATTTCAGACCTGTACAATTAATTAAAAGACCCTCATCTTCTCTTTCCCTGTTTCTTTTCAATTTCAGCTCCTCTTTTCTTACAACAAACTAATTAAAACTCATTTAATTATCATCCTTTCTTACAATCTTCCCTATAACCAATCATAACCGTAAATCATCACAATTTTCTATACTCTTTCTTAGCACTCACGTAGGTAAGTGAATGCATGGTCAAGTGGCATGTCGCTCGAAATAATTATGTATGCAATGCGAAACAAGAAATTTAATTCACTAAATATTATAACAGACAAAAGAAAATTTGCATGACAAATAAAATAGTTACAACAAACCTCTAGTACACCAATAATTATCCCATATATATCACATTTAAAACTAGAAACAACTCTTCCATAACTGATACGGCTGTAGGGACTGATCTGCAATCACTAAAACTTTTAGGACTAAACTTTACCATCTCCATAAATCTAGGGATTAAACTGTAAATAATTTTCTTGCAATTATTTTTCCAGAAAGATCCATTGCTCTTAACCAATTGTGACCTAACTAAATTCCTACATATGCATATTTTAAATCAACCAAATCTATAATTAAAACTACAAAGAAGTCAAATAGGAACAGAAGAGAAGAAAACAATACCAATTTTTGATTCCAAAGTTAGTGCTGATTGGTATACAATTTATTTGCATACCAATCACCACTGCATGTGGGTAAGACCTCAAACACACACGTTAAATATACTCGAAGGTTAGACTATGATAGCGAAGAAATAGCAGATTTCCATTTTAGGGGACTCAAATGTATATGAAGGCCTCTTTTGCGCCTTTCCCAGCCGATGTGGTATTTTTGACATAATTTTTGATGGCAATTCGGCATGCATAATATGCCAAATCCTCTTATAAACTCTTCTCGAATAGCACCGGTTTTATGCTTACAATTGTACATCCATGTCCGATAAGGCAAAGATATTTTGTTCTGTGTTAAGAAGCAAACATTGTCATATATTCAAAACTGTAAACATTTATGACCTATATTAGGACTCCTTCATAGAGTTATTTTTTTCACAAACATGTTCTGCATCGCTTCATGTAACAAGTTTATGAGATCCTCCCTACCTTCGGATGGCAAAGGTTCTCTCAGGCTCACCTGAAGGAGTCCCAGTAATTGTTGCATCCTTCACAAATGTCATGCCTGATCCATCAGCTCCCTGAATTCTCCTACCACTAATGTCATTTTGGCTTTTATACGGTTCTTCTGACTCTCCACTTCATATTTTTAGGGTCTAAAATTGATTTTGAACGTTCTGCATCGACCTTATAAAAGTCCATAATGACATGGGTGGTAGGAATATTAGGGGACTTTCGGGATCCGGCATAACCTCTACGAAAGAGTGGACGATCGAGTACTAGGATCCCAGACACTAGAGAGGCTAAAAGAGCCTTTGCCATTCCAAGGTATTGGGAAGGGTCTCATAAACAGTTACATGACGCAATGCAGAATCTAATTTGTACAATAAACTCAAACAACTATAAATTGCATTATTTATGAAAACGAGGGATTCCTGGGTGATTACATGGTTTTGTTTTTCAAGACATGAAGTCGTCTATGATAATATAAATTGCATTATTAATGAATTAATTATATGAAGGAATCCTATGTACTTGCTGCATCCATCACTGAGGTCATGCGTAGATACATCAGCTGCTCGAGTTCTCCTAGCACCTAAGTCATTATGGCTTGTATATGATTCTTCTCACTCTCCTCTTCATATGTTTAGTGTCTTAAATTGACTTCAAACCTTTTGATCGAATTGATCGTATAAAATTCCATAATGACATAGGTGGTAGCAATATCAAGGACCTGATGGATCTGGCATAACCTTAGTGAATGATGCAACAAGTACTAGGACTCCTTCATAACGTTAATCATTTTCAACAACTATAATATATACATTCAACGCAATCAACCAATTTATAAAATCAACTCAAACAATACATTCAAAATAATAACAATTTTTAATTGTATATATTAAAAGCGGCGTCATTATTAAAAAAACAATACTTTGCTTTTCAAGTTGAAATATGGGGATTAATGCACTGAATTATTTCGAACAAACAAATTTATTTTAATTAATATAATTATAAGTAATTATTTTTCATAAATAAATAAAAAATCATAAATATATATACCTCTCCGTCGTCGTCGGATTAATGCACCGAATTATGAATCAATACTCTAACAAAAAAATTATTTTAATTAATTAATATAATTATAAGCAATTATTTTTCATAAATATAAAAACCATAAATATATATACCTCTCCGTTGTCATCGGATTAATGCACCGAATTATAACTCAATACTCTAACGAAAAAATTTATTTAAATTAATATAATTATAAGAAAATATTTTTAATAAAAAAACATAAATATATATACCTCGCCGTCGTCGCAGAATTAATACACCGCATTGAATCACTACTCTAACAAACAAATTTATTTTAATTAATTAATATAATTATAAGCAATTATTTTTCATAAAAAAAAATCATAAATATATATACATCTCCGTCGTCGTCGGATTAATGCACCGAATTATGAATCAATACTCTAACAAAAAAATTTATTTAAATTAATATAATTATAAGCAATTATTTTTAATAAAAAAATTATAAATATATATACCTTGTCGTCGTCACCGAATTAATACACTAAATTGAATCACTACTCTAACAAAAAAAATTATTTTAATTAATTAATATAATTACAAGCAATTATTTTTCATAAAAAAAAATCATAAATATATATACCTCTCCATCATCGCCAGATTAATGCATCGAATTATGAATCAATACTCTAACAAAAAAAAAATTTAAATTAATATAATTATAAACAATTATTTTTAATAAAAAAAATCATAAATATATATACCTCACCGTCGTTGCCGGACTAATGCACCGAATTATGAATCACTACTCTAACAAACAAATTTATTTTAATTAATATAATTAATTATAAGCAATTGTTTTTAAAAAAATATCAAATATATACCTCGCCGAGGCTCGTTGGAGTTGAAAGAGACTTCGCTAGCCGGAAGCTCCGATGGTGTGTGCCGTTCATCGAAGGAGATGAAAGAGAGAGAGAGAGAGAGAGAGAGAGAGAGAGAGAGAGAGAGAGAGGCGATGAGGTTCGCTGTGATGCACAGGTAGATAAGGAGCTTTATCCAAATTTTCATCAGAACATCGTTTAGTAAAACGGTGCGCTTCATACTTTTGGTGGATATTCGGCCAAAAAATCGATCACAAAACTTTTATTTTTTCTAGCAGAAATTCGGTCAGAAACTTGTAAAAGTTCACATAAATTTCTGACAGCCTCATCGACATAATTTTCGACGGAACACCGTCTAAAATCCGTTTAGTGTGCTTCAAACTTTCAACGAAAATTCGATCAGAAAAAAATTTATAATTGATGTGTAGTTTCAATTTTATTAGATGTCCCCATAGGGACACTATGTCTTTACCGCCTTATGTATACAAAGGTTTGTTTTGAGCCTTTCACAAACGATGTGGTATATTTCCTCTCCCCTATCGATTTCTGACACTATTTTCGACGGTGGCCCGTCGGAAATTTGGTAAGCGTAACGTTGTGTTTACCCATTTCTACGGACATGTGGTCAGAAAAGTTCCCCGACGCTTTCTTTCGTCGTTATAGGTTTCTTTTCGTCATTATAGGATCTCTACATTGATTTCCGACGACATTTTAATCTTTTCGATGAAAATGTGGTCGGAAATTTGGTTGAAGACATTCCCCGATACATTATTTCGTTGTTATAGGTTTCGTTTCATCGCTATAGGTTCTCAATGTCGATAAGTCATTATTTTAATTGTTTAAAAGCCAATATCATTATTTTTTCTTGAGAAGCCAATATCATTATTGAAAATCAATAAAGTTGTAGATGCACTAAGTCCTGTTATGTCATTCTTACTGGGAATTAAAAGAGATCGAGAGTAACCTGAATGAGTTCCATAAGAAAGTGAACATCTTTGGTATAATTAAAGCTCAGAAGAAAGACTAGTAACAATATGATGAAGGTCTTCTGTCGATGGAGTACACTCTTCTATGCCTATAGAGAACTTCCACCTCCTAATCTCCTCAACATCAACTCTCGCAACTACAATTTTCACCATGGGTTCTTTCAGTATCCTCGTTATTGATACAACCTTGTGAAAATGCAAGTTCTTGTTTCTTTGAATATGCTTTTCTACTTTATACAGTTTGGGATATATGTAATTACAATATTGCCACATCGTGGCTTCACAATGAAATCAGGTGCATGAGGTCTAATCGGCATTTAATTATTCATTGAGTCACAACAAGCGACTCTAACTACACTGCTGATTAAAGCACCGAATTAGATATTATAGTGGAGGAATATTAATGGATATTCGTTCCTACTTTATTAGTTATCCATTTATAATACTAGGTTTCTTTAAAGAATGAAGAGAACTAAAATATGGAAAAGAAATGTTACACCTGTTGTGACAATAAAAACTCGTTGCAATAAGTACGAATATCATGACTGAAAGTATGAATATCGTCGTTATATTCTTAAATGAAACGGCGCGTTTCACCATTTCGACGGAGATTAGGTCGGAAAGTGCGTCGCAAATAATATTATACTTTTGCGACGGAAACTTTAGTCGAAACAAAGTACTTTCCTTTTCCGATGGCAACATTCTGTAGAAAATGTAAACTTTTTCATACCAAATTTTTTGTCGAAAACATTTTCGACGACCTACTCGGTTGGAAACCTCTCGCGGGAATATTTGGCCCGAAATTTCTACCTGGAGCTAAAATTTTCTGATAGAGCTTCCGTCGCAAAATAGTTTTCGACGGAACTCGTCGGTCGGAAACATCTCGCAGGAATAATTGCCGCTATACTTCTACCTGGCCCAAACATTTTGCGACGGAGTTTCCCTCGCAAATATTTTTTGATGGAATATTCCATCGCAAATATTCCTACTTTCTGTCGCTAATTTTTTTATAAGAAAAAAAAAATTGTTCCGACGGAATTGTCACATTTTTCGACGGAATTGTTTCCGTCAGAAATGAGTAGTTTATTTGTAGTGTCATTGGGTCTGGTATGGCTTCTTCACTACCGAACCTCAAATGAATTCTCAGTCACTCCTCCATTTCATATGTTAGACCTACCTGACAGTATTGAAGTCCCTGAATCTCCTCCAATCAACTGGCTTGCCATTGACAATTTATCATTGAATTGTTCAAGTATTCTAGAATCCTAAAATCAAACACTTGTCTACGATGAAGAGGTTGAGAAACCCATTGAGATTCCAGACTTGAACCAGGCACCACAAGGCTCGCAATTGGGATCTCAATGTTATTCATTCCATCTCAAGTTGTTAACTTTATTTTCCAAACACCATTCTGCCATTCGATTGGCCATGTTTACATTTTAATTGGTTAGGGTGTAGGAAAGAACTAACCACAACTGAACGACTAGCTGCAAATGAAATGCTCCTGGAAAAAAGTCAGAATGGGAAGTTGAAGAAACGAACAACCAGGGAGGTAGTTGTCTCATTTGGAGTGGGAATTCGAACAATACAGAGGATGTGGAAACGTGCAAGGGAGTCAGGTAACGACAATCATGCTAATGGTAGAGTGAAAAATTATAAAGAGTTGATTTTGATTTGGAACGAATTCAAGATATTCCTTTGAGGTAGAGGACAACCTTGAAATCTCTTGCTTTTGCCCTTGGTGTATCGAAGACATATTTGTTTATTAAATTGAAAGAGAAAGTCATCATGCGACACACGAATGCTCAACCCCTTATTGATATAGGACAATCACAACAATAGTACCACATGATCCAACATTCAATCAGATAGATAACATTGTTCATATTCATGAGAAGTGGTTCTATTTGACCAAGAGATCACAGACGTATTATCTCCTGTGTGATGAGATTGATCTAGTAAGAACTATTAAAACTTCTCATTTCATTCCTAAGGTAATCTTCTTAGCCGCTGTTGCGAGGCCAAGGTATGAATCTAATGGCTTTTGTACTTTTGATGGAAAGATTGGGGTTTTCCCACTAGTTCAATCTATTGTTGTTGTTAGATCTCGTGGTACACTTGAGGTTAAGCCCATTGCTAACATAATTAAAAACATTATTAGGGAGTTTATGATTGGCAAAGTATTACCGGCCATAACCAATAAGTGGTCTAGGGAGAGTATTAGGGATCAAATTTTTATTCAACAAGACAATGCCAAGACCCATATTCACATTGATGATGTTGAATTCTTGTATGCAGTTCAGGAAGGTGGATTGAATGTGTCTCTAGTTTGCCAGCGTCCTAACTCTCCTGATTTAAGCGTGTTGAACCTTGGATTCTTTAGATCAATTCAATCACTTTAAAGTAAAGAGTGTGAAAAGTCAATTGTTGAATTGGTTGCGGTAGTTGAGGAGGCATACCAAGAATTTTCAGTCAAGAAAAACTACCACATCTTTTTAACATTGTAGTCTTGTATGATTGAAATATTGAAATGTTATAGATCCAACACCTACAAGATTCCTCACCTTAAGAAGAATAAACTTGAGAGACTAGGGACTATACCATCAAGATTACAGTGTTGTCTAGAAATTTATGTTAATGCATTAGCTCATGTCTCTCCATAAAATCTCAGGTGATTGTGAGCTGTGTTAAGCTTTGGTTTACTATGTCAAATAATGTATGGCTTGGTTATTTTGTAGGATTGGGGTGTTCAAGTTTTTGTGGCCAAAATAGGGACTGTGTTGTGCAGCAAGAAGTAATGAATGGTTTCATTACATTCTTGGCAGAAGTTGTTTTTGGGAGTTGTATATTACCAAAATTTGCATTTTGGACAAAATTAGGATCAGAATTGAAGTTGTATATGACAATAGGATTTTTGAAAGTAATGAAAGCAAAAAATTAATATACTATTAGATGGCCAGTGTAAACAATATTTTGTGTAGAAAGGGATTAGCACATGTTGAGGTGCAAAGAAGGTTTTTTTTTGTATAGACAAAAGTAGTTTTTGGAGTTGTATATTGCTAGTAATGGCATTATGCCATCAGATTTGTGTAGGTTATTTTTTCTAATACTATGCATTGTGCATTTGGTGAACAAAATGAGTTCTTTTTGTAAAGGAAGAATTGGCTCAATGGAGTTGTAATTTCCTTTGATCAAATATTATTATTGCTCATAATCTATTTCCCATGTTTCTATCCATTGTGTACATCCGTTAATTGATTTTGCTTAGTGTGAATGTTGTATCCCAAAAATAGCAAAACATTGGTAGAGTTAAAAACTTAGATAAAACTGATAACCAATACATTGAAATTGAAACATTAAACTGATACGAAATCCATTATAGTAACATCAAACATTACAATAATAACTCAAAGTTTAAAAAAACAAGTTAATCATTCTTGGGGATGGTAGGGATTTTGTTCCTATATTAGTCTACAACAGCTTGAGCAGACCTAGCAATGTTGATGGTGGACTTTAAGCTTTCATTCTTTGCTTCTAGGAGAGCAATTGTGTTGGCCATATGCAGGAGAGGCAGTTTCCAACTGTGGGCGCTTTGACAATCCCATGTTGGGCATGATATCGTTCATGAACTCCATTCTTAATCATTCTCAGCCTTGCTACATGGGTTTGAATCATGTTGATGTCATGGTTTGTCTGCTCGATCTTGGCCATAGCCTGCTCTATCTCCTACCCTATATGACCACCAACAACCCCTACACTTGTGTCGCGCCCCCCCGAAAATAATAAAAATTCGCGAGTATGCGACGAATTTGAGACCTTACGATGTTCGGCGTAAAAGGACTCCTCGCAACATGTAATGAAGTCGCCACCCTAATTTTTGTCTCTTGGTTTAGGGAACCTAATCGTCATGGCATAAAAAATAAAAACAAAAATAAAAAAAAGGGAAAAACTAAAGGCACAAAAAAAGAGGATCTAAACCCAAGAACAAAGGTTCGGGGTCATATTATGGACTCAGGAAGGTGTTAGGCACCTGAGTCACATCCAAAAATGGTCACCGGCTGATAAGAGAGGTGTTTAAAAGATGTTTGATAAAAATGTGTTTTGAAAGGGGTCCTCAGAGGAATCGTCACTTTAGTCTTTTCCGTAGGGACCGTTCGGGAATAATCAATTGTTGGACGAGGTTATCGTTTTAAAAATATTTTAGGACGGAGTTACCGTTTTCAAGACCGATCGATTATTCCTGAACGTAGCTTGATGGGACTCAATTTTTCGTAAGACTAAATGAGCGCCCTCTTTTTCATCATCGGGTCATGCATGATTAAATTAATTACTAAGTTATTCTATCATGGATTGCTAACAGAGTACAAATTTAAATGAGAGATATTTTAAAATGATAAACCGATGTGGGATCGAAGCCACCAAACACATGCAGTCAATATAAGCGGAATTTAAAACAAATGAGCATGGCATTTAAAGCGAGTCATTAAACAAGTTGTTCATGTAGATTGATTTTAATTCTAGCAATTCTATATATCATGCATACGATTAATATTTACGAAAAGCTTTGAATAAATAAAAGGGGAAAGAAAGGCGTACTTTTGAGCGAAGCTTAAATTTTAAACCTACGAAATGAGAGTGTTAGTGATAGTTCGAAAAATAAATAAGCAGTTTATGCAAGCGAGGAATTAAATAAACAGTTTGATGTATGCGAAAAAGAAATAATGGTTTGACGTATACAAAAATTTAAATGATGATTTGATGCATACAGAAATTTAAATGATGATAATTGCGTAAAATTAAAGATTTGATGATTTGTAGAAAATTTAAGCAGTTGAGGATTTGCAGAAAAATTAAACAGTTGATGATTTATGGAAATTAAAAATGCGACCGACCATATAGGCGGTAAATTAAATGACTGAATTTAAATTGCGGAAATTTAAAGTGCGGAAAATTTAAACAGTTGATAACTTGCGGAGAATAAATTGTGAAAATTTAAACAGTTGATAGGTACAAAAGTTTAAAGCGATAGTACGAAAAATAGTCATAATGGAATGCACGAGTATTTTAACAAAAAAAAAGCTACACGTTTCATGCATATGATGATATATGAGAAAAATAAAGTATAAATCACAAAAATATCATACGAAGCATGCGAGCATTTTACACGAAAAAACGCGAACTGAGATCTCGGAAAGAATGAAAATGGGTCGGGCCTAGCTTGAAAAATAAAAGAAATGGGCCAGGAACTGTTCCTGGCCAAAAAATTAGATTTTTAATGGTGGTGGGCTCGGCCCATCACCTTTCTTTCCCTTCCTACGTTGAACAGCCCAAGACTAGGACTGTTTATCATCTTCCTCGTGTCGCCGGCGCCACTGCCGGTGACAGGGAGCTCCGACCAGGCTGCCAAATCGCCTGGTCTTGAGCTCCGAGGAAAGCTCTTCTCCTCTACAACATGATCATGCAAAAATTAGGGATCGAAACACGAAAGAACAACATTTAATTTCATGAAAACGTAAAAAAATGATAATTAATAAAAAATTCGAAATTCGCTCTTCTCACTCAACGAATTAACAAATAAAAAGCATGGTAATTATCTATAGCACGCATATGAATTAATAAGACATAAACAAGCAATTGGTTTAATCAAAACAACAACCTAATAATTAAAGCCAAAAATGGCAGAAAAATGCCAAAGATCAACTCACCGAAAAAGCTTGAAGACTGTGGCAACTGACGCTCTAAGTGAGTAGTCGGTCTAGAGGGAGAAGGAGCAAAGAGCTCTGGGTGAATTCGTGTCTAAAATGGTTGGGAATGGCTTGGTATTTATAGACGTTTCGGCGAGTGAGGGTGAGGATGCGACGCTGCGCGTGGAGGGTCAACTCGTGCGCTGGCCGAGCTACGTCGTTGCGCTGGCAAGGCTAGGTGATGATGGCGGATGGGACATGCTGTGTGCTGGCGGGGCTAGGCTGTTGGCGATGCGATGGGGAAGCGACGGGAGCAAGCAACTCGGTGGCTTGCTCCACTGCTGCTCCATAGCTACTGTTCATGTGCCATGCACATGAATTATGGGAGTCGTTGATCTGGTTGACTTTCTTTGGTCAACCAGATCAACAGTGATGATCAAATTCCTTTTTTTAATTTTAATTAAATGGCTTCGAGCCATTTTGCGACCAAATGTTTCGAAAACTCGAGCCGAAAGCGCCAGCGCGTAGAGAAAAATAAGACGAATTTAATAGTCAACAGCGAATGAAGAAAAATCTTTGTTTAACGTGTTTATTTTCTCATTCGGAAATATGAATATGTTCGAATGAGAAATAAATGACGTCACGATGAAAATTGCACGAGACGAAGCTGACTGGCGTGAAGGAAAAAAAGAGTAGGTAATTGTCAACTGAAGAAATAACGTGTTCGATCAATGATCCGAGCGAACCTACTCAGGTCCAATAAAATCTCGAACAAAAATAATAATAAAATATGAAAAATGCCAAAAAGATGATAAAATATTAAAAATTTTAAATTTTATGCGATGACCTAAAATGGAAAAATAAATAGCAAAGGACTAACGGATAATTAAACATATGATTTTTAAGGTTGAAAATATTAATAATAATACTAATGAAAATACGTGACGAAAAATTAAAAATGCGATTTACGACGCTGATGACAATGATAAAATGTGACGAGAATTAAAAATGAACTAACGACAGTAAATGAATTAAAAATGATAGTAAGTGAAGTAAAATAACAGAAATGATAAATTCAATTTAAATGGCATCAAAATTTGGGTATCAACAGTTGCCCCCTCTTTACTGTCTTATCGAAGTATTTGATAAGCAGTAAAGACGGTTGCCCCTACATATCCGAATTTTGGCGACACAACAGGTCTTACCTTAAAAGAGTGTGATGTCGTCACTCTGGGAGGAAAAAGTTCATTGATGTCACTCTAGGAGGAGATATATTCGGGGATGTCAATCTGATGGGATAATTTTGATGTTGTGGCTCTGGGAGGAGATAATCGTCGATGTCACTCTGGAAGGAGGTATGCTTTTGAGGGTGTTATTCGGTGATGAGGGAATTGATGCTGCCACTCTAGGAGGAGGTAATCTGTTGATGTCACTCTAGGAGGAGATATGTTTGGAAGCCATTGCGTGAATCTAGTTTTGACCGGACGTCCTGCAAAGATGTAAATTTAGATCTATACGGATATTAAGGGAAACATAAATTGTAGAATTGTTTAATGACGACTTCCTTGACAGGAACAAAAAGTGAATTACGGAAAGGTAAATGACGACTCTACTGGGGTGTAAATGCAAAAAGGTGTTATTCTAGGAGGAAGATGTAACGATGTTTTGAAATGTAACGATATCACTCTGGGAGGAAAATGTAACTGATGTCACTCTAGGAGGGGGAAATGTAATGTTATCACTCTGGGAGGAGGTAAATGCAAATGATGTCACTCTGGGAGGAGGAAAATCCAGATGCTGTCACTCTAGGAGGAGGAAATGCAGTATGGAAATGTAAAAACGTCAATCCCGTAGGAGAAGACGTGAAATGCGGAAATTAAACGAAGGTCACTCTAGGAGGAGGAAATGCGAATGATGTCACTCTAGGAGGAGAAAAATGTTGATGCTGTCACTCTGGGAGGAGGAAATACAGTACGGAAACGTAAACGATGTCAATCCTGTAGGAGAAGACGTGAAATGTGAAAATTAAACTAAGGTCACTCTAGGAGGAGGAAATGCGAATGATGTCACTCTAGGAGGAGAAAAATGCTGATGCTGTCACTCTAGGAGGAGGAAATGTAAAATGCGGAAATTTAAATGACGTCAATCCCGTAGGGTAAGACGCGAGGTGCAGAAATAAACTAATCGTCACTTTAGGAGGACAAAACGTAGATGCTGTCACTCTAGGAGGAGGAAATGTATGATGTCACTCTAGGAGGAGAAAAATGTAAATGATCACTCTAGAAGGAAAAAGTTCGTTGAGGATGTTCAATCACTCTAGGGAAGGAAGTCGTTCACTTTTGTTACCAGCAGCCTCGATACTAACCTAGAGTGCATCTGCATCCTGTTCAGGAGGTAACGACCCCAAGGACAAGACTTTCCCACAATTTGCAGCCGTAAGCAATCCTCATCTGATATTAGTGTTTGCACTCACGCTCTGAAACAAGGTTAAGTGTTTTATGCTCATAAAGATGCAACTAACATGGTACATAATTTCAAATTCACAATGTCAATACGAGTGAATAGACTTCAAATGAAGATGCACATGCATGGGCATTCTAATAATCGATGGGACTTTCACGGAAAATAATGAAGGGATATGAAATGTCTGGAAAGAAGCTTGTTTTAGTAAAGATGTGCTTTTCTGAAAGGTTTTAAGGTTTTTGATGAGTAACGCCTGTCGATTGGCCTTGACGAGGGCAAGACGCGCGAGTTCTTTCGTTTTTTGCTGGGGGTGCTTTCCGTGAAAGTCCCATCGATTAGTTCTTGGATCCTTGCTGGGACTGTTGGGACTGTTGTTTTCCCGTTGGCCAGGGGCCCTTTTCTTGAGTCTTTACTAGGGAATGTTTCCTTCGAGATTTCTTGAGTTGGTTCTGGGACCTTTTTCTTCTCGAGTCTTCACTGGGGAATGTCGTCGTTGTTCTTTTCGAGATTTACTGCTTGAGTTGGTGATAGAGTATTTTATGTCCTTAATTCTTCCCTCTTTTGTGTGCCTTTTTTAGATCATGATGCTACTTATGTTACCGTGTTTACTCACTTTTTACAGATCTAGGCATATTGAGAGGAAAATACAAAAAGAAAGCTCTCTATCATTTTCTGGAATGCAATGAGCAGCTAGGCCGAGCAGCTGGACGTTCGCGGAAGGCAGCAGTGTCCCAGCGAGAAAAGGAAACAAGCACATTAAAGGAAAATACCGGATCTGGTCAATTAATGCGCCAGAAGTCCCAATCGCAGTAGAAGTCCTATGGGGAGTTGAATTCAAATCGGATTAGGAATTTAATTTGTAATAATCCTATAAGTACTTTTAGTAAATTAGGTTTTTTCTCTCTCTCTTTGGCTCTTCTCTCCCTTTGAACCTTTGGCGCCACCACTGCCTTCGACACTCTTGTTTTTCTCTCCAATAAACCGGAGCAATTGCTCCGGCCGGTATTAAATAGAATTTCTTCTTCATCTTCTCTTTTATTTTAATTATGAAATTTAATTAATTATTTGTCTTTACTTTTATTATGAGCGGCTAAGTCTTCTTGTTCTTGGTAAGAGTCGATTGAAGGTTGCAAGGGAAGCCGTGAGGTCAAATTGTACTTCATAAATTCTGTGTTGATATCTTCTTGTTCAATAATTAACTGTCAATTTACCTAGGTTAATTATTAGCTTGATCACCTATTAATTGAACTAGAGTAATTACTATCATCCTTGTAGTTATACCTAACACGAAGCTGCAGGGTGGAGCAGATAACCATACTAGTCCTGACTGGAAACCTGGTATCCCCCAGTTGGATTGAACAAGTCGTTAGGGTAGAGCCTCGAGCGTACTGAGTGTCTCGCCCTAGACGCATCTTAGCTCTTCTTCATGGGCATTCGAGTGTTGCCTACATAAGCGTACCTTGGAGGACGGCGAACTGTCAAGGTTAACCCATAAGCGTACCTTGGGATAGCTTCTATTACGAAGGTAAGCAGGGGACCTAAGTGTACCTGGTCCCTATAGTGCGTCTATCAGCTCGGGGTAGACAATGCTTGCACCAATGACTGGCTGACCATAATTGCAACCAGATACAGACTCTTACTGGGAACTCTCTTCTCTACTGGTTTCTTATTACCTCTATTACTCTTTGCTACTAGTTGTTATTATTTTCGTAGTCAATAATTAGATTAATCAAACAACCATTCAAAACCCCCCTTTTTGGTTACTTATTGCTTGGATTGCTTAGTTTGTCAGATTGAATTAAGTGTTGATCCCTTAATCCTTGTGTTCGATCCTGTTACCATTATACACAATTGATTGTGCACATTGACTGCTGGTTTTATTATTATTTTTGACGGGTTCGACAACCGATCAAATTTTATCGCCGTTGCCGGGGATTAACGCAATTGACGCTCTTTTCTTTTTGTATGACCAGTTCTTCCAACGCAACTTTACTACCTTTCGATCCAGAAATCCAGAGAACAGAACGACTAGCTCGCAAACTTGCTAAGCAACATCAATCTATAGCTCCTACATAAAATCCACCTGAACCACCCCCTGATAACTCAGAACATCTCGCCTACTTCGATCAGCTAGATCGAGACGTTGAAAAGAACCAATACCCCGAACAACCAGCTATGGCCGATGACAGTGACGGTGGTGCTGGCGATGTTGTCATCAACCCCTGCATCTCAGACCTCAATGCTACCTTGGAGACCACTGCTAGGTGCATAGCATGGCCTACTGTTGCTCATGACTGGATTATCAAATCCTCCGTTCTCCACTACTTGCCCAAGTTCCATGGCATCCCTAGGGAGAGTGCCCTCCGACATCTCCAGCAGCTCCATACTGTTTGCGAAGCTCTAAAACCCCTAGAAGTAGACATCAACCAAGCTAAGCTTAGAGCATTCATGTGGTCGCTTGAAGATGAGGCTCGCAACTGGTTCTATGATCTACCTGCCCTATCCATTACTAGCTGGGCCGACATGTTTAAGGCATTCACTGAAAAATACTACCCCACTTCTATGGCCAATGTAACCAAGAAACAGCTAGTCTCCATTACGCAGAAAGAAAATGAGAACATTGGACAGTACTATGAGCGGTTCAAAAAGATGCAAACCCTTTGTCCCTCGCACAACATTCCTGACCACGCTCTCCTTGGGTACTTCCATGAGGGATTGCGAGGGCGAAGCAAAGAATTGATTGATGCTGGCAACAATGGTGATATGCTTGCCCTAACTCCAGAAAATGCAAAAATCCTCCTAAAGCGCATGGCTAAAAACGTTGTACCTTTGGACCAGCCAACAACCCCTACCACTCATGACGCTCGATCTGCTGCTATAGAGAACCAACTCTCCACCCTTACCGGGATGATACAGAACATGACCAGCGGCCAGCCCGTGCAGATCAAAGCCTGCGGAATTTGCAACTTCACTGACCACCCCACGGACGCCTGTCCGCATATTCCAGATGAAGTGGATGTGAACGCCATTGGGAATTATAATGGAGCCCCTAGGAAGCAAGATTCGTATACTTAGAATTACCTCAATGGTTGGCGCCACCCGAACTTGAGCTATGGCAACAATAACCAGTAACAGCCTATGCCAAACCAGATGCAGCCACAGAATCCATACCAGAACCAACAACAGCCGCCCTTCAACCTCCAGAATTTCAAACCAGGCCCAATTACCGTAACAATCAACAGCAACAGTACCAAGCTCTACAATATCAAGCCCTAGAGATTGAGGAGCCTAGTCTACGACATCTTATTGTTGAAATGCAAAAACAATTGGTAGCCTTATCTGCAGAGATGAAGGAGCTGAAGAATGGAGGACGACTACCACCACAGCCAGAAGCTAACCCTAAGCACGGAGCATGTGCCATAAATCTCCGCAGTGGCACGCAGTTACCTGACCGTCAGCCGCTAGCACACAGTTACTTTTAATATGAGCGGCTAAGTCTTCTTGTTCTTGGTAAGAGTCAATTGAAGGTTGCAAGGGAAGCCGTGAGGTCAAATTGTACTTCATAAATTCTGTGTTGATATCTTATTGTTCAATAATTAACTGTCAGTTTACCTAGGTTAATTATTAGCTTGATCACCTATTAATTGAACTAGAGTAATTACTATCGTCCTTGTAGTTATACCTAACGCGAAGCTGCAGGGTGGAGCAGATAACCATATTGGTCCTGACTGGAAACCTGGTATCCCCCAGTTGGATTGAATAAGTCGTTAGGATAGAGCCTCGAGCGTACTGAGTGTCTCGCCCTAGACGCATCTTACCTCTTCTTCATGGGCATCCAAGTGTTGCCTCCATAAGCGTACCTTGGAGGTTGGCGGACTGTCAAAGTTAACCCATAAGCGTACCTTGGGATAGCTTCTATTACGAAGGTAAGTAGGGGACCTAAGCGTACCTGGTCCCTATAGTGCGTCTATCAGCTCGGGGTAGACAATGCTTGCACCAATGACCGGCTGACCATAATTGCAACCGGATACAGACTCTTACTGGGAACTCTCTTCTCTACTGGTTTCTTATTACCTCTATTACTCTTTGCTACTAGTTGTTATTATTTTCGTAGTCAATAATTAGATTAATCAAACAACCATTCAAAACCCCCATTTTTGGTTACTTATTGCTTGGATTGCTTAGTTTGTCAGATTGAATTGAGTGTTGATCCCTTAATCCCTATGTTCGATCCTATTACCATTATACACAATTTATTGTGCACATTGACTGCAGGTTTTATTATTATTTTTTACGGGTTCGACAACCGATCAAATTTTGATATGAAATGCATCAGAGAGCAGAGCAAGACAACTTTGTCTCGATCTCTTCCAGTTCTGCCTTAAGGCCTCGGCCTTCATCTTTGGGTTTTCTCTCCAGCGATGGTTCTCAGCGATCCTTTGTTGACTTTTTCTGTCTCTTTTGTCGTGAACTTGAACTTGGTGTGCTTTTTACCTCCGGCTAGCAATCGTAGCTGACATTGCTCCTTGGCTCTCGGGGTATAAGTGATAGTGATGGCACATGTGGTGGGAACAGGGAAAAATGGAAAAATGGAGAAAATTGTAAAAGTCCCATGTCATTTTACTGCTATCCCATGTCTAATGGCACATGTACCCTGGATATTATGCGAATTCAACTAGCAGTTAGTCAGGCACTTACACTCATGAAAAGATAAGGCGCGATGGCTCGAAAATGCTTACCGGGATTTGTCTGTGACTGCTTACGTCTGAGCAAATCGTGGATATAAGAGCAAAAAAGTAAGATCATGTATGATACGTAATTTTGATGGATGCCTTACTTAATAAAGGGATTGAACATCCTCAACCTATGAAATGCATGAATATGCTATGAGAGTAGTATGGATTTTTTTTTGTTTTATCCGGGCTAAAAAAGATTTTTTGATTGATTGATAGTTTAAAGCTAGGATGCGGAGGACGACCTATTTGCAAGAGTCCAACAAAAGTCTAAAGGGTGCCCCCTAGTGGGCCAGACGACTGTACACAAATTAAAGCTAACAAAGTGAGCAGGAACGAAAATGAATTTTAATAAGGGGGGAAGAAAGATGGACTCCCCTGAAATATGCAGCGGGGCTGCGAGGGCGTCTTCCACGAGCTTTATGCGGACGACAATGGTGTGATTCAAGTCCCTGCGAAATAAAGAGGGGACAACGGAGTAGAAAATGAAAACCGATTCGAAAACAGAAATGACATACGTTTTGGATTCATCCTTTCCTCAGGCCGACTTTTCGAGGGTGCCTACGGCGTGGTCCCAGTTCTGGAATGCTTTGCTTAGATGCTGGTTGATTGGTTTCTTTTTCAGATGCTTTGAAGGAACCACAGATCTAGGTCTGAGTGAGGATGAGATCCGCATTTTGGTTCATTTACTTACTGGCCATTGCTGGACTTTCGCTGATTTGCTTCGTGATTGCTCTGGGATAAGGGGAAAATCTTTTGTCCCCGAAATATGCAGCGGGGCTGCGAGGGCGTCTTCTACGAGTCTCATGTAGGCAATAATGGGGTGATCCAGTTCCTGAAAAAATGAGGAGAGAAGAATGAGGAGTAAATGAAAGGTGATTTTTAGAAGAGTAATGTGATTGATAAGTTTTAAGCTCTTCCTTTTGGACGGGCCATCCGTGGGTCGCCGCGGCGTAACTTGCAACGGATGTTGGTTGATGATAGCTTTGCCTTAGATGCTTTTCTGCAATTCCCGTCTTGGTGCGGGTGATAATTGTAGTTCGGCTGTCCCTCTTTAGAGAGGAGTTCTGACACTTTTTGCTACAAGAGATTGTAGATAAAACAAGTGAATGTGATCACCGTCAGTCAGCAGTTAGTGGTCCACAAATTAAAGGATTGATCTTCATCTTGTTGATCATGGTGCGGATGTTGAGAAACTTCTTGAATAAGACCGCATTAAGTATGTTGATTGTGGTCCTGGGAGGACAGCTTTTCGTTGTGCTTCTTCTTCAGGAGTTCCGCCTGCAAAAGGCTCATTGGCGATCGCAACGTCTTGATGGTGAACTGCTCCGAATAGGCGAATGGAGATGGGAACTCATGCCACTAGCATTCCGACAGCTCGGCCGGCATAGGATGGGTTTTGTGACTTTGTTCCAGCATTTAGTTCTCGCTCAAACTGGATAATATTATTGCTGCGAAATTCTGACGGTGCCCTACGGATTCTCGATGGATGGCCCTTAAGTTCTTGAATAGTGTTACAGGTTCAGACAATCCTCTCTATGATCGGATGATAGCTTTGCGGGGTGATCTCCCTTTATGCATTCGGTCCTTTGAGACTGGTTGTAGGATGTGTTGGTAGTACTACGAGGAAAAAAGAATTTTTCAATTTAGATAGTGATTGGTTTTTAAAATATTTCCTGATTTGCTCTTTAAGGCGGCCTGCTGCGGCAATTCAGGAGCTGCTATGAGGGGGATTCCCTGGTCCTATCGCGATGATGAGATGAGGTGTGAGACATTATGTTCTTGCAAAACTTAAGATTGATTAGTGGCGTTAGTCTAAACGCTGCGTCTTGTGTCTCGAACTACTCCTTGGGAGCCGCCAATACCATGCCTCCTTTTGTCATCTCACAAGTTTAAGAAAAAGCTTTAAATAACAAGTATTTCCTCAAAAACTCATTTTATTAATTCCGAATAAACATTTGGGCGGTATTGTCATGATAAAACTCTATGTCTTTGATTTGACGAGATGCACGGTCCGCAAACCCTTAAGCAAAATACATCTTGACGGCATCGACATTTACTGGTCTTGGCAGGTCATCCCTATCCATATTGGTTAGCATTAGGGCACCCCCCGAGAATGCACTTTTAACTAAATATGGACCCTCGTACCTCGGGACCCACTTTCCTTGACTAGCCTCCTGATGAGGGAGAATATTTTTCAACACTAAATCCCCGGTCTTGAACTTGCGAGGTCGCACTTTCTTGTTATAAGCGTTGGCCATCCTTTGCTGATACAATTGCGCATGGCAGATAGCGGCCAAGCATTTCTCAGGAATGAGGTTTAACTGCTCGTACCTCACCCTTGCCCAATCTGATTCTTCTACTTCTGATTCTGCCAAGATTCTGAGGGAAGGGATTTCTACCTCAATAGGAATTATGACTTCCATGCCGTAGACTAAAGAGTAGGGAGTTACCCCTATGGACGTATGAGTTGCTATCCGGTAAGCATGCAGTGCGAAGGGAAGCATGTCATGCCAGTCTCTGTGAGTGACCACCATTTTTTGGATGGTTTTCTTCAAGTTTTTGTTTGCTGCTTCAACTGCGCCATTCATTTTTGGACGATATGGTGATGAGTTTCGGTGCTTCACCTTCCAACGTTGGCAAAGACCGTCGATCATTTTTCCATTCAGATTAGTGTTGTTGTCTGTGATGATCGTTTTCGGGACCCATGGCGGTAAATAATGTTCTTCTCAATGAATCGCATGGTTGTTTTCTGGGTGATGTTGGAGTAAGAGGCGACTTTCACCCTCTTGGTGAAGTAATCGATTGCCACGAGGATGAAGTGATGGCCATTAGAGGCTTTCGGATGAATTTGGCCGATGATGTCGATTCCCCACATCGTGAAAGGCCAAGGTGATGTCATGCTGACATTTGTGGCATTTTCGGAAGTAGTCGATGCAATCTCGTTCGACGGTGAGCCAAAAATAACCTTGTCTCATTATTTATCTTGCCATCATATGCCCACTTGCGTGTGTGGAACAAACCCCTTCGTGGATCTCCATTATGATTTTCTTGGCCTCAACCATGGTGACGCAACAAAATAAAGCTCCATTAGTTCTCCTTTTATACAAAACCTCACCGTCGAGGTAGAAGTCTAAAGCCAAGCGTTGGAGGGTCCTTTTGCTAACTCGGCTTGCCCCCGGTGGATACTCCCAGTTTCTGATAAATCGTACTAAGTCATAGAACCACGGCTTCCCATCCGGTTCTTCTTCCAAGGTGACACAGCATGCTGGTATTTCCTTTACTTCTACTCTCAATGGTTGAAGCATTACTCCGCATTCTAACTTGAACATTGAGGCCAACGTGGCTAACGCGTCTGCGAAGCAGTTCTTTTCTCTATCGACTCGGTCGAATTTGGTTTCTTTGAATTCCGTCATGAGTTGGGTGAGTAACCTCTGATAAGGGATGAGCTTGGAATCCCGTGTCTGCCATAAATCCTAGGCTTCGTAGATGACAAGGGCCGAATTACCGAAGATTTTGAACTTTTTTACTTTTAAGTCGATTGCTGTCGTCAGACCGCTGATGCATGCCTTGTACTCAGTGTCCTCATCCTGGAAGTCGAAACTCAATGACTCATATTCATCCAAGGCGTGGTCAGCCAAGTGATCGGCGAGAGCACTTGCCTTAACTGCCTTCCGCATTACATATATGATCTCGTGCTCGGCCAATAAGACTTGCCATCTACAAATGCGACTTGACAGATACGGCTTCTCGAAGATGTATTTCAGGGGATCTATGCGGGAGATTAACCATGTCGTGTAATACAACATGTATTGCCGGAGCCTTCGGGCGCACCATGCTAAGGCGCAACAAGTTTGTTCCAATATGGAGTAGTGCATTTCGCATTCGTTGAATTTTTTGCTAAGATAGTAGATGGCTTGTCACGCCTCCCTGACTCATTGTGTTGTCCCAAAATGTAGCCCATGGCGCTAGCCGTGACTGTCATATATATAAGCAAGGGACGTCCTGACGTCGGGGGAACTAGTACAGGTGGGCTTTGCAGATATGTCTTGATTTTCTCAAAGGCTTTCTGGAAATCTTCATCCCATTCTGCATCTCCGTATTTTCTTAATATTTTGAACATCGGTTCGCAGGTAAGTGTTAACTGGCGGATAAAGCGAGCGATGTAATTGATGCATCCTAAGAAGCTTCGTACTTCTTTTTTGTTGCTGGGAGCAGGTAGCTCTTGAATTGCCTTTATCTTATAAGGATCCACTTCTATGCCTTTGTTGCTGACGATGAATCCTAACAACTTTCCGGAGGTCACTCCAAAGGTACACTTAGCTGGGTTTAGCCGTAGCTAAAATTGTCTCAACCTTTCGAATACCTTCTTTAGGATGTCTACATGATCTTGCGTCCCACGAGATTTGGCTATCATGTCATCGATATATATTTCTAATTCTTTATGCATCATGTCATAGAAAAGGGTGACAACAACATGTTGATAAGTGGCTCCTACGCTCTTTAATCCGAAGGGCATTACTTTGTAGCAGAAGGTTCCCTAGGGTGTGATGAAGGTCGTCTTTTCACTGTCTTCGGGTGCCATCTTGATCTGATTGTATCCCAAAAATCCATCCATAAAGGAGAACATGTCGTTACTAGCGGCACTATCCACCAAGATGTCGATATGGGGAAGTGGGAAGTCATCCTTAGGGCTAGCTCGATTAAGATCCCGAAAGTCCACGCACATGCGGACTTTCCCATCTTTCTTAGGCACTGGCACTATGTTGGCGATCCATTCTGGGTATTCGGCAACTCTTAAAAAACCTGCATCTAGTTGCTTAGTAACTTCTTCTTTGATTTTCAAAAGGATGTTTGGGTGCATCCTTCAGAGTTTTTGTTTGACAGGTTTAAACTCAGGTCTCAACGGGATGCTATGCTCAACTATCCCGGGATCAAGACCTGGCATATCTGTGTATGACCATGCGAACACGTCCGAGTAGTTTTTGAGGAGGGAAATCAACCTTTCTCTCTGAGTCGTGTCCAGGGTACTTTCGATCTTAACCAACTTCTAATTCTCATTGCTTGCCCCCAAATTTATTTCTTCCAATTCCTCCCGATGAGGGGTTATTTTCTTTTCCGAACTTTCCAGTAAATGGGCCAATTCGCAGGGGATTTTGACCTCGTCTTCGGTTGCGGCGACAATTTCTTCGCCAGTAAAGACATAGGTTTTATCAAGACAATCTGAACTAATATTCATCTTGAAAATAAAATGCGAAAAAATAGAGATGTTTTAAAACAAAAATTGCATATATTGATATTTAACAAAGGGGAATGTGAGTCCCTACAAAAATGTTTTCGTAAGAAAACGTGCACACATTATTTTTATTATTTTTATCATCATTGTTTCTTAAAAGGAGTAATTACGGAGAGACATCCGGAAGCATGGTGGTGGTCCAGTTGCACATAGACTCCCCTGACTTCTTTATGAAAATGACTGAACTAGGCAATGATTCTTCTTCTCCCAGAGTGCAAATACGGAGGTCCGATACCCTGAACGAGCTTTCATTGATGGTTTCAGCTGCGAAGGGGAACGTGGTTCTGATATGGGGGATCTGCATTTTATCAATTGGCACAAAACGTCCAAATAGCTTAGCTAGTTGTTTTTCTTTATTTTCTTGGGCAATTTTGGCAATTTTGGCTGGGTTGGTACCATAAACCAAAGCGATCTCCGTAGCTCTTTATTTTTTTGGTTGGGTTGATGCCAAGCCTTTTAACCCTTGTAACTTGGCCCCGAGCCTTTTTCCTAGTTGGAAATTTCCCTCTGGTATTAACTTAGTGGTTGTTTCGGCCACTCCAGAATTCAAGGCTTCAAAAATGGGGGATCTTTCCTAGATCCAATCCGCGTTGACGATTTCGAAGGCTTGAAAAGAACTCTCCAAGGTTTCAGCAGTCTCGATGTAAGGCACGGATGAATGTTTGGCCAAGATTAAGGCTTCCTCTGCCTTTATTCTGATGAGGGCATTGTCATTGACGTACTTGAGGCACTGATGTAGGGAAGAGGGGACGACTCCTGCCGAATGGATCCATGGCTGTCCTAGAAGCATGTTGTAAGCGGGTTGGATTTCCATGATCTGAAATGTCAAGGCGAAAGTGTGGGGCCCGATGACTATATCCAATTCAAAATTCCCAATGATCTCTCGAGTGGTGCCATCGAAAGCCCTTGCCATCATCCCGCTGGGTTTTATGTGAGAAAGATCGACCGGTAGTTGTTCGAGGACATGCTTGGGCATGACATTCAGTGCAGACCCGTTATCAATTAGAGCCTTCGCTATGACATGTCCTTTGCATTCTACCGTGATATACAAGGCTTTGTTGTGACCTCTTCCTGCGAGGCCGATTTCTCCTTCGGAGAAGGAAATGCTACTTAGGGCTTGAATTCTTTCGACGAGGTTCTCCACCCCTTTCGTGGTGATATCCTTGGTTACGAAGGCCTGTTTCAAGACTTTTAGGAGAGCTTGGCGATGAGGTTCTGAAGTAAGGATTAGCTCCATGATGGAAATACGAGCCGAGGTTTTCTTTAGCTGTTTAATGATGCTGAGCTCGCTCTGTTTCATGATTTTGAGGAACTCAGCTGTCTCGTCCTCGGTTACAGGTTTGTTCAACCCTTGCGTCTCTTCTACTGCCTCTTCGTGGACCAAAGGATTTTTTCCTTTGGCTTGTCGTTGTTTCTCTACTTCCTCCGATATGTAGCACCTTCCGGTGCGGGTCATGTCCCCGATATGAGAGGTTTCGCCGATAGCGAGCCCTGTTGGTGCGGCGACAGGAGGAGTGGTGACCACCGTGTATCTGTAGTTAAATGAGACCGCGTGTAAGTCTTGGCAAGGAGTATTTACAGCAAATGTGAACACTTTGCGTGGGGTCGTGGCCGTATTCCCTGTTTGGGCCACATATTCAAAGGAATAGGGTGCTGGAGAATTGTCCTCGATGGCGTTGATTGCTCCTCTGGTTTTCCCTTCGGTCCGAATGATCCCGAATGCTGTAAGTTGCTTGACTTTTTGCCGAAAAAGTCTGCAATCCTGGATTTCGTGCTTGCTTTCCCCTTGGCAGAATAGGCAAAGGGCCTGATTATTCTCTGGGTATGACAGGTGTCTACTTTTAGCTAACGCAAAGAAAAGTTCTTCTTTAGGCGCTTCCCTCACTGAAGGGAGAGAATCGTCGATTTCTTCGGTAAAAATGTCATTCACCCTCGGATTATGGTGCGGCAGAGGACTGATTGCCACGTCTGGACCTTTTGCTAGACCTTTGGAAGAGATTCGTCCGCATTTGGTCAAATGATAAACCTTTTCTATAAAGACAGAATAGTCTTCCAGAGAGTGTCCTCGGGCTCCGACATGATATTCGCAGCTAACCTTTGGATCATACCAACCCACGGGAAGAGGAAGAGGAGGCAATGGCTCTCGGTTCCACCGATTGTTTGACCAAGGAAGGACCGACCCAGATCACAGTAGAAAGAGGCCGAAAAAATTCCTTGTGCCTTCAGAAACTCATACACACAATCACAGCAAGAAAATTCAACTTAAAACCGTGCCAATTACTTAACAAACCAATTAAAACCAAATAAATAAAAAGTTCAAAATGGGCTCGAATTGGCCGAGGATTGAGTAAGCTAAAATGCTGTAATTACTCTATATATCACACATAATTTATTTAAAATCAAAATGGACATTTTTCTCATTAAAATACAAACAAATGGATTTTTGAAAAAAAACAACTACGAACAAACGAATTTTTTTTAACTGGGAGTAACTTCAACATCAGGTTGAAGTAGGCAACCGTTTGTACCAGTGAACCGGCGCTAGAGAGGGAGAAAGTATTTGTTAATGAGCGAGGAAAAATGAGGGAGGGAGCATGCTATTTATAGGCAAGCTTTGCGAGTGGATTTTGGCGGTGAGTTGCGCGTGGCCGAGGCAAGCTTGGAGCGTGAGGGCTGCACAGTGCTCGTGATGGGACGTTGTGTTGATCTCTTACGGGAGTGATGGTCGAGGAGAAGCTCAGAGCAGTGCAAGGGATGGGCTCTATTTTGTGCAGAAAGGTGGTGAAGAAGAGGGATAGAGGAAAGGCCTATTAATTAGGGAGCTGTTTGAAAAGTCAACCAGATCAACGATTAAGATCAAATCTTGACCCTCCCTTTGATTTTCTAATTTTGAATTGGTAGTACGAACAATTTCTCCTGAGAATGAACAGAAAATCGAACCGAAAAAGGTAAGACGTAGAAAGAAATAAGTTAACACAAATAACACACAGTAAGCGCCAAAAATTTCGCCGTATTGCTCGATAAATTTTTTTCACTTGTAAGCGATAAAAGTTCGAACGAAAAAATGCTAAAATAAAAAATTGAATGAAATGCAAAGAGATAACACGAGTTAGGAAAATAATAAAAAATAAGTAGCTAATGAACGAAATTGTTCGACGATTGGTTCCGAGAATTTTACTCGTAACCGATATGAGTTCGAACAGGAAAAGCAATAAAAATGCGGAAAAAGTATGAAATAAAATTTAAATGACTTTAAGTGTAAAAATAAACATCAGTTGGACGAAAATAAATAGAAGTACAATTTTTGAAAAATTGATGATAAAAATGTAAAAAAGCTTTGATGAAAAATCAAAAATCGGGTAGCAACAGTTGCCCCCTCTTTACTGTCTTATGAAAAAATGAGGTGTAACTGAGATTTTTGATGAGCAGTAAAGATGGTTGATCCCGTGTCGGGGATGGTTTTGAAAGGGCAGAATGTAAATGCATACTTACCTGGGAGTGGTTGATTGGTGAATTTTAACCTAGGTGAGGGTAGTACTCGTAGTCCCTAGGTTGATGTTGAAAGTAAATTGCTGAAACGTAAACTTGACGTCCGAACGGGAACATCACCATTGGCGGACCTCTGTGCAAAAAATGAATTTGATATCCTAGCGGGGACATCGCAACTGTCGGACATCTATGCAGAAAATGATGAACTTCAGCTCCGGTGAGGGTAGCACTCGTAGTCCATTGCTGTTGATGCAGAAAATTAAACTTCAACTCCGGCGAGGGTAGCACTCGTCGTCCATCGCTGTTTGATGTAGAAAATTATGATGGTGATGTAGCTTTGCTCGGATGTTGGGGAAATGTTGGTCTTCTGGGATATGGAGGAAAGAGGTCTCTAATAGCGAGGGCGGATCTTTGATAGCAGGAGAAGATTTGGATATGGACGACCACGTCGCCGCACAACATAACTGAGAGTGGGTGACCATGCCACCACACGACACGATTGGATGTGGGTGACCACGTTGTCGCACAACAAGACTGGAAGTGAGTGACCACGTCACTACACAACACGATTGGGTGTGGACGACCACGTCGCCGCCCAACACGACTGGAAGTGAGTGACCACGTCACTACACAACACGATTGGCTGTGGACGACCACGTCGCCGCCCAACACGACTGGAAGTGAGTGACCACGTCACTACACAACACGATTGGCTGTGGACGACCACGTCGCCGCCCAACACGACTAGAAGTGAGTGACCACGTCACTACACAACACGATTGGCTGTGGACGACCACGTCGCCGCCCAACACGACTGGAAGTGATTGACCACGTCACTACACAACACGATTGGCTGTGGACGACCACGTCGCCGCCCAACATGACTGGAAGTGAGTGACCACATCACTACACAACAAGATTGGGTGTGGACGACCACATCGTCGCACAACACGACTGTAAGTGAGTGACCACGTCGCTACACAACACGATTGGATGTGGACGACCACGTCACCGCCCAACACGACTAGAAGTGAGTGACCATGTCACTACACAATACGATTGGGTGTGGACGACCACGTCATCGCATAACACGACTGGAAGTGAGTGACCACGTCACTACACAACACGATTGGGTGTGGACGACCACGTCGCCGTACAACACGATTGGAAGTGAGTGACCACGTCACTACACAACACGATTAGGTATGGACTACCCCATTGGACAAATGGACATGGACTAACCATGGCCGTTATCACTATGGCGGGTTGTTGGGGGAACTCTCGCAAATTCTTGACAGTTTTGGCAGGTTTTGACAAAGGTATCGCAGTCTTTCCAGATTGAGTGCCAGTAGAATCCAGTTCGGAGAATCTGGGCGGCCATTGTTCCTCCGTTAACATGCATACCACAAATGCTCTCGTGAATTTCCCGTAAGGTATAGTGCCCCTCTACTTTCGATATGTACTTTACTGCGGGGTGGGAGAAACAACCGTGGATTAGCTCTCTATCGAACATTGAGCACCTCTCAGCTCTCTTCAGAATTTTCATATTTTCTTTGGGATCCTCCGGTAAAATGTGATTCTGCAGCCACTTGATTATCGGTGTACGCCAATCGTCCGCCTCTTCCTGGAAGCATAAGATGAATTGTTCTTCCATGAAAGAGGGCATCAAGATCTCCTCGACCATCACATTCTTTGGCATGACTGCGCTAGGATCAGCAACTAACTTAGCTATCATATCAGCCTCGACATTTTCTTATCCCGGAACATGATTAATTTCCACGCGGATCCCTCTCTTCTTTATCTATGACAGTTCATGCTGCGCCTTTTCGAGATACTAGATCATTGTGGGGTCTTTTGCTTGTGAATGACCATTAACTTGGTCTACAATTAGTTTTGAGTCGCCATGGACTTCTAACTGCAGGTCCCCCGGTTCCCCGTAGTCGTGGATCCCTTTTGCTGTCAACTCCCTTCCTATCCATAAACCAGCCAGAAGCGCTTTGTATTTTGCCACTTTGTTAGATAAAGGTTTCAAGATTTTCAATGCGTAGCGTATCTTCATTCCTTCAGGTCCGGACACAATGATTCCTGCTCCAGTTGACTCTTGATTCTTGGCACCGTCGACGAAGATGACCCACTTATCTCCAAAGGTTTCGGGATAGGGTAGATCTATATCCTCCAACTCTGCTTTCGACATCTCAGGAGTTGGCTCTCTTGAGAGGGTACATTCAGCGATAAAGTTGGCCAATGGATGCGCCTTGACAGATGGTCAGTTTTGGTACTGTAGGTCATGTTGCTCCAGCTCAATGGCCTAGATAACCATTCTTTCGGATGCCTCCAGTCTTTTGAAAATTCGTCTTAAAGGCTAGTTTGTCAAGACAACTACCGGATGCGCTTGGAAATATCGTGTCATCTTTCGGGTGGCTTGTATTAGGGAAAACGTCACTTTCTCTATCCGACAGTATCACAATTCGGCGTCCTTTAGGATTCGACTAATGAAGTAGACAAGTCTATGGATACTATCCTCGTTCCGCACTTAGACGACGCTTACTACTTCTTCGGCCACTCCCAGATATAAGTAAAGAGTGTCCCAGGTTCCGTTCGTTCCAACAGTAGGTCAGATGTGAGATATTCTTTTATTCCTGAGAAGGCCCTCTCACACTCTTCGGTCCATCCAAATAGTGCATTCTTTCGAATGAGTTTGAAGAAGGGGAGACATCGCTCGCCTTGTTTGGCGATGAAACGACTCAAGGCGATCACCCTGCTAGTGAGCTGCTGTACCTCGTTGATATTCCACGGGGATATCATGTCGTGAATTGCTTTCATCTTGTCAGGGTTGGACTGGATTCCTCTGCGACTGACTACGTAGCCCAGAAATTTTCCCGTCTGAAATGTAAACATGCACTTCTTTCGGTTGACTTTCATGCCATATGTGCGCATGACTTGGAAAATTTCCGTTAGGTCAGCTAGATGGGCCTTGAAACTCCTGCTCTTTACTAGCAAGTCATCCATATATACCTCCAGATTTTTACCCAGTTGTCCCTCGAAATTCTATTGGTTGTTCTCTGGAAAGTGGCTCCCGCATTTTTTAATCCAAACGGAATGGCCCTATAGCAATAAGTTCCTGTCAGAGTAATGAATGTCGTCTTTTCCTCATCTTTCACCTCCATTGGTATATGAAGATAACCGGAATATGCATCCAGGGAGCTCAAGTATTCGTACCTTGACGTTTGATCCACTAATTGCTTAATCTGGGGCAATGGGTAACAGTCTTTTGGGCATGCCTCATTTAGGGACGTGAAGTCAATACACATTCTCCATTCCCCGTTAGGATTTGGGACAACTACCGGGTTAGCCAGCCATGGTGGGTACTGGATTTCCCAAATGAAATTTGCTAGTAAGAGTTTGGCTACTTCTCTATCGATTGTGTCAGGCTTTTCTTTAGAGAAAGCCCGACATTTTTGCAGTACCGGTTGGACATCTGATTAACATTCAATCGGTGCTTAGCTACTTCTTTGGAGATACCGGGCATATCCGTAGGTATCCATGAAAACTCTCCTTTGCACTTATTCAGCAGTTGCGTCAATTGCTCGCATTCTTCAGGGGTTAACTTCTCGCTGACGAGGAAGTTTCCCGTGGGAACTCCTTCAACTGGTACCGGTACCATTTTCTCCAATGGTTGGGTGCGTCTATCATCATTCAGCTTGAGGGGGTTGGTTGCTATACAAACATATTAGTCGTAGTGACTGCTGCTCAAGATGAGATAGCACTCCGCTGCCAGTCTTTGATCACCTCTAACGGTGACGACACCCCTCCATGATGGAAATTTCATATTTAGATGTCGCTGTGAGATGACAGTCCCTAAGATGTTCAAGATTGGACGCCTTAAGATTGTGTTGTATGGCAGATTTAGATCAACTATCAAGAATAGCTATTGCTCTAATCTCCTGGAAATATCCTCCTTAAAGAATACCGATAGATAAGTGATCCCCACTATCGGGATCGGGATAGGGGTTCCGTCTACTTTGATGATAGGTTTTTGACATGGTATCAGGTCCGACTCTAGCCTCTTCATTATTTCATAAGCCCCGAGTGACAATAAGTTGACAACACTTCCGGTATTCACAAGGGTCCTCCTCACTCTATAGTTATTGATGAACGCTATTACCATCAGGGCGTCATTCTGAGGGTTCTCTACCCCTTGCGTATCCTCTTTTGTGAACGAGATCCTCATCTGGTTGAGGAGTCCGAATCTGGCCTCTTCCGTGAATGGCTTTTTGCGTTGACATGTTACGCTGATAAGAGCTTCTTCAGGGCATTTCGCGCCTCCTCATTTAAACCCAATCATAGGAGACCCATCTTCTGAAGTCACTAGGATATCTTTGCCCCTGTCCCTTTGTATCGGTATGGCATTGCGCCCAGTAGCTATTTGTTTCCCGTCATCCCTACGATTATACCCCGACTGATGATCGGGGGTCAGTGCCTTGCTCTTAGTCACATATTCGTGTAAGTAACCATCTGTCATTAATCACTCGATTGCCACCTTTAGTGTCCTGCATCCTTCCGTGTCATGACCGTAGGCCTTGTGGAAATGATAGTATAGGTTCCTATTTCCACCAACAATCTCGCCAGGTTGGGTGTTAGGGTATTGAACTGGCAGGCCCTTACTTTGATGACCGCCAGGATCTCCGCTCTCTGGGCTACCATAGGGGTGTTCTGAAATCTAATATCCGATTGTCTCCCTGGCTGGAGATTAATCTGTCTTCCCCGAAAAAAATCTGTTTGCCTCCCCTGTCGAAAGTCTGATCTCCTGACTGTGGGTTTGGGGTGGGCGAATTCTCTTGTACTGCTATATGGGGGAACCACTTCCTATGTAAGCTTTCGGGGTACTGGTTCTTCCTGACATCCCCGTTGGTAGTCTTCCTCCTCCATCTTGGTGTAGTTATTTTCCTTGATTCGTAGAAGGTCCAAGGTGAGTGGGGGGTCGGCTGCCAACATATCTCCTAGTTTACTGCACCCGCAATTCTTCCTTAATGCCTCTACCACGAAATCGAAGGTGGCATCTGGAATCTGGCTTAATTCTGAATTGAACCGGTCTAGGTACGCCTTGAGGGACTCATCTCGTCCTTGTACTATTTCAAACAAAGTTGTTGAAGATTTCTTCAAGGGAATCTGATTGCTAAACCTACTGAGGAACTTCTCCTCTAGTTTGGCAAAATTATCCACCGAACTCGGTGGTAGCGTCTCGTACCAGGTTCTGGCCATTTCAGATAAGGTCAACACAAAAACCTGACACAAGGCCTCGTCCCTCTTTGACTGGAATATGACATTATTTTTCACCCGTGTTATGTGAATAATGGGATTTGAACTACCGGTGTAAATATCTGATAGAAATTTGATCCGTCTGTAGACATGGTGCCTCCGTACCCTACGTGTTAAGGTCTAAGCTCGTCCAGGGCATGTTCACGCCCATGGCCGCTTAACCTTAACGCGAGCTTACGGGTAATCTTTGTATTCGGGTTGGGGGAGTGAGTAATTAGTCCCTTTGTGCCGTGGGCTCGGTTATTCATTGGAAGGGTGTTTAAGTCGGCCTTAGTGCGGGCGGCCCCCTTGTCTGCGACCTTTTTGGCCCTTGTCTGTAATATCATGCTTATTTAATGAAGTGATGTCTTTCATGATTGTATGCCCTATTGCCTATGTGTTTGCCCTATATTATGCCTATAATAAACTATAATGGCCCTATTGTGTTTCTAACCTTATGTTCCCTGGTGATGCAGGTTTAAGGTGTGTGTGAAAGGCTGGTTCCGTAGAGAGAGTGCGTGAACGCCGCACGAACTTAATCCCTTGGGCTTCAAAAGGATTAGTCTATGACAGTTGGTAGCGGAGCGATTTTGATGTCTTTGAGATGGCAAAGACTTCAAAAGTCAGGTGCACTAAACTAGAGAATCGCATGAATGCGATTGATGTGTGGATACAGAGTCAGAGGACTCTAGGTGTTGGCCCCTCGGAGCCACAAGTAACATTGGAACAGATATCTGAGAGGGATAGACGCATTGAGATGCTAGAATCCCGTCAGACCCAATACGATGAAATGTTTAAAGGCGAGAGACCCGATAATGATTTCTCTGTTGAAGAGAATGTGGAAACGTTCCGTCTCTTTGTGGAATGAGTGCGACGCGTAGAGGCGCTAGAAGCACAGTTAACAAGGAGACTTTTAAGTCTCGAAGGTCGAACCCCAGAGAAAGAGGGTGACCACAGAAATCTTGATAAGCTGCTAGAGAGGGCAGACATTAGAGAACTAAATGTGGAACTTACCACCACTGGAATTAGGGTGGATGAATTTCAAGATAACCTCAAGGAAGCGTGGGATACGTTTCGCGAGACCAACAAGAAGGTGGGACTGTTGGACGCCTCCCTGATTGAGATACAGGGCAAACTCACCGAGTTTGAGCAAAAGAATAGTCATGGCCCTTCCAGAATAGGGATGGCTGAACTCAACAAGTGCAAAAGTTTTCAACCAAAACCTTATAATGGGGTGAGGAGTGCAAAAGAGATAGATAATTTCTTGTTTGACGTAGAAAACTATTTCAATGTGTGCCAAGTTTTGTCAAACGAGTTGAAACTGACGGTTGTAGTAATGCTACTAATCGACGATGCTAAAGTATGGTGGAGGACTCATGCTAATAGCATTGTCACATGGGAAGAGTTTAAAGTGGAGTTGAGGAAATCCTTTTGTCCAGAGGATGTGGAATATGTTGCTCGTCTGAGCTTGCGTGAACTTGTGCAAACGATTTCTGTGAGAGACTATGTGAACAAATACTCCACACTTATGCTCGATATTAAGGAGATGTCGGAGGCCGATAGATTGTTCAATTTTACTCAGGGGTTAAAGCCTTACCCTAGGAATGAAGTCCACCGGCAGAATCCTAAAACCCTGAATGACATAATCACAATAGCAGAGAGAGTAGAAGATAGAGCGGATGTTGGGACAAAATGAAAATTTGGAGGGCCTAATGGATCAGATGCTAGGCCGAACAAGTTTATTAGGAATAGTACTGGAACTAGTGAGAATCGGTTCCCATCTAGGAACTTGACAAACTTCCAAGGCTCTAACCAGTTCGGCAATAGAGTCATTGCGTGCTTTATCTGCGAAGGTCCTCACAAAGCGGTCGAATACCCTACAAAAGTGGCCCTAAGTGCGCTGCAGACAGTTCGAGGATCTATGACCCCTGAACCCGAGAAGGTGTAGGCATTGACCCAGGGTGAATACCCTTCAGAGAAAAGTTTTTTATTGGCCTTGAAGAAACAGTTGGCCACACAAGAGATGGCGAAGGGCTTAATGTATATGACAGTCCAAATGAGACGTTATTCCATGGAGGCCCTCATTGACACAGGTGCCACTGATAGCTTCCTGTCAGACTCCTTTGCAAGAAAACTTGGAGTGACAGTTGTCCTGGATGGGGGAAAACTAAAGGCGGTGAATTCGGAGGGAAGTGCGAAAAATGTTGACATACAGATGAGCTCTTGGAAAGGTAAAGCAGACTTTGTAGTGGCCGTTATCGACGATTTTGTTGTGGTCCTAGGCTTGGACTTCCTTGTTTTGGCTAAAGTTGTTCCTGTCCCGTCAGCTCGTTGCCTTCTACTGATGGGCGAAGAACCCGTGGTAGTCCCAATGATGATAAGCCCTACGAGAGAGAAAAGACTACTCTCGGCTATGCAGCTTAAATGCGGCCTAAAGAGAAAAGAGACAACCTTCTTGGCTATGGCCTCCTGGAGTGATGATAGTGTATTAGCGGAATGCCCACCTATAGTCAGTCAGCTGTTGGTTGAATACGCAGAGGTGATGCCTGACCGGTTGCCCAAAAGCTTGCCTCTGCGGAGAAATATTGATCATGAGATTGAATTAATCCCCGGTGCCAAAGCCCCTGCTAAGGCGGCCTACCGTATGACCCCTCCTGAGTTGGCCGAGTTACGAAAACAATTGGTTGAATTGTTAGATGCTGGGTTCATTAGACTAGTGAAGGCCCCATTTGGAGCTCCGGTGCTTTTCCAAAAGAAACACGATGGAAGTCTTCGCATGTGTGTCGATTATCGAGCGTTGAATCAGGTTTTTCGAGACTACCTTGATAAGTTTGTGGTTGTGTATATTGATGACATTGTGATTTATTCAACCACCTTGGAGGAGCATTTGGAACACCTGAGACTTGTGTTCGACAAACTCAAAGCGAACCAACTCTATGTAAAAAGGGAGAAATGTGCCTTTGCCCAAACCAAGATTAACTTCTTGGGCCATGTCATCGAGCATGGTAGGATTCGCATGGATATGAGTAAAGTACAAGCGATTCAAGAATGGCAACCTCCGAGTGGGCTGACAGAACTGCGTTCATTCTTGGATTTAGCTAACTATTATCGACGGTTTATTGAGGGATATGCTACAAAGATTAGCCCTCTTACGAACTTACTGAAAAAGGGAGTGGTTTGGCTGTGGTCTATGGAGTGTGAAGAGGCATTCCAAAATATCAAACGAGCTATGATGGAAGACCCTGTATTGGCACTCCCAGACCCGACACAACCTTATGAAGTTCAAACTGACGAGTCCGACTTTGCGCTGGGTGGGGTGCTCCTCTAAAACCAACATCCTGTAGCTTTTGAGAGTAGGAGGCTGAATGATGCGGAAATGAGATACACGGTGCAAGAAAAGGAGCTTCTAGCCATTATTTATTGTGTCACCAAATGGCGTCACTGCCTATTGGGTTCTAACTTCATAGTGAAGACAGATAATATGGCGACTAGTCATTTTCTCACCCAACCGAAGCTGACTGCTAAGCAAGCTAGATGGCAGGAGATTTTAGCAGAGTTCGATGTGAACTTTGAACACAAAGCTGGAAAGTTCAACCAAGTTGCGGATGCCTTAAGCCGAAGAAGTGACTTGGTTTCCATGAGTATAATGACTCAGGCTAGCGTAAGCAAAATCAGTACCCCATTGAGAGGGGAAATTAGAGAGCAGATGAAGTTAGATTCAATCGCACAGGTGCTATTGACACTCATGAAAAAAGGTAAAACTTGAAGGTTTTGGGTGGAGGACGACTTGTTAATGACGAAAGGACAGTTAGTCTATGTGCCAAAAGGAGGGGATTTAAGGAGGAAATTACTTCGCGAATGTCATGATACCTTATGGGCAGGACACTGGGGTTGGCGTAGAACCTTGGCGCTTATCAGGCAGGCATACTTTTGGCCAGCAATGAGAGACGATGTTCGTATGTTTACGAAGACTTGCTTGATTTGTCAATAGGATAAAGTAGATAGACAGAAGTCTGCAGGTCTACTTGACCCATTGCCAGTTCCCAACCGGCCGTAGGAGAGCGTATCTATGGACTTCATTACTTGCCTTCTAAAAGTGGGGAATCTTTGTGGAATCTTTGTGGTAGTAGATCGATTCTCGAAGTATGCGACATTTGCTCCGGTGTCTAAGGTGCTGTTTAGTTACGGAGAATTTTCTGAAAATTTTCCAAAACTGGAATTATTTCCAAAATCTGTTTCACAGTCAAAATTTTCCATTTTGGAAAATTTTCGGAAATATTTCCATTTGGAAAACATTTTCCAAATTTTTTAAAATTTGTTTTTTATTACTTTAGTTCAATAACTTCATATTGTTAATCTAAACAAAATATATATGTTATTTTAGACATGTCTACCATCGTAATTTTGATAATTAATATGTAGATTGATACAAATTGTAATAAAAATACTTCATAATTGATATTTAACAAACTGATACTCCTAATTAAAATCATACGAGTAAAATTCAATAACCAACCGTGTTATAAGAAATTTCATGGGACGTGGCGCAGCAATGGCTTAATTAATTACGATTTAACTAACTAATGTTCGGTCACTTTTCTCATTTTGATTTTGCAGATTAATAAATATGAATTCAATTTTAATTTTAAAAAATCAATTAAATGAGCTCATATTAAAGTTACACTTATATGTAACGAATATATTTAATAATTTTTCATTTTAAAAAAATAAAATTAATAGATACACATAGGACTCACTCACTCCTAATATTAAATAATTTGTAGTATTTTTGGAAATATTTCCATTTGGAAAACATTTTCCAAATTTTCGGAAATATTTCCATTTGGAAAACATTTTCCAATTTTTTTTTATTACTTTAGTTCAATAAATTCATATTGTTAATCTAAAAATAATAATGTTATTTTAGACATGTCTACCCTCGTAATTTTGATGATTAATATGTAGATTGATACAAATCGTAATAAAAATACTTCATAATTGATATTGAACTAACTAATACTCCTAATTAAAACCATACGAGTAAAATTCAATAACCAACCGTCTTATAAGAAATTTTATGGTATGTGGCGCACCAATGGTTTAATTAATTATGATTTAACTAACTAATGTTCGGTCACTTTTCTCATTTTGATTTTGCAAATTAATAAATATGAATTTACTTTTAATTTTAAAAAATCAATTAAATGAGTTGATAATAAAATTGAATTAACAATAGTAGTAGTTTTTTTTTCATTGTTTTTTAATTACGGAGAATTTTTTGAAAATTCCATTCTGGAACATGTTACAGGGATTTTCTGAAAATTTTCCAAAACTGGATATATTTCCAAAATCTGTTACACAACAATATTTTTCTCCAAATGAAATTAATTCCAAAATTTTCCATTTGGAAAACCAATCCCATCCCGCCACGTCATAAGACCCATTTTTTAAATATTAGTTTGAAGGGAGTATTTTAGGCGGGAAAAAAAATTCTAAATTAATTCTAAATAAGTTTAAAACTCATTTATAAAATATTAAGAAAAATAAGAAAAGTGGATATATAATTACTAATCTTGAGATGAAGATTATGTTTTTGTAACTTTTAATTTATTTTGTTCAAAGTATTAAGTAAGAAGATTGAGTTTTTGTATGAAAGAAAAATTAAAAATGATGAGAGAGAGTAAAGTTGACCTGTAGACCCCACTTTGGAAATAAAGTGAAGAAAATTTTGGAAAACATCAAATATGGTGTTTCCAAAAGTTGGAGTATTTGTAGTGTTAATTCTGGAATTATTTCCAAAACTGAATAGTAATTGGAGAATTGGAAAATTTTCCAATTTTTGAAAAAATTTCCAAAAATTAAACAACCCTTAAATGGCTTGTGCTTTTGAATTTAAACATGAATATGTTTACCATACTGATATTTGATCTTTAATAAACTTAAAATGGGCTACTATTTAGTTTATTAATCTTAATAAAAAAATAACATTAGCATTATTTTTTAATTAAAATAAAATTGATTTAACAATAGTAGTAGTAATTAAAATAAAATTGATTCAACACGAGGAATCTCACTTGAAATGAATAAGATCCCGAACCAAAAATACTAAAATATGCAATAAAATGAAACAAAATAAATAGTAATCAGTAAATAAAGAAAAAGTTCGATTTAAGGTCCGAATTTACTCGCTCAGAATCCTCAATAAATATGAATTCACTTTTAATTTTAAAAAATCAATTAAATGAGCTCATATTAAAATTACACTTATATGTAACGAGAAAATTACACTTATTTTCGTGGATGAGGAAGGATAACAAGAAAATATGCATTGTTTAACTATCGACATTCGTCATTGAGAAATGTGATTGAAAGGGCTTTTGGCGTTCTGAAGGCTAGATTTCCAATCTTAAAGTCCATTCCAAATTATCTTCTTCATCGTCCGAGGCAAATACCTATAGCTTGTTGTACACTACACAACTTTATTCGAATGGAAGATAGAGCTGATCAACTATTCACAGAATATGGTACAGAAGGTCAGCAAAATTTATACGAGAACGAAGCTAATGTGACGTAAGAAGGTATTCAAGTGGATATGTCCCAACAGCAACTAATGAATGGCGTTAGAGAAGATATTGCAAATCAATTATGGTCTCATTATAGTAATTGTTAGAATATGAAGAAGTAACAATTTAAATTAAGTATGTTTTGAATGTTGATATTTGTGGTATTCACGTAATGAACAAATAATTCAAGACTATTTTATATGTATTTTATATTCATAAACGGAATTATTATATTTATACTTGATTTTAGGTGAATACGATTTCGAGTTTGTTGTATTCACGTCATGAACAAATAATTCAAGACATGTATTTTATTTTCATGAACGGAATTATTATATTTATATTTGATCTTTAACGTGAATAGATTTAGCATATTTATAAATTATGAGGGTAGAAATGTCCAAAATAACATTGTTTCTTTTTTATGTTAACAATATGGATCGGTTTAGCTAAACAAAAAAAAAAAAAAATTTTGAATTTTTTTTTTGGAAAACTTCAAAAACGGCGTTTCCAGAATTTTTCAAATTTGTAGTGTTAATTCTGGAAAACTGAATAGTAATTGGAGAACTGAAAATTTCCCATTGGGAAAATGTTGCTGTGAAACAGATTTTGGAAATATTTCCAATTTTTAGAAAATTTTCCAAAAATTTTCCAAAAATTAAACAACCCTTAAATGGCTTGTGCTTTTGAATCTAAACATGAATATGTTCACCATACTTATATTTGATTTTTAATAAACTTAAAATGGGCTACTATTTAGTTTATTAATCTTAACAAAAAAATAACATTAGCATTGTTTTTAATGAAAATAAAATTGATTTAATAATAGTAGTAGTTTTTTTTCTTCAAAAAAGTAAGAAATAGTTGTTAGGTGAATACGATTTTGAGTTTTCTAAGGTTGGAAAATGAAGGCTGGAAAACAGAAAACGTACTGTAGCTGTGAAACAGAATTTTGGAAAACAGAAATAATTCCGGAAATAACTCCAGATGGAAAAATTTGGAAAACAGAAATAACTCCAAACAGAATTAATTCCGTTATGAAACGCAGCCTAAGAGTTGCACTGCAGAAGAAATGGCGCGATTGTTCTTTAGAAATATCATGAAGTATTGGGGCATCCCGGAAACCATTATTAGCGATAGAGACCCTCAATTCACTGGCACCTTTTGGAAGGAACTATTCAACTTGCTTGGATCTAGGCTGAATATATCTTCAGGATTCCATCCTCAGACCGATGGGCAAACTGAGAGAATGAATGCTATTCTAGAAGAGTATCTAAGGCATTTTGTTCATGCTAATCAGAAGAACTGGATCGAACTCCTCGATGTGGCACAATTCTGCTTTAATTCCTTGAAAAGTTTTGCGACTAACAAAAGCTCTTTTGAACTAGTTACAGGCCAACAACCGTTGTTTCCACACACGGTGAACGAGTATCAGGGGAAGAGTCCTAGAGCCTTTAACTTTGCTAAGGAGTGGAAGCAGAACGCTGAAACAGCCAAAGCCTTGTTGGAGAGAGCTTCCTGTCGAATGAAACAATGGGCGGATAAAGGGAGGAGGGCCCTTGAATTTCAAGTTGGCGATAAAGTAATGGTGAGACTTATGCCAGGATAGATTCGAGCGCTCCAACGACAGGACCGTCGCCTTCTGCGACGATATGAGGGCCCCGTGACGATTATTGAGAAAATAGGCAGAGTCTCATATCGTGTTGACCCACTAGATTGGATGAAGAAGTGCCACCCGGTGTTCCATGTGAGCCACTTAAAACTGTTTCATGCGGATGAGGAAGATGCTAGTAGAAATCAGCCAGTCAAAGCTGAAGTCTGTTTTAAGGTGCAACCTCAACCAGTAAAGGTAGTTGAAGCTATCCTTGCCGAACGCACTGTGGCAATCAGGCGGCAAATCCAAAATGTGAAGAGACAGATTCACCAACGACAATTCCTTGTCAAGTGGAAAGACTTGGGCAATGAAGAAATCAGTTGGGAAAGCGCAGAGGACCTGGCAGATGCACAAGAATTGATTAAGGAATTCCTCGAAGATAGGTCGACGAGGGCGTCGATGAACTGAGTGGGGGAGAGTGTTAAGGTCTAAGCTCGTCCAGGGCATGTTCACGCCCATGGCCGCTTAACCTTAAGGAGAGCTTACGGGTAATCTTTGTATTCGGGTTGGGGGAGTGAGTAATCAGTCCCTTTGTGTCGTGGGCTCGGTTATTCATTAGAAGGGTGTTTGAGTCGGCCTTAGTGCGGGCGCCCCCCTTGTCTGCGACCTTTTTGGCCCTTGTCTGTAATATCATGCTTATTCAATGAAGTGATGTCTTTCATGATTGTATGCCCTATTGCATATGTGTTTGCCCTATATTTTATGCCTATAATAAACTATAATGACCCTATTGTGTTTCTAACCTTATGTTCCCTGGTGATGTAGGTTTAAGGTGTGTGTGAAAGGCTAGTTCCGTAGAGAGAGTGCATGAACGCCGTACGAACTTAATCCCTTGGGCTTCCAAAGGATTAGTCCGTGACACTACGGGTCAGGGGACTCTTTGGGTTAATATCTAGTTCACTCCTACAGCGAGGTGCAATGGACGGGGAATCTCCATGTTCTTCCACGAGCGGGTAATATCCCTGGTTGGGTTGACAGTACTCTAACGCAGGTTGTCGCTACGCTGGAGACCTCTCTTGACTCTTTCTTCCGTCATTTCTTCTCTCGTCAGGCCCCTTAAAAGGTTGGTGCGTAACGCTACGTCATGCATCTTGGTTGTCATTGTCGTACAAATTCCCCATGTATTATTCCGGTATCCTCGGTGGGTTGGCAAAAGGTGGGGCGGAGAATGCTGAATGCTCTTCGTAGCCCTGAGGGTGATATCGACCCCCTTCGGGAATGAGGTTAGCTATCGAGGACCTTATCCGTTGATAGTCTACAAAAGAAGGCGCAGCCCGAGAGTTGTCTTGGGTGGAATAATCATGGGCGGTGGGGTTGACAAAGGGACCGTTGGCTGAGGAACTCCGTTGTTGAGAAAGGACATAAGATGGTCAATCCTTCGATGTAGGAATGCCTCCGATTCAGTGTAGGTATGAGTGGAGTTGACCGCGCTGGGCCCGACAACATCTATTGCTAGGAAGTTTATTCCCGTAATCGTAGGAGGATCAAGCTGATGTTGGACGAGAAGTGGAGTATTGAAAATGCTTGTCCCTAGCATGGGAAAAACTAGAAAAAGAGTTTCCGAGCTGGCCAGGAAATCTAGTCGCCGATTGATAGAAATAGAGTTGGCTTCCGCGGTTGTTCTCGAGGGGGAATGAAAAATTCGCGAAAGGATGCATCGAGCCTACTGGCGGGCGGGGCTGACGAGGAATTTTGATTGGATGTCATTTCAGAGAATATTCCTTTAAGTGGGGGAAAAGCGAGCGGGGGGGGGGGGGGGGAGGGGGGCTTGGATTTCAAGGTAGACTCACTTAAATGATCCAAACTCTTAACGAGAGCACCAAAACGATAATCCTAAGTAGAGGGGAGGGTTATTCTGTCAATGGTCACCCTGACGTAGGGGATGATCTTGCTTGTGTGTCACCTGCAAAGCGTCGGAGGAGGTCTCCGACGTAGAAGCTTCGAAGATCAAATTAGAATTATGAAGGATATAAGTAAAGGGAGAGATACCGGAATAGTTACCGGATTGAGGGGGGGAGCTTGGAAGAGGGTTCTTTAGTGTCTGCGTATATGTGTCCGTCCCCTTCCTGAATGAGGGGCAGGGCTATTTATACCCCTCCCTAGCTTGGCTTCCTGAGTCTAGTAGGACCCTGGGGTCAGAATAGGCGTAGCTTATGATGGTGGCATTGAGTGCAGTCACCTCCGCATTAAAAGTTCTCTCTTCCGCATTAAATGCTATTCCTTCTGTCAAAGACTTTCTTGCGTCCGCCTCTTGGAGCTCTAAGATCCGTATTAAATACCATCACCTTCGGATTAAATGAGACATAAGAGATGATGATTACCCTTGACCTAGTAGGTCGCCCGGCTGGGGATATATGTCAGTTCCGGTATATATCTTTTGGCTATCGGGCTTGATTCTGACGGACGTGGGTCTCGGTCCATACTGGCTATTTGTTAACCTTCTCTCTAGGGAGCTAACGGTAAGATTCTTATCTAGCCCACGTGGCCCGAGCTATTGAAGACTAAATTAAAGGGTCATATAATGAGCTTCCTACCCTTGTCCTCTTTCCATGTATTTTTAGAAGCCTAACCGAAAACCAGCCCGAGTGTTTACCAAGGGCTTCCGTTATTTCCCCTGGACAACATTTTGACAGGGCATTCTATCCCTTTGTGGACCTCCATAAACGCGGTCTTTAAATCGTTATGATGACTCTCGATACGCGCGTGTTTACGTAGCCTCTTCTTACCCATTAAACTTTCGTAGTCGTTGGAGTTAGGCGAAGCACCGCTTCGATTCTCGGGCATGTCGTTCCTCTGAATGTAAGAAGGTTGTGCAGTGATCGGTTGTCGAACCAATCAAAAATAATATAATATAAACTTGCAGTCAATGTGCACAATAAACTATGTATAATGGTAGCAGGGTCGAACACAGGGATTAAGGGATCAACACACAATTCAATCTGACAAACTAAGTAATCCTAGTAACAAGTAACAAGGGGGTTTTTGAATGGTTGTTTGATTAATCTAATTATTAACTACGAAAGTAATAACAACTAGTAACAAAGAGTAATAAGAAATCAGTAGGGACAGGGTTCCCAGTAAGAGTCCGAATCCGGTTGCAATTATGGTCAGTCGGTCATTGGTGCAAGCATTGTTTACCCCGAGCTGATAGACGCACTATAGGGACCAGGTACGCTTAGGTCCCCTGCTTACCTTCGTAATAGAAGCTATCCCAAGGTACGCTTATGGGTTAACCTTGACGGTCCGCCATCCTCCAAGGTACGCTTATGGAGGCAACACTAGGACGCCCATGAAGAAGAGGTAAGATGCGTCTAGGGTGAGACACTCAGTACGCTCGAGGCTCTGCCCTAACGACTTATTCAATCCAACTGGGGGATACCAGGTTTCCAGTTAGGACCAGTATGGTTATCTGCTTTACCCTGCAGCTTCGCGTTAGGTATAACTACAAGGACGATTGTAATACTCTAGTTCAATTACTAGGTGATCAAGCTAATAATTAACCTAGGTAAATTGACAATTAATCATCGAACAAGAAAGATACCAACACAGAATTTATGAAGTACCATTTGACCTCACGGCTTCCCTTGCAACCTTCAATCGACTCTTACTAAGAACAAGAAGACTTAGCCGCACATACTAATAATAAAAACAAATAAATAAATAAATTGCATAATTAAATAAGAGAGATGAAGAAGAAATAAATCCTGATTACTACCGGCCAGAGCAACTGCTTCGGTTTATTGAAGAGAAAAACAAAGATGACGAAGGCAGTGGTGGCACCAAAGGTTCAACGGGGGAGAGGAAGAGAAGAACCCCTCAAAACCTAATTACTAAAAGTATTTATAGAATTATTACAAATTAAATTCCTACTCCGATTTGAATTCAACTCCCCATAGGACTTCTACTGCGATTGGGACTTCTGGAGCATTACTTTAGCGGATCCGATATTTTCCTTTAATGCTCTTGTTTCCTTTTCTTGCTAGGACACTGCTACCTTCTGCGAATGCCCAGCTGCTCGGCCTAGCTGCTCTATTACTTCCAGAAAATGATAGAAAGCGTCCTTTTCGTATTTTCCTCTTAATTAGCCCAGATCTGTAAAAAGTGAGTAAACACAGCAACATAAGTAGCATCATGATCTAAAAAGGTATACAAAAGAGGGCGGAATTATGGACATAAAATGCTCTATCACGCAGCGGGAGCTTGGGTGAACAACTTAGGCCTTTAAGTGTCGTGTCACTATTGAATGTATACCACGTGGCATCCCATGATTGGATGCTACCATGGTATTCAAACTGCTGTATTTATGTATAATTTTTTTTTCTTCTTTCTTCTTGCTTCTTCATTTCTTACCCATTCTTTGCGAAATCTCTCCTTCTTTCGTTCGCGTCCGCTCTCTGCTTATGGATTTTATACTTAAGCCAACCTCCGACCGTCCTCCTCTTCCGGCGTGCATTTTTATTATGAGGTATTCGTTAGTATCTCTGCTCCTTTCTTCTTGTTGATTATTTCCATTAATCTCCTTGCTTAACAACTTATGATTGGTGCTTGCCCACCTCTTAGACCAATTAGACCCCTGAGTCGGGCGGAAAGAAAAATAGAGAGGACCCCTTCTACGTTTACTGAAGAGGGGACGTTGTGGTTGGAGTTGATAGATTTTGGGGTTCCTTCAATAAAGATTACTCTTCCCATATGCCTAGTAAGGATGTTAGGCTAAACACCGTTCTCTAAGATAACCGTACGTAGGGTCTTGTATACCTCCATATTCCAGTATGGATTTTCGCTTCCCCTTGATGGTATTATCAGTCAATTTATACGATAAAAAAATATAAAACCAAAAATAAAATAAAAATAAAATTCTTATGTGTATGCGTATGCACTTGTATGCAGAGCCACCCATGACCAAGAAAGGACCCATTCTAAACCTCAATCTTCCATCACCATCCATTCATCACCATCATCATCTCAGATCTTCACCACCATCTTCTTCCTCCAAATCTCCAACGAGTAGTCAAGCATCTTCCTTCAGATCGTCATTTTTGAAGTAAATCGAGTGGGGCATTTTTTTTTACCACGTGTTTAGTTTGAAAAGAAAGTATCCTTGAGTTGTTGTAACAAAATAGAAGAACAAGAATAAACAAGAGTTTGGTTCGTGAAATGATTGGTATGTGATATGTGAAAAAGTGAGAGCATACAATAGTGCATGTGGCGTCCATGTTAATGTGTAGGTGTGTAATCCACAGTGTGATCAATAATTTTGTATATACATATATCGTATACAAATCTTTGAACTTAACGTTTATAACGTGCAATGTTATTCGAGCTGATTTGCTTCATTAATTATCTTGGGATTAGACAAATGCGGAAAAAAATTTAAAACATCGCAACCAAAGCCTTGGGTTTGAAGGTTTTGTTACAAGAATGGTTGTAAGACGGTATAAACCGGAGAAGAAAATTGCTAAAGGGAATACTTAATACATATGATAATTTCATGATGTGTATATGTGATTGCATATGATTGTATATGCCGTTTGCTTGAGATGAATTGTTTAATTGTTATGACTTAAAGTGAACTTAGTGAACATGTGTAAATAATTTTGATCATAGAATATGATTAGAGAAAGCATAAAGACATAAAACAACCCTGAACTTTAATATTTTAATTAATTGCAACCCTGAACTATTTGTTTGTTTAATTACCCCTTGGTCGGATTTATTATTGTTTAATCACCCCCTTACCGTTAAAAAAATTTGACATGTCATTAACGCGTTAGTTTTTTTGCCATATCAGCTCCCTATTGTCACGTTGGATTGCCACATCCGCTTGCCACGTCGTCTCGATGCCACGTCGATGAATAGTAGTGGGCGGGCCCCGCCACTTCCTTTAATGGAATGGTTTGTTTTCTTCTTCCATGGTAAATCAAGAGTGATTTCAACTTGTCAATAAGAAGGACTAGAAAGGGCTTGGATAAGGAAAACAGCTGTAAAGGGTAATGACAAAAGGAGGAACAGTATAATTTCAAATTCCTACAAAATATGGAATATATTCATCTTTCAACTTTTGTCTAATCAAGATTTGCTGGAAAACTTATTCAACCAATTTATATTATGTTTGCTGGAAAAGTTGTTCAACCAATTCATATTTCTATTTCAATGTTTTTATCTTTAATGCATTTTGGTCAATTTATGTTCTTATGTTTATGTTCTTTTGTTTATGTTCTTATGTTTATATTCTTACATTGGAGTTGGAAATAGCAGTGCTACATTTGTTTATTTTTAATTTCTTGTGTTTTGGTTGGTTTAATGGTGTGCTAATGAAATTACCATGCAACTGATTCTTTATGAAACCAAATTATAATTCTCATACTTTTGATAGCACCTTACAGATGTAAATTGCAGCTACTTTCTGTGAATTTATATCTTAGTCAGCTGCTATTTTTACTGGTGTCTAGATTCAGTATAGAATATTGTGTGTTAAATGGAGGATGTGCCATTGTTGATGAGTTTGCAGACATGCCTTGTGGCAAATGGCTGGATGAGAATAATGAATTCTGGATGAAAATTGATATCCATGTTTTATTGAGCCAAGAAGGTGCTTGAGTTGATTTAGTGTTAAGATTATGAATTTTGTTTGAAGAAATAATTTTGAATTCATTAATAAAGAAATAATTTTGGTATTTCGTTATACCAAAATACCGTACCGAAACCGAAATTTAGTTCGGTATGGACAGTGAAATTGTTCATTTTGTATTTCCCAATCAAAAATTGAAGTTTAATTCACAATCAATTATTCGTTCCTCAACAAAACGATTTGGAGAGGTAAGAATTTATTTATTATTTTTCAAACCATTTCTTCTGTTCTGTTAATGATAGGTGCCATTTTTTATTCTTCTGTAACTTTGTAGTTATTGATACAATTTTGTGTGTGAGTGGTGATTTTATCTTCAGATTGGTAGGCTTCCAATGGAGTGGGGAAAATGTGTTGTTCCACTGGTTAATTCCAGCAAGGTTAAAGTTCTTGGAAGATGTGTAGCAAGAGATCATGTTGTATGTGAGGTAATTAAGGTCCTTACAATTGTTGTTGATGAACGTTATCTATTTTTTTCTTGTTTGGTTTGTGTTGATAAAGTTTGACTGTTTATATGCTTGTTAGTTTTTATATCCATCGGTCAATATTCACAGAGTTGGATAACTAAACTTGGAGGTTAGATGCTCCATCAAACATTGATTCTACAGTTTATCCTCTCATCACTCTATTTAAAATGCTGAACATAGAGCCAGTTCAAAAGGTCTTTTTTTCTTCTCTAATGATTGTACTTATGATGTTATTAAATTTATCTAGAGGTGGTATTTATGATCTGCATTTGTCTTTCTATAATTAGGCTGAATTCACTCCTGCGGAACTTGATTCTCGGAAACGTTCTCTTAATCTCAAAGTATGCATATATTTTTTATGTTTTTGGTTATACTATTTTTTATGATTACCAATTGAATGTATTTTTCATATTTGAGTGGCATGGCAAGAATTACACATTTTATTCTGAACAAGCTCTCTGGTTAGCTTACCAGGCTTCTTTTTTATGCTAATGAACATTACATTTCCCCCCATTGTAATTAATACATGCCTATGTACATTTGCATCTTGATCTCAGACTTCAAAATTTTGACACCCACTGTATCGAATATGATACTGAATTTCTGAAAGCTAAAAAGATTGTTTCTGAGCTTCTCTTTCATCATCATACTGTACTTTATATATTATGTGTGATCCCACAAGCAAGGAAATTCAGTGCATTGTTTTAACTGGCATTGTGTTGGAGTTGTGTTTGTATGAATGCTTAAGCACTTGTTGGCATTTAAAACAATTTACTGCATACAAGTAATTTGCCAGTAGATATATGCTTTTATATGAATCATGTATTGATGAAAATAGAGTGATTAAGCAACAATAGTTTTGCTTGGAGTGAAATAAAGAAAGGGTTGTGTGCAGTCTCAAGAACAAAATAAAGTTGAAGAGATTTCTGAGTCATCTCTGAATAAGCTTGTCGCTGCTACAGATGTGTACAATTTTTTAGGCTATTGAGTTACTCTTCATTTTTTAAGAAACTGTGTAGTTTCACCTCGGGTTGGCAATATAGGACATTGTCCATGTACCTGTCCCGTCTGTCCAATTTTAGACGAGATATGGACAACAATTTTAGTCCCATTTAATAAATGGGACGGGTCAAACCCATCCCGCTCTACACGCGAACAGACGGGACAAACCCGACAGGTTCCCATCTGTCCATTTATTATTATTTTTACCATATTATTTAATTTTAAAAATAAATTATTTATTTTACCACATTTTGTTTTATTTTTTACCACTCTTCCACTTCATCGCTCCCCCCTTCTTAGTCGCCCTCGGCCACCACCTCCTCCACCACCCACCGTCACTTGTATTACCACCTCCTCATTCTCCACCACCCACTACATCTGCCTCTTCCAAAATCAGGCTCTTCTCCTCTCTCTCTGCCGATCCGAGTCATCCATCCGATAGTTCGACTCTCGCTCTCTCCCTCTCTCTCTCGGCTGCTCCTCTTCCTCCACCCACTGCTTCCTCCACCTGCAGGCAATATCGGTAAATTTTCTAAACTAATCAATATCAACCCTAATAAATCCTAGATAGCTCAACTGATTGAGTTATTATTACATAAAATTTGTGGTGGATTAATGAGTTGAAATTAACTTCGCGCTGTTGTTTACTTTGTATGTGAATGATGGGGGACAATCTTATGGGATGGGCTAGAGCTAGTTTAAGTTTGATGAGTTTATGAGGTGTCAAGTAATATGGTATATTCTCTAACTTTGATGGGCGGCAGGGGAGGTTATCAGAATCAACACAATTAGTTGTATCAGTTAAGGTTTATGGGCATCTATAAAAGTAAACTATAAATTGCCTAGTTAATTTTTTTGGAAAATACCTGCAAAATAATGTTAGAACCGCAAAGATCGAGTTGCAAGGAATGTTGTCCTAAGGAATTTATTTCCCCCAGGATAAAACGATCTCTTTCGATTTGAAAACCGGGAACCAGAACAGCAAGAACAACAATAACCAGGAAGTAAAGCTCTCAATTTGAGTGTAGTATTTTTCTTGATATGGTTTGGTAGATGGAGTAGGTCCTATTTATATGGAAGAAAAGAATCTACCCAATTATGGTAGAGATTATGGCAATTAGTGGAGATCATGGTTGTTGCAAGAATTAATTAGGAAGAAATCCGTTCATGCCCGTTGTAAGAATCAATTGCAATTAAGTGGGCTTGAATAGTGGGAGAGGATCATGGCCATAACAGCCGGTCATTAAAAGAAATGATCATGCCGTTGCACATCCGTTGCAACCTTTATAATAATAATAATAATAATTTTACAACAATCCCCCACATATTATAAAGGTTGATAGTAGCAATTCCTGGTTAATATATATAGAGTATAACTTTTCGAATTTGGTGTCTTTTGGACTATGAACCAGGCCTAGACAAATAAATTTTATCCTTACAGAGATAATGGTGAAGTTTAAAACTTCTATGAACCATTAACTCTTTTGTAAGGTAGGGAATCTATTTATCATGTTATACCCCCACAATTCTTGCTGTTAACACGGTTTTGCGCGTTTTGGCCATGCGCTTGCCTGGATGTTAATGAATGCTCTAGAGATTATGCCACAATCTCATAGGAGCGGCCCCACTCCACATTCATATAGGTGATTTCATCAAATGTATCCACAATCAATACATCACCCATAAGGGATATAAAATCATTAAGAGTTCAAAAACTCATCCTCTCAATCAATGCAGTATAACACTTCCACACCATAGGAAGGATAATCAATTTTGTGTTAACAGAATTAACAAGTGACTTGTTATTACCCATATGAACCTTCTTCATGGGATCTCCAATCACAAAGGTTGGGTTCCCATCACTGTTAATTTCTTAATATGGCTTTAAGTCCCATTCCCCTCGATGTTTCTTCAATTAATTTTTTACTCAGAGGCTTAGTCAGAGGATCGGCCAAATTCACTTCTGACTTCACATAATCTATGGAAATAATTCCATCTTTCTGCAGCTGCTTAATCACATTATACCTCAATTGAATGTGTCTATTTTTACCATTGTAAGCTCTATTCTTAGCAATGGCTATTGCCGCTTGCTAATCACAATGCATAGACACAGAAGGTGTTGGTTTTATTCCCAATGGAATATTTGCCAAGAAGTTTCTTTGCCACTCAGCTTCACTACCAGCCAACTCTAGAGCTATAAACTCCGACTCCATAGTTGATCTCGCGATGATCATTTGTTTGGCTGATTTCCATGATATTTCACCACCAACAAGGGTGAATACATATCCACTAGTGGATTTGATCTCATTAGAATCTGAGATCCAATTAGCATTACTGTATCCCTCTAATACAGTGGGAAATCCACTATACAGGATACCATAGCTCATGGTTCCTCTCAAATATTTCATTAGTCTGTCTATTGCAAACCAATGCTCTCGGTTGAGATTATGTGTATATCTACTCAACCTGCATACAACATATGCTATGTCTGGTCGAGTGAAATTCATCAAATGCAACAAACTCCCAATTGTCTGTGCATACTCATGTTGAGCTACAGGCTACCCTTTGTTTTTCTTTAACTGGGTATTAGCATCATAAGGAGTACTCACAGGAGTGACATTGGAATGTCCATACTTCGTAAGAAGTCTCTCAACATAATGTTCTTGTGTTAGCATTATGCTATCACCTTTCCTTATGATCTTTACCCCCAAAATCACACTTACCTCCCCCATATCTTTCATATCAAATTTTGAGGCAAGAAAAGATTTTGTTTCACACACTACCTCAAGAGTAGTTCAAAAAATAAGCATGTCATCCACATATAAACATATAATCACACATTCACAATTTTTAATTTTGACATACACACATTTATCATCTTCAATAGAAGAGAAACCATCAGAAGTCAACACTTGATCAAATTTTTCATACCATTGTTTAGGTGCTTGTTTCAAGCCATATAAAGATTTGATAAGTTTGTAAACTTTATTTTCTTGACCAGAAAATACACAACCTTCAGGTTGCACCATATAAATTTCTTCTTCTAATTCACCATTTAAAAAAGCAGTTTTAACATCCATTTGGTGAATAAACAATTTGTGAATGGCAGTCCAGGCAATCAAAACTCTACTGGATGAAATTCTAGTCACAGGTGCAAAAGTATCAAAATAATCCAAGTTATTTTTTGAGTAAAACCTTTTGCAACCAATCTAGCTTTATACTTATCAACAGTACCATCAGTTTTAACTTCTTCTTAAAAATCCATTTACACCCAATAGGTTTTGCATTAGGTGGTAAATCTACCAAAATTCAAGCTTTATTTTGAGACAGAGAATCAATTTCACTTTTAATGGCTTCTTTCCAAAGTGGAGCATCAGAAGAAAAAATAGCTTCGGAAAAATTTACAGGATCATTATCAATCAAATAGGTGTAAAACTCATTTCCAAAAGATTTTTCTTTTCTTTGACTTTTACTTCTTCTTAAATCATTAATATCATTTTCAATTATATCAAGCGAATTATCACTATATTCTGAAGAATTTTCTACTGGTGCTTTAGAAATACTACTCGATTTAAGAGGAAACACATGTTCAAAGAATTCTGCATTTTTAGTTTCAACAATAGTGTTACTATCAAGCACATCACTTTTCAATACAAGAAATCTATATGCAGCACTATGTTCAGCATAACCAATGAACATGCAATCAGTAGTTTTAGAACCAATTTTTCTTTTCTTGGGATCTGGAAGTAAAACTTTGGCAAGACACCCCCACACTTTTAAATATTTCAAATTAGGTAAATACCCTTTCCATAATTCATAAGATGTTTTGCCAATTTTCTTATAAGGTATCCTATTTTGTAAATGACATGCAGAAAGTAAAGCTTCTCCCCATAAATTATTAGGTGCATTAGAACTTACAAGTAAAGCATTCGTCATTTCTTTTAAGGTTCTATTTTTCCGTTCTGCTACACCATTAGATTTTGGTGAATAAGGTGGAGTTACTTAATGTATAATTCCTTCTTTCTCACAAAAATCATTAAGGATTATATACTCACCACCTCTATCTGATCTAACTCTTTTAATTTTCTTATTCAATTGGTTTTCTACTTCAGCTTTATATTTTAAAAACATGTCAAAAGCTTCATCTTTATTCTTTAGCAGATAAACTTTAGTATATCTTGAAAAATCATCTATAAATGTTATATAATACTTTTTACCTCCTCTAGACATTGTTTGTTTTAGATCTCCTAAGTCAGTGTGAATTAGACTGAGTAATTCTGTTTCTCTATGCACAGAATGACAAGATTTTTTCGCTAATTTAGATTCAACACAGATTTCACATTTATTTGAACATGCACTATATGAACAAGAAATCATACCAGCAGATTGCAATTTCTTAATATATGAAATACTAAAATGTCCTAATCTAGCATGCCATAAATCATAAGAATCAATCAAGTAAGCAGACGAAGTTGCAGTTCCATTCATAATTTTAGAAATATTAAGTACAAAGAGTCCCTGGCTACAATAACCCTTTCCCACGAAAACATTGTTCTTGGTCATCACAATTTTATCCGATTCAAATGAGACTTTTACCCCAACTTTCCCTAATAGGGACACAAAAATTAAATTGACTCTTATCTCAGGTACATGGAGTACATCATTCAGAGCCAAGGTCTTGCCAGATGTGAGCTTTAGAAGAACTTTCCCTTTCCCATGAACTTTTGCAGCTCGGGAATCACCAAGATAAATTTGTTCTTCTCCATCTCCTACCACAGTACAGGAGGTAAAAACATTTCTGTTTGCACAGATATGCCTGGTAGCATGATATGATGCCTTTTTATGCATGTTTTTCCCTCTCTTTTAGGTCTAATTTCACACTTGATACTACTAATTTGGTTTGTTTTCCAACCACTTTGTAGATTTGGACTAAAGGGAAAAACTTGCTGAAAAGCGCGCCATTTGGATGCATTTTTGCTGATCTTTCATCGTCGAGCCCTAGACGCAGTTTTGTCGTCGAGACCTACCGTCGGGGCCTAGATGAGATCTTATGTCTAGGCCTAGACGAAGCACGTGCGTGTTTCTTTCCGAATGACGCTTGGGCGAAGATGCTAAAAAGATTCTAGCGGGATTCCATGTGCAAATCATCCAGCTCATCAAAGAATATTCCTCCATACCATTTTGTCCCCTAGTGGGGTTGTTAGGCTATATATAGAACCTTAACTTTAGGTTAAAAGGGGGCTACTCCTTAGTATATTTTTCATCTTTTTAGGGTTTTCAATCATTGTAGCCACCTCTCTAACATTGGGATTTGTTCTTCCTTTATTTTTCCAGAAATTGGAGCCCCAAGCTCCAATTAGTTTTTAATCCAGATTTTTGTTTTCATCTGCACCTCTTCTCTGTTTATGTTGCTTTTTCCATCTATCTTGTGCATGATTTCCAGCATGAGTGGATAAATCTCTTAGTCTTGGAAGAGGATAGTTGGGAGGTCAAAGTATTCTTAAAATGTGTTCATTGTTGTATCCGCTTTCTTGCCATTTTATTGTCATTTCGTGTGAGATTTGTTGGTAGTTTGATCACCTATTTGCATGTTTCTCATGAATATTTTCATTTCCATGGTAATAACTAACATGAGGCCATGGAATAGAGTAGGCACCTGGTCCAGAGTCATCATGTCGTTTGGTCCAATCTGGCTAGGGCAAGAAACCGGTTAGGGCAGACTTCTCAGTGTCTAGCCCTAGACGTGTCTTCTCTCCACTTCACGGGCCTGTGTGTATGACCCATAAGCGTACCTTGGGCACAATGTCACGGCCACTCCCATAAGCGTACCTTGGGAGTGACTTCTCTTAAGAAGAGAAGTAGGGAATCCACGTGAAAACAGGATTCCTATAGCACGTCTATGGCGTGAACGCAGTCTATCCTTGCACTAATGACCGACTAGACCTCAACGCAATCCGCCGTCTACCCCTGCTAAGATTTCTCCTTTTATCTGATCTATTATCTTTACTTACTTTGTTATTATCTTTATTGCACTTGTTAGTCTTTACCATTTTTATTGATATTCTCTTACTTTATTTTCGTTCCCTTTTTAGTTAATCATTTGTCTATTGTTACTTGTTATTTGCACTTTTATTCTCTGTCTCAACATCAACTGCCATCGTTGGCTAGATTCATCTAGACCGACCAAACCCCCCCCCCCCCCTTGTTTTACTTTTATGTCTGTTGCATTTTCATCCTCACCATACATTTAGGGCAAGATTAAATTTAGTCCTTCATTTTCCCTGTGGTTCGACCCTGACTTGCCGCTATATACATTAATTTGTGCATCTAGCCTATCAGGATTATTTATATTACTTTTGACGCGCGTTTCGACGGCACATGAAATTTTGGCGCCGTTGCCGGGGATAGTGTTTACGGACTAATTTTCTTTCTTTTACTTGTATGACCAGGAGATCTACACCAGACCTTCTACCCCTTGACCAAGAACTCACAAAGACAGAGAGAGAATTTTGAAGACAGGCCGGAGGAGCAACCTCTCGCTGAGTAATTCCTCGTCCTACCCTCGACAGTCAAACCTCTAGTCAGACCGGTCCTGACAATCATCTTCATCCTGACCTCAAAAACCCAGCGGTTGTCTACCCCGAGATATTCAATATGGCAGACCGTCCTAATATCGACAATCCTCCGCAGACCATTGAGGACCTCAATGGTGCCCCTGAAACACCCAACACTTGTATCGTTTGGCCCACTGTTCCTCATGATTGGACGCTCAAGTCCGCAGTCATGCACCATTTACCCCTCTTCTGTGGCGTTCCAAAGGAAAATCCTCACCGCCATCTTCAGCAATTGCACTCTGTTTGCGAGGCCATGAAGCCAGCCAATGTCAGTATTGAGCACGCCAAGCTCCGAGCCTTCATGTGGTCTTTGAAAGATGATGCCCTAGACTGGTTCTATGATCTACCCCCAAATTCCATCAATTCTTGGGCTGAAATGTCAAAATCCTTCACCAAAAAATATTACCCATCAGAAATGGCTAATGTAACTCGCAAGCAATTGGTGTCTATAGTCCAGAGGAAAGAAGAAGATTTTGGCCAGTACCATGAGCGCTACAAAAAGATGCAAGCCATGTGCCCCTCACACAACCTTACCGAGCACGCCCTCATCCAATATTTTTGTGAAGGTCTCAAAGCTCGTGACAAGGCATTGCTCAACGCCGCTGCTGGTGGTGCTATCACAAGACTCACCCCTGTCGCCGCGAAGCCACCATAGAGTTAATGGCAAGAAATTGCATACCCGAGGAAAGCAATCATCCAAGGCAAGATGCCCAAGTGGCCGCGATGCAGACCCAATTGACCGCTATGATGGGCATGCTTCAGAACATGGCCCCTGGACAGTTAGTTCAGGTCAAGGCCTGTCAGATTTGCAACTTGACCGATCATCCTACAGATGCGTGCCCCCATATCCCTGATGAGATCCAAAGTATCAACGCCATGGGAAATTACAATCAGGCCCCATACGGACAAAATTACAATCAGGTGTGGAGACCACCAAACTCCAGTTGGCCCAACCATCAGCAAGCGTCTAGCCCTGGACAACCTCCACAGCATAATCAGTACATGAATAAGGCCCAGCCATCTTTCAACGTCCAAAACTTCCAGCCTAGATCTACCCCTCCCAACAACCAACAATCTTTCTATCAACCCAATCAGGGCCAGACCTCTACTTCGTCGACCCCACCGGTTGATGAGGTAGCTCACTATAGGAACGTCATCACTGATCTACAAAAACAAATGAGCGTCATGTCTGATCTACAAAAACAAATGGGCATTGTTGCTACCCGATTTTTGACACGAATAATTTAAATCATCACTATTTTATCACAAAATTTCCACGTTTTTATTAATTATTATTATTCGTGTCATTTTATTTTATTTCGCTTTATTCGTATTTTTATTATTTTTCTGTTCGAGTTTTTATCGATTTCAAACGAGATTTTTCGGACCGTTGGTTCGAACAAAATTAAATATTTTTTCCCGTGCACACTTTTCTCCTCCATTTTCCAAATAAAGCCAACACACTCCATCCTTTTCAAATCAACAACGGACACCTTCTCCATTTTCTTTCAAACCAACGGATCCAATTTCCATTAGATCCCATTATTAATAGACCATCCCATTTGAATCCGGAAGGGGCAGCCATCACAATTCAACCCAATGAATTCAAAACCATCTCTGCCAAAATAATCCGATCCAATCCTCTGCCAAAATAATTCAATCTGCTCTCCTCACCTTCAATGAAATCAATCCCAATTAACCAAACAAATTAAATCTTCCATTCTCTGCTAAATCCAAATTAAAACCAATCCCGACCAAATCCACACTGCCTCTCTCAAAATCAAACCAAATCAGCCCCGCCCCCCTTTCAAAATCCGGCCAAGCTACCATCACTCTCACCCTCTTCCATGGCTGCCGACAGCCTCACTCCCTAAAAATCTGACCAAAACCAAACCACGTCACAAAAAAAATCCAACCCGATCCACCCCTCACTCCGGCCAAATCAAATTAATTCCATACTCAAATCCCAATTAAAACAGAACAGCACTGCCGATCCTCCAAACCACCTCACCTCCACTGCCAATCGCCGGGAGCCACCTCATCACCGCTGCCGAAACAGCTACGGCCAAAGCAAACCGAACCAGCCGCTCCACCAACTCTAACCCAACCAAAGCAAACTCCAAACCAGATCGCTCCACCCCTCAATCCAGCCACTGAACCAAAATCCAGCAAACACACCTAAATCCCAGCCGTGCCAACCAACAAAAATCCTCACCTCGCCGCCGCTGCTCGCCGTAGTCGTTCCTCCGGCCACTAACCCATCGTCGCCGCCACTATCCGTTGCTGCTGCTTCATCGCCGCCGTACCGCTACCAATCGCCGTCAACCACGCCACAACCCACCACCGAACCGCCACTGATCTCGCTCTTTGGCCGGAAATAACGAAAGAAAAGAAAGAATAGAACAAAGAAGGAGAAGAGAGGGCTGCGGCTGCAGCCCTAAATTGAAGAAAAAAAGAAATAGAGAAAGAAGGAGAAGGGCTGCGTTGATGCAGCCCTAAAAGAAAAAAAAAGGAATGAAATAAAAAGAATGAGAAGGGAGCAGCCTTGTCGTTGACAAGGAGAAGAAGAAGGGTTGGGCTTCGGCCCAACCAAAGAAGGAGAGAAATAATGGGTTGCGGCCCACAGAAAGGAAATAAGAAAAATGGGCTGCGACCCATGAGGAAAAAATAGAGAAATGGGCTACGGCCCAAGCTTTTTTTTTTATTAAATCGTGTACTAACTCATTTTTTCTTTGCAGGTATCGAATTCGCATTTACCGTCCCGATTGATTGTTTCGCCAACGTCGATATCGGTGACAATTTTCTAAACTCGAGCTTTAGAGCTCATTCCCTATTTATTAGAATTGTTGATTTAATTTATTGTCTATTCGTATGCATGATTATTTAGAATCGTTATAATTTTAATTAATCTGTTTACATGATGATTATGTGAAAGAATGCTTTAATTGTATGCTCGTTCGTGTGCGGCTTTGACTCCACGAATAGATTTTTATTTATGCTTATGAATGTGTTTTATGCATTATGCACATCAAATATTGACACATTTATGTGCATCAACATTATATTTTATTATGCATTCGTAATGACTTTCGACTGACTTGATCGTCGGAGTGTATACGCCGGGGAACCCCCCGGCGTCCTTTTCAGGTACATACGGGAGGAACGAGAAGGTATCGGATGCTTCACTGACTTCAATATCGGTGACGATTTTCCAAACTCGAGCTTTAAAGCTCACTCCTCATTTATTTGAATTGCTAAATTATTTATTATTGCTTGTGCTACTAACCTCGGTTTTGTAGGTTAGAATTAATTGATATTCGCCTTCAAGTACACTTCTCTCACCCTTTTATTTATTAAATGCTTTTTGTTTATATTTGTATGTATGATTATTTAGAATTGTTAGTATTAAAATCAATTTGATTGCATGAGAATTAATTTTCATCAATAACTCCCTTTAATAATTTCCCTCAAATCGACCCTTGCCTGAACGAATTAGGCTTAGTAATTACTCAACGTTCATTTTATTAAATGCATGAAATTTGAATAGGATTAGTATTAAACATCACGCTTTAATTTAATTGCATGATTATTAATTACTAAAATCCCCAAATCTTCAATAAATCCCCACAAATCAAAACGAATAAAATCAATCAAAGAAAACTAAACAAACTAGTAAATAAACACAGGATTTAAATCTTTTCCAATAACTTAGGCTCCTCTAAAATTATTGGATAGTAAATCACCAAAGAGAATACTCATTTGAAAGCGAAAAGATAGTAAATGGGCCTTAAGCCCAACTCGTAGAAAATACCTCCATATTTTAATCCCTCTTATCTTTAGAGATCCCCTCAAAAAATGCGATTAAATCTTTAATGTTGTGTGATCATTTAGATTTAGAAATCCCTTATTATTTATTTTGCGCTCACGAATGTATTTTAATTTATGCTATCTTGACGAATGTGTTATGTGCGCGGCTTCGACCCTACTCCTCGGTTTTTCTCTTTTCAACGTGTTTTCTCGCATTCATATAAAACGGTACTTTGCTAGTCTATGCATGCGTAGAATCACCTAGTAAATAGGATTAATCATATGCATTGCCCGATGATGTAGTAACTCATCTGTGATGATAGTGATTTCGATCGCCGTGATTCGTCTATGATTTACTAGGGTCGTCGCTTTAGTAAAGATTAATAATAAAATGGTAGTAATTTCACTTAATCAATCTTGCATGTAATCTGACTAATTTTTGAACTCGATTAAATATAACCGGAATAGGTATGCAAACCGACCTTTTTCTTTTTTAGAGGATAAAATGTTTATTTTCTTTTTAACAACTCGACAATAATTAGGATAAAATCAACCGAACCAACTAAAGAATTAAAGCGACGATCCCCCCCTGAGGCCCCCAAATTACTTGTTTTTAACATGATTTTAAAACACCTCTTTTTAGAACCGGTAACCTTTTTAGGATGAGACTTGGGTGCCTCACACCTTCCCAAGTCCATAAAACGACCCCAAACCGTTGTTCTCGGGTTTAGACCCTTTTTATTTGTGCCTTAGTTTTTGTTTTATTTTCTTCTTCTTTTTCAGACTTTTAGGTTTCCCTAAACCTTAGAAAAAAATAGGGTGGCGACTTCATTGTTATGTGTTTTCACATTTGCGTCCCGAATTTTCGCTCGCGACGGCGCGACAGTTTGGCGACTCCGCTGGGGACTGTAGGGTCGAAGCCGGAATTATTTGCTTGAGGTGTTTATTGTTATTACTTGTTTACTCACTTTGATATCAACTGTTGTATTCTCACGTGCATTTCACGCATAATGCCCTGCCGCCGGGCCCGTTCCAAATAAGATTAGGAGGTTAGTAGTGAGGCCCTGGGGCACGTGTCCTGGGTAGTTTTCACCAACGCCAAACTCGGATTCGAACCCCTAAATGGATGAGCGCTACGAGCTTTTGATGGTTCGGTCGGCAATCATGTATCCGTTTACTGAGGGACCACTTTTTGGTATCGTTCGGGAGCCTTTCAGCCAGTTAGAAGTAGTTGAAATTACCCCAGCACGTGCATCACGATTGCATGTATATGTTCCAATTTGCCTCATTATTGCCATGATATATCGCATGTATATGTGCCAATTTGCTTCATTGTTGCCATGGTATATCACATGTATATTTTCCAACTTGCTTCGTTATTTCCATTATTCTCCTTTATGCGATTTTAATTTATATCCTTTCAAGGTATTAAATTCCGTCCTTATTATTCCTTTTATTAAACTCACCCTTTACTCCTATTAATATGCATATCATGCATCGTTCATACAAAATTTTGGGTCTAAGTTTTTGCAATGAATACATGATCAAAACCTAGGATTTTAGAAAAATGATGCGATATCATTTTTCCTTTCATAGAGATGGAGTTCAAGCTGCCTCTATAAGGACTAGATTTGAATAAAACCTTCTTCCAAGGCACTCAGTTGCCCAACTTGGAAATATCATATAGCAAACACTTGGCTAATTTTCGAAGATAATCAATCTATCATGAATTAAAATGAATTTAGAAACAAATTAGGATAGTTGGACCTTAAGTCAGATGCACGCATGCATACATTTTTGCTTATGCCCATACTTACATCTATCTGTTTTCTTTATTTTCAGGAAGGTTGAAGATAGAACTATTCCCCCGAAAGCTCTTCAAACACGGAAAAAGGACAGAACTAGTCATGAGGACAGCAGAGCTAGAGGAGCAACTCCGAACTGCTACAGAGCGAGTACTATAAGCTGAAAAAGAATGGAACAAGATGACACTTGATTATCCGCCAGGCTTTTGTTCATACAACGGGGCCCACTTTTCTATCTACTATTACGAGTCCCTCTATGCCCTAATCTGTAATTGGCACAATTGGACAAGGAACTTTAGAGTACTATTTCGCATGTTCGTCACTTGATCAAATGTGGATAGGCCTCCTTCGAAAGATTCACCAAAAGACCATATAACCCACCAAAGAACACAAAAAAAAAAAAAAACAAAAAAAAGAACACAAAACAAAAAAAAAAAAAAAAAAAAAAAAAAAAAAAAGGGAAAGAAAAGAAGAAGACTATCAAGCCACTACCACCTCTTCCAGATATCTACGAGCATCTTCCAAGCAGCCGGTTAAATTGTACCAACTCCAATCCGACCTTTCCAAGCTTATCTTCCGAAGGGGTTCAATCCTAAATGTTACATGTGCATACCATGCGGGTACTCGAAGTCGCACTCTAAAGAATTGTTCCGTCTTTCAAGGCACAGGTTCGTCACTTGATCACGTGCGGATGGATCCTCTTCGAAGGATTAACCAAAGGACTTAACACAACAATCAACCCTCTTCCGAATCATTCCTTAGGTGAAGGAGTGAATATTGTTTCAGTCAAGGAGATTGATGATCCCTTTCCTTTAAGCGTTGGGGAGAAGAGCTTTTCTTTGCGCTAGTCAAAGGAAGATATCTGCGACATTCAGAGGGTAATTTGAGAGGATTGTTTATTTTGCCTAGGGGCAAGTAAACATAGAATCCAAGATTGTGCGATCTTCTTACAGAAGGTGGAATAGTTGATAGTCAAAGGAAAATATCTGCGACATTCAGAGGGTAATTTGAGAGGATTGTTTATTTTGCCTGGGGGCAAGTAAGCATAGAATCCAAGATTGTGCGATTTTCCTTACAGAAGGTGGAATAGTTGGCATCCAGGTTGGATTTTGGATTTTTGGAAGAAACGTAAGGGGCGGGGACTCTAGCCTTGTTAAAAGCTAGGGAAGGCTGTCAATTATGGGATCTTCCATCTTTCATCTTCCTTCTTCCACCATTGCTAAAATTGGGGGGCATGACCCAGAACGGGAGGTGCTATATCTCCAAAGAAGTTGAGAAACAAAGCAAGCCAAGGGAGAGTCCGCTGGAGGAATAGACTCGTGTCTGAAAGTAATATAACAGAATCATCAACTAGAGATCTACTTGGGTCAATACAATTTCGATATTCCGAAGCTCATTGAAAAGGTCTAGAAAGCCGACAGGTAAATTAGACCACCACTATGTTTCCTGGAAGTCTCTCTCAAAGGAGATTATCACCACAAAGGAGGATGATATTGAGGCTCCACACAGGTCAGCCCCATTAGTAGAAGATTCGCAGAAACACCCATCAAGAGATGAACTTGGGGGCAAGCAATGAACATTAGGAAATAGTCGAGATTGGAATGGTCTCAAACTCCAGGAGAAGTTGATTTCACTCTTTAAAGAGTAAATGGATGTGTTCGTACGATCGTATAAAGATACGTCGGGTCGCTACCATAATATATTTGAGCATCGCATTTCGATGAAACGTCAGTCCAAGCCGACGACATCAAAACTCCTCACCTGGCCGTCACAAGATGAATGACATAGTGAAGCTAATCCATAACTTGAAGAAGATTATCCAAAAGATGGTGATCATTTGTAAGGATTAACACGACGTGCTCCTTTACACGCTTATCATATTACTATTCGTACTTCAATGGGGGGCAACTCTTTATTCCCTAACTTACAACATGGAAGCAGTGTTTCCACCCAAGGTGGAAATTCCCTCTCCCAGAGTCTTGGCTGAATCAGGAAGAATCCGATTGAGCGAAAGAGAAGTATGAACAGTTGAATCTCATCTTGGAGATATAATTGACAACCATGAGGATGGCTAATGCTTATAAAAAGAAAGAGCGACCTCGCGAGTTCAGAGCCGAGGAGTGAATAGTGAAGAAGGTCTTTCCTCATCTGGAGGAAGATCTAGAAAAATGGGCTCCCAAGTATGAAGGTCCTTATGCGATCAAGCACACATTCTCGGGAAATGGCTTTAATGCTTATCAACATGAATGGGGATGATCTTTCAAAAATTCGTGTGGCGGTTCAAACCCCACCTTTCAAAAAATCATGTGGCGGTTCAAACCCCACCTTACAAAAAATCTTGTGGCGGTTCAAACCCCACCTTTCAAAAATTCGTGTGGCGTTTCAAACCCCACGTTCCAAAAATCATATGGCGGTTCAAACCCCACCTTTAAAAAAAAAAATCAAAATCATGTGGCGGTTCAGACCCCACCTTTCAAAAAAAAAAAATCAAAATCATGTGGCATTATCTGTGATTGTGGAAGTAGGAAGAAAGTCCGAACCACGTTAAAAGAAATCATCTGTGATTGTGGAAGTAGGAAGGAAGTCCGAACCACGTTAAAAGAAATTATCTGTGATTGTGGAAGTAGGAAGGAAGTTCGAACCACGTTAAAAGAAATCATCTGTGATTGTGGAAGTAAGAAGGAAGTCCGAACCACGTTAAAAGAAATCATCTGTGATTGTGGAAGTAGGAAGGAAGTCCGAACCACGTTAAAAGAAATCATCTGTGATTGTGGAAGTAGGAAGGAAGTCCGAACCACGTTAAAAGAAATTATCTGTGATTGTGGACGTAGGAAGGAAGTCCGAACCACGTTAAAAGAAATTATCTGTGATTGTGGAGGTAGGAAGAAAGTCCGAACCACGTAAAAAAAAATTATTTGTGATTGTGGAAGTAGGAAGAAAGTCCGAACCACGTTAAAAGAAATTATCTGTGATTGTGGAAGTAGGAAGAAAGTCCAAACCACGTTAAAAGAAATTATCTGTGATTGTGGAAGTAGGAAGAAAGTCCGAACCACGTTAAAAGAAATTATCTGTGATTGTGGAAGTAGGAAGAAGGTCCGAACCACGTTAAAAGAAAATTATCTGTGATTGTGGAAAGCCAGTCATGATTTTAATCAACCCAACAGCATTAGCGTCAGTGTCCGAGTGGAACTACATTTGCGAGGCATCCGAGTGGAGCCACCAGCGTCTGAGTAGGGCTGGATTTACATTTATGCATCGCGGAATTCGAGGGGAGACGTCCGAGTGAATCCGCATTTACTTTCTATAAGACATCCGAGTGGAGTCATCAGTGTCCGAGTGGAACTGAGTTTTAGGCATCCGAGTAAAGTTGTCAGTGTACCGAGTGGAACTGAGTTTTTTAGGCATCCGAGTGGAGCCATCAGCGTCTGAGTAGAGCTGAATTGTCCAACATCCGAGTGGAGTTGTCGGCATCTGAGTAGAGCCGTTATTTCAAGACATCCGAGTGGAGTCATCAGTGTCCAAGTGGAACTAAATTTGCAAGGCATCCGAGTGGAGCCACCAGCGTCTGAGTAGAGCTGGATTTACGTTTATGCATCGCGGTATTCGAGGGGAGACGTCCGAGTGAAGCCGCATTTTACATTCCTGCAAGGCATCTGAGTGGAGCCATCAGCGTCCGAGTGGAGCTGAATTTATTTTCGTGCAATTTAAATTCCCACGTCAACATCCTAATTGAGGTACGTTTACATTTAAGCAATTTAAATTTCAGCATCAGCATCCGAAGGGAGCCCAATTTCGAACATCCGAGTGGAGGTAAATTTACATTTCAGCAATTTATATTTCTGCAAAACGTCCGAGTGGAGGTAAGATCACCTTTTTTTTTGCAAATTACATTTCTGCATCATGGTATCCAAGTGGAGCCATTTCTGTTATGTCCTCACATGTCATTTTGCGTCCAAAACATTTGTGGCACTAGGGCAACCGTCTTTACTGCTCATCAAAAATTTCAGTTGCACTTTATTTTTGATAAGACAGTAAAGAGGGGGCAACTGTTGCTACCCGATTTTTGACACGAATAATTTAAATCATCACTATTTTATCACAAAATTTCCACGTTTTTATTAATTATTATTATTCGTGTCATTTTATTTTATTTCGCTTTATTCGTATTTTTATTATTTTTCTGTTCGAGTTTTTATCGATTTCAAACGAGATTTTTCGGACCGTTGGTTCGAACAAAATTAAATATTTTTTCCCGTGCACACTTTTCTCCTCCATTTTCCAAATAAAGCCAACACACTCCATCCTTTTCAAATCAACAACGGACACCTTCTCCATTTTCTTTCAAACCAACGGATCCAATTTCCATTAGATCCCATTATTAATAGACCATCCCATTTGAATCCGGAGGGGGCAGCCATCACAATTCAACCCAATGAATTCAAAACCATCTCTGCCAAAATAATCCGATCCAATCCTCTGCCAAAATAATTCAATCTGCTCTCCTCACCTTCAATGAAATCAATCCCAATTAACCAAACCAATTAAATCTTCCATTCTCTGCTAAATCCAAATTAAAACCAATCCCGACCAAATCCACACTGCCTCTCTCAAAATCAAACCAAATCAGCCCCGCCCCCCTTTCAAAATCCGGCCAAGCTACCATCACTCTCACCCTCTTCCATGGCTGCCGACAGCCTCACTCCCTAAAAATCTGACCAAAACCAAACCACGTCACAAAAAAAATCCAACCCGATCCACCCCTCACTCCGGCCAAATCAAATTAATTCCATACTCAAATCCCAATTAAAACAGAACAGCACTGCCGATCCTCCAAACCACCTCACCTCCACTGCCAATCGCCGGGAGCCACCTCAACACCGCTGCCGAAACAGCTACGGCCAAAGCAAACCGAACCAGCCGCTCCACCAACTCTAACCCAACCAAAGCAAACTCCAAACCAGATCGCTCCACCCCTCAATCCAGCCACTGAACCAAAATCCAGCAAACACACCTAAATCCCAGCCGTGCCAACCAACAAAAATCCTCACCTCGCCGCCGCTGCTCGCCGTAGTCGTTCCTCCGGCCACTAACCCATCGTCGCCGCCACTATCCGTTGCTGCTGCTTCATCGCCGCCGTACCGCTACCAATCGCCGTCAACCACGCCACAACCCACCACCGAACCGCCACTGATCTCGCTCTTTGGCCGGAAATAACGAAAGAAAAGAAAGAATAGAACAAAGAAGGAGAAGAGAGGGTTGCGGCTGCAGCCCTAAATTGAAGAAAAAAAGAAATAGAGAAAGAAGGAGAAGGGCTGCGTTGATGCAGCCCTAAAAGAAAAAAAAAGGAATGAAATAAAAAGAATGAGAAGGGAGCAGCCTTGTCGTTGACAAGGAGAAGAAGAAGGGTTGGGCTTCGGCCCAACCAAAGAAGGAGAGAAATAATGGGTTGCGGCCCACAGAAAGGAAATAAGAAAAATAGGCTGCGACCCATGAGGAAAAAATAGAGAAATGGGCTACGGCCCAAGCTTTTTTTTTTATTAAATCGTGTACTAACTCATTTTTTCTTTGCAGGTATCGAATTCGCATTTACCGTCCCGATTGATTGTTTCGCCAACGTCGATATCGGTGACAATTTTCTAAACTCGAGCTTTAGAGCTCATTCCCTATTTATTAGAATTGTTGATTTAATTTATTGTCTATTCGTATGCATGATTATTTAGAATCGTTATAATTTTAATTAATCTGTTTACATGATGATTATGTGAAAGACTGCTTTAATTGTATGCTCGTTCGTGTGCGGCTTTGACTCCACGAATAGATTTTTATTTATGCTTATGAATGTGTTTTATGCATTATGCACATCAAATATTGACACATTTATGTGCATCAACATTATATTTTATTATGCATTCGTAATGACTTTCGACTGACTTGATCGTCGGAGTGTATACGCCGGGGAACCCCCCGGCGTCCTTTTCAGGTACATACGGGAGGAACGAGAAGGTATCGGATGCTTCGCTGACTTCAATATCGATGACGATTTTCCAAACTCGAGCTTTAAAGCTCACTCCTCATTTATTTGAATTGCTAAATTATTTATTATTGCTTGTGCTACTAACCTCGGTTTTGTAGGTTAGAATTAATTGATATTCGCCTTCAAGTACACTTCTCTCACCCTTTTATTTATTCAATGCTTTTTGTTTATATTTGTATGTATGATTATTTAGAATTGTTAGTATTAAAATCAATTTGATTGCATGAGAATTAATTTTCATCAATAACTCCCTTTAATAATTTCCCTCAAATCAACCCTTGCCTGAACGAATTAGGCTTAGTAATTACTCAACGTTCATTTTATTAAATGCATGAAATTTGAATAGGATTAGTATTAAACATCACGCTTTAATTTAATTGCATGATTATTAATTACTAAAATCCCCAAATCTTCAATAAATCCCCACAAATCAAAACGAATAAAATCAATCAAAGAAAACTAAACAAACTAGTAAATAAACACAGGATTTAAATCTTTTCCAATAACTTAGGCTCCTCTAAAATTATTGGATAGTAAATCACCAAAGAGAATACTCATTTGAAAGCGAAAAGATAGTAAATGGGCCTTAAGCCCAACTCGTAGAAAATACCTCCATATTTTAATCCCTCTTATCTTTAGAGATCCCCTCAAAAAATGCGATTAAATCTTTAATGTTGTGTGATCATTTAGATTTAGAAATCCCTTATTATTTATTTTGCGCTCACGAATGTATTTTAATTTATGCTATCTTGACGAATGTGTTATGTGCGCGGCTTCGACCCTACTCCTCGGTTTTTCTCTTTTCAACGTGTTTTCTCGCATTCATATAAAACGGTACTTTGCTAGTCTATGCATGCGTAGAATCACCTAGTAAATAGGATTAATCATATGCATTGCCCGATGATGTAGTAACTCATCTGTGATGATAGTGATTTCGATCGCCGTGATTCGTCTATGATTTACTAGGGTCGTCGCTTTAGTAAAGATTAATAATAAAATGGTAGTAATTTCACTTAATCAATCTTGCATGTAATCTGACTAATTTTTGAACTCGATTAAATATAACCGGAATAGGTATGCAAACCGACCTTTTTCTTTTTTAGAGGATAAAATGTTTATTTTCTTTTTAACAACTCGACAATAATTAGGATAAAATCAACCGAACCAACTAAAGAATTAAAGCGACGATCCCCCCCTGAGGCCCCCAAATTACTTGTTTTTAACATGATTTTAAAACACCTCTTTTTAGAACCGGTAACCTTTTTAGGATGAGACTTGGGTGCCTCACACCTTCCCAAGTCCATAAAACGACCCCGAACCGTTGTTCTCGGGTTTAGACCCTTTTTATTTGTGCCTTAGTTTTTGTTTTATTTTCTTCTTCTTTTTCAGACTTTTAGGTTTCCCTAAACCTTAGAAAAAAATAGGGTGGCGACTTCATTGTTATGTGTTTTCACATTTGCGTCCCGAATTTTCGCTCGCGACGGCGCGACAGGCATCATGGCCGCGGACATGAAAGAATTGAAAAACAAAGGCAGATTGCCTGGGCAGACTGAGGCCAACCCAAGGCACAATGTATGTACTATGACTCTTCGTAGTGGCTATGTCTTACCCCCTTGAGAGCATCTAGGCCTCGACGTCAAAAAACCCTCCCTAGAGCATCTTGGCATAGACGCCGAACCACCTGTCGAGCCCGAAATCTTGGCCAAGAAAATACCCAAAGTCAAGTTCATTGAACCTAAACTTCCGGAAGTGATGGAGGACCGCATTAGATCTCCAAGAGGGATGGCCCCACGAGGTGACACAAGCCCACAAGAATTCACCCAAGAGTATATACACAAGATCCTTGAGCCGCCCTTTCCTCAAAGGCTCGTCAAGACCAAGAAGAAGGAAGAGGATCGCGAAATTTTTGATATGTTTAGCAAAGTCCTCGTCAATATCCCACTTCTCCAGGCCATCAAAAATGTGCCTCGCTATGCCAAGTTTTTGAAAAATTGGTGTGCTAACAAATGTGACATGATAGGTGTGAAAAAGATTTGCGTAGGTGGGAATATCTCGGCCGCGATCCAGCGAAACCTACCACTGAAGTGCAAGGATAAAGGTATGTTCTCCATCCCATGTAAAATCGGTACTACTGATATTGGTAGAGCTATGTGTGATTCTGGTGCAGGTATCGACGTCATGCCCTTGACGTTATACAACAGTCTAGGCCTTGGACCCCTCAAGCCCACCGAGACCATGATCCAGCTGACAAATCTGTCATCTACCCCAAGGGGGTCGTTGAGGACGTCTTAGTCAAAGTTGGTGATTTCATCTACCCAGCCGATTTCTACGTGATTGACATGGAGAATGGGCAATCTGTCAAGGCCTCGGATATGCTCCTGGGCAGACCATTCCTTAGGACGGCAAAAGCCAAGATCGACGTCCATGACGCCTCTATTACTCTTGAGTTCGACG